>OY770150.1:7866828-9066828 GCA_963669345.1 Gortyna flavago | reverse complement strand
CGATTTCGATGCATCCAAATTCGATGAGTCGCCACCTGCATTTCTTAACGGTAACTAAGGCAGGAATGTCTCTATGTAAATATATACAATGTGGGGATGACAATACGACTATAAATGAAAACACTAACAATACTAATGCATATTAGTATTTAGGAACCACCAAATAAATCCTAACATTCAAATTAAAAAAGTGAATTTTTCTAACATATTAAATAGCGTAAAAGTGTAAACAAAAAAGAACACACTTTAAATATTGCGGCAGCAGCGGGTGTTATTGACCCAACAAACATATGGCCGAAACCTGAAAAAATTGTATCGGTCAGTGTGCCGGGCACCCCTTTTTTTTGCAGGTTCGTAATAAATGTAAGATTTGTAGGAAGTAAAAACTTCCGCATGCATGGCTCTTATGTCTCAAGCATAACGTATAATATGCATTAGTTCGCATCGGGAAATCAAATTTAAGAACAAATTTGACGAAGGTTATTGAACTAGCGAGCTGGACACATGTTGTGTTTAACTGCAAATGTCTTTAACCTATCGGTGCTGGCTTGTTAACAGATACATCATGTAGAAAAAGTCAAAAATGAAAAATAATGTCCAGTGACCAAACTATTGGATTTATTTGATTGATTTTTTTTATGCAGACTAGGAACGTCATTAGGTATACGAAGTTTAATTTATAGTCATATTGTCATCCCCACATTGTATATACCTACTTACGTATAGGTTTTAGTACTCTTTTTATAGATGTATAATATGTTTATGTGATCATTAACAATTTCTTGTTTTTTTGCAAATAACAGCTGTGTTTACGTCGTATGTCGATTAAAATGCGATTTGCGAATATAATGATGATACATTTACCTACTAAATTACAATCATTAGAATTTAATAACTGAAGGAGTTAATAGTGATTCAGTGAGTAAACGAGTCATCGTTATATTAGCGAATCGCATTTTGATCAACATACGATGTGAACACAGCGTCTATTTGCAAAAAACCGGGCAAGTACGTGTCGGACCACGCACAATGAAGGGTTCCGTAGTTGGAATGAATTTATCCCAAGAACAAACTTAACATTGTAGTTGAAAAACATGTTCTCTCATACATTCCAACTGAAAATGTAAGTTTGTACGCACTATATTGAGAGATTTACCATGTTGTTTCAAGATCATAGACTTCTTATTAATTTTCCTGTAATCTATAAGTATAGAACTATTTTCTGTATTTAAAAAAAAAAATTGGGCTCAGTAGTTTCGGAGATAAGGGGGGGGGGAATGGTAAATTTCCGTCTATTGTCTTAAATAACTTTAATACAATTTATTTTAAAATTATGAAAAAAATATATTTGAGATCCTCACGGTAAGCCCTTTCATTTGATATGTCACACGGTACAGATTACGAAACTTTTTTTTAAAATTGTCTGTTTACCCCTCAAAAATGACTCCCATTTTCAAAACTCATTTATTTACGTTACACGTCTGTGTTTGGGTCACAGAGATTCATATGTGTACCAAATTTTAACTTAATCGGTCCATAAGATTCGGAGCAAATTGGCTGTGACAGACGGACAGACAGACAGACAGACAGACAGACAGACACACGAGTGATCCTATAAGGGTTCCGTTTTTTCCTTTTGAGGTACGGAACCCTAAAAACACAAGAAAACTTGACTTGAATTTCGACAGCTATATTTATTGGAAACAAACAAACACAAACAAGCGCAGACGCAAGTCGCGGCGGCCATAATGTATTATGTTGCCAGAATATGTCACACACAATATGGATTTCCGTGACAAGGTTGCCATAATTGATAACGCTGGACAATACTGGACAGCAATTATATCATTGACTGGACAGTATTAAATATAATAATGAGATCATTTTGATGGAATATATAACAATTATTCTCTAGAAAAATACTTTATAAATTAGTTAACTAAGTTATTTTTTGTTAAAATCGGGATTGCAGAGACATCTATCGATAATTATGAAACTAATATTTTCTTGTTAAGTAAAGTAGATGGCGACTCTTCGTTTACTGAAGTGGTGCTTGTTCTAACTGTCTCCCCCCTGCGGCCCTGGTATATATGTATATAATAATACCGTACTTCACCGAGTAACGAAAACCAAGCTCGTCCTCACTAATTTCAAAAAGAAAAGAAAGGTCAAAAGGTGTCTCGTTCAAATAAGAGAACTGAGAAAGAGATAACGAAACCAGGGCTTTAAATACCGGTAAAATTTTCATAACGTTTCCTTGATTTGACAGCGTTACCGTTAATATTAAAATAACGTTAATGGATTTAACGTTATTTTAGCTCCATTTTATCGGTAATCATTATTAACGTTAGTTGTTTATTAACGTTAATTTTATCGATACTTTTAGAACGGTTAATCTAGTGAGTTTGAAGTAGAGGGGGACGAGACGCGCGGGGGCAGGCCACCCGCCGTCGCCCCGCTCTGTGATGCCGTGCCGATCAAAACATTGCCGATTCTTACGCGTGAGAAGTAATAAGTGAGATACCTAACTGATAAGATAATTTATCCAACATCAAGATGAGTGAAGACAATATTTTTTTTTATTTTTTTTATTATGAATACAGTAACTTGGCAATCTGTGTTAACACAATAAGCCATTCAGATGAGGTATCTCGATCTATGTCTTAATAGCGTAAGGAATTCCTATGAATCCCTTTTATCATATGTCACCAAATCTCACGGTAAGTGTAGAGACACTATGCCGTTTCAATCGGGAATGTCTAATACTTCCTGTGCCTTCTAGTTTGGATGCCAGTTCATTGACATGAGTTGATATTCTCGTCTGATAGCTTTCACTATATCTAGCGATCTCTTGTTTGACTTTAGTGATACTTAGGTCCTCATGTATATATTTGTTGCTTACATAGTAGGGTATATCTAGCATGGTTCTCAGTGTCTTGCTTTGAAATCTTTCAAGAATCTCTATGTTGCTATTGCTAGCAGTACCCCATAGCTGGATTCCGTAAGTCCAGATTGGTTTGAGAATGGTCTTATAGATAGCTACCTTGCTTTCATGTGACAGGCTTGATTTGCGACCTATCAGCCAGTTCATTGATCTGACTTTCGTATCCAGCTGTTTACGCTTGGTCCAGATATGCTTTCTCCAGGTGAGTCTTCTATCCAGATGCATACCCAAATATCTGGCACCTTCAGCTTGAGGAACCTCTTCATTATGAAGTCTTATTGGGGGACAAGTCTGCCTTCTCAGGGTAAGGTCACGTGAGCAGATTTTCCTTGATTAACCCTAATACGCCATTTATCTAGCCACTTTTCCACTTCATGGATGTGGGTTTGTATGTTGGCTGATGCTATAGCCGGATCCACATGTACCGACAAAAGGGCTGTATCATCTGCATAGGTGGCAGTTATAGTATCAGCGTGCATTGGAAGGTCTGCGGTAAAAAGCAAGTATAGGATGGGTCCCAATATGCTTCCTTGTGGTACTCCTGAGCAAATTTCATTTAAAGAAGAAACTTCATTGTTAAATTTCACCTCAAAGCATCTACTGTGTATGTACGATCGTAGAATCGGAAAGAAAGAGTGAGGCAGTAACTTTTTAAGTTTGAAGAGAAGTCCTTCGTGCCACACTCTGTCGAACGCCTGGCTAATGTCAAGAAAGACAGCAGAGCAGAACTGTTTGCATTCTAGTGCACGACTTATAGTATCCGTAATACGGTGTATCTGTTCAATAGTTCCATGTTTCTCTCGGAAGCCAAACTGGTGAAGAGGAATAACTTCCGGTAGATAGGGGCGCATCCTGTTCAGCAATATTTTTTCGAAGAGTTTACCCAACACGGGGAGTAGGCTTATTGGTCTGTAGGAGCTTGCATCGTGGAGCGGTTTGCCTGGTTTGGGTATCATTATAACCTGCGCAATTTTCCACTGAGCGGGGTAAATTGCTAGTCTTAGGCAGGCGTTGTAGATGGCCGCGATGTGAATTATGCTTTTTCTAGGCAGCTGCTTGAGAAGTTGTGCGTCGATTAAGTCATAGCCTGGTGTTTTACCCTTTTCTAGTTTTAGGATTTCTCTCCATAGTTCGTTGGGGCTTGCACTTTTTAGTGGTAGGTTCATTTGCAGTGGTGCGTCCATATATTAGGAGACTTCCTTGTCGTGTTCAGGATTTTTGCTTGGTAAGGGGCTGAAAGTTTTTAAGTGTTGCGCGTATACTTGGGCCTTTTCAAGATCTGTTTCTGCCCACTTGCCATCAGGAGCTTTTATGGGTGGTATATGTTCTTTCGGTCATTTCAGCCTTTTTGTTATCTTCCATAGAGAGTAGTTGGTGTCTTTATTAGGAGTAAGTTCTGCTAATTGTTTTTGTAGACGCTCGTTTTCTATTTGTTGAAGTTCCTCAGAGGCCATGTTGAAAACTTTTTTGTCACGGGGATATTTCGTAGAATGCCATTTTTTCCGCAGCAGTCTTCTTTCATTTACTTTATCCTTTATTACTTTAGAATAGTGGGCAATTTGTGTTGTTTTTGGTCTTGAAAAAGGCGTAAATTCTTTGGCCGCTATGTGAATAAGCTTATTGAGCGTTTCGATAGCTGTTTCAACGCTATCTACATTATTTAATGGCAAGTTCAAGTTAATGGATTCTGATATTTTGGTTCTGTATCTGCCCCAGTCTGTTGTGTGGTTATACAGTCTTTGTGGGTACTCAGTTAGAATGGCCTTAGAGTGAACATTGATAATTACTGGTGTATGGTCTGACGACAGGTCAGTACATTCCTCTACATTTATTTGTCCAAGCGGGATATTTTTGGTGATGAAAAAATCCAATAGGTCTGGTACCTTTTGTGGGTCCGCAGGCCAGTATGTAGGAATACCATGTGAAGCGCAATGTAGGTTAAGTTCGTTCGTGGCTATATAGAGTTGTTGACCCCGTGGCGAGGTTAGTCTGGAGCCCCAGGAGGCGTGTTTTGCGTTCCAATCGCCACCGCAAATAAATCTGTTTCCTAGAGTGTTGAAGTAATTCTTGAACTCATCTCTTGTAATAACATGCCTAGGTGGGCAGTAGATAGCAGACACTGTTGTTTCTATATTGTTATCCTGGATCCTGATTGAAGTTGCTTGTATTTTTTCAGTTCTGTTTTCCCCAAAAAAATAATGTTTGATGTTCTCTTTAATTATGATTGCAGTTCCTCCATGTGAATTACCAGAAGGATGGTTTGTAGCGTACACCATGTAATTTTTAAGTCTGAAATGGGTTTTTTGCGTGAACCTTGTTTCCGAAATTAAAGCCACGTCAACTCTTTAAAGTTTCAAGAACAGTTCAAGTTCCTGTCGACGTTCTGTCAGCCCGTTGGCATTCCAGGTGATTATTCTAAGGTTTAGGGGTGTTTTATAAGGCTTGTGATTAATTGGATCATACGATCCATCATGTTGTCTAACATAATATTTATTATGTTTTGAAATTTGTTGAACATGGCGTCCAGTACTTCCCCAAAATTATTTGGGTCCTTGATGTCGGTTAATGATCCTGCTAAGTTTTCTTGTTTTGTCGCTTGTGCGTATGTGATATTTGGTTTCGAGTGATTGAAGAGGTTCTTAGTTTGATGTTTTTCTTGTACAGTTTGTGTTGGGGTTTTGCGGTATTGATTTTGTGTTATGTTGTTTGTGTTTTCATTAGTTTCTTTGCCCTTTCCTGTCTTGTTTTTCGTAAGTAGGTCTTTGTTTTCTGTTTTGTATTTTGTGCAGCCTTTGTAACTTGCTGGATGTTTTTCTTGGCAGTTGGCACAAGTTGCCTCGGTGTCCGGTCTTTTTAAACAGCTTGTTGTTGAGTGTTCTTCCCCGCATTTTACACATCTAAATGGTCTGTTGCATTGGTTTTTTGCGTGTCCGAATCTTTGACATCTTTTACACTGTAAAATGTCCAGCTTTTTGTATGGTGCTTCAAATGAAACTTTTACGTAATTCATTCTGTTGATTTTAAAGATTTCTTTGTTGTTGTGTTTGTGCTCAAGATCTACATAGAATAAAGGTAGCGGCTGTTTTGTGTTTTTATGTTTTACATTTATGATGTGGCGTACTTCATGCAGAAGACAATAATCAAGGTAATTAATTGTTCTTATTTATGGTTATTACAATTGTTGTTTAGACATGCAGGAATTAATAGTCTAACGCCAACGTCCAACGTCTAACTACCACGGAATTTGCGGCTTTAGCGCCCTTGAAAACCATAAAAACGACACACATGATGAAAAAATTAAAAAAAAATTACAGCCGCCATCTTGGATTTTCATTTTGACCTCACTATCGGCTTTAGCGCCCTTGAAAACCATAAAAACGACACCCATGATGAAAAATTAAAAAAATATTACAACCGCCATCTTGGATTTTCATTTTGACCTCACTATCGACTTTAGCGCCCTTGAAAACCATAAAAACGACACCCATGATGAATAATTATAAAAAAATTACAACAGCCATCTTGGATTTTCATTTTGACCTCACTATTGGCTTCAGCACCCTTAAAAACTATGAAAACGAAACCCATGATAAAAAAAAAATTGTGCAGCCGCCATCTTGGATTTTCATTTTTATCTCACTATCGCCAATCTCAATATCCATCCCTTTCTTTCTTCGTACGGCCAAATTACGAACGAATTACAAATTACGATTTTAACATTCATACTCGTTTGGATTTGAGTAGGCATGCCTACTTTAGGGTGATAAATTGCGAAGGTCGAACGTCATGGTATTACGCCGCGACACGTATTACGTATTACGTGGCGACGGCGCAGGCGGCGCGGTTAGCGCGTGGCGGAGCGGCAACAGTGCATCTAATCCAATGCTAAGCGAGGCGCCCGCGCGAGCGCACAAAAATGTAAACAGACGGAACGGCAACGTAGCTAAATTAACGGTAAATATAACGTTACTGATGTATTTGCGGTAACGTTACGTTAACGTTACTTTACTGGTAATGTGACCAAGTAACGTTACATTTTTGTGAACGTTATTAAGGTATCAAATTGAAATTAACGTTACTTAACGGTTATTATTTTGTTATTTGGTAACGTTAACAAGCCCTGAACGAAACACATTGGCATTTGGTAAGGCAATGCTAAAGATTCTACGCACTACATCTACCTAGGCCATTGACATACAAAATTTTCAAGTAAATGTCAAGAGAAGTCTTTGGTTTTCTCGTCATAAAGATACCAATAAAATGTATTCTGTGGTAAAGATTAATTGAATTGAAATATAATAATATCAAATTAAAACATCAAAATGAGTAAAACGTCTACAAGTATATGTCAGAAAACGTATTTGCAAAAATATCTCGGTGGACCGTCAGGAGACAAAAAGAAAAAGAAGAAAAAAACCATCAAAGGCACTGGGTATGTCAAACCTATTTACAATATAGATTTTCTTAGCAAAACATGTACAATTCAATATTCATTGTTTAATAAAAGTCTATTTGTTGGTAGTGTTGGTACGAGATTGCAATATCGTTTCCATAACCTAACACAATCGATTTTTAGTGCTATTTGACTTGTAAAAACGTTTCCCTCATAAACTATATTTTTACATACTTACATTATGTTAGTTTGAGTAAGAAAGTGACTTTAACTAACCCTAGCGTCACACTTACGGAATGATGCACATAACATGCATAATTCATCAAAACAAAGGCAGATGACATGGTGTAGTTATAGCGAACTGTGACTTGCACTAGTTATGTTTCATGTCTCCTATTTTATGTCTCATGTAATAGGTGGAGTTTTTTTTTGCCACAAACCAGGCAAAAATCTAGACTAGGGCTGCTACTACTGAGATTTCCTATTGAAAATTCCCCTTAATACTGTTAATATGAGAATTATTGCTAAGTGCAGTCATGCTTGCAACCATTAGACCAATAAGATACATATTATAGGTAGCCTTTATTGTTATTTATTTATTAAACACTATAGTACACCATATAAAACAAAAAGGACAGACATATTCGTTTCTACTGCTCAGGCCTCCTCTCCATGAGAGGTATGCCAATAAGATAGTCAGTTTCTGATTATTACTTTCATTCTAGATTAAAAATAATAGATGATGACATTGACCTATCTAAGCTTCGTACCTTGGACGGTGATGAGCTGGATGTATTTGACCAGGGTGAGGATGCCCCACAGATAGCTGGTATCATTGATGACAGGCCTGAAGAAGTGAAGAAAGCAGAGCAGTTCAGTTCTAGCTCTAAATGGAAGATTATTAATCAGGTTAGTTATAGTAAACAATGTATGTAATAGATTCTTCTGCATGTGTAGCGTCACCACCTTACAAACGGGTTTTGTCGACAGAAAAATAGACAAAATGCCAGATAGAATAGATAAAATGACAGATTTCTTTGGAAATCTGTGTACAATGTGTCATTTTGTCTATTTTTCCATCAACAAAACCTGTTTCTATGGTGGTCATGCTATGTGTGCTAAAATTCAGTGTAGATATATTATGCTGAGCTAGTTAACTTATTTAACCAACTCTGGGATGCATTGTTACTGGTTATTGTTTTTGCCTTTCGTCAACCTTAAACCTTGAGACTGTCCCTTAACTGTCATCATTTAATAGATAAATAGCTGGATCATAAAATTGTATGCATGTGAACAACTGGGTTCAATTAAATAAATAATCAATTTTGATTAATTATTATCCATTCAAACTCAAAACTAAAATATTATTTCAAATAAAATATTTACAGGCACTTTTGAATTGTCATTCTTTTAACTCTGTACCTGTTCCCAAAATCTTTAAAAAAAACATCTTCATAAATAACAATAAGGCGATTCGCACACTGCACCGCATTACGCATTGGGACGCAGATAACGTGCCACCGCGCGTGATTTTTTACAAACAAATTCAATAAAAACGCGCTTCCATGCGGGGAATTTGGCTCCGTTTCACGCACCCCGTGCAGTGTGCCAATCGCCTAACTGTATGTATGAGAGAAAGCAAGGCAAATAAAAAAAAATCATTTTGTCTTACCTTGATTATAAGAATATTGAATTCACCTTTCAGGACACCAAATTAAATGCTGTTCACTAGAACAAAAGAGAAGTAGAAAATAATCAAAATTGTATTCACAGGATGATGGCTTCAACAGTAAATTAGAAGTTGAAGAAATTAAGAGTGACATTAAACAGACTGAGAAAGAGAATGAATTTATTTTTGGTAAAATGTACAGTGACTCAGAAGATGAGGAGAAAAATGATTCCGATCTCTCTCCTCCAAGAAAACAGGAGAGTGATGACAATGACAAAACTTCGAAATCTTTCAAAAAACACGATAGCGATAGTGATATTAGCCCTCCCAGAAAAAGGGATGTCAAGTCTCCTAACAGAAAAAATGATGATCAATCTCCTAAAAGGAGAGATGATAGATCCAAAAGAAACCTTAATGATAGATCTCCTAATAATAGACATCATAATTCAGCTAAGAGAAGGGATGACAGATCGTCTAATGAAAAACATGATAATTCTGTGAAAAGAAGGTATGACAGATCTCCTAATGAAAGAAATTATAATTCCATGAAAAGAAGGGATGACAGATCTCCTAATGAAAGACATAATTCTGTGAAAAGAAGGGATGACAGATCTCCTAATGAAAGACATAATTCTGTGAAAAGAAGGGATGACAGATCTCCTAATGAAAGACATAATTCTGTGAAAAGAAGGGATGACAGATCTCCTAATGAAAGACATAATTCTGTTAAAAGAAGGGATGACAGATCTCCTAATGAAAGACATGATAATTCTGTGAAAAGAAGGGATGATTTGTCCGCTAAAAAGAGGAGTGCTGATAAAAGGAAAAGTTATGATAGGTCTCCTAAAATAAGAGATGACAGATCTCCTAATGACAGACATGACAAATCTACTAAATCAAGTGATGATAACAGAAAAAATGATGTTAAAAGTAAAAGTGATGAGAAATCTCCTAAAATAAAAACTCGTGAAAGATCGCCCAAGAGGAACAGTAGTGATAAATCCCCAAAACGAAAGAATGATAACAGATCTCCCACTAAAGAAAAAAGCAGAAATGAAAGGGAAGAACCACCTAAACCAGAAAAACCTAGAGACAGAGTGCGCAAACCAAGCCGATGGGGAGATTTCGGCCCAGAAGACCCCGCTACCTTGCAGCCTGCAACATCAGAATATTCCCCTACAACAGTAGAAGCAGGCAGTTCGTCGCCTTCCAAAAAGACAAGAACAGGATTATCACCACGTAAATCCAAACATTACGACTCAGACATATCTCCTCCAAGAAAATCTAAAAAGAACTATGATTCAGACCAATCTCCACCGAGAAAATCAAAGAAAGCTCACGATTCTCCCCCTCGAAGGTTGAAAAAGAATTCCAGTTCAGATCTTTCGCCACCAAGAAAATCTAAAGGAGATACCAGGAGGCGTAACAAATCGCAAGAATTCTTGTCTCCATCTAAAAAGCAGAGATACTCTCCACTAAGACAGGGTCACAAAGATAGACATGATAGGTATCAAAGCAATCCAAGGCCTGACAAGCCTCATAAGCAAAGACATTCCTCAGATTCTGATCTCTCCCCACCCCGAAGAAATAGGCGAGAAAAATCCATCTCTCCGTCTAAAAAGAACAGAAAACATCCAGAAAATAATAAAAGAATGTTGAACAGTGACTCTGACCAATCTCCTCCTAGGAGGGAAAGAGACAGAAATACTTCTGAACGAGATAGGAGTAAGAGAGGCAATGACAGTCCGCCGCCGTCGAACAAAAGAATGGCGAAGACTTTAGAAGGCAAGCTGGCGGGTTTGCAAGATGCAAGACAGTTGAGGCAAGAGAATGAAAGTTTTAGGAGAAGGGAGGAAGAGGTATTCAATAAGATGACTGATGAAGTATCCGGGAGGAATGCCCAAGTTGTTTCTAGAAAAAGTGAGTAAAAATCTTGCATAGGTATCAATGTTTTTCAAATTTTTTCTAAAGTCAACATATTAATAAATGTTATATTTTTTCAGGCAATAGAGAAACGTCGGAAGAAAGGCTAAAACTAAAAGAGAAAGCGGAGCGTCAGAAAGAATTAGATGAAAAGTATAAGAAATGGACGAAAGGGTGAGTCACTTATTTTGTGAATAAATCACTACATATTATAAAACAAATTCCCCCCGCCGCGCCGCGTCTGTCTGCCTGAACGCGATAAACTCAATAACTACTGATCCGATTTTCATACGGTTTTCACCAATGGACGAAGTGATTCGTGAGGAAGGTTTAGGTGTATAATGCAAGGTTTTGTGTACATTTGTTGAAATATGACGATGATTGTTGAAGACATCGGAAAAAATCATGCCGACTTGCTTTACTGACGTGTGCCTGGTAAACCAATAGAGTTACATGAAAACAATGTATTTCGGAATTTTTCTCTACGGGAACGTACTACCGCAACCAAAAGTACCCTTTTGGTCGGGGTAGTACGTTCCCGTGGGATATTTTCCGAAATCCACGCGGGCGAAGCCGCGGGCGAAAGTTAGTCTATTCTAAAAGGCTATTTTGTTTGCCATTTTTTTACCTGAATCACACTAATATTATAAAGTCGAAAGTTTGTGAGTGTGTGTGTGTTTATATGTTTATTACTTCTTCACGCTCAAACGGCTGGACCAATATTGATAAACTTTTGTATGGAGGTAGCTGACACCCTGGATTAACATATAGGCTACTTTTTATCCCGATATTCCCACGGGATCGACACATATGCGGGTGAAACTGGGCGCAGCTAGTTCGTAATAAAAGTGAGTTGATTTTCGATTAAGAAAAATTCAGAATAGTCCATTTCAATAGTACTATCGATTAGATAAGAAAAAATACAATTCAGACAAAAAAAAATGACGAAGTAATATTTCGTTGCTAGAAAACGTTTTTACGAAAAACTATTCAAGAAGATGCAACATGTCCTCTGCATGATTCAAGAGGAACAAGAAGAGGATATTATAACATCGAAACGCTTACGTAAGTGGCAAGATGTAGTCGCTTTCAGGGTTCCGTACGTCTGAATGACAAAACGGAACTCTGATAGGATCTTGACAATTGTTGACAATTCAAAAGTGCCTGTAAATGGTTTAATTGAAATAAATGCTTTGAGTTTGATCACTCACTCGTATGTCTGTCTGTCCGTTCGTCCGTCCGTCCGTCTGTCACAGCCATTTTGTTACGAATCTAATGGAACTATTATTTTGAAGTTTACACATATTAATTTCTGTGGCCCAAACACGGACGTGTAACAAAAATTTATGAATTTTGAATACTTTTTTTTTTTTTGAGGTTCCAAAAGTTTTGTAATAGTTATAAAACTATTGAAGAAAATTATATACATATGAATTACAGGAAAACCTATAAGAAGTATAATGGTAACATGTTATTTAATGACCCACAGACAATATTGAGATATTGTCGTACAAACTTACATTTGCAGTTGGAATGTAATGTTTTTCAACTACAGTGATAAGTTTGATCTTGGGATTAGTTTATACCAACTACGGGACTTTTCAGTGTGTGTTGTCCGACACGTAATTGGCCATTTTTTTTATTGGCAAAATATCCCTTAAAATTTGAGTTATTCCGATTATCCATCCACCTCAAAAAATCCACCCTCACCCGCTGGGAATTTATAGGCTTAGGGTGGATTAACGGAATAACCGTAGAAATCGACAGTACTTCTGAAATGGACTTATTTCGAAATCATGTGAAGGTTCCAGTGTAACAAAAATTCTATTGGGTATGACTTTCACCGTTTTCTACTAATAATACATCAGGATCAGGGCCTTCCTGTGGCCCTAAACAGGAGACCTTTGTAAACAACACGTAACATAACATCACGCCTGTATCCCCAAAGGGTTAGACAGATGTACCTGTAGTACATTTTTCCAGTTATATTTAGTCGCCATCAACTGGGCTTGTTCTTCTGTTTAAGAAAACCAATATGTTTTAGCTTTAACACATTCTGTAATGTATTACGAATAACAGCCACACGGGTCGATCGATCAGGTTAAGCTACGTTTGCCGCGGTCGATCCGTGGATTTGTGACCATCTTTACATACCGAGTCTCGGAACCCCCCCCCCCCGTGTCTCGGAAAGCAAGCTCTCATTCTTGGATTTTTGACAGTCGTTTGGGGTCTTCCGAAGCCCGACTTACATCCGGTTAGACTAGAAGCCGACCCCAACATGGTTGGGAAAAGGCTAGGCAGATGATGATGACATTCTGTATCTTTATTTTTCTTTTAATAAATGTATTCTTATATTTAATTTCAGTATAAAACAGCTAGAAGACCAAGAGGCACGCGTCCAGGAGTTCATGCACGAGTCCTCCAAACCGTTAGCTCGATTCAAAGACGACCGCGATCTTGAAGATAACCTGCGACAAGTGGAGCGAGCGGGAGATCCGATGTTGAAGTATATGAGGGATAGAAAGCGGGAGAGGGGGGAGTTGGGGCCAGGTTAGTAATATAGATCTTCTACTGCCCTATTGGTCTAGTGGTCGCAAGCGCTACTGCTGTGTATGGGGTCCTGGGTTCGGTTCCCAGGTCGGTTATTGGTACAGCCTATGAAATTTCTCAGTAGCCGCCCGAATTTTGGCTAAACGCCTTGACAGTGACAGCTGTGCTCACGAGTGTTTACGAGTTTTCTAAACTAAAAGTTTTATGATAAGTACTAAATTTGGTTGAGGATATTGCGGAGGTGGAGTTTTTAGTCTGATTGAATAAGACTAGACAGCAAAGTGCGATTACAAACTGATGCATCTTAAAAAAGGGTTTTTAATTGCATGTCTTTTCCCAACTTCTAGCTCATAATTTCTTCTATCCTCAGAAAAACCAATATACAAAGGCCAGTTCCCGCCAAACCGTTTCAACATTCGTCCTGGATACCGCTGGGACGGAGTCGACCGTTCAAACGGCTACGAGAAGAAATACTTCGACCAGCAGAGCAAACGCAAGGCGCAGGAAGAAGAGGCTTATAAGTGGAGCACTGAAGACTTGTAATATGCATTCTATAAACACGGGTAAAAATATGAAATTAGCGTAACAGGACTTAAGATGTGTTGAAAATTACGTAATTATGTTTGTAAAAGATTAAATATTTTTTAAAGCATTAAAGTTTAGTCAATGTGATTTTGGTTTGTTTTACTCATTCTTTTTCTCAAATGAAACCATTATAATCAATCTGACTAGCCTTTTTCCAACTATGTTGGGGTTGGCTTCAAGTCTAACCGGATGCAGCTAAATACCAGTATTTTACATGGAGCGACTGCCCGTCTGACCTCCACAACAAAATTAGGTTGTGGAGGTCAGATGGGCAGTCGCTACAGCTGTCACAACCAGTCTTACCCAGTGTTACTGGGTAAGACTGTTTGTGACAGGCTTTTGACTACCCGTAACGACTGTCTAAGATCTACAAATGGCAGTCGGGACGGCTTAACCAAGCCCTAGACTTATCTAAAGCCTTTGACACCGTCTCTGTCTCCATAAGTTACTGTCCAAGCTGGAGAGCATTGGAATTCGTGGTATTACGTACGAAATGTTCCACAGCTGTAAGACCAGGTAGAATAGAAAATAGAGGTAAAATAGAAAGCTACACTAGCAAAGAAGAGAAAGTTACTTTCGGTGTCCCTCAGGGAAGTGTTCTTGAACCAACTCTCAATTCCTCATTTACGTGTACGAACGGTGCCAATTATCTTCTCCTTACTCTAAAATCGTCACATACGCAGATGACGCAGCTCTTATAATTCACGGCAAAGATTGGTGTGATACTTGCTGTAAAGGAAGATGGCTCTCAGTATGGTCATTAAATGGTTAAATACAAACCTCACACTGAACTTTAGCAAGACAAAGTTTATTCCCTTTACCTCAGACATTTTAAGCCATTTCCGTAGAAAATTAAAGCTTACGATCCACATTCACCAACACTTCCACTTGTAACTGTACAAGCCATCAATGCAGCCGGCAACATACGAGATATCTCGGAGTAATCATTGACAACCATTTAAAATGGAAAAGCAGATCAACTCTACGGTGACACGAGTACTAAGATCAATTTAATTTTTTTTTAAACTTAGGGCTGTTTCTGACTTCAAATGCCTGATGATACGTGACCACATGGGGTGGTGCCCACAAATCAACCATGCAGCGACTAGAAAGGGCGCAGCGGGCCGTACTAAAGATCTTTTCTAAAAAACCAATCCGCAATCCGACATTTGAACTTTACTCACTTTGCAAAGTTCTCACTGTTAGGCAGCTCTTCGTACTCTACGACTGTACTCTAACAACAAGCTTGTACCTTTCGACCCAAGTAGGTACTATTACAAAACGCCTCTTAAGTGCCCTGTAGAGCAACAGTGGCGAGAAGACACTTCAGGTTCATCAGCTCCAAGATTTACAATAAGATCAACATTTACCGCTTACCGCGTAATGTCTTGAGAGTAAAGTTGACCCACTGGTTGAAATCTGACATAAGATGCAACAAAAAAAAAATTGAGGAAAATTAAAACTTATCTAGTCCAAGCACTCAAGACACACCCACCCTCACTCACACTACCACTCTACACTGCACCATGGTAATATCACTGCACCATAATATGATATACTTACCTCAACATTTTGTTTTTTTCGTTATGATCTATAATTTATCTAAACTGTACTTACCCATGTAGTAGGTATTATATTATCTGTGCCCATGTCATACTTAAGTGTGGAACAATGTTTCTTATGTTTAGACGGATGTTAATACCTACGACACAGTTTGTAACTAACATTATGGGCCTTGGATGTCTGAAAATAAATAATATATACTTTTTTTTATTTATCTTTTGTATCTATCATCGTTTCCATTGTAGTACAGAGGCCAGCACATCAAGGTACCTACACCAAACTGTCAAATTTTCCCAATCAACCTTGAACCCTATGATGTAGTGATTAAGTTGAAAATCTATTAAAGAAATTTGACAGATTGTAGTAGGTTGATGTGCTGGCGTCTGTACCTACTTATTAAAATATTAATTTGTTTTTGTTCCATAATAAAAAAAAAACTTAAGTAAGTACTTATATGTTTTACGAGACACGAAAGGATCTCGATATGTTATATTTGGTCACCCATCCACGATCAGACCGCGGCTGTTATTATTTAGCCACGAAATAAAACCACGATCAATATTTATATAATTTATTTGATAAGTAAGAAAACTTGTAAATCAGAGGATTAACTACAGATAAGTACTTATCTGTATTATTATTTTAATAAATAAAATTACTATTTGCATATTAGTAATGTCAATGCTAATACATATTGCTATAATTTATGTGAAGGCCTCATGTACCTATAAAAATAAATTAATCGTATTTAATGGAGCGTGAAGAATATGAATTAAATATAATAGGACGCGTGAATTTTGGAAAAAAATGGGTTGTTTTGGAGACATCAAACATCATCCTTCATGATTTGAGTTTGGTACAAGATACACATATACGAGATGGTAAATATTTAGATACCTACTTAATTGAACTACAAAAAAATAAATTATTTTACGCTTCTCATGATGCACATTTTTCTTATAACTGGGCCTCTTTTTAACTTTCTGGGCTCTTCTCACAGTTGGCCTGGTAACCCAAACGGGTTAGGTTATGTTGGAAATGTGACCAACCGCGCTACATCCAAGTTTGTCGCAGTTACTTGGCTATTTAGTATTTTTAGAACTCCAAAATAGGAATTATTGGAGGATCACAAAAAGAGGCGCAATCAGAGTTAAATCATATTTTTAGTTGAGCAAAATGGGAATTATTTGAAGTTCGATTAAATACTGTATGCTATACAAGTACATATATCTATGCCAGTATTCTGGGGCTAAGATTCTACAGGCAAATCCAAGTTATTTTGGTATTTAACCATAATATGCCAAATGTCATCAAATATCGTTCAGCCTTATGCGTTATTGAGTAACAAACATACAAATAAATATAAAATTTCACAATTATAATATTTGTAAAATCATCATTTTTGTACCAAACTATAACACTACACAAACAAAAAAAACACTAAATATAATCAAATTAATGCGAAACACATAGACAATAACACGGATGATTATTATATATTTTGTTGCTAGTGTATTATTATTATTATATATAATATAAAAAAAATATTGAGATAAATCTGCGGGATAATTGCGTAACACAAAAAATTGCTATTCCTTTCATTTTGACAAGATTAGGAATTTCCATCAAAGTCCAATGGATTCTGAAAGAAAGTGTTACGCATTTGGCGTGCTGCAGAGTTCCTTTTTTGCGGCCATCACATCAAGTTGCTCCCTCTCGAAGAGAGGAAGCCTGTGGCCCAGCAGTGGGAACTTTATAGGCTGATTATACTTACATCATGTTGAGCACAAAAAATAAACTTCCTTTCTTAAATAACATAGTAAATAACAGCCTCGGACACCACGGGCTGTCTTGCAGCCGAAGTGCGGGTCGCTTAGCGCGACACGCGAACATTAATGACATCATCCGACGAGCTCTTGTTACCGTCGGCGTTCCAGCTGTATTGGAACCCAATGGCTTGGCACGCGACGATGGCAAAAGACCGGACGGTATGTCTTTATTTCCATGGAAGGTGGGTAGGCCCATAGTGTGGGACGCAACGTGCGTCGATACTCTTGCGCCATCCAGTCTTCCTGGCTCGGCATGCTGTGCTGGTGCTGCTGCTGCGGCTGCGGAAAACCTCAAGCGGCGAAAATATAATAGGTAACCTTATCGGAAATTATATTTTCGAGCCGTTTGGGGTTGAAACCCTCGGGTCGTGGGGTCCGAATGTTCATGGTCTTTTTAAGGAAATTTTAAAACGGCTGGTTGACACTTCCCGTGACCCAAGGGCTGGCTTTTACCTTGGCCAAAGGTTAAGCATTGCCATACAACGTAGTAATGCTGCCAGTCTTTTGAGTACATTACCAGTCGACAGTGATGCGGATGAATTTTTCGACGGTATATTTTAGTTTTTGTAAGTATAGTTTTAGTTAAGTTAGGATTTCAATTTTTTATTTTTATTAATTACCCATATTAACAAATAAAGTCATGGTAACGTAAAAAAAAAACAAAAAATAAATAAAAGGGATACATTAGAAGGATTCATTAGCGAAGTTTTTTTTGTTTTAAAATTGCTAGATTCGTTCATATGATTCAGTTGTATTACATAATTAAAATATTTATTATTATCATTCTTATTTGTTATATTATTATCTGATAGGTATATAAAGCCGGGAATTCGCGACCTCAAAGAACAATCCAGTTACGAAATAAATAACGGGTGTAAGACGACTTAATGAAACCAAGAATCACTTGTTCTCCCCGTCCCTGCAATTTTTTTTGTACTGGACCATATCTGGGATCTTTGTCAAAATTCCAACTAATAAACGTTGTATAGCGTCTGTATAGTAACACGACGCTTCGTCTTCTTCTTTCGAAAGTCATATTACTGAGGACTGAAAGAGAGAGAACTCGGTGTGTAACTATTCATCTGATATAATACGTTTATTAGTAAGGGGGTTAGTAGTTTATCTCTCGAATATTACATTTGACATGCCAGTTTCCTCGCGAAGTTTTCCTTCAGCGTTTTGAGAGCAGTGGCGATAAAATAAATTACACAGGGTAAAGGGCCTGTCTAGGTTCTAAACCACGACCTACAACTCGTAAATCGGGGCCGTTACCACTGTACAACCACCTCTCACACTGAGCCACCACTACTCATCAGATTCAGCACAAATTGAATGGAAACAAAACAAGAAGCGAAACTACTCTAGGTATACGAAGTAGTGTTTATTTTTGGTACAGTCGACGGCAAGTCTGTGGTCTTTACCGATGAGCTGGCCGAGCGTAGTTCGGTGTTTCAACAGAATACGAAGCCAGCTTATACTGGTTTTGTTACCAGTGACGTACAGTCTACTGTACAATCACCAGAATCAATGCTGTTCATGGGCAACTAGCTTCATATTTTCTGACTGACCGACTTCTTGACAATTCAAAAGTGCCTGTAAATGGTTTAATTGAAATAAATGCTTTGAGTTCCTATTTTGATCACAATATACTTATTTTAATGCACTCTCTAATGTTACAACCTGCTGTTACAATTATTATTACTAAATATCTGCTTCATATTTTAATAATTCAGGGGTTTATTTATGAACGTTGTTTAAAGTAAGGACGTGGGGCTCGTGGCCTAAGTAATAACAGCCGCACGGGTCGATCGATCTGGTTGGTTCGTAAATTGGTGACCATCTTTACATGCAGAGACCCCTGCGTATCTCGAAAAGCACGTTAAGCCGTTGGTCCCGGCTGTCATTCGTGGAACTTTGTCAGTCGTTACCAGTAGTCAGAAACCCGAAAGTCTAACAACCAGTCCTATTAAGGGGTATCGTATTAAAGTCCTCCAGACCGAATCTTGGCCATGGCGACCAATATCAGCGGACACCATCCTTCGGCGCGAGAGATATTAAAGTGCACAAGTGTGTGCTCTCTTCCTTCACTCTCATAGTCTGATGGGACATGACCGGAGAGATATCAGGCGCAGGGTCAACGGTTTAACGTGCTATCTGAGGCACGGGGTAACAATAATCTGGATAATCGTATTACCCAGTAACTGGGTTGTAGAGGTGAAAGCCGACCCCAACATAGTTGGGAAAAGGTAGGCATATGAAGCCAAAATTAAGTTGGTGTTAAAACGGTAAAAATTTAATGGTTCAACCACGGTAATGTTATCTAACAGTTTTGTGACTCGGCCGTGTTCTTGATCATTACTTAGCGTTAAGCAACATTTATAATTATAGCCCATATTGCTTATATTTGCTAATCTATAGGTCGCTCGCCATTTGATAATATTTAATGTAATTTTGCTAGAAACAGTATTAAATTTGTATTATATATTATATGTATTTAAGCGATGATTTTTGCATTGGTACCTACGAAAATTCCTGTATCATAGGAGTTTTAAATGTGTAATAGTATGCATTTACAGTCATATATACATAAAAATAAATAAAATTGAAGTGTCTGTTTGTAATGTTAAAATAACAGTGTTTTACTAAATGCATTTGAAAGTATACGGTACTTATAAAAAGACAAAATAAAAAAAAATGTCTGTTTTTTATTCCGGATAATCTCCGAAACGGCTGGACCGATTTTGATAAAATTTGGTTTGGGGATACTTTGAACCCTCGGGAAAGACAGGCTACTTTTTATCGACATAACACGCGGGCGAAACAGCGGGCGGATGCTAATTTAAACTAATATCGAGGTAAACAGAAGCCCATGACCAGCATTAGGTGAAGTCGAGTTGTGAATGATAAGTAGTAAAATATAGGGACACAATTAATTTAGCTAAACGCGTATTTACAATATCACACTAATATTTTAAAGGCGAAAGTTTGTGAGTGTGTTTGTATGTTTGTTACTTCTTCACGTTCAAACGGCTGGGCCAATTTTGATAAAATTTGGTATGGAGGTAGCTGACACCTTGGATTAACACATAGGAAACTTTTTTAACCCGATATTCCCACGGGATCGAAATTTATGCGGGTGAAACCGCGGGGCGCAGCTAGTATCTTCTAAAGAAAGAAATAGCTAGCTTACTACATGTTAATAATATGAAATAAATCTGTATACCATATAGGTATATAATATATAAAATACTAATAATGGATTAAAATAATATACTTATTTTATTCATAATACAATTTTTTACTAGCATTTTCTATAAAATAATATATTTAAGACCAGTAAAACGGGCGAGTCCTTTAGCCAGACGGGTGACATAGTCTGGCAGCTGTATACAAATATGCATACTCTACGATCTACCACAAATCACTAAATACAACGCTCGTCGCAGTCGTTTGGCCCGTGGCAAAAATCGGAACTAAATCCGCCATCTTCTTTTGTCAACGCCCCACTGTCAATGTCATTCAGGCGCCAAAGGATCCTTGCTCCCTTCCTTGCAACCTTCTACATTTAATGCTAAAAGTTTATTTAAAACATCATTATTTCTAAATTGAACTACAAATCAGCCTATAATGTTCCCACTGCTGGGACACAGGTCTCCTCTCAGTGAGAGGGAGGGTACGGGTTGGTAGACGTCACATGTCTTCGAATTTTTGCTTCTAGGACACGCTGATTTCCTCACGATGTTTTCCTTCACAGTTTTGAGAGCAGCTAACTTTAACCGATTGAGAGAAATAGCAACTCTTGCTATTCAATATAATCATTTAGTGATTTGTGTTGCAAGCAGGCCTAAATCAACATCAATGCAAAAACCACCGCCATTTGTCTTAAGTAATACCTAATCATCGCGTATTACGAAGTATTAAATGCCATCATGATTCCAGTGCGAGAAAGGGATGGTGCTATCGGTCATGTATAGCTCCGTCCCTCTCTTGCACTGAAATCATGATGGCATTAAACCGTCATCGGCACTAGGGAGTTGGTTATCGGTGTCAACGCCTCCCCCTGTACCCGCCCCGACCGCGTCGGTCCCTATCGTCGTGTTCGTTTTGGTAGCCGCCTCTAGATTGATAGCCGCCCTGGTTAGATTGGTAGCCACCCTGGTTAGATTGGTAGCCACCTTGGTTAGATTGGTAGCCACCCTGGTTAGATTGGTAGCCCGGGTTCTGTTGGTAGCCTTGGTTGTTTTGGAAGGGCTTTTTGTAGCCGCCGCCTCCCCCACCGCCGCCACCAGCGCCTCCTGGAGAGTAATGTGTTTCGTGAAAAGCGGGTAGTGTCACGATTAATTAACTCAAACCGCCTTATTCCAAAACGAAACATTAGTCCAAGCCTAAATCTTTTAGCTAGTTATTGTATTTTCAACTTAATTCCGAGAAACGTAGAGTAAAAATGGTAACTTAAGACTTTCACTTTCACTTTAACTTTATCGGAGCAGGGTTCAAAATCATGGGTTAAAGATTAGTTTTGTAATAAGGCCATAATCTTATAAGTAAATCTTTTGCCAAACCACTGTTTAGCATGAGATTTGCCAGCTGATTTATTGATCTCAGTTGTGACCACGAGAGTTTGAAAAAAATTAAATGTTAACAGAGGGGTAATTCTCGTAATTTTCAGAACGTTCACAGTCTGATCTCAGTCTCAATCTGTCAATAATACCTTTAATTTTCCTACATTTTGAGATGTTTTTGACATTTGTTTGTCGTCGAGATGAGACTGCGATTAGATTTTGAACGTTTTAAATTACGAGAATTGGCCTTCTGATGTTCAACAATTGTCTCATTTGAGGACACAAATTACTGCGACGATATTTCGATTCAATAATCACCATCTAGTATTATTGTTAGCTTTACGAGTGCATTAAAAGAGCCTCCACGAGAGATGATGCTTACGTATGTTCGACGCAGTCTGGGCTGCTAACCTGTCATAGTTCTGATTGTGTTGACCTTTGAACCTTGTTTTTTTTTTTAAGTTTTAGTGACTTACCTTGATATCCTCCTTGATTGAAGCTCCCCATACTATCATACCCGCCCTGGTACCCTCCGCCATGGCCCGGGTTATGTTGACCATGCTGGTTGTAGTTCTGATCGTGTGGGTGACCTTGGTTGAAGGTCGCCTGACCTTGGTTGTTGTAACCACCGGGGGGAACCTCGTACGTCTGGTAGTTTCTGTTCTGTTGAGGCCTGTAAATTAGTGATAAAACGGGTAATAAACCTTAGTAATATATTATTATCTTGTCTTTGACCGATATTCTGAGAGCTACATCTTTTTTTACATTCTAAGGCTGGATCTAGTGCTCGACCGACGGTTAGCGCTGACATCGGTCGAACGCAGCTATATCAATAAAAACTTAGGAACAACTAAAATGTGTGAACATGAATTCACAAAAAAATATTTGTTTATTGATAGTTCAAATAGTATGCTCAACCCTTACCTGCCGTGGTCTCCTCCCCTACTATGGTCTCCTCCCCTACCATGGTCCCCTCCCCCCTGACTATATCCGCCCTGCACTCTTCCACCTCTCCCTCCCCTCCCCCCCCTGCCCCTCCCCTCCCCCCCCTGCCCGGCGGCGTGGGAGTTGTTCCCGGCGGCGAATGAGTTGGTCCCGCCGCCGCCCCCCCCGCGGCCCCCTCGGCCTCCGCCTCTGCCCTGTAAAAAAAGATTTCGAAAAAAATGGGTTTTTTTTTACCCAACTACGGAGGGTATATAATTTTGACCGGTATGTATGTATGTTTATCTGTTCCCCCATAACTTCTAATGATCTTGTCATAATGTTCTTAAGTAACTTTTTAGACTTTTGTATCCTGCTTATGCATATGAAGTTTCATGAAAATCGGTTCATTCATTTCGAGAAACAAGGGCTTGCAAGTTTGTATGAAATGCCGTACGTCGTAAACGCTCTAAATCGTATTTAGTGTTTTGCAGTACAAGCGTGCCTAAGAGTTAGCTACTCACGGCAGTTCTCTGTTGCCAGGAGGGCATCTCAGGAGGCGGGGGCTGCTGTTCGTTGGGCCGACCTCCTCGGTCCGGGACCTGCAAATACAACATTTAACAATTATACCAGGAACTAATTACACTAATAATATAAAGGCGAAAGTTTGGGAGTGTGTTTGTATGTTTGTTACTTTTTCACGCACAAACGGCTGGACCAATTTTGATAGAATTTGGTATGGAAGTAGCTGACACCCTGGATTAACACATTGTATACTTTTTATCCCAATATTCCCACGGGATCGAAACTTATGCGTGTGAAACCGCGGAGCACTGCTAGTATTTTCATATTAATAATTATAAATGGGGAACATTTGGGTCTTGCTCGGATTGCTGTTTTACAACTTTTTAGAGCTTTGCCTTTGTTGGGAGACACAGCTTTGTACTTTATTTAGGAATTTTAAAACAGTCTTTATTACGTCGAGTTTTAGGGCACATATTGCTGCTAACCAAACTGCACGAAATCACGAATATTTAACCATCAAAGCGGTAAGTTACTTGAACTTTGCAGTCAAAAGTAGACCTTACAGTGCTTTTATACTCTCTCAAGGTAGAAAATTCCTGCTTGAATCTTTTGTGTTTGAACTTACCTGTCCAATAATAACTTTGTTGACATCAGTCTGTGTGTTCTTCCGGACAGTCGCGCTGGAAGTCTTCTCGACCAATAGGAGCGACGTCCGGGCCGCTAAGAAGTCGGACAACTTGATGTCCGGCTTCACTTTGAGGTTCTCGCGTTTCGGACGGTATGTTGATTGGATGACGTCTTTCTTTGACTTTAGGCGATCGGACCACTGTGGAAAAACAAGGAAATGATTGATTTTAAAGGTGCTTGAGAATAAAAATGTTTTAGTTCATTTAATCTTAATAGGTATTTCAATATTCAGGTTATATACGATTTAGAAATGTACAACGGAACAAATTGAGTATTTTCATGCTCAATGGTTCTTATGAAAGAAAAGGCCACTTTGGCAGAATCATAAAACAATTCATATCGCGCAATTCATCTGTTTGACAGTTTCACACCTATATATCCCTGAAGGGTTAGGCAGAGGTGTACCTATAGCATTTTACGAATCTCCATATAAAACTGTCATACATATGAAATTGCGTGATATGAATTGTTTTATGATTCTGCCAAAGTGGCCTTTTTAGGCCCTCTGATTCGAATCTAGTATGATCTGTTTCCCAACAAAGCATTTATTATTTTATATGCCTTATTTAAAAACGTAGTAAAGTTACACTTATTTAACCATTTTAGGGAATCAATAAATACTTATTCAAAAATTCTTCCTAAGTACACACTATCGTTATACATGCTGAAATTAAAACATCTAATTTAACGTGTCATAAAGAACATTTAGAGCATGCCATTAAGGAAACGGATGCACATATATCCCCGCCCGCCTCCACTGCACCACTGACGCGGAAGACTTCGTGACGTACGTGCGCGAGGTGAAGTACGCGCCGAGAGTGCAGCAGCTGGGGTCGCAGCGCTACGTCAATTTTAAGGCGTTTGGGTGCGCATAGCAACATGCTGCCTGCACCTGGTGATGGATGAAAGCTTTTGGCCGCAGGATGTGGTATTCCGCCGCTTTCGCGGACAAGTGCCACCTGAACGCACAAAGACTTAGTGCAACCAAGTGATACTAACATAGTTATTAAGTTTTATTTACTAACACAATTGTTACTATATTATTATGTATACTTAGGTTAAGGTATGTATCTATGGGTCTTTGTTACCTGAAAATAAATGGTTTATTATTATTTATTTATAGATTTGTTTACCTCGGCCTAGCCGGAAAACTGATGGCACGGGCCTAAGCCAAGTGTTCATCAGTGGGGTTACGTGTTGGGATAATATTAGGTACTGCGTGGTTATCCGCAGTAGGCTGTATATTAGCCGAAACTATATTTGAGTGGGAGTAATGGTGCAAATTATCGGCCTCACACTGGAGGAATTTTCTTACTAGCCTACATGTATTGAGAATCACTGCCTTCTGCAGCAGGTGGTAGGTGTTAGATGGCAGGTTGAGAGAACTAAGGGACTGATGAAGCTGTTTGGGTACTACTCCTGTAGATAACACTATTATTATTATTATATGCAAGCGATGTGGCAACGTCGTGGCGGGCTCTTTTTTTCGTAGGAACGGTCAAAATTTGGTAAATACTGCGTTGTCAACTTGCTTCATATTGTGAACTCTTATAAGAATGGATTGCTTATCGAGCGCGCGCTAAAATTGATAAATACTTTAATTTTCTTGTTTTTTTTTTTTTTTTTTTACTCGAACGATATTGTGTCTACTTGAAGGCAATAACTTAGTTTGCACTATATAAGACGATAATTGCACGATTTTTTCTAGAATTTAGATTTGGGACAATATATATTATAATGATAATGTAACAGTTACTGCACCTCCTATTTCGAGTTGACGCAAGTTTTAAATTTCATTTCATAGACCCAGCGGTTAGGCTGTAAGTTGTCTGTCAGTAAATTTAAGACTTTTATTTAGTAAATTTCGTGTTTCATGAACTGATGCCAAATAAATGTTATGATTTGTTCATTCTTTCTCTATAAACCGTATTCTATGAGAAATGAACTGACGTACCTCAAAACTTTGTATAGTGCACTCCAGCCGAGTGATAAGCGTCTCCCTCCTAAGCCTGTACTCCTCGAACATCTCTGTGAATGTGCTCTCTAACTGCTTCCAGTCTTTCTCTGTGATTGCCTTGTTGTAAAGAGGCTTGCCGACTAGTTGATCACCTGGGAAAGACATAAATCGAACGTAAATTAAACATGTTAGGGATTGCAGCCTCTTTGTAGCATTAATAGCATAATCAGCCTTTAATGTTCCCACTGCTGGGATTCAGGCCTCCTCTCGGTGAGAGGGAGTAGGCCGTAACCCAGCACGCGGCCCAGTGCAGATGGGCAATGTCCCATTTATTAATTTTATTTTGGTTCAAGTACATGCCGGTTTCCTCACGACGTTTTCCTTCGCCGTTTTGAGAGCAGACATTATTTACACAAAGTAAAGCGTAAGTTCGAACTCACGACCTACAACTCCTAAGTCGGAGCCAGTAGTGCCAAACCAGTAGTGCCAAAACTGCTCACACTCTCACTTAATACTATTAATATTCAATCAATCAACTCAGGCTATCGCAGTCCACTGCTGGACATAGGCCTCTCCCAGGCTGCACCACAGCACCTTATCCTCCGCCTTCCGCTTCGTTGTCCCAGCTACTTTTTTACGATCGTCGGGTCATCTAGCCGGGGCGTCTCACGAGACACTTGCCGATTAACTAATTCTAATAAAATGTGAAATGGTACCTTCTTTCTGTAAAGTGTCCTTGAGCTTAGCTTCGAGCTTCGAGAAAAGCATCTCTGGCGAGATGTTCGCCGGCGGCTTGTTGAACTTCAGGATTATGAGGATCTCCTTCAGGTCCTTGGCTGTAGGTGACTCTTGCTGTGGACAGGAAATAATACATTATTTGAATATGTCGCCCTAGTAGAAGAATTTTATTAAAGTTTTAGTTTTTCAGTTCAGATCTAGATACTTGTAATAAAGCTGAAAAATTTGTTTGAATATGCTAATCTCTGGAACTACTATTTGGTTTTGAAAAATTCTTTGGATGAGATAGCCCAATTCTTGAGGAAGGCTATTTAACACACGCTATGACCCTTATGAGCCAAGCTAAAAGAAAAAGAAGTCAGAAAGATCGCTAAGATGCGATGCGACGGTTAACAAGATATTTCACAGGGGCGAAGTCACGGGTACAAGCTAGTAACATATAATTTCCCAGCAGTTTTGATCATATAGAAAGTCACCCGCCACCCAAAGATAATGGGTGTATAAAATGTAAGTAGCGAAATTAAAGAAAAACATTTGGTTAGTCAAATAAAGGACACCCCTTTATCAAAGCAATACCAGGAAAAAAACGTTTAAAATAATAAAATAAAAATAATTGCATTTAAAGATATTGTGGTGGCATCTACATCGCCATATGCGAACTACGCATCATACTGACGTCACGCAAAAATCCTGCATCGCGCAAGCAGAGTTTACCGCGCAAGTAGCGTAGATACAACGGCCCGACATGAATCATCGGGCAGTTGTCGGATGATCCTCCCTTTTCTATAGAGGATGAGTGAACTTTACACCCTGTTCCTCATATACAAATAACTAAGCAGAAAAATTATTAAACACAGGAAAAAATCAATTGGTTGTGTCATACCATAACTATCTCCATGCCAGAAGCCTGCTTCTCTTTGGGACAGTCTATGTTCACCATCCTTGCCGCCATCAGCTCTGATATTAGGTAGTCTAACAGCAGCAGGCGATCCTCTTTAGTTTGCAGACGGGATGACATGTGACCTGGAAACATTATTATGACGATAATGTCAAAAATAAGAACCAGATACAAAACATCTAAACTTAGCAGTTCCAAAGAAATATTCATTTATTTTAATTAGGATGTTGAGCAAAACATCACAAATTACTATTGTTAGTAAAAAATTAATTAGTAAAATATTGCATGCTCATAGTTCCTGTAATTGATGCTTCAGTTACAGGAAATTCAGCGTTCAATATTTTCCTAATATGCTGCCATTATCCCTAGGCTAGTGTACAAAACAACCCAGGTTTAAGTTATTATGTCTGTCATGATATTCCTTACTGTTAAAAAGTCCGAAAACTCTTGCTTTTGGTGTAACAATGGGCAGTATTATCTTAAAAATATTATTTTACTATATGGTCTAATAAAGAGTATGCCATTCTATTCTCTCCACACCTGTTACCAACTTCTTATATGGACACTTCAACTCCTTCAGAAAGGAACTGAGCTCAAGTAGAAAAGAGCTTGACTCTTCAGCATCATTCATCATATTAACAGTCTCCTCCAGATTGCACAGTCTTTTGATCTCTTCAGCCAGGATGTGGATGAGTTTGGTGAACTCCAGCGACTTGGCTCCGCCATCCATTGCCTTGGAGAAGGCGGCCTCATCGGAGAGGGGCCCATCATAGCTGAAAATTGTAGGTCCTTATTAGATTGCTTGTGTTATGATGGTGGAATGTTTTGTGTTTAATTTTTATAAATAATGTATTTTTATTATTTCAATATTTTATTTCAGAAAAGCTTCATACTCAAATAGTAAAATATTTTGGTGCGAGAAAAAAAATGTGCAACTGAAAATCAGTATACCTAGCCTTTTCCCAATTATGTTAGGGTCAGATTCCAGTCTTTGTGGATGCAGCTGAATACCAGTTTGTTTACATGGAGCAACTACCTATCTGAATTCTCCATACTTTGATGTTTTATTGGATTAATTTGAATCCATACTAATATTATAAATTCAAAAGTAACTCTGTCTGTCTGTCTGTATGTATGTTACCTTTTCACGCCCAAACCACTGAATGGATATCGATAAAATTTCGTAGAGAGATAGATTGCATCCCGGGGAAGGACATAGGATAGTTTTTATCGCGGGTGGAAGCTAGTAAGGATATAAATACAAGAAGGTATTATCAGAAACATTATTTAAGGGCCTATTACAAGCGGAGTTTTGAACCTCTTTGTTCTGAATGGGATTATGTTATAATTTTAAGGTAACTCTGTTTTTTTTTTTTTAATTAGTTATATGAGTACCTTTTCTATGAGTTATATGAGATACTTAAATGAAATTCAAAGACCAATACAAAATGTATTTAATCATCTAGTAAGATAATTTTGATGATAGCTTTTAATTCATTTTCATAAGCTAATCAAGACAATAGATTATCTTGTACACAATATTTTTTGTAATATAATATGTTTTAATTCATCAAACTTTATGGCTTGACTTTATAAATCTAATTTC
The DNA here is from genome assembly GCA_963669345.1 of Gortyna flavago. Classification (NCBI taxonomy): domain Eukaryota; kingdom Metazoa; phylum Arthropoda; class Insecta; order Lepidoptera; family Noctuidae; genus Gortyna; species Gortyna flavago. The sequence goes on along the minus strand of OY770150.1, from coordinate 9,037,478 downwards.
AACCAAATACTTCTTACTTGTAAAAATTATAAAAACACTAGCTTCCGCCTGCGGCTTCGCCCGCGAGGTATGTCGATAAAAACTATCCTATGCCCTTCCCCGGGATGCAATCTATCTCTCTGCCAAATTTTATCGAAATCTGTTCAGTGGTTTAGGCGTGAAAAGGTAACATACATACATACAGACAGACAGACAGACAGACAGAGTTACTTTCGAATTTATAATATTAGTATGGATTTAAGTACCTATTGACTAGTCTATTGTCCTTGTATTGCACAACTTTTTAGAGTTGTGATGTAAACTACAATTTACAATTCATTTTTTTTAAGCTAGTAACTTGTGTGTAATAGTGTTTTTTTTTTTTGTGATTGCAGCAATGATAATATAAGTAAATAAAGCAGGTAAAATATTTAATTAAAATCTAAGGTTGAAATAATTTAAGTAGTTACAACATTACTGTGGACCGTTGCCAAAAAAAATAATTATCTAACAAAATAAAGTGAAAATTATGAATATTTTATTAAAAAAGTAATAATTAATTAGGTTATAGTTCTAAGTTATGTAGTCATGAGCGGTAATCTTTTAGTAGCGTCTGTTAAATGCTTCGCCAACGCAACAAATTCAAAAAAGCTAGCATATTGATTACTTTATGGGACATAGGACAGCCACGTTTTAGCTATTATAAATTCCTCAATACCGAGAACACTCACACACACCACACATGTTATTCAAACGGCAAATAATGCTATACTTTGCAAAAAAATATTTCGAGAAATAATCATAACAAGGTAAACATAATTTTTATAGCTTTCTATGAGGACATTATAACCTAAAATTATAAATACTTTTCTTACCCCAAGTCGTTCAATGAGTCCAATATATCGTTTTCCATATTTATGGAAGTTTACACAGCATTCGTAGAACTAAATAGTAGTAATTAATGAAAATAAACTCAGCTCAGCCGGCAACAATTTCTAAGAAAATCAAATGTCAGATTGCCGTAAAATATCGCTTTGTTAGGGATGTCTATTCTGTCAAATCTGTGCATTTCAAGAGCATAATGTAGTCGAGTTAATCGATTACAGTATGATTTATTTTATAAATACTGTCATTTTTAATTATCACGTATTATGTAAATAATAACAAACATGTTATTATAATAACGTAAATAGAATGGTAATTGATCGCTATGATTTTCAATTTGACAGTTCAGCCACGTTCATTGCGTTTTATTATACTATACCTATTAGGCAATGGTTTAGGAATTTCCTTCAAAACCCTCTGTCTGTGATTGATTGTGTGAGTGTGTTACGCAATTAGAGAGCGGGGCTTTAAATAAAATCATGCGGAATTATTTTTGTAGAACTTTGAGTGATATATTTTAATTTTTATTTCTTACTCTAATGTAAATAATTATAATTACCTATTTAATTTTAATTATTGTTAATTTACTCTAATAACACATTATTATAAAATAATGAAAATTAAATAATAATATTGAAATTTCCACTAAATATCTATAACTCGACTACAATAATATTCTCACATTAGTAATAAGTATGTACTACTGCGAATAAGTACAGCACTAAGTTTCGTTGAGCGCCGTTTTTAAACATGGCACAGAAATAACTAAGTAAGTTTCTCATTTTTATTTAATACTAGATTTCACTACATACATCTTTGAATCATTCATCTTCTTTGCTTTGAATCGTTTCAGTCTGCAAAATATTCCATTGGAAATGGAGACGATGAATGCTGAATGTGAGAATGACAAATATTTTTTTTGTTTTTTTTTATTCGCCACGTCGACGACAGTGGGGATTATTAATTATTATCCTTGCTACCGGGAAAACCGTAAAAAACCGAAGACTTATGTCATAGCTGGATTTTAAATTTTCGGCGCTGAAACAAGCGTTGAAAATCCAACAGCGTGCTTTTATTAATTTAGGTGTCGCTGTCGGTGAAAACGGGCAATAAACGCAAGGTGCTACCTACTCGAGACTAACTAGGGTCCTAGGTTAGATAAATTTATTCAAATTCTGTTGGATATGGCTTATAGCTTCGCCACTTCCACGGCGTTATCGGTGGGTGCTTGTTTTGGGCACAGTGGGCTGACGGGTACCTACCTAATTGTGTAACACACTAACAGTGGATATTGCTTTCATTTTGACACTGACAGTTCAACAACATTCATTGCATTATTCACGTTGTTGAGCAGACACATTTTTCGAACATATGAAGCAATGGATTAGCAATATCCTTCAAAATGATTCAGATTGTGATTGATAATGTGTTAATTACACAATTAGGATGCAGGATAGAAGGTAAAGCACAGTTTGGGACACAGCTCCACATCCACCACTTTACGAGGTATCAGCTATCTTATTCTTATTTATCTCTTAGCCCGTTAGGGTATTTATGTTCTGTGAGTAAGAGTTGGCTTTCAAAGGACATATAATATCTATTTAAACTAATAATAAAACTGAAGAGTTTGTTTGTTTGTTTGAACGCACTAATCTCTGGAACTACCAGTCGGATTTGAAAAAAATATATTCGCATTTGATAGCCCTATTTTTGAGGAAAAAAGGATTTCTTACGCTATTTAACATTACGCTAGGAGGTTTAAGAGCTGAGCAAAAAGAAATAGAGTCAGAACTTCTAAGCGAAAACGAATTAATAGCGCGGGCAGGCGATGCGATGTGTAGGGGTGGGTCGAACAAAGCCGAAAGCAGCAGCTACCTACATAGTTAGAAAATAAAATGCAGAATAATATTAATATTTTAATAGAATTTCTTTCAGTGTTAACCAGACCGTGTAGTAGAAACTAATTTACACATAACATCTTGCTCACTTTCATCACTGATTTATTTCAAAACCTGAAAGGCTTGCGTAGTACAGAGGCCAGCACATCAATACCCCAATCTGTAAAAATTTCCCAATTGAATATGAACCTTATTCCTTTGCGGTAAAGTTGAAAATCTATCAAACAAATTTGACAGATTGGGGTAGCTTGATGTGCTGGCCTCTGTACCTACCTATAGTTGTGAGATTGGGCCCATCCCATCTAGATTATGTCGCAGCCAACTGGTTAATTTGCCGTTTAGTTAACCGCCTGGCCTTTGGAAGTAGTGCTCGCCTCGCTTCACTATCTTTTCAGGCTCGCACGCGGTTGATCACAGTTCTTCTAACCTAACCTAACCCATTTGGTCGGGGTGCCCTGGCTTAATTAGTTACTGCGACCAATTCGGCACTCGCGAATCGCGTGATTGGTTACAGTTCCAACCTAAACTATAATAATGAATATCATTCAGGCCATTAGTGGAACGGCCGTCGTTTAGTTAAAAGGCTAGGCGGTTAACTAAGTAAACGGCTATTTAAACCAGTTGGCTGCGACAGATATATCTAATTAGCAGTGGTGGCCAAGAGGTTTAAGCACTTTACTTTGTGTAAATCACCACTGCAATCAAAACGGTGAAGAAAAACATCGTGAGGAAACCGGCATGTCCCAGAATCAAAAGTTCGAAGTCGAAAAGAATCAAAAGTTCGAAGTCGAAAAGAATCAAAAGTTCGAAGTAGCGGAGTGACATCTACCAACCCGCACTGGGCCCGCGTGGTGAATTATTATCGGCTGGGGCACAGGCCTCTTCTCTGTGAAAAGACTCACAGAGAAGAGGCCTGTGCCCCAGCAGTGGGAACATTATAGGCTGATTATGGGCAACTCTGGCGCTTTCGCTCTAAAACCACATGTCATTTTGCTACAGCTGTAGGGAAATAGATACAGGTGTGCTTCAGGTGTCTCCCGTACTCTATTGTAACTTTGTGGCTGATGACAGTGACAGCTCATTGTATTCACTAGTTGACAAACATGAATGGAACGCAATTTACGCAATCAAACGCAGCATATTATAGTACCTATAAATTGTATTATTTTGTTGGTGCATGTGTGCCTCGTTTGCATTATTAATACACTCGTCTGCGCGTAGTTATTGTTTGCAAGAACATTTCTCTTATTGTTGTTTTTATTATCATTTTAATCTGAGAATGGAATATAAATAGTGCATCATTGTAGGTACGCACGGCGACATATAAAAAACTTTATTACAAAAAAAAAAACGAGTTTTTTACAAAGAAAAAGTCGGTGTCGTTGGTTCTGCATTTTCGTTTATTGACACCGACTTCCGAAATAAAAGTTATTTATCACTTTGTAGTTTTTTTTGCGAGTCGGTTGTTTATTTTGTAAAAACTTTTTTATTTTTCAGTTTTTAGTGAGAGAGTTTGTAATTTGTCTAAGTAATTGAAATAGCCTAACGTCAACTGCTCATCACCTTTTACAAAATATTGCTTTTCCCGATGCTAGGACGTTAATTGTTGAGGAGTTCTCCTGGTAAGAACCTAGAGAACTCCACTCCACCACCACACGCATTGTGACGAGCATAAATTGCTTAGCAACCATATTAAAGTAATCGAATCGCAACTCGTGAAATATTTATCATTGATTAGTTCCGATGGCCGTCTGTGGTCTTCATCATCAGCTCCACTTTACCAAATGATGATTTCCGAGAGCAAATGCTCAAGTTACTCTAAAAAATGTCCAAATCGCTACAGGTTTGCCAAAAAAAATTGAGGGTTTCCCTCGATTTCCATGGGATCCTCTCATCAGTTTCCAACTTGCTGACAATGGGACCACCTTGGGAATATACCCTTTCAAACAAAAAAAATATTTTCAAAATCGATCCACAATTATTGACGGAGAAATCGGTGAACATACAAAAAAAAAACATATATTATCTACATAAAGTCGAACAAATAACCTCCTCCTTTTTGGAAGTCGGTTAAAAACTGGAAATGTATAGCTTGCATTTCCAGTTTTAGCTGACTTGGCATTTTCATAGGCTTTTGGTACAATGAGAAGTCAGCTTCTGCTGGAAATGTTTAGCTTCATATGTCGTCGAATGTACCTACCTATGTTGTAAGAATCGCTGAATGAAATTGTTGTTTCGTGCCAATAAAATGCATTTTTTAGATAATGATGTTAGGAAGCGCATTTGTCGTAATTTACCTAATTCTTAGGGAAGTTGCACCTCAAAACTAATAAACCAAACAAACATCAGAGTTTTCAATCCACAACTACTCAAATTAAGGACCACGCAGTCAAAAATCAACCGACCACTCTAAAAAATAAAGTTCGGAATGAATTGGCAGTCGTACAAAATAATTTCGTAATCAATAATCATAGATAATGCGGAGAAAACCGGTAATTTTGAATATTTTAGTAATACCTACTTACTTATCTATAAATTAATCTCTGTCTAGTGTCTCAGCAGGTCAGAGTGAGTTATGATTGGACAAGTTATTTGTTAATAAGATATTTATTATACTTACACCTGTGGCTAATGTGGCTTATATTTTATTAGCCATTAATAAGAATGAAGACTGCCTAGTTGGTCGAATGGTGCCGTCCTACTGCTGAGCATGTACTGGGTACGATTCCCGGGCAAACTGTTATTGGTTTTTCCATCTGGAATTTCTTAGTAACAGCCTGCGGGGTAATTGGACTCCACTGAAGCGGAGCGGAGCGGAGACGTGCAGGAGTCGTCCAATCACAGACGAGACGAGTGACGCCACGAGGATTTCAACCATTGTGATTGGTTGATTCTTGCACGTCTCCGCTCCGCTCCGCCTAGCTCCGCTTCAGTGGAGTCCGGGCCTAACAGTAGAAATGGCTTTCATTTTGACAGCTCAACAACATTCATTGCGTTATTTGCATTGTTGATCAGACAAATTTTTCGAACATTATGAAGCAATGGATTTGCTATATCCTTCAAAATGATTCAGATTGAGATTGATAGTGTGTTATGCAATTAGGGTGCTGGGTTCGATTCCCGGGTCGGGCAAACGGGCAAACTGCTAAATTGGTTTTTCCATCTGGAATTTCTTAGTAGCAGCGTGGAGTCTGGATTCGTGCCCGGTTGATGGCAATAGGCTCGCCCCCTGCTACATGGGACTTGACATAACTGGCGAAATGTGGGTGTATTTTAGGTACACGTCTGCTTAACCCTTCGGGTAATACTGGCGTGATTTATTATGTTACTAGCTTCTGCCCGCTACTTCGCCCGCGTGTTTCGGCCCGCATCGCATCACTCGCTCGTGCCACTACTTCGTTAGGTATCGCTTAGCGTTCTTTCTGACTTTTTTCCTTTTGCTCGGCTCCTAAGTGTTGTAGCGTGATGTTAATTTTAATTACTCTAGTCCTCAAGAATTGGGAGATTTTCAGTTTCGGAGATTACCATTACATACAAACTTATACAATACGCGCCACGAGAGATGAGACTTGAATTTTATCTTAAACTTTATTATTTCGTAATAAATATTTTAATATTGTTAAGAATTTTATTCTAAGTGTCATCGATAAATCTCTGAATAGATATACAAATTATGGGTAAATAAATATTTCGTACACGACTTACCTGCGCAAGCTGGCTACTACCGAGCTCGTCAAATCTCATATTTCGTTAGACCTGTTTATAATATTAGTCTAGTAGGTAGGTAGGTATAGAAGTATACTTACATTAAATGTTGTGTTATTATGAATAAAATTATTATTATCGCATATTGTCGTCATGAGAAGGAAATGAAAGAATCACTCGAAAATCTTGTATCAATAAATTACAAGTTGTTATCCAGCTTTAATTTTAAGTTAGGTAGGTACCTAATTAAGTTTTCTAAAAGCCAACTTGAATTAAATTTGTTGTCAACACACATTGTCATGATTTTATTTTCTTTCTTATTTTTATTATCCCATTCAAAAACGACTTAAAAATTAAAATGTTCTAATAATACAGGTAGGCTACGAATATTGTCAAATGAGTTTTGATCTTTTTCCCAGATTTGTACCATATAATTTGGTTATGAATTCCCGACCTCATAATATTGAATGAAGAAGTGTTTTTTGCACCGATTTTACAGAAAAAAATCATTGTATCGTATTTATACATCAGAGGGGCAATTCTCGTAATTTTAATACTGTCAAAAAAAGGTTTTTTCCTACAATTTTGACATCATTGTTTATCGCCGAGATGAGACTGCGACTAGATTTTGAACGTTTATAAATTACGAGAATTGGCGTTCTGTATGCTTAGTGTGAGTTTGCCAACACTGTTCGAATGACTTCACCATCGAGTAAATCGAGTTAACGTCAAACGTATCGAGAACCGAATGCATGCGAGTGCGAGTTGACATCGAATCTAACCATCCGTTACGCGTTTGTTCACCGTGAATTGCGATAATTATTTTTCTTATGTTGGTGTCACGTACGCGTTCTTCGATAAACCGACCAAATAGAATGACACTTTATAATCAGTGTTCATAATGAAAGCGGCCGTCTATCAAATTTGTGATGGTTATAACCACTTTGTTTATGTTTCGTGTTTGTTTGAAGTTAGCTATTGTGTTGGAATACTATTTGATTCTAATTTGATTTTATTAATTAAAAATGAAGACAAGTTCGTCCCAATTTGTTATGATGGTGACATTTATGGAGCAGTAAGTGGAATTTAAATTATTTGGTGTTTATAGAGTTTAATATCTGTGAACTATGCAGAATAAAACTAAGTTTGTTTGGTCTTTTAGGCATGGAGACCTCAGCAAGCTGTCTACATCGAATGCTAGAGGCAGGTTAACTAGTATGAAGAATTGGGAGGAGTTAACTCTGTTACTTAACAGTGATGGTAGTGGTGATACTAAAACTACTGAGAAATGGAAGAAGGTTGTTAAAAATGGTTATGGTGTACCTATTTGGGCTAAAACAGGGATGCGGTTCTAAAAAAATGTTGGCTTCTGTGCATGATTTAAGGTTTGGAGTGATTTCAAAAATAATACAAAAAAAAAGGCTGCACGTCTGCACAGAGCAGCTAGTGGCACTGGTGGTGGGCCCGCAGTATTTACGAAACTAACTGATTTAGAACAGAGAGTTCTAAATATCATTGGTGTACAAGTGGCTACAGGCTTGGCAGTAGAAGAAGCTGGGTTGTCACAGGTATAAACTTGTTTACTTATTTATCAGCAACCGCTATTAAATAATTATGTTACTTTATTGGTGTCTCAAATTGTATTTTCTTACAGGAGATTCAAATTCAGCCCAATCCCACATAGATATAGTACAAACTCCACATCAAATTGTAGAATGTAAGTTGCTCATAACAGCATATTTTTATTAAATTGTTGCCACTATGTTTGTGAAATATAATTATTATTTTATTTTAGCTCAGCATTCGAACGAGTCAGTATCACTGATGAGAGCTATTTCTTCTCCACCACTTTCATTTATAGAGGAAGAAGTTGAAAGTAAGTTATGAGCAATTTTTTTCTAGATAATTTATACAAATTAGTTAAGAAATTCATATCAATTAAAGCATACATAAAATAAAGTATACTGAATATATGTTCAAGCAGGATGTTTAAATGAATCAATCCTTACATGAATAAACAGCAAATGATCTGTCTCTTTGTTACTTGTTTCTGACTTCTGAACTGTTTTTGATGAAACTTGGAAAAGAGTTGGCCCAATGTATGGTTATGTGGCATGGCATCAGCAGAAAAACTTTAAAGTATTTTATGTTCTAGGTATCCAACCTAATTGGAATCAGCCAGGGCCATCGAGAGTCATAGCCCCAGCACAGTCACCACCTCATACCACGGCTGCTCTACCTCTTTTTGTGGATGTACAAGTGGAAGGTAAGAAAAAACTTTTTAAAACTTGATTCTTCTTCTTGAATTTTTTTTCTTTTTAAACTTTTAAAATGCTCTTCAAGATGACTACTGATAATATAATAACTTTTTTTTTTCTAGAGACAGGTATGCTCTCCCCAACCAGACCATCTCATGTCTGTATTGTTCAGTCGGAGCCTGTTACGTCTGTGCAAACTACTCCTCGCCGTGTAAGAACCAGGACTAGAGGGTCACCACGGAGACGAGTGAGGCCAGCACATACGGAGCAGGCATCACAGCACTTTCTCCAAGCAGATTCGTTGTGGAGAAACTTCAAAGAACAGCAACACAACGATAACATGGACTTGAGGAGAGAGCAGAAAAGGATCAGAGAGATGGAGGTGCAGGCTCAGAGGGAGTGGCAAGCTTTAGGCCACAGAGGATTGAATCTCATAGAGAAAATTGTAGATAAATTTTGTAAAGACTAATTTTTTGGTATTATTCTTGGTAAGTTTGTTTTAAGATAAAAGTTGAAATTTCATAAGAATAAGTGATATGTGTTCCTATTTACTTACTACTTGTTATTTTATGTAAATAATTTATGCGAATAAAGTTATCTCAAACCTCAACTAGATAAGAATTCGAAGTATTGTTATAATTTATCAAAATAAAGTTCTTATTTTGTGACAATTTAAGACTGATTAATGTGAATAAAAGTATTGCAAACCTTCTTTGTGGTTGGTGTTTCATTATCTCTGATAAAAATTTAATAACTTCTCTTTCTACAGTCAGATTCACTACTCAACCTTCCTAATTCTAAACAGAAATAATTCATAGTTATTTTACATTCAAATCATTTTCTGTTTAGGACACCCACTCTACAAATATGTAATATTTATTTGTGTGCTACAAATAAATATTACATATGTATTTGTAGAGTGGGTCACTACACAGAAAGTCAGCATGATCACCATAGAAAAACTGCCTATCTTGTCAGATAGACAATTGCTCCATTTGGAATCCTACTGGTATTCACCCAAATCCAATTAAGACTGGAAGCCAACCAAAATTTACTTCTTGGAAAGGAATAGCAGATGATGAGTTTGTAAGGATTATGCACAACTGATTGGAAACTAATTATGATTGTTATTAATTTAGAAGAAATTGAAAGTTGCTACCCCCTTTGTTTTTTTTTTATTGCTGATTTGATTTTGTTAGGAAAAAAGTAAAAATTTTGTTACAAGTGTGTTAAGCAATTTTATTCTAGAACAATAATCAGTTACTTATTACAATTTATTTCACACAACGAATTAAAATAAAATGAACTTCGAAATTTACCACACTCACAAGGCTCTCACTACAAATCTTTCAGTGAACAATTAACGTATTCGAAAGTGAACGAGTTTCTCAAACGAGCTGTCAAAACTGTCAAAATTGTAACTCACACTCGCGATAACACAAGTTCACGCTGATTTACGAGCTCACTTTCGAGTGGGAATCGATCGTCACTATCGACAAAGTAAATTAAAAAACTTACACTCACAATTTTTAGTTCTCGCGTATGGCACCAGATGGCGCTAATTCCGCGCCATACAAATCTGAGTAAACTCTAACGCGATGGTGAAGTTAAAAAAACTCACACTAAGCACACTGTGGCCTTAGTGCGAGTTTTTTCACTCACGTTCGATTGCGAGCGCGTTAGAATTTTATAGGGGAAAAAGTTATAGCGCCACCTGGTGGTCACCAGGAGAAACCTAATTTCCCATACAAATTTCTTAACGCGCTCGCAATCGAACGTGAGTCGAAAAACTTACACTAAGGCCTCTGATCGTTTTATGTAGGTAAGTAGGCAGGTATATTTTCTCTTCACAGTAGGTATACCCATTACACTTACTTTAAAACTTGATGATCATGTTGATGCCAGGAACCTGATCCCTGTAAAAAGGCGATTATCTAGCTACATCTCGGATCACAACAAACTACGCGCATACATTGAATATATTACACACATACTATACGACACAAACACCCTCACACACACACACACACACACTCAATGTTTACAGATATAGTAGTGTGTGTGCGTGTCAGTGTGTACAGTGTGTGATACCTGCGCTTGCTTCTTACAGGTGTGTATGTGCGTCTGTATGGCGGGACCATGTAGTATTTTAATACGGTCGTTTTTGGAGTTGTTTTTAGATAAGTGCTTTAATATTACGTGATACTTAAATGTACAGTTTAAAGAGTTTCGGTTTAAGATTATAAGCCCTATACTGTACCTGTACTGTAGTGTATTTTATGCTCACTTTTTTTTATCCCTTCTTATTATTTAGGTTTGGTTAACCCTGGTAGGGTTGAAAAATATTTTTACAGCTCAGTCACCAACTATGTTTTCTTTTTGGCATTAAACTAAATTCTGATTTTTAATTTGCCAGACTAAAATAACAGCTTTTTTCGATCGAACTTTTTATTTTCTAGACTAAATAATGTCATGTTGACAACCTGACATTATTTAGTCTAGGTATCTATTATTAGGTGTCATTTTGGTCTAACAAATAAAATAAAAAACAGAGTTTAAAGCTGTAAAAATGTTAACGGAATACTCAATTTTCACTCAATCAAACTCTTGTAAACTTAAACTTAACGTGTACCCGCCGTTTCAACGCACACCAACCGGCTGTCTAACACGTTCTCCACACTGTACACGCTCCGCTCTCTGTCCCATAATCACAGCCTTTTCACAACCGAAACGACCGATCTACTACGAAAGAGAACGAACTGCCACAGTCGACCGCGCAGGCTGACGCGGCGCACGTCTTTGCCACTGCGCTATAAAAAAAAGTTTTACAACGCATTCCGAATTCGAAAAATTCAAATTTTAGGAATGTGATCGGTGTCCGTCGTCGAACCATCTATGTGCCATATACAGTGATGTTAATTTGTGTGGATTAAAAATGGGTGTTTTATTAAATTTGGTTTTATTTGTGACCGTTTTGGTGCCTAGTGTTTTTGGCCAAGAGGCTGCGTGCTATGGAGCTGGCAGCGTCGCTGGCGCAGCCATCGGTGCTTTTATTGCAGCTCTTCTTTTGGTAGCAGCTGCTTACTACTTGAGGAAACTGTATTGGAAATCACGGAAAGGTACGTGAGTTATTGCAAGTATTTTTTTTCGCGAAACGCTTGCGTCGTAAAACGATGAGTCTGCGGCCCACGTATTTCTAACTTGGAATTATAATACAACGACCTTTGCCTTTTTTAGTAGCCTGTGTTAGAAAAAAGAAGTTCATTTATTATGGTCAAGATGGCGAACACAAACATATTTGAACTTGCATTTGCAAAAATAAACGAATTTGTAATCGTCAATCCGTTCTAAAGTTACTGTTAAACGTTCATTGAATATGTATGAGTATGACTGAGTTTAATGCTTAACGTGACTTAATTGCGAAATATTCCGACAAGAAGCTGGTTACATACAAACTGGTTTGGAATAATACCTTCAATGGGGACATAGCAAAATGTTATTCGAAAAGAGACAGGTTTTTATGTCATAATTATTTTTATAATGAATAACAGTCGAATAGGCTTCAATTGTGACAGGTGTGAGTGTAATCGACCATGAGAACGGGTTCTATATTGGTCAAGAGGTAGGTAGGTACCTAGTGCCAGTGTGTCCAAAATGTGAATGATTTGTGCGCGAAGTTTGGTTGAATTGAAACATGGCCAGGAATTTAGGAATTACCGTAAAAGTAGGTCAAACTCAAAGCATTTATTTCAAATAACCATTTACATGCACTTTTGAATTGGCAAGGAGTCTGTCAGTCAGAAAATAATATGAGGCTAGTTGCCCATTCCAAAGCGTAGTAGGTACCTATTGAGAAGATCTTGCAAGAAACTCCATGGACACTTTTAAATTATGTTGTTACGAAAATATTAGTTAGGTACATCATTCATGTTGAATATATAATAAATATATGAAAAGTTGAGAACTATGTAAAAAAGACTTGAGTACTTAATACATAGCCCACCTCTTGTTATGGACACATGGTGAATCCGTCCGACTCCCTAAATGCTACTCTCTAGCGCATAGCGTTTGAACTGGGAATATTTTAAAATTAAAAGCGTCCAGAGTACAGCAAACAGAAACAAAAAAAAAAAACAATCCAAAACGGTCTACTTACTACCTAGGTCCTAACTCCTACTTACCTGCTTAAGGGCGAATTTCACCAATGAACCTGAACGTAATCAACACAATCTCAACCGCGTTCAAGAGCTGTCAGTGTCAATATTCCACAACAATGATGACAATAACAAGATGCAATCTATGGGAGCTGCTTAAACCTCCTAACAATTTTATCGAACCATCTGAGAGCCTTCCGCCTGGGCACGCCGACTTGAAAATCTTTAAAAGACTTCGAACCGAAGTCGGACGGAGCAAAGACAATCTTCACAGATGGGGATTCACGGACGGCTCTGATTCAAGTGCGTGTGCGGCAACTCCTCACAAACAATGGCCTACCTTCCATCCTGCGCTGCACTTGATGATCTTCTGACTGCGTCAGTGAGCGGAGTTAGCGCAGCTGAATTTTGGGCCAATGATGTTTAAACTTTTTGCCATCACGCTCGCATCACGCTAAGAAAAGACTGACAGTCTGCTCCTGAACACGATTTAAATGTCGATTGCGTTCAGTAATATTTTCTTCTAAGTAACTGTTTATTCTACCTACCTGCTAAGCACAATGTTTTTGTTTTGTTTTAAAAATTAGTTACCTACACCACTGTGCCTACACGTTCTTTTGTCATGAAATCATGACTTGATAAAAAAAAAATCTGCGATTCCAAATAACCTAAAAAATGCATTCATCATCGTCATTGGCAGTTTTGCCCCAACGCTGAGTTTAGGCTTCTTCCCTTTTGTGGCATGCTCCCCTGGTCTGTACGAGTCTCATGCAGGGCTTCTCCGCTATCTTCTGTAGGTCGTCCGCCCCCCGCCATTCGTTTGCCAAAAATGGATTAAAAGTTGGCAAAGTAGGGACATAATGGGAAATCTCCTCAACTTTAAGGTAGGTAGTTTGTACCTATTCTAAGAATTCCGTGGTTGTATCATGAGCATTACGGTGTGAAATAAAAAATCTATGAAAACCACAGAAACATAATCAAATTAGATGAAAATAAAAATACCATTAAAAGAACAGTGGAATAGGATGAGTTATGCCTATACCAAACTTAACGAAATTCATGGTCAATTTCTATGAGAAATTCTCTAAAACAATCGTAAACCCAAAAACATAAGCTTTTACAATCAAAATTAAATAGCAATTTGCTAAAAACAAACTTTCGCCGCTGGAAAAGGAAACGAATTAGCACCATTCACCAACAATAGCCATTATCGATGCGCATAGAGAACCTCTATACAAAACCTCTACATAGTCTATGATGCACAGCGCATATCATGTCATGTCAGCGAAGTAAGCACTTTCACGATTTTCACATGCTAACGACAGCGCCGCGCATCAATCATTCATCGCTGCAGGCTGTCTGATTTTAGCGTTGATCGTCAGATGTTTTAATTTTTACTCTTTTTTCGCTGTGCTAATGTGTAGTGGAAGAGTGAGAAAAAAAGAGGGAAAAAGTACATACATACATTCACGCCTTCTTTTCGTGAAGGTAGGCAGAAATTACAGAACGCCACCTGCTAAGATCCTTACATTCTACCTTTGCTGCCTTTACGTTCATCTTCATACGTCTGGTCATATACACATCACCAATAAGGTTACTATTATGTACACTATAGTTAGAATATCACCAATAAAGTCCACTATGGATTTATTCCAGTCTTGTCCCCTAAGCCCCCCCCTCCTCGATCCCCTGCTAGTTCTTCTGTTTTGAAATCTTTCGCCATTAAAAATGGTGTTTCTTGGCGAAAATAGATATATTCATTAGCTAATGGCGCATTTATAAAAACACAGACAATCTTCTAGTGTTTGGAGGTATAAAAAGCGCAGGAATGCCTAATGAGGCAGAATCTTATGGCAGAGATCTGGTTTCTCTTAGATCAAGGCTAAGGCAAAGGTCAGGTGGCAATCGTTCTAGGTAGTATAGTGTACCAAAAACTCAGACCGTACAGTAAAAGTATTAAAACACAAAATATTAAGAAGGTTCGTAAGATTATTAAAATGTTTTAATGCTGAACTCGCCTAAAATAAGGATAAGAATCATTTATTTGCAGAAAATATACAGGGTGTCCAGTAAATAGCACGACATACTGCAGGAGGTGATAGCTTGGGTCACTACCTATCAATACAACACAATATATGTTCAGCAAAATCTTACGGATTTTTTTTCACCACTGTAGGTTAAAGTTATGCGAAAAGAAAATCGTTCTGTGAAAATTTTAACAAAAAAAAATATTTCTTCAAAACTTTCTTGTTTTTGATAAAAAAAAAAATTATAATGAGTAGAGTAACCTATTCACGAATAACTTGATGTAAAAAAAGTTCTAGAAAAGGATTTTTTCATTACGAGATGCTTAAAAATCTGTTTCAAGGTAGAGATTTTTCGATATTTCGGAAAATTTTGTAAAACTGTAAATCCGTAAGATTTTGCTGAACATATATTGTGTTGTATTGATAGGTAGTGACCCAAGCTATCACCCCCTGCAGTAGGTCGTGCTATTTACTGTACACCCTGTATATGTTACCAGTTGTAAAAGTATTTACTTACATTCCATATTTTGCCTGCTTACGGCAAGCAAATTATTTTTACATTAATACTAGGGTATATAGGTATATAGGTAATATAGGTACCTAAATTCATAAGATATACAGAATATATTTTAAATTAAGATAAATTTACATAACAAAATTTAAAACCTTAAAATAACATTTTGTCTTCAGAAATCTAGCATAGTATGGAGTTTTAATAAAATACCAGCCAGTTTATATACTGCTCTTGTTACCATTTACGTTCGGTTGACTGTTCAAATATTTCCCAGACTATTATTAAAAGCGTTAAAACTATTTCCCGTCATCTTGTCCCTCAAGAAACTAGTTCTAAATACCATCTTTTGTTTTATTATGTAAGCTGAATCCCAAATGCGACGACATTTTTGTGAAACAAGAGTCAGGCATCCATGGCCACGATTTGACCTTTTAAAAACCAAATTCATTCATAGATTCTAAGCTGAGTAAAACCTTTTCGAAGGTTAAGTGTCTATTGTATTACAATATTTCTTTAGTGAAGCAGTAACTTCAGGTTCCATCAGGTGTGGAAAATTAAAAGAAATGCTACCAGGTTTTAGAGGAAGGCCAAAGAAACGAGGGCTGGATGAATGTTTAAAACTAGACATGGCTGGAATGAGGGTGAGAAAGAAGGCGTAAGTTTATATGAATATATAACCCTAGGGTATGAAATTGGAACTCCTGCTCTGTCAACATCATGCGATGAAGACATTGCTACCTTACTAATATTACTTATCCGGTCAGCATTGGTTACATCAGTCACTTTCATGGTTTGACCTTTGTATCTACAATTATTGCTGATTGAAGGTCTAACCACAAGAATCTGAGTCAAATCACAGACGTCATTGTAACCGCAATTGTCTAGGAACAACGTTATGAATATAAATAAAACACACCTGCGTTTCATACAGTAGGACTACTTAGTAAAGATGATTTAAATATTAGAAGCCTTAGATTTCTTCTTAATCTTTTGAAATAGGATCTATTCTGACTTCATAATGTTTAAACTTGTGCGCTTAACATCATTAGCAAGCGTTTGATTTGTTCTTCCATCCTTATTAGCTTCTCCCGCGACCTCGTCCACGTGTTTCAATATAAATGTTAAAGTAACACGTGGTTAGAAAGCTAGACTATTGCCACCTGGTAATAGTGTAGCTCAAATAATTAATAAAAATCTTTCACTGTTAGAAAGCTACATTAGGATATATCCTAATTCCTATGGCACCTGGCCTGTAGGAGGTAATCTCCGAAACTACTCAAATAATTTACAAATTCACAAACTTTACCTCTTTATAATATTAGTATAGATTAAGGTCTGGTGTCTGCTTTTCCAGGAAATTATAATCGATCAGCTTCGAACCAAAACACCTAATTTCCAACTGAAACATAAATAATCTCTCATGTGCCACAACTGCAACACAATCTACCGTTGAGTTAACCTTAAGCAATACCTCATTTTCTTCATCACACACACAGACACAGATAAAACATCAATTGCCACTTTTAGGCCTATCTCAGCCTGATTCCAGTAACCATTTTCAGAACCAATCTTCACCATATTTCTCGATCTTTACCTCCTTAATAGCTACGCCTAAGTACTAACTCTTGTCTGCCTAATGGCTATGTTAATATTCTATTTACACAACCTAATTAAGTTTTCTACTCATTCAACTTTGTAGACATAAGACTTTCTGATAACGCGCTTGCGTCTACAGAAGCCCTCTGTCTGACCTACTAAGCTAAATCTTTCCCGCCACACTCGACCATACTTGGCTATACACGCAACACGCATTCAAGCGGAGTATCTTTGGCTTTCAATCTATAACTGTATACTATTTATCGACTTCGTATGTTCTTTTAATTGGAAATTGAGGTGAATATTGTCCTAGTTTGTTCATCTGGGAGATAGAATATCAAAGAACGTATAAGCAGCTCATTATTTCTGGTGGATCGTAAAAAAATTCGAAAGATTGGGCTGACAATCAAAGGCCGACCCTCTCCTGTCCTAACTACGGTAAAAATGGTTGTGGGAATCCCTGAAAAGGCCACAATTATTATTGGGCATTACTTGATACCTTTTCGAACACTAGAATGCAATTCTCTCAAAACTCTCTGGTGATTTTCTTGTACTCATGCCAAGACAAAATACCCCCAAATCATGATTTACTACACCCTTTTCCAACTACATTGGGGTGGGCTTCGCTTCCAATCTAACAAAATGCAGCTGAATACCAATATTTTATTTGGAGCGACTTCCAATCTGCGGGCTAACAGTAGGAATGGCTATCAATTTGACAGTTCAACAACATTCATTGCGGTATTTACGTTGTTCAACAGACACTTTTTTTGAACATATGAAGCAATGGGTTAGCAATATACAAAAAAAAAAAAAATCAGATTGTGATTGAATGTGTGTTACGCACAGATATAGATATTCCCCGATAACGCAAGTATCACGATCTGTATGAAAACCAAACGTGGTATTTTTTGACTACCTATCATGACGTCACAAGCACTATTCAGTGATGGGAAAATCAAATCGATTCAAAGACACCCATCTCGCTCCACCCCGGGGCCTAGCGCCAGCGCTCACCCAGCCAGCAGTACTCAGGACTGAGCGCTAAAGTGGCGGCTTACGATTTTTGTACGTAAGCTGGTTATCTAGGTGTATCTATATCTGTGGTGTTACGCAATTAGTGTGCTGACCTCCACAACCCAGTAAATCCCAAATCAAGTCTCATTAATCTGAATGTAGGCTTGACTATCAACAAACGCTACTCTAAGTCCATGTAAACATTCACGCTCGAGTGGGGATTAAATTCCACCGGCTACGTAGAGGAAAAAGCCTTAACAATACAATGCGTAGGCTGCCTAGTACTTGTTAGCCATTACTTACAAAACTATACTATTAAACTCAAGGGTACAACGCTTATGGTCGCCCGCTAAGTGATTGTTCTTGAGTCTTGTCAAACGCATCATTAGGATGGTCGTAACATTGTAATAATGGCACAGTGTGATGACGGCATCATCTGCCATCATCTTCAGACAGTAATCTAATGTATCGATTATATTAATGTCGCACTGCGAATGAATGACATGCATCGACCCCTGCGTGGTTATGCCAGACTCTATTAATCGAGTGAACCCCAAGATTAGCGTTAGCCCCTGTAGCCTCATTTTTTATGGCGCTACAAAGGCCATTGCATATCAAGGAGTAGACCGGGGGTTGAGTTGACCTTTGTCCCAGCAGTAGGAACATTAACGGACGATTATGCTATGGCCAGCATTGCACTGTAAATACTTCCATAGGCCACAATCAAAATACATTATTGCTGTTTCCCACGACAAGCCCATCGAGCAAGAACTCTTGTAAGTACATACTTTAATAGTAAGTACGCAGTCGGATTACAACTCACAATAGGTATTTAGCGTCCCTCGTTGCGTATTAACATTCCATAGATAAGACAAGTAGACTGTCCCTGTGGATTTAATCTGTGGTATGACTTGAAGATAATAACTCTGTGGTGTAAGTGCATTTTTAGGCACCTATTGTTTAGCGTAATCAGCCTATATCCGCTCAAATGTCGCGAAATCTCCTAAAGATCGTTAACAATAGAAAAAGTAATTGTGTCTCATTAGTGACAGTCGAGCTAATAATGTTACCACTGCTGGGACACGCTTCTTTATGAGAGAGAGTGGGTGGGCCATAATCCACCACCACCGGGCCCAGTGAGGGTTGGTAGATGTCACGTCTTTGAATTTTTGTTTCTACTACATGCCGGTTTCCTCACGATTACGATCGAGTTATTGTTACTGCTGCTGGTTAACCAAGAAAATCTGAAATGACGTGGATTTGTCATATCACCGTCTCGCCAATTGGGTCATGGATGGCCTACATTTATTTGGGGTCAGCGCAGCATCTCTTTCTTTTTCTATACCTTCATAAATCTCTTTTAACCCTCCCCCTTTCTAGCCATTATTATCATCCATTCAAGAATCAATCTGCCTAGCATTTCCCCAACATGTTGGGGTCGGCTTCCATTCTAACCGAATGCAGCTGAATACCACCATGCACCTAGCTTCTGACGTTTCATAAGTGCCCATGTAGGTTTATGTGAAATAAAATATTTTGATTTTGATTTTGACCAGTATTTTACATTGAGCGACTGTCTATCTGACGTCCACGTTACTGGGTACACGATACCCTTTGGAAAGACTTGGTAACGACAGTCAAAAATCCACGAACCAACGGCTTAGTGTGCTTTCCGAAGCACGATCAACACCTCGATGAGACTGGGTGCTTACTCTCGAATATAATTCCGATAGATCGACATTGGAATTGTCAGTCAAACGTCTGGGATTGGCTGGACTCACTGAGTCTAGCCAATCCCTGACGTTTAACTCGACCAACTGACGTTTCACCAATGTCGATCTGTCGGGATTATATATTCGAGAGTAAGCACCCTGGTTGTCAGGCTTGCGGGCTTCTGACTACCCGTAACGCCCGTATCATACTTTACAGCTTACACTATCAAATTAATCAAATCAAACTTTTGCAATCTTGATTTTCCGCCATAGAATAATGTTTTTTTTTTTTTCTTCAATATCCTTCTACATTTGTGTCTAGTCATGACTGACTCCGTCTCGAATGTACCTGGGGCCAGGGGCTTCCCATACTAGGTACCTACGTTCAAGTTCGCGGTTTGTCAGGTGACGAAAGAAATATATAGTAAGTAGGTAGGTAGGTACCTAATTAATTCCATTTTGCAGACACCATTTCTACAACAGGTTCATTAAGTCGAGAATGCGATATCTTCATACGGTGAGCGAAAATGTTAATTAAGTTAATTTTAGCTAATTGAGAAACCAATATGAAGTAATTACGAATTCAATTTTAATTTTTTTTTACTGACGTATCTACATAACATTTACATAATCTGTGGGCGAAGGTACACAGATAAGAAAAAATAAAACAAAAAAAGTTTTAAATTAAATTCAAATTATTGCGGTGACCTTGCAAAGGAAGACGTTCAAACAGCCAGATAGCATTATGAATAATGTATATCTCAAAAGTTGTAGGTATAACTGGAGAATCTAGATTATACTTGGCTTAGCTAGACAGTTTTTATCTTTATTTAGCGAAATATTAAATGTTTGAATGTCAAAAACGTTCTAAATCACGTGTACCTATCTGATATGTAGTGATCAAAAACTAATCATTATTTTGCACACATTTTGAATGGATTTCAGGATTATAGAATGAACAATAAAAAATTGATGACCGATAACTAAAGAATTAAGATTCCACAGGTAATACGTACACTCGATGATGACTCGAGATGTTTCCGAACAGTTTTTTCCTAGTCAAAAAGTTGGGATCCTACCTTATACCTTACATGAAAACCGTAAATCAAATCAAAAACAGTCTAAAAATCCTTTCTAATCTTTCTGGTGATCATAGAAAAAATCTAGATGATACTTCTTTCAAATTCAGCAAAGATGGTTCAGATGGTTGTAGTGTAGACCATTGCCTAAGATACTAAGTAAGTTACCCGGTTTCCTGAGTACTTATCTTAAAACATACACAAATACGATAAGGAATCCAAATATGATTATAATACAGGCACTATTATACGAGCATTATACATACGGAAAACGTGGCGCTGGCTTTAGTGTGTGTCAGGATGGCGGGACCAAGTAACTAAAAGATAAAGCAGACAGGCGCGACGCGATGCGAGGCGGTGCGACGCGATTCTTGTAGAACAATTTCCGTCGCATCTCTCTGCGGTAGCCTTTAAAAAAATCCATCCTATCCTATCGGACTATGAGAGTGAGGGAAGAGCGAGTGCACCTGTGTATCTGCGCACACACTTGTGCACTAAATTATCTTCCGCGTCGATGGCTAGTCTATCATTATTATAAAAATTATAACTAAGCATTGTTCATAATCTCAGATAATTTAGATTCCATCGCCACTTTTACACACAGTTATCCACTTTAGAGAAATGTATTCTAAGATGATTTTTGAGTGACCGTTTGTAACAAAAAGGTACAACCTAATAAATTTTTGGTTGAAATGGAATTTGAACTTTGTTAAAAATGACATTTAGTTTGTTGTTCCATCAACTATGCAAAACTATTTAACATAATTATAAAATATCAATCAGACATTCTTTGATTAAATTTAAATAAACAGATAAGATAAAAAATAAATATTGGACAACATAGTTCATTGAATTTTTTACCGACTTCAAAAAAAGGAGGAGGTTCTCAATTCGTCGAAATCTTTTTTTTTTTCTACACCATCTTTTGCGCCTTATCTTCACTTAAAGAGAGAGCGAGAGAGAGAACATTATTATTTTTTTTGAATAAAAGTCGTTTTCGAGAATTAGGTATTTATAGAAGTGGCCGTTTTGCGAATTAGTCGTTTATAGAATTAGGCATTTTGAGAATTTATAGAATTAGCCATTTTGAGAATTAGTCCATTAAAGACTCAGTTGCCATTTTGAGAAGTGGGTATTCTGCGCCTAAATCCTCTAAAATACTATAGTATCCATATATTAGCTGAACGAAAATTATCAGATAAAATTCAAGTGTTAGAAGATGATATGTTACAGATAACATTCCTAATAGCTATTAGAACGTCGTTTTATAGTTATCTTTATCGAGATCGTGCATCACATGTGAATACTTAATGATAAAAGAAATTATATCAATAGAAATAATGTTTTATGTGCTCTCGATGGCGGTGTCTTGTATTCCCAATTTTCCTACAATCTGCAATCAGTATATTATTATTGATTATTATGCATCATCAACATAATCCCCTCAAGCCATGACTCTGGATGCTTGCTATTCGCTTTTAGTCCTTCCGGTTTCAGGAAAGTTTAGCCAATAATTTTCCCACTTCTGGGACACAGGCCTCCTCTCGGTGAAAGGGAGTGGGCCGTAATCCTCCACGCAGGCCCAGTGTGGGTTGTTAGATGTCACATGTCTTCGAATTTTTTGGTTCTAAGACATGCCTGTTTCCTCAAAATGTTTTCCTTCACCGTTTTGAGAGAAGTGGCGATGAAATTTTTTACACAAAGTATTTGTTCGCTCAGGATTTTTTTTAAGTGACGACAGCTGTAAAGCGCCTGTGTGGGTTCGAACCTAAGACCGACAACTCATAGGTCGCGGCCGTTACCACTTGGCCTATCAGAAGACATTCCTCTTCAGCACCGTAACACATTATCAACCACAATCTGAATCATTTTGAAGGATATTGCTAATCCATTGATGTTCGAAAAACTTGTCTGCTCAACAACGTAAATAACGCAATGAATGTTGTGGAACTGTCAAACTGACAGCCATTGTTACTGTTAGTGTGGTACGTAATTATCCTGTTGTTACATCTTAGAGCGCGTTCCGAAATGGGAAAATAATCGATGTAATCGATTTGAGCGTGCTTAAACCCGTACCGAATTGGCGTGAGCGCGATAACGATGTCCCATGAATCGTCATAGATGACGTCATGACATGCGCCATCTTGCGATAACGCCGACCATGCCTCGTAATAATATCACCGTGAGCGCTGTCAAAAATGACAGTGTGTATGTGTATGTGAGGATGAGGATGTGTCAGTGTGTGTTTTGTATTGAGCTGCATCATATCTTTTTAATAACGTGGCATTTTCGAAATTGTGCTTCTGGTTGACAGTCGCACGAAAAAGAAGAAACGTGTGGCGTTTATACGAAGAAATACTGCTGTAATATCTTTTTGACACCGAGTAAGCACTGTGAGCGCGCTCACGAGTGTTCCGAATTGTTGACAGCTCTCAGCTGTCATAATCGTGATATCCAATATGGAACGCATGTGAGACGATTTGAGTGCTGTGAGCGATATTAGCCAATTCGGAAGGCGGCCTTAGGTTAAATGATTATGTTCTGAGCACTTGTCGCGGTACCACTTCCCACTTACTTACGTATTTTTCTTCAGCTTTTTCTTTAGTTGGTCCAAGTAGTTCCATCCTGGTAACACTTACTCTCTTTGCCTCCATTTTTTCCAAAAATGTTTTCTGCCTTTAAATGTCAAAAACTAACAACATGGGCTAACCAATTATTGGTCTGTCAAGGAAAATGTTGATAAGCATATTGACTACCAACTTTATTTATATTGTCCTTCTGAATTCAAATGAAAGGGCTATGTGCAGTGTGTCAGTTTGATAAACAATTATTTTCCTGACTACAATAAATACCACGATGGCGGGCGGTCTATGGCAACTTTCAATTTATAACAGTCAGCAAAAAGGTTAATTATTTTTATTTCAAAATCACCGTAGAGGTCGCAGCACCCGCTACAGGATATGTTTATGTATGTCATCAGGTAAAACTGTTGGTCGCACAGAACCAGTTCCGATCATTCGATCACGTTGATCAATCATGATGCCCGGTCAGTTTTTCTTTTAAATCTAGTTAGACTGGTGTGGGCAGTTGTCAGACTGTTTTATGGTATTTAGTTAGGCTATGTCTTGTCTTGACCCGTGTGGTTATAGTGTCTAGAATCTAGATTGAAAGAGACAAGTAGGTCTGTTGCGTAACTTATAATTATAGGTAATTTTTGTCTGTTCTTCAAAAAAAAATCGGGCAAGAGCGAGTCGGACTCGCGCACCGAGGGTTACTTACTTCAGAAACTAAATATTCGCATCACCTCCACGACGCGACGGTAGCGAAACGGCGAAGCCATACATTTTTACTGATATGTAGAATTTGTGAAGTTGGGGTCGGTAGAGTTGGGCCGTGTAGATTCAGAAGTATCTTTTTCACAGGGCAAACCTTATGTGGTCGTCTTGGCAACATTTTACATGTTTTTGGTGGGATTTCAGTTCTTTTTGTAAGTTGCTAGGCAGTCTTTTTAGTGTTTATTTTTTTTTCTTCTTTTTTGGGGTGTATTTCTTGCACATCAGCAGTGCCGGTTTTCATAGCCCATTCTCTGTCTTTAGATTTCTCCGGCAGTTGTGGATCAATTATTTCGAAAACTCTTCTTTAATGGATAGGGTATGCCTCACGGCCGTTCTCAGTAGTTCGGCAGGGGTCCATATAAAATGTATTAACTTTGCTTAGTTTTTTATTTAGCTTTTGCTAGTATATGATGATTTTATAATAACATCCTGTCACTGATATTTACATAGCAAGTAGCAAGTAGTGTTAATTTGTGTGGGGTAAGTAGGACTTAAAAGTGAAAAATAAAAAACCTTTTTACAAAAAAAAGATTACAAAGTGAAAAATTATTTTAATACTTATCGGAAGTCAGTGGAAAAAACCGAAAATGCGGAACCAACGACACCGACTTCCGAAATAAAAGTGGTTTTTCACTTTGTGGTATTATTTTCGGAAGCCGGTTGTTTTTTTTTTTTTTGTTAAAAAATTTTTGTGAATGTTAACGTTACAATATTTTTTTATTTTTTGCTATTAGGTACCTACCTACACATTAGTCTTTGACAACCATCACGGGAAGAGAACAGCTGCTCTGGCTTATCGAATGCCGGAAACAACGCCACAGCCTGGCAAAAAAAAGAGAAAAATGCTTTTTTCAGGCATTCCAATTTCCACTTTCCGGAAGTCACTTCACACAAGTATATTAAAGAACTTGTGTAGATTATACTATTACGGTACTGCATACTTGTACATTGTAAAAAAGAAAGTTTTTGTTTACTTTGTACGTTTTCAAGTTTCATGGAAACGGGTTTTGTTGCTGACATGAAACTTTCATTATGTTGTTGCCTCGTGGCCTCTGAACGGTCCAGAGGAAATTATACTATATGACGGCGGACTTAGTGGCCAGGAGGTCAGGGGAGCCGCTGTCGTACGACATCCACGAACACGACGAACTGCTGTATTGAAGCTTCTGAACTTCTGTTAAATGCTTCCCTGCGCCGTTATATTCAGACAGACTACTTTAAAATAAGATGGCTTTACTTCAAAACCACTTAAGCAGCGCTCTTTGAGGATTTAAATAACCGTTGCAGGAATTTCTAAATACATTTGCTGGAATATTCATAATCACACGGGGGTAAGGTTATTGGGATAAAGACAGGAGAATGAGGACATGGGTGATAGGGGTGAGGAAACCGTCATGTCCTAAAACCAAACATTCGAAGACATGTGACCTCCATCAATCCGCACTGGGCCCGCGTGGTGTATTTTGGACCACTCCCTCTCCTGACAGGCCTATATCCCGGGCAGTCTCAGTAGGAACAGTACGGAACGGCTTAGGTGTAGGCTGATTATGCGTTTCACGGAGAATATTCAACATAGACACTTTTGGTCGAAGCTAATTCTAAAATTGCACCTGCTGACCACAGAGTAAATACTTACAGTTCACAAAAATTCGCATAATTTTCGGTTGTAAAGGGTGGTCGTAAGAACTTCATTATAATTGATACTTATTTTTTATTAGCATTAAACACATTACACAATTTGCGTAAAGAAAGCAGTTTTTTACGTTTAATTGCCATTAAACGCAGTTCACACTTTATGTAATTTATTAAAGAGAAACGTTTGTGCTTTCTCCATAGTAATAATAATATCAAACACGAGCGTTGTTGTATAAAATAATAATAATAATAAACGTGAACGAGTTGATTATTATTGTTGTTGTTTTAAATAAATAACGTATAAAAAATTAAACCAAAACCTATTAACCTGTTTACACAGTCTACCAACGTTATCATGACGGCCAAAAATTGTTGCCCCACTGGATGAATTTGGGTAAATAGTTACACTGTGTAATATGAAATCGCTAACCCGTTTTGAGCAAGCGTGGTGACTGCTGATCAATGCTCGTACTCGTGTCTTCCT
Organism: Gortyna flavago; assembly: GCA_963669345.1. Taxonomy (NCBI): domain Eukaryota; kingdom Metazoa; phylum Arthropoda; class Insecta; order Lepidoptera; family Noctuidae; genus Gortyna; species Gortyna flavago. Next base: position 9,011,200 of record OY770150.1, on the reverse strand, counting down.
TGTATGAGAAGAGGCATTACACACTGTCAATCTCAATCTGAATCATTTTGAGGTATATTGCTAATCCATTGCTTCATTTGTTCGAAAAATGTGTCTGCTCAACAACATAAATAACGCAATGAATGTTGTTAAACTGTCAAAATGAAACCCATTGCTACTGTGTTTTACGCAATTACCTACCCCGCTGCAGTGGGACTATAATAAGCTGGTATCGCATATCTCGGGGCCATAGGGTCCTGGATCTAAGGGTAGAGGCATACGAGGGCCCGAAGCCAATTCGCAGAGGCCCGTTAGACTCTATTGGTAAAGGAAATGGAGCACAACCCGGCGATTCTTCCTGATTGCACAGTGCAAGTGCACCCAAGGACAACTTCCGGTCGTTGTTGGACTATTGCAGGATACGGAAAAATTAAATTGGATTATGGGTGGCTAAAGTGGACTGGTTACCAAGAACTATGGAAGGACTATGACCCCTGCAAATCAATGTTTTATTAATCGATATTATTATGCGTGCAGAAATTACCGTCTAGTTTTGATGTGAAATCTAAAAATGTTTTTAGAGCCATTGTTTCCTAAATCTCTCTTCGGGACATTAACCAACAAACACTGCTGAACTTAAGCCTCTTCCACAGCTCATCCAAAGCCTATAATTGACTTAATTTCGTATACATGTGTGTGAAAGCTAAATAATTGTACTTTCCCTTAACGAGCGTTTACGACGTACGGCATTTCATACAAACTTTCAAGCCCTTGTTTTGCGAAATGAATGAATCGATTTTAATTAAACTTCATATGTATAAGCAGGATACAAAAGGTCTAAAAATTTAGTAAAGAACATTTTCGAAAGGTCTTATTTAAAAAAAGATAACTGGAAATCTCTGTTTCTAGGGAAAATAAAAATCGGTCTAATTTGGCTGTAACACTATTTTTCGAGACCTTTGTATCCTGCTTATGCGTACGAAGTTTCATTGAACTCGTTTCATTCATTTCGAACAACAAGGGCTTGAAAGTTTGTATGAAATGCCGTACGTCGTAAACGCTCTTAAAGGTTGCGCCACAACACCACACTATGATGTAAGTCAACGTAAGGTGGGTGAATAGCTACCAATGGGTCGTCACTTTGTCTCTCGTAACTGACAAGCGTACCTTCGTGGAAGGTGAAAGTGAGATGAGTTACCTACCTGGGAACTGCCTTTGTGATGGTACCTGGAACTGCCATTGTTGAGAGAAAAGAGTTAAGACCTTCTGAGTAATCTTCATGAGATATAGCCTGGTGACAAACGGACAGTCGGACAGTGAAATAATAAGGATTGGAGTGGTATTAAGGTCCCGTTTTTACCCTTTGGGTACGGAATCCTAAAAACGGTTTAATAAGTAATAACTAAGACCTTGGGTTACAAACTTAAATTATATATCAATCCTCTCAGCCTATTACGGTCTAGTCCAGCCACGGATTCTAATTGCGTACCCGTACGTCTATCAATATCAATCTGAATAATTTTGAAAGATATTGCTAATCCATTGCTTCAAATGTTCGAAAAAGCGTGTCTGCTCAACAACGTAAATAACGCAATGCTAACACACTAAATGCTGGGTTTCATTTTGACAGTTCAACAACATGAACTGTCAAAATGAAACCCAGCATTTAGTGTGTTAGGTACGCAATTTCCCCGCTTGTCAAAGCTGGTCGAAGGCTTCTCCCAATCCTAATTGCGATAATCTTGGCTAACCGTAGAGGACAGGGTTGCCAGTAATTAAAAGTAATGACATTTAAAAATATTCTGACAAGAGACTTGATAGCTGTTGCAAAAGAAACAGTAATTAATGAATGACCGAAGCTATTTTTATCATCACAAAAAAGGTTTAATTTTTGAATTAAATACCATTACCTATCCAATTTATAGACCGGTTAGCTATTTATACTTATCCTCGCCTAGTGCAGTTAGGGTTGCCAACTCTTTTTGTATCAAAATATTATAGTATTTTCTAAGCCTGTATTATTATTAGTATCTGTAAAAATATAGTAGGTACATGGGCGAAAAAATAAATAAAATAATTATAGTGAGTGTGTTTCAGTAAAATATTTTACTTTTCGAATGCATATTTTTTGCTACTTTGAAACTTTATTAAAAAGTTTTTTTTTATGTCTCAGCTTTTATGAAATTAATACTAATGAAAGTATAGTAGTTTCGCCTACAATATTTTTTTTTAATAGAGTAGGATACCATATTTTATTATAATAGGGCTGGCAACCGTAAGAACCGTACCCTTCAAAGGTAATATAACTTGCAAAAACCTAGCGTTTATGAATAATTGAACGGATTAAAGCGAAGTGCACACGATACTAAATAATTATGGATGAGCTATGTATTATTGATACCGACCTCTGTGGTACGTACTGGCAACCTCAATTCAATGTTTGTTTCACGTTTTGCGTTTCACGAAGTAATTTTAATGAACAGTGTTTGAAATTGGACCGTTCTTGCTGGCCTTTTGATTTGAATGACAGCAAGAAAAGAGTGATAGTCGTGTGAGAGCAATTAAGTTTGACCACAGATAAAAAAATCACTGAAATAAGGTTCAAGAAGTTTGGACTTTTGTTTTATAAAATGACAAGAATTGCTTAACCGTGTCCTAAAACTATAGTTATTTGTAACCATTCGTTAAGCAATGACAAATCAAGACCACATAACACATAACATCACGCCTGTAACCGATGCGTTAGGCAGAGGTGTAATAGAGGAAGAGCCTATTAAGAAAAAGCACTACTGAGAAATTCCCGATGGAAAACCCCAATATCATTTTGCCGGATGTGGGAATCGAACCCAGGACCTCATTCATCCCAGTCTAGACCAACAAGTCCACATACTTCAACAAGTCCACATACAAGACCTCATAAGTACAGACGCCAGGACATCAAGCTACCCGAAACTGACATCCCAATCAACCTTGAACCTTATGCTGTAGCGATAAAGTTTAAAAACTATTGTAGAAATTTGACAGATTGTAGTTGCTTGATGTGCTGACGTCAGTACTTTCTTGAAAAGTTACCAAAATGCCCCCAAATACCTAACTGAAAGGTGTTTATCCCCAAATGTCCTCGGAACGTCAATAAAATACCGTAATGTCCAATACCGTAAGATGGTCGAGCCAAAAAAGTAAAATTTTACGTCCAATGCATCCTTCAGTAATAAAAAACAAACTAAAATAGTTTCGCCAGCCTGGGCGTTTTAACAATAAAGAAAGGTAGAGAAGGACCAGTTAGAACAGAGTGCGGAAAGAAATAAGCAATCATTTTATTTATATGTATAGTCTCTCTGTTTTTGTGCAATTGGCGAACGGGTTAGCAGGCCATCTGATGACATGTCTGTACGCCTGTCGTTTTTTTTTTAACCTAGCGATTCTGCCTAATCCAGAAAGCAGCAATGCCGATATACCTAAGTAATAGAACCTGGAACTGGAACCCTCTCAAAAACACTTTTATCAAGAGAAATAGCAACGAAATGAGAATATAAAGTTTATCATGATATCCTGTTAATCCGATCATGGAACAATTCTTAGGCCCGCTTGCACCACAAGCATTGACCACAAGACACTAAATCGTCCTGCTTTCTCTGTCTTCTTCAAACGATTGACAGCAACAGAACGATGTTTTAAATACGTTTAGCGTTAAACGTAGCGTAGAATATTCCGTTCGAATACGATTATTTACCTAGATTATTTGACTTTTTTAGCCTGTGCGCATTGGTGTTTATGATTCACTAGCTAATGTCCGGCGCATGCGTTGCAATGCCTTTTTTTTTATTACGAACCGTCTCCGGCGCGCTCACACCAACTTACCAAAGTTTCATCACAATCGGTCGAGTAATTTTCGAGTTTTTGCGAGCATAACATTGATTTTTATATAAAAAATAAGATTTAAGTTAAGATTATCATTATTCACGGACCTTCTGAATCTTTCTATTCTGTATGTGCGAAGCGTGTTGCCTTATTGGGATACGTCCTATTACATCTGGCCGGTATTACAGTTATGTGGCTGCTTGCTAAACCAAAGAGTAAAACCTTTTTTAGTTTTTAGATTCGTATTGAAAATTCTTTGATTTAAACCTTTATTTAGCAACTGCTTAACCAATTAAATATAATTATTATATTTTAAATGTATAAACGTCTCTAAATTTTAGACAACGTTTTAGTCTAAATAAACCCATGATGATGTTTGAGAGGTTTGAATGTTTGATAGTGGAAAAGGAAACTTGCTTGAATGTTTAAACTTTCATAATAATATTCTTCTGGTTACCAGTCAGGTGTGTACTTTCAGCCTGCTGTTCCATAGCTGGGCAAAATACCCTCAATGACATCCCAATAGTTCGGTCCATTCCTTGTGTTTTTTCCCATTCCAGTTTCGCGGTATTGTATAGAATCAATAAAGCTTTTCAAACTTAAGGCGGAGGTTTCTTGAAAATGGTCAAAAAGTTGTTTTTTAAAGCAGTGTATCTCTTAAACCGTATAAATTTTGACAAAAATAGTCATATTTCAAATCTTATTTTAAAACAGTGATGGAACTCAAATTATAATTAAACGTACATTAATGCATCAAAAAAATCTTCGAATATGTCTCTAACATTTCTTTAAAAGCAATTTATCCCTTCATTAACAATTTTAATTAAAATTAAAAAATATTTAAAAATTGCTGATGCCAAACTGCATTCAGTGATGGATTATTTATTATTAAGTAGTTTGTAAATAGATGATTGTTTCATATTTTGCAATAAATTACCAGCGTTGTGTCATCGCGCTTCTCTTTCTTTTCTATGCAGTCCGATAGTGACCGCGCTTTAGGTCATGTAGTTAACAGACAGCTGTGCTGCTGGCGAGTTTGTCGCGTCGCTTCTTGTTCCCAGCTAAACCACTAAAAAGTGGTGAAGAGCGCACCTTTTGGGGTGGCGTTCAAAAACTGCCGATTCGCTGATGACTTTTGATTTTTTTGATTTTCTTTTCTTTTCATTTGTTTATATTTTGGCCCACAGTTTTATAATCATACGACAATCGTGGCCAGCCGATGCAACCATAACCAAGAAATATGTGTAGCAAGTCTGTACTGGCCACCTACAAACGTTGTATGACATTCCATGCATTTCGAAACAACAAAACAATAAACAAACGCATGTTTTGCTGCGTTGTGTTTACAAACACTGGAAAGTTTGTAATCTTCAGTCGCTAATACGACGAGATAACGTATCAATATCGTTTCTGTATCGTATAATATGGTGAATTGATGAATTTTAGGGTACTTTTATTGGAATTTGATTACAGCAGTAATTTATCTATTGTGATATACCTACCTAGTATTTTTATTCTAGGTACATATTATAATCAATGTAAACAAAGTACTTATTGTAAATTATTTTAAAATATAACGGTGGAGTTTCTTGCCCATTCTTCTCCATACGAAACTACCTTTTGAAAAAGACGACAATAGAATCAATTCTATTTTCTTAGTGTATTTTATGTGCCTATTTGAAATAAATGATTTAGCTTTTGAGCAATAATACCGGTCTAGAAAAAAACTTTGTTTTTATGCCAACAATTTAAGATAAGTATCTTTTAATCTTAAATTATCATACCTAAGTTCCCACAGCCAAAGAATGCAGTATGACGTAATAAAATCATGCGCCTTCCTCCATTACGCCCTTGGTTATGTCAGTGGAACGATAAAACTGATCAACATGCACTCAAGAACCTTGGCCGACCATTTTTTTTCGGTCACGAATTTCGAAATTCAAAATTGAAGCACGTCAACAATGTTGCCAAGAAAAACAAAAGCTCGCCTAATTGTTTTGGGAGTGGGAACGGGGGAAAAAAACTCCTTCGGCATTCGAAGGACGGTGACGTCATTGATACAGGTACTTCAAGTTATTGTGTAGTGGGGTCGGCAAGAGTTGGCGTTGGGACGTGATTGATTTTGTTTTTGTTTGATAAATATCGATATAAGAAAAATATGTTAGTAGGTAAATTTCGTGATTTTTTCGTTTAATCTGTAGCGTAAAAATAAAAGATTTGTTATAAAAATTTTTTTTGCTGCGAAAACATAATATCATACTCAAATCGCTGTATTTTTCCTTCATTTTCAGCACAAAAACATCAATTTGTTTTGATGGAAATCCTTGAGTTGTGATAAAAAATTATAATATGTTTATGTACTAAATCAGCTCAAGAATTTTATTAACCTACTTAAATCGCGAATCGACTGCAGTTTATTCAATTTGTCATAAAAAAACTCCAATCATATTTGTACTACTTATGTAAGTAAGTAAATAACTACTGTTTTCAGTAACAGAGCATATTTCATTATTGAATGGAACATATGTACGTATGTTTATCATTACGAACGTGAACAGCCAGTTTCAAAGGCAAGGTTACGGAAGACAAACAGGTGTCTAGGTATTATTATATTAATGGTTAAACAAAAAACTTGTACACACCTTAAAATAATAAGCTTTATACTATAAAACACCTATAAGACGTGTGTTTTTTTGATATTTGGAACAAACTAAGAAGGCTTTAGGTGGACGTGCCATAGTCAAATCAAATCAAATCATTTATTTCAGATAAATATCCATATAAATAAAATCAAAATAATGCAAAAAAATGCAAAAAAAAAAACATTATCAAACGAGAAAAGTATCGTATCTATTTATGTGAGCCATCGCGAAAAAATCCTATTATTTTTAATATAAAACGTCGTGCTAAGACCAAAATACAGGTGTTTACGAACAGCTCGAACGACGACGAGCCTTATGTAAGAAAACGTGTTAAACAAAGATTCAAAAAGTCGTAAAAAAGAGTCGTAGAATATTTAAATCTCGCCTAAAGTGGTGTCAAAATAATAGGGAGCAGATAAAGATGGATATCCTTGCTTCTCACCATTCGAAGCATGACTTTCGTAACTTCTGGAAAATTACTAGTAGGCTAAATAATAAGCCGAGCTTACCCGTGAGCGTCAACGGTGTGAGTGATCAGAAATGTATTGCGGACATATTTAAGGATCACTTTATGGTGAAATCGCCGTTGGGGCCATCACGGTCATTCAGTTTAAAAGGGTCACATGGACAGGAGATAAACAACAGATTTACAGCGAAGGATGTTCGGGGAGTTATAAAGTCTATGTCGCGTGGAAAGTCTCCTGGCCATGACAGCCTGAGTATTGAGCATCTAAAGCATGCCGGTGTCCACCTACCCAGAGTTCTTGCCATGTTATATACATTTTGTATAGGACACGCATACTTACCAGCAGAGATGATGAGGACCGTGGTGGTACCAATTGTGAAGAGTAAAACCGGTGACCTAAGCGAGGCGAGCAACTACAGGCCAATCTCACTGGCAACAGTGCTTGCTAAGGTGCTTGACAGTTTGCTTAATACACAGCTTGACCGGTACATAAACACTCATGAAAATCAATTTGGTTTTAAACCAGGACTGTCTACTGAGTCAGCCATCTTGTGTTTGAAGCAAACTGTCAAGTACTACTCCGATAGGAGTACACCTATTTATGCATGTTTTCTTGACCTCTCGAAGGCGTTCGACCTGGTTAGCTATGACATCTTATGGCAAAAATTAACTAACATCTCAATGCCTCTCGAACTGATTGAAATTCTCAAGTACTGGTATCTTAACCAGGTCAACGTCGTTCGATGGTCGGGAACTCTGTCGGAGCCGTACAGGTTGGAGTGCGGGGTGAGGCAGGGAGGGCTGACCTCGCCGAAGCTTTTCAACCTGTACGTGAACGCACTGATAGAGGAGCTCAGCAGCACCCGTGTCGGCTGCCATATTGACGGTGTGTGTGTCAACAATATTAGTTACGCGGACGACATGGTGCTGCTGAGCGCCTCGGTGTGTGGTCTGTCCAGGTTGCTGGGCATCTGCGAGCGTTACGCGCTGGATCACGGTTTGCTTTATAACGCTAAGAAGAGTGAATGCATGGTCTTTCGGGCCAGGGGTCGGAGCTGTCCGGATTATGTTCCACCTATTAGATTGAACGGTGACAAGCTAAAAAGAGTTCAACAGTTTAAATATCTAGGGCATATCGTGACCTCTGACCTGAGAGACGATGCGGACATCGATAGGGAGGGAGGGCGTTGTCTGTGAGGGCCAATATGATCGCCCGCAGGTTTGCTCGTTGCTCGGGGGCCGTCAAAATAACTCTTTTCAGAGCGTTTTGTACGTCCCTGTACACAGCCAGCCTCTGGGGGTCATATACCCAGAAGCAGTACAACGCTCTCCGTGTTCAGTATAATAATGCGTTCAGGGTGTTGTTGGGGCTGCCCCGGCACTGCAGCGCGTCAGGGATGTTTGCCGACGCCCGTGTTGACTGTTTCTACACGTCGATGCGGAAGCGGTGCGCATCTCTGGGGCGCAGGCTCCGGACCACCTCCAACGCCATCCTGAGCGTATTTGCGAACAGGTTTGATTGTCAGTACATTAACCATTGTTATATGATTAATGTAATGACAAACAAACAAATGACTCAAAGGCAGGCGTATTATTAATAATTTTTATTTGTATTTTAATTTATTTGATTAATGTTAGAATGTAAATTTAAGTTATATTATATATTATTTATTATATATTTTTTATAGATATTTATTATGAATGGAATTTGATATTATTTTATTATTATTTTATTTTATTTGAAATGTACCTAATTACCTATGATCAAAAATGGATTGAAATAAATGACTTTGAATTTGAATTTGAAAAACCAAAACTGACATCATCTTGCAGTCTAATTTGGGTTATCAGTTTTTAATTAGATATATGCCTCATTCAGTCATTCCTAAAATAGATGTTAATTTAAAGTTGCACATAATATTGCTCAACGGCGCAGAGCGTTGAAACATTTGCATTTGATTTGATAAATGTATAGCCTGTTTGATTTATATGTAAGTATGTGATTTTTTCATGGCCATTATAAACACGAGATTGTGCAAGTACTTATGTAAATTTTATTAATGCAATAATGTAAGTACTTAGCATGTTTAAGATATAAATTAAGATTATCTTTTTCTACATTAAAATTTAAACTATTTATAATGTAGTGCCAAACTTGCGACATTTATTTAGTTAATTTCGATAACTTTGTACATAAACATTTCTCAATAAACTGCATTCTTCGATACAATGCAGCATTCGTCCTTCAACATTTCAACAGGTGATAAAACAGCATTTATGGTGCAGTGGCCAATTCGTAGCGGGAGTACTAGAGGCGAGCTATGTGGGTCACTCGTGGAATGCTACCCAGCCGGCCGCTCCCACCTGCGAGCGACCGCGGTGCGTACGAGATGAGCGCTGGCAACACTGTCGTATTCTAATTTCAAAATATTTATTAAATTTACGCACCGTACTTAAAATGGAGGGAAAGAAGGACCTAAAAAAAATACTTTTTTTTAAAGATAAAATTGCGTCGAATTAAATTTTCATACTTACCTACCTGCATTTTCACCACCATGTTGTGTGAAAATTATGCAATATGTCAGCTGCTTTCCGAGCTATGTTCTTAAAAGGCTAGGTCGTATAAATAATTACACAAAGCATTACTTAAATTCATTGACATATAAATTATCTATTATTACTAGCGTAACTTTTGAAATCATTGCTTAAATTAAGTATTGGAAAAGGTAAGCCAAGCCATATTTTGACTACGGTCACAGATAATATCTACGGTGTAGAGTTTGTGAAGTTAGGGCTTGCAGAGTTAGGGCGTGTAGAGTTAGAAGCTTGGCTCTTCATGAGATCTGATAACTTTTTGACAGTGCGAGCCATAATGGTCTCGTCTTGGCAACATTTTACTTACATGAATATGTTTTTGGTGGGTTAACTTAAAGCAGTTAGATGACATTCTAATCAAATATGAAAAACGTAACTAAATAATATAACCTTAGTATAATCCTTCGTTTAGAATTTGTCGTGTTTTCAATGCGACTGTTTACAAATAAATTTAGCACGACCAGACCATCTATGAGTGCTTGACATTTACTGAATCAATATTTTGAAAGAGCTAGAGTAGGATGTTGCTAATAAATTGCTCAAATAAATACTTACCTATTAAAGCAAAATTTTTGAAGGTTCGTGTTCTTTCTCGACTTTGGAATCACTTTCATATTGTATGTGTTAGTTCACAAGTAAGTAATAATAATAGTCCTAATGGAAAAAACTTTTTCACAAGCAAAACAAAAACAACCGACTTCAAAAAAACTCTACAAAGTGAAAAATAACTTTAATTTCGGAAGTCCGTGTCAAAAAACGAAAATGCAGAACCAACGACGGTTCTGCGTTTTCGTTCGAGTCGTGACTCCCGCGCCGAAGGCTAGTTCTCTGTTGAGATTCGCAGCCATGGCCGCGCGCGGTCTATAGCACTATCTGTCAAATATCTTTGATTAGAGTTTCAACTTTATCGCTAAAGTATAAGGTTCAAAGTTGACTGGGAAAATTTGATAGTTTCGGGTAGGTTGATGTGCTGGCGTCTGTACATAGCAACAATTATTCATCTAACTAACCCATAAAAAACAAATAAACCTCCTTTTCACGAACTAGGTTTAAAAACATACATACGTGACTTCAATTTCGTCATCGCAAAGATTAGATTGCAAATATTTTTAAGACAAAGTATGCAAACTTGGCGAGAAATAGTGTCGTATGTTTACAAAATGTGTTATCAGGTGCCTGCTATCTGATAAGGATTGTATGAATATGTAAAAGTACTGATTCATACATAGGTATAATTTTGTCGCATTGTTTGATTAAGTTGCAAGTGTTGGTAAAAATTGTGAAATCACTTGGCGCCTAATTATTTTGATAGGAACCTTTTGATATGTAACCTATTATATACCTGTTGTAATTTACATATTGACATTGTACTTTTTTTAATAAGTACTCATTCCGTATCTGTGAATATTGCCAACTGTTGAAGAAGTCTTGCTGCGCAAAATATATTATAATAAGGGCAAAGAATATTGAGAATGGAAACTACTTAGAAGCAATTCTTATTTCACATTTTTGGACATTCATACTAAAGTGCATTTAAATTTTTAGTCGCCTAATTGAAAAAAAAACTTTGATTTTGTTATCGTCATAAATAAGATAGACCTGCTGATGATGTCAAAAGGGTACCTACTGTTGGGTGATAGAGAGCGTCCTTCCGATGACCCTCGCTCTCTCTCTCCTGGGGCCCTCTTTATATGTAGAGCATTCACAATTTAGAAAAACGCTTTCTACAAATTGTCACGTGAAATATGATTTCCTATAAAGACATTGATCTTCACAGCCATAGAGAATATACCTATTATAACCTTCACAGCACATTAACCCTTATGAACAATCAACGTACATAACAAACAATAAAATGTTGACAAACGTGTTACGAATTAAGAACAAAAGGATATCAACGCCACATAATATTTGGTGCTGAATCCTAGTACTCACGGACATGTTTATTGTGTACTTACCAACAAGATGTTGGGACATCTTTGACACCTGTCACCTTGACCTGAAGACGTGGGTACACGATGTAGGAGAAGAGTAGAAGCTAAATTTTGGACGAGTCTTTGAAACGGTCACAGTAACAAAATAGACTCGCGAGAACCGTTGTCCTTATTGAGCACTTATCAGGATTGTCAATTCACACATACCAAATAAAGTTGGTCCCACGAAGAGTGACTAGCTGTCAAGAAACTCCCTCTATACTTTTTGTTTTATTTTACTTTCATACACGGACCTGTGTGCTTTCATACACATGTTTATCTGCTTCTGGGCGATTCATGTGTTGTCTGTGTAAAAATTAATACGTCATAGCATTTGTTGTTAGTTCTAAGAAAAAGTATATTTTCCCGATTTCCCGCGTCGTCGTCTGTTATGTGCCATCTTGATTAGAACCTGGCTTTGACTGATGACATTTTCAGTCAGGACTTGTCTCTAAGATTACAAATAAAAAAAAAAAATACAAAATTTCTTCGGTTTTTAAATTCGGCACATATCCTTTTATTCAGAAGTGGTTATGTAATTCTTGAGCTCCATAATACACAGAATATATAACATTATGGCAATTTACCTGGCGGGTCTAGGTTCAAAATAAGATATTGTGTACCTACCTACCATACAAGGCAAAGCGTTGGACACACTGCCCGTGTCCTGCATACAAAATATAGCACTAAAGGTTACAACACACGAATTCATTGTCATTCTGTGGGTAATTGTACATGGTTGTATTACTACAGCAGTGGAGACTGGAGGCGCAGGTGGCGGGATTTGGAGGGCATAAAGATCTGAAGGCCAATTCTCGTAAACTAAAACGTTAAAAATCTAGTCGCAGTGTCACCTCGGCGACAAACAAATGTCAAAAACTTGTCAAAATGTAGGGAAATTAAAGGTATTTTTGACAGATTGAGACTGAGATCAGACTGTGAACGTTCTTAAAATTACGAGAATTGCCCCTCTGGTAGTGATGAAAAACATTGCATCATGCTAGAAAATTTAGATTTTTCTGAGGGCATTTAGAATGTTCTTCTTTATCAACGAATCTTGAGGGATCTACGCTATTGCAAACATTGAGGATTCATAATAATTTTAGATGGGTTAATCAAAATCGGGCGCATCTAAGATGGACACCTGAATTTTACACTGCAGACCCACCGTACCCCTGGCCGTACCCCTGGTGGTCCGGTGGGTTACTTTTCGTAATCAGATTAGACGCGGAGATGGCCGATGTGATGGAGTAAAGCTGTGACCGAATGATGGCCAAGGTTAGGCCAAAGAAACCAGGGCCGCCCAAAAGCACCTTGGGTTAATGATATTGTCAAAGTCGCGGGAAACACCTGGATGAGGGACGCACGGAACCGCGAAGTATGGCAGAAGAAAGGGGAGGCTTATTAGCCTCTGCTGCGTATTCCCAGCAGTGGGTAATTCGATATGTCGCGATAATGAAGGTCAGTGTTTTTCTTAATTAGTGTGTGTTAAATACTTACTAATAAGGCTGCATAACTCAGCCTAGGATTTCAGAGAATGATGGGAATTATAAAATCTAAAAAAGTTGTGACTATAAGTTTGAGCCGTCTGGGGTTGAAACACTAGGGCCGTGAGGTCCGAGTGCTCATTGAGTATTTCGGGATATCGCCAAGTGGTTAGTAAACTCTTCACGTGACTAGAGAGCCCCATTTTTAGGCCAAAGAATCAGTACCTATTGCCATACAAGTTGGCAATGCTGCCAGCCTTCTGGGGACTTTACCCTTTTTTATATTTTTATTTATGTATTTGTAAATAATATGCATATATTTTAGTGTTAGCTTGTATATTGTATTTAAGATTTCTCAAAAGAATAAAGTGTTCATCATAGTCACGATCCTTATTTGGAATGACAATGATTTGTTGATGTATTGTCAATGTTATAAGTTTTTACTATTTTCACATGTATTATAACGCAATTACGATTTATTTCCACTTCATAAATCTCTTCTTTTAAATCATTTATTGCAAGAAATATCTTTCGATCGTCGAAGACTTGTGCAGGCTGAATAATATTGCCATAATTTTATGAAATCGTTACGTATTGAATTTGAACCTCCTTTATTGTTGGTTAACACGCAATATCATAGGTTTGTATCATAGATAGATTTGAGCTGAAATCTGGATTGGATTGGCTGTGTAATCAAAATATTTTATCGACACTTTCTCTTTTATAAAATACCTACATGCAATGCTGTATTGAATTAGAATCGGCGATAACTATCCAGATTTAAAGTTTTCTGTTACTTTTTTTTAGGAGAAAACAATGTTTTGTTTGTAAACGTTTTAAGTTTTGTGCTGGGTAATGTTAGGTATTTGCGGACGAAATGAAATGTTCGATATTTTGTAAATGGTTGGGTAAATATAAAAACAATACTATATAAATTTACTTTGTTTGTATGTCAAAGTTTTTATCCTATTACTTATAAAATTTCGTGTCACATGCGTGTCAATGTTTGTAGTTTATAAAAAGTGTATGGAACAGCAATGTTTTTTTTTTTCAGTTTTTGACGAGAAATTTTAACGCAGGGCGTCCAGAATCACAATATTATACTGAATCGCGATGTCCCTGCTACGTCATAACAATGTTCTCAAGAAAGTGAAATCCTTGTAATTTCTTATTGAAAAGTAAATTTCTTTAACCATAAAGTAACTTTTCAGTAATTTCAACGATGAATTTGCAGTTGATAAAACTGTTATGTAATTAAATTTATGAGTAGTTCCTTATCGATATGGTCATTAACGTTTTTATTGGTATTTTTATTGTAAGTTTATTTTATTTATTCGCTGATTCGAGTCTGAGTGAAAGGCGTTCATGTATTAACTCATCATCTTTCGCTGCAAAAATCTTATACTTTTTTGTTGTAAGTATTTAAAAAGATGTTTTTGCGGTCTCTGATCGAGGAAATAACCATTTTAGAACAATATTTAAGTAGTTAAAAAACGAAACAAAAGGATAAGGTCGGTTATAAACATTTGACAGTGTTTGAAGACTTCCTGATACCAATTGTAGCAAATGATTGTATTCATGTTCACAGCCTTGTGTTGAGCAAAAAGATGGATGACCATTGACCATGTTTTTGTACCTATTTCAATTCGCACTATTCAATCTTTTTGCTATAAAATATTGAAGATTTGTTCACATAGTTACTAGTACGGTAGGTACTCCTTTTTTTATGGATGGAAAATCATCAAATGAACCCTCCCGCTCTGGGTGGAGCGGAAGGGAGTGTCAGACTCTTACTGACTAAAACCCATCCGTGTTCCTTCCTTAGCCCTTTATGTTCCGGGGTAGCGGTAACCCTTTCGGACAATCCCGCTGACGGTAGGTACTACTTCATTATTTTTTGGAGTATATTAAAATAATACTTGAATAATTATTTCAATTTGTTGAGAACCTTTCAGACTTGAGTATCCTCCATTGATTTTGTATCCTTTTCAGATGAAAAGGATACCTCGATACGAAAAGGATACGAATACTTTAGGATACGGATATGGATATTCGATAAAAATCTCACCGTGAATACTTAGAGGTGAAGTGAGCTGTCAATAGTGTCCTAGCATCAGGGTAAATAACAGACAACGCCACATATTTTTCAAAAATTAACTAACGTTTTCATAAAGCAGAAAAGGTATGAAAGAAACTTGTAAAATTGTCGCATTGTTAGATTGTCGCCTGTCACCTTGCGGCTTTATTAAATAGGCCCCAGATGGAAGGAAATAACAGTTCACTTCACCTAAGTTTTCACGGAGTGATTTTTCAAGAATAAACCAGCTGGTCTTAACTCACACCTGCATTTAAATACCTTTAAATAAAACATTATCACACACAAACGTCCATAGATACATAAACCCATCTCCAAGTCCACCGGACGTGGTGGAGGCGATTTGAATACAATCCACTGTTTACTGTCCCACGAACTGAAGCCCATTGGAGATTGAAGTTTCGTATCAGGCAGACGGAAATTAAACAATCTTATTTTGATTATGTTTACTGATTATGTGTATACATTATACATACATAATATTGCACGTAATTAATATGTAGGTTAACTTTGAATAAAGATGGAATATTACGGAACTGAGCTGTCATTCGTGGATCTTTGACAGTCTTTACGGGTCGTCAGAAGCCCGAAAATCTAACTACCAGTCTTACCAAGGGGTATCGTGTTACCCAGTAACTGGTTTGTGGAGGTTAGATAGGCAGTCGCTCCATTTACAATACTGGTATTCAGCTGCATCCTGTTAGACTGGAAGCCGACCCCAACGTGTTATTATTTAGTTGGGAAAAGGCGCATTGAATTACGGAACTTAGGTACTGGCCGATTCAAAGGTTACTCTGAACATGAGGACAGTCGATGCGCAGTAACAAATTCGATTTAAATTACGAAGGTCGCAAAAGCCGCTGGATGTGCGGGAAGCACATAACCAGCCGAAGTGGTGATGCTTGGGGGATGCCTATGTCCTGCAGTGGACGCCTTTCGACTGAAGTGATGATGGTAGTGGAGATAGTCCATGTATTTCAATGGTTGCTGTTTTCTTAAACCTCCGGTTAAGCAAAGGAAATGGACTACATATTTGTTGAGTAAACACTTTCCTTTGCACATGGAAAACAATAAACAGAGAAGACAAATAGCGTTATCGTTAAGTCATCTAAGTAGTAGTAACTGTTTACTTGTTAACGGGGAGGTCGTGACGAACCTGCATGTTTTGCATATTTTCTATTGAACGGACTCGCGAAGGAACCGTTTCTCACCATGATATGGAGGATGTAAATAAAATGTTAAAACAACCGAGGATTGGTCTTCTTCTTGGCCGCGTACTTCATTATTGAAAGTCCCTGAAAGGCCTTCGTGACTAATATGAATGATGTTCATCCACTTCGTTCGGTTCTCAGCTTCTCTCAGGGCGGTCATAACAGAGATAGTGAGGGCGGTTACTTGGTCTAACAAGCGGTTAATGGAACATTGACCCATTAGTAGATAGGTCAGAATTATTTCCGGTTTTTTTTTACTCAGATCTCATCAATAGTTAATCATACGTTCAAAATTCAAGCATTTAATTAATCTAATCAAATCCAATCACTTTTAATTTTATGCGTCAACAAGTAGGATAAGTCCTCATAGCGAGGTCTTTGCGCTTTCCCAAAAATCGTCTGTTTTGAGTTAAGTCAGTATTCCATTAAGCATGCGATATGTACCAAGCGTGAGTCTCTATACGCAAGTTGTCTGCCCGCCAAGCGAGCGTCCGCGTCGCTGAGCGAGTACTTACTCTCTTTAATAAAATGATAACAGTAACTTTTGTTTATAACAAGCGAGTACTCGCTGGTGATGGCAGTGTGAAATGTCAGCCATCAGCTATTAATATGTATCTGTATCTCTTTTACTTACACGAGACCTACATTACAATCCTTTGTACGTTTCTTGAGCGAGATAATCGTTAAGATAGTCACTTCCTCGGCGGCGGTGGGGCAGGTGCCTAAGGGCTGGCTTTTCCTTCGTCGGATATCTTAAATTGACGTCTGACAGTATGTGTATGGATAAAAAATCGAAAAATCTAAATTTTTCCTCGGATATGAAAAATGATGATAATAATTATATTGGAGGAATCAGCCTTCAAAAACATTGTGAAAATTGTTAATGCAAAGGTCGTTGAATGGACTCGTAGGATATAAAGGTTTCTAAACCAAATAATTATAATACTTAAGTAATAAACTTTATAAAGTGTGTTTATGAGTATTTGGTAAACAACAATTATGCAAGACATTATTTGTGATAATTATTTATTTATACATAGATAAACGTAAGATGTTTTCCTCTATCCCTGTGTCAGACGAGTCTTCTGTTTTTCTTCTAATCAAAACTGAATGCAAATATGCGCAACAAACTGCGCGGAATGTAAATTAGTTATCACACTGCAGTAGGACATGTCATATGATGTGACATTTAGACATTAAGGCAATAGATTCTTCGAAGGCAATATATGCAGGAAAAATATTGGTCTTAACAGTTTTATTGACAATACGAATTTATATGCATACAGTCTATTAAAAACGTTGTCAATTTAGATAATGGAGCCTGGAGACAATCAAGGCTTTTTTTAACTTTGTGTTAAAAAAACAATAATTGGTTTGATTGATTGGAAAACGGAATCGGAAAGATTTAATTTAGCTAATAATTTCTTCCGGTTGACTGAAATTATCTTTGATGTAAGTAATGCTTTTTTAAAGTGACCGCTTGCCAACTCGGGGCAACAAATCGATTACGGTCAAAAACATCCGGATCGCCCACTATTACATGGGACTTAAACATAACTAGCGAAATGTGAGTGTACTGGGAACAACTCGGCTTAATCCTTCGAGGAATACAGAATTGTAGATTCTTGTTAACAGAAGCTGTCAAAAACCAATAAGAGTACATTATTTAATATCTTCTGACATCGAACAAGATATATTTACAAATCGCTACAACAATATTTGAATGAAACATGCAAGGAAAACCGTGACGCTAAACAAAAAGTTGTATACAAAGCATTCGACACGGATGATCACATCTGAGGTGTGTATACCTCTTATGCCAAGTCACAGGTGTTACCTATACGATATCTGTACCTATTGTTCGATAAAAAAAACTGTACTTGAGTTCTATTCACATCTGAGAATAAATGGCGAAGTGTGTCAATGTTTATATTTCACATATTGTTAGAACAATCAACTGGAGAAAATACATTGTTTTCTAAATAACATATTTCCTAGATGGCCTCTTTATTTTTCTCTGTTTTGACTTGTCAGTTCTCCTTTGTAGGAATTCATGAGATAACAACGGATTGCACATACCTATTAAAACTAATGATGATTGAGTTCTTCCTACCATTAACAACATCCATGCTTAGTCACTAATTACTTACACGTGTTATCTTTAACATCACACTTATAGATCTCATATTTATTACATTTATTTATTAGCAAAGCAATAACTTTAACATCCTGACACCTTAAGGAAAAACAAGCATCTCAAAACATATATCTACTTTGGTATGGCAAATGACATCAACCTCCCAATGCCATCAAGGTGTTTGGTATTGGAAGAACTCCAATAATTGCAATGCATTGCGAATGCATGCCCGCGGTGTTCCACAAGGTCGTTTACTGGGACCATCTGTAAACAATCTATTACGTATACCTAGTACAGTCAGGCTCAAAAAATGTATGGGTACATCGACATGAATTAATTTGACATGTAACATAAACTCACTGATTCTTCATATGAGGATAGGCGGAAACTACAAAACGCCACCAGCTACGATCCTTACATGTTCCTTCTGCTTTGTTTACGTTCATACATGGGGTCATACACGTATAATTCTTTTCGATGTATCCATCTTCATCGTTTGGAGGCTGACTGTACTTAAAGTTCGTAATTATAAAACATAGCACAAATCAAGGAACCTTGTGTGTTTGACGTTTTGTTTCGCTTGTTTTTCTTGTAGACAACAGTTATTAATTTAGTTGTTGTTATTGTCATCAAACCTCTTTATATATTTTCTGACGAATATATACAAAATGTTTCTTCTCAGCTATAATGTGATTAACTTAAAAAATGTGAACTAGATTTCATTAGTTAGATAACGCTGCTTAACAAGTCAAAATATTTTGTGTCCATGTTTTAATAATAAAATTATTTAGTTATAACTATAAGACACTAAAATATATTTGTTTTTCCCAGGTAGGTACTTAAAATATTTATGCGTCAGAGATATTAATAACGCTCGGTCATAAGATCAATCGTTTGATTAGGCTTCATATTCTAATCAAACAAGGATATGAATGTTAAAGCTAACTTGCTAAGTTTTGGTGTCATATTCTTATCATACAGTTCTGTTACATGACCCTTAGTAACGATAGTTTAACTACATCATTTTGTAATGTTAAAAAGCACTTGAAAACCAGAAAATCACTTCAAAACTCGTCAGTTAGTTGGCCAGTAAATTCCAATCGCGAGGGTCATAACCTCACCACACCTTGATTACAGTTTCATAGTATTATCTGCGATCATTCATGTGTATAGTATAAAAAAAACCGGCCAAGTACGTGTCGGACCACGCACAATGAAGGGTTCCGTAGTTGGAATGAATTTATCCCAAGAACAAACATAACATTGTAGTTGAAAAACATGTTCCCCCATACATTCCAACTGAAAATGTAAGTTTGTACGCACAATATTGAGAGATTTACCATGTTGTTTCAAGATCATAGACTTCTTATTAATTTTCCTGTAATCTATAGGTATAGAACTATTTTCTGTATTTTTTTCAAAATTTTAGTCTCAGTAGTTTCGGAGATAAGGGGGGGGGGGAATGGTAAATTTCCTTCTATTGTCATAAATAACTTTAACACAATTTACTTTAAAATTATAAAAATATATTTGAGATCCTCACGGTAAGCCCTTTCATTTGATATGTCACACGGTACAGATTGCGGACCTTTTTTTTTAAATTGTCTATTTACCCCTCAAAAACGACTCCCATTTTCAAAATTCATTTATTTACGTTACACGTCTGTGTTTGGGTCACAGAGATTCATATGTGTACCAAATTTCAACTTAATCGGTCCATAAGATTCGGAGCAAATTGGCTCTGACAGACGGACAGACAGACAGACAGACAGACACACGAGTGATCCTATAAGGGTTCCGTTTTTTCCTTTTGAGGTACGGAACCCTAAAAAGAGTTATACAAACATTGATCCCTTCAACAGAGTCCATGTCAACCAAAATTGGAATTTCTCCCATGGTAATAGAATTATTAATGGTCTGTTTGATGGTACTGTAAACATAGCAATAGATGTGAATATGGCTGCTATAAAAGCCTGCGACAGTGTTGGTATTAAAATGACATCACCTGCCCCGTCTGATGCTTCTTACGACCACAATGGTGTACGTGACCATAAAGTTAATACAGAAGGGTCATTTCTCCAAGACAATCTGAGAATACGTTGAAGGAATCGAATGCAAATGAACAGTGCAACAGCAAAAGTGCAATTAGAGTTCTTACTTAATTTGTTATTATATTATAATGCAGGTTAGATTTCAGTAGCCTCAAAGCCTCGTCACACTTATAAACCTTTATTATCAGACCGGGTGTGTAATATATGGCATAATAACAGATAGTATAATATCACTTGAAATAACGTTCATAATTATAATCATAATTTTTTATATGCTATAAAAACGTTTAACCTAATTTCATGTGATCCAATATTATCCTACTAATCCTACTTCCTACTTATCCTACTTATATTATAAATGTGAAATTTTGTGAAGATGTTTGGATGTTTGTTACTCAATCACGCAAAAACTACTGAACGGATTTGGATGAAATTTAGTACACAGATATTTTATAACCAGGATTAACACTTATGATACTTTTTATCCCGATATTCCTACGGGATCGAAACGAACGTGGGTGAACCCGCGAGGCACTGCTAGTATTTAATATAACCTTCTTACCACAGTGAAGCCATACAGTAGTATTAGTAAAGAAATAGAACAAAATACTGAATAGTGGGTGCAAACTCTTTGCAATTCTTGTGATAATTTCCTCGCGTTCATTCAGACCAAAAAACGGCCGATCATTCTCTCTGCTCGATAAAAGTCGTGTAATCTAGTAGATACTGCTTATTGAAGATTGCTTCTCTTTTGATGTGGTCTCAACCTGTGAGCTGCTTACTGTATTCCCTGGACAGTAAAATATTTTCTATTTTACCACCACAGCTAATAAATCCGTATCGTCATCTCTTGTTCCATTCTATATTAGGCTTGCGTTTGATTTGACGAGTACCTCACTCGGGGCATGCCTGCTTTAGATGTTGATACTTCTCACCTGTGAGTTTCATCATCATCATCATCATTGCCAGCCTTGTGTAGACCGCCACCCTTTTGTGCTATGCTTCCCTGGTCTGTGCGAGTCTCATCCAGGTCTTCCCTGCGATCTTCTGTAGGTCGTCCAAGTGAGTTTCTTATTCTGTGCCAATAATTTCATCAATGAAACTGAACGCGATCAGCACGTCTAAATCGCATCCAAGAACTGTCAGTGTCAATATTGATGACATTGACAAACGCGGTTCATTGGTGAATTATAAGAACTCATTTTGCCTTCTGCCATAGAGCATGTAGCCTTGCCTTCTGCAGTTTTCCTATCATTTGCTTCTACGGTGAGCATGGCATCCGAGTCGGATTACACATGCATAACGCGTGTCATATTGAATATTGTACGCTTGTAGGTACGTGTGTGTGTGAATGGATACTTACTTTTATTTAAGATGTGCAGGTAGGCTCATCTTCATCGAGCTGTGTGTTTGTTAGGACGTTTGTTTCTTTGGCTGTTATTCATCTGTAGCTACGTGGTGCTGTAAACCTGTTGGCCTGACCTACCTCCTAATGAATAGTTCGCGAAGATCGATGTAGCAGTGGAATGATGATACAACAATTTTGATCGATGCATAGGTGGTCACTATGCAATGTATATTATAAACTGAAGAGTTTATGATTGAAAAGTTTATGAAATAATTGGAAATCGGTAAATATCGGTAATCGGTAATAATGCCGTTAGATGTGTAAATAGTGTCCACCCGGACACTATTTAAAAACCTCGCCCGGACGCTCCCCGGACACCATCCAAACCAGGACAAATCCGGGGAAACCCTGACGGATGGCAGCCCTATACTTACTGTGCAAATCTGAAATTATGAATGGTCAGAAAGGAATAATCTGATTAACACCCAAGATATAAGAATACATGCATAGCCATTTATAGTATTCCAAAATGGGCAGGTAGGTAGTCTATTGTTAAAGACTTCCTTCCCTAGACAATCATGTTTTTTTTTTATAAACCACTGTTAACGTTTAATTTTATTGTTGCAGGTAATCCTAGCTTCCTCCTCGGATATGGACAATTGGACAGGTTTCACCACACAAAACAGCTGTTAAATAAACAGTAAAGATCGTACGTAATTAAAAATAAAATAGTAGGTACTTATACTGGCCTGTCTTACATTACACATGGCGCAGACTTCGCGACATGCGACTGCGACAGCTCGGGGGCTAGACCGCCTACAATTTTCATATATTTTGTTCAAAGCCCCGCAAACTTGACGTCCGCGTCGAGTGGCAGTCTCGCAACGACGGCTTAGGGAAGTCGCACGCTTTCGTTACTTGTCGCAGTGACTAGACGCACGGTGTACGCGCAACCCGACAAAAGTTACATGCGACAAGTCATTACGACGGTCTCTCTCGAATACTCAAAGAAAACGATCGCATCCTGCAGAACCTCTATCGTAAACTCATATAGACAGATGCAAACGACAGTACTGCGCCTAGTCTCAGCTACAAAACGCAGAAACTAACTACAACTCTGCGGCTTGTTGCAGCAAATAGACGCAGCGACAAGACGCACATTTGCGCTGGCACTTGTAGCATGTAATGCATAAACGTGGGATGTTAAAACGGATACAGAACTAGTTGTGCCATCCGACGTTTGGCGCTACAATGTCTGATGGTTACGGTAAAGTGGTAGGTAATATTAATAATACATGTTACATTATGGTAACTAGATACTAACTAGACATTTATGCTTCAGAAAATGATAAAATTAAAGGAGGCTGTCAAGGCTCATCTCAACATGTGGTTAGATTTTCAAATGTTTTTTTTTAATTATGAGACCGGTTGCGTTCGTGGTAGGACCCAGCTGCCATTTGCAGATTTTTGACATCAGTCACGGATAGTCAGAAGCCCAAAAGTCTAAGAACCAGTGGCATCGTGATACCGAGGATAACTGGGTTGTAGAGGTCAGATATTTAGGCAGAATTAATAGGGTGCGCCCTGCCCTGCGGAAACTTTCAGTACCATTGAAAATTAATTTAGTTTTTAAAGTGAAAACTTCTATAAGCGCGTTGGGTATTTTTTGAGATGGGAAAAAACCATTGAACTCGCGCCACTGTTACCGTAAGCAACATCGCGCGTGTTTTGTTTATAAGACGATTAAAAAAATACCCGCTTCGGATGTGTTCGGCTGTCCTCGGGATTTACGTGGTTTTAATGTACGAGTATATACGATATGTCAGTGAGTGATGGCAAAGTATTCTGTTTGTGTTTTGTTTTCACTTCTGTCGGCACTCCCGGAGTGCAACTGTTTTTTCTGAACACATAACATAATAGCACCCCTGTAATCCTCGAAGGGATAGGCAGAGGTGAGAGTATGGTGAGTAGTGGTGAGAGGAGTACACCCACATTTCACCAGTTATGTTTAAGTCTTATGTAACAGGGGGCGAGCCTAATGCCATCAACCGGTCGGTCATCTTTTTCTAATTCATGAATAACCTTAGTCTTTGTGCCAGTATTACTTATTTTCGTCATTTCATAGATTATTCTTAGTCTCAACCCGATTCAAACTTTATGGCGGCTCTGAAGTGCTACACTATTGCTGCGCAGTACCTCACCCCTCACCCCCGCTGACAGGTGAATTTGTTACTGCGCTGCGACTCACCTCATGTTCCGAGTCGCCATAAAGTTAAAATACGGCTGTACTTAGCGATAATTTTTACAGCTATCTATGACAAAAAACTGTAATTTCCCACGATTACCGTTACTAAATAAAAGTTAATTGTTAACTAGCAGCACACCATTACTCGTTAAACATGCGTAAAATTAATAAGTAAGCGAACGAACTTTTTTCGGTAAAAAAATTATGTAATCTGTGGTAAACGGCTTAGTGGTCGTGAAAAACGTACCTATTTAAATCATATTTAAATACACCGGTAGTGTTTAAAATTAAGCCAAAAATATGTAGAAGGGCAAGGACAGATATTAATAAGTAGGTTGTGTTTAATACTTGAAAATTTCCGCGAAATAGGAGGGAAAGGTAAAAGTTAAAAGCATCTCGAAAATCTGATGAAATACATCCTCATAGTTAACGCTTAAAATCTATACGTACTTACATAAGAGTCACAAACTAAATGGCGAACACGTTACCATTAAAATAATTATGATTTCGGCAATCATCATTATTTATTTATCTTTTACTGCACAAAATTACATGACAAGGAATAACACAATAATTTCAAAACCGCGCACGGAAATTCCGAATAAAAACAAAACACGAGCCATTGACTCACGTAAAAGCGGATAGGGCAAAGACAAACAAAACGTTTTTAATTAAAAGAAGCGATTGTTTCAATCAACGTGACATTGACGTATGTCATGTGTTACTCATTCGTGTACTTTGTAAGGAATGTATTGTTTCCTTACTTTTTGATTATGGAAAAGTATTTGAATGATAAGTATTGAGTAGAGACGTAGGGCGGAGAACAGTGGTGTGGTGGCCCAGTGGTAATGGCCCCGACTTATGAGTTGTAGGTCGCAGGTTCGAACGAAGACAGGCGCTTTATTTTGTGTAAATAATTTCACCACCACTGCTTATCAAAACGGTGAAGGAAATCATCGTGAGGAAACAGGCATGTCCAATTCGAAGACAAGTGAAATCTAGGACTCTCACTAGGCCCGCGTGGTAGATTATAGCCCACTTCCTCTTGAAGAGTGGAGGCCTAGCTGTGTCCCAGCAATGGGAACATTATAGGCTGATATAAAATGCTAAAGACGTATAGAGTGACTGCCCCGTTGGTCTAGTGGTCGCAAGCGCTACTGCTCAGCATTAGGTCCTGGGTTTAATTCCCAAGTCTGGCAAAGTCTTGTTGGGTTTTTTCATCTGGAATTTCTCAGTAGCAGCTCGCAGTCTGAATTCGTGCCCGGTTGATGGCAATAGGCTCTCCCCCTATAACATGGGACTTAAACATAACTGACGAAATGTGGGCCCGTAAGTACAGCCGCCAGCACATCAAGGTACAATCTGTCAAATCTTTAATAGATTTTCAACTTTATCGCTAAAGCATAAGGTTCAAAGTTGATTGGATTAATTTGACAGTTTCGGGTAGCTTGATGTGCTGGCGTCTGTACTAACCGTGCACCTATACATAAACCCTTATACGGGCATCACGATGCTATATTATGAGTAGCGAGTAAGGTGCTAACAGTTATATTAAGTTCTCTTTTTGTTTGTAACGTACAAAGCGCTTACATTAGGTACTTGTTTGTTAGGTTATAGAAAAAAGGTCAACAATTGTGATTAGGCAGTAGGAACTAAAATCATATGTCATTTATTCAAACTAGGCTGAGAATCAGCACTTTTCGAACGTCAAAATTACAAAAGACAGTCCCCCAAAACGCCCGCCCTTCACCACTTCCTAGTGCTTTCGCTGGGGAGAAGAAGTGGCGCAACAAACTCCCCAGCAGCACAGCTGTCTGTTCAGTTAGAAAATACTTGATTTTATATAATACTAGGTACCTATGCAAAGTACTGAATTAACATTAAAGGACACAGAACATTAAATTAAATTATTTGCCATAATGTCACACTGCTAGCTAAGGTGTTCAGGAATGATTTTTGTTCAGTTTTTATTCGAATTTTGAAAAAACTAATAAGTCATCGAGGTAAAACTTTCAAACCCGACCTTATATAGAAATAAACATTTCTTGTCTATGGCCTACCACAGACAAGAAAATAACGATCAAGACTATAATTGAAATAATTCGATCCGATTCGAATATCGGTAATAATCGATTTCCTGTCTCGTTTACTAATCAGCCGTATTTATTGTGTTCAGTATTACTGTTTGTTAGTTCTGCTTAACCCTCGGTTGATAAGCGTGAAGTTAGTGTCAAGGTCAGCAATCAACCTTGTAAAGTAATACTGAGACAATTACTTTTAATTGATTTTTTTTTTCTGAAGTTCTTGATTAATCTATTCAAATAGAATTGTATAATGGTAGTAATTATTGGTCGAGAATGGCACTATTACGTATATAATGGTAATTTGTAGATTTTTTACAATGGCAATAAATGATTCTGTGTAATTTCTAGATATTATTTGACGCGGAATTTTGTGGGAAAATTATGCAGCCTTTCAAATAATAAATAACAAGGTTTTTATTAAATTTTGAATAATATAAGTGCCGATTTAGAATTTATTAAAATATTGGCAATAAAAAAAAAATACAAAATTAATTCCGCCGTCTAAAAACATCAGATTCATCTTTTGTTATATTATTATGCCAAATCTAATTTAGACAGGTGAAATTAAAACCAGTTCAAACCATACAAAACTAAAATATATTATACAGTTACAAAATAAATATAATTATGATGTAATACGCAACCAGAAACCACTAACAAAAAAGTAAAAAAACTGGCCAAGTCCGAGTTGGACTCGCACACGAAGGGTTCCGTACCACCATACAATATTTAACACTACATATAAAATAACGGAAAAAAAACACGTTTTTTGTATGGGAGCCCCTTTAAATATTTATTTTATTCTGATTTTAGTATTTGTTGTTATAGCTGCAACAGAAATACACATCCTGTGACAACTGTCTAGCTATCACGGTTCACGAGATACAGCCTGGTGACAGACAGACATACAGACGGACAGTAGAGTCTTAGTAATAGGGTCCCGTTTTTACCCTTTGGGTACGGAACCCAAAAAAAAAAAATTGTCAATTTTTCACAAATAAAACCGCAATAGTACAGAAATCATTCAAGTCAGCCAGCGTCACATGCCGTATCGAATTTATTACTCAACCATAGACAATAACTTAACAGTCCCGCCATTATAAGTCAGCTGTCAAACCAAGATGGCGACGACCGTGAGGTATGGCGACCGGTTTGCTCGATTGATACTTGAATGGCTACAATAGAAGTCGTGTTGGCACATTAACTTGCATTTAGATCATTGGTTTATATTATAAAACGCAATGGTTAGTTACTTGTATGTTTGTTCATGAGCGATTTTATTACGGTGTTATTCGAGGTCATGGCTGCTTCTCCTTTCAATTTCATCGTTATTTTTATCGCTTTTCTGTTTCGTCCCATTTTTTGCAGTTCTATCTTAATTCATGCACTAATGGTTATTTTATTTCCCGAAAATTCGACTCTACCTAATTCATATGCTGTACAATATCATAATATCAAAATAATCAACCAACCTAACCAAGGTTAGGG
This sequence comes from Gortyna flavago, assembly GCA_963669345.1. NCBI lineage: Eukaryota > Metazoa > Arthropoda > Insecta > Lepidoptera > Noctuidae > Gortyna > Gortyna flavago. The sequence continues at coordinate 8,983,538 of OY770150.1, read as the reverse complement.
AACTGGTAGTTTCCGATCTAATTTGTAAAAATCTCACCCTTGTAAACTTAGGTGAAGTGAGTTTGAAGTTAGTAGTCAATGGCGTCAATCCGATGGACTGACAGCTCACTTGAAGCTCACTTCACCTTTTTTATTACGGTGAGATTTTTGACTCTGAATTCCAGTGCAGTTACTCTAAATGTAGATTTCAAAGACTTCTTGCACAAATCAAAAGCTTTTGGAAACTGATATGCCTTTTTTTAACAAATGTACCTAGGTAATTTTCTACCAATAACATTATCATAGTTAGGTATACATTGTTCTCACATATAGAAGCAACGGTGAAGGAAAACATCGTGAGGAAACCGGCATGTTCTAGAACAAAAAAATCGAAGACATGTGACATGCATGATCTACCAAGCCGCACTAGGCCCGCTTCCTATCACCGAGAGAAGGCTGATAGAAGCAACAACAATAATGTTTCTTCTTGGAGTTTCTTGTCCGTTCTTCTCCATAGACAAGAATGCGCAGGAAACTGTTTTGGAATGCGGAATGAATGGAGCGTTTTGGAATGGCCAACGGTTTCAACTTTCTGACTAACTCTTTGACAATTCAACAGTTCAAGTGCCTGTAAATGGTTTAATTAAAATAAATGCTTAGAGTTCGAGTTTGTTAGAGCTGCATTTTCTTAAATCCAACGCCACCCGCTTTTGGTATGTAAAGTATTATATCGTAAAACTTGTCAATACGTATCAGCACGCGCCCGCAGGTACCGATAAATTCCAGTCAAGGCGAAGTTTTCGCAATATTTTGACTCACTAATTGGTTTATATAATCATATAATTATTTCCTCCATAAACATGTTTACTGAAGGACCGGTTGGTAACTTTAGTCATGGTTTTACTGCGTTATCTCTTGCTAAGCCTTTTTGTCGTTATTTCACTGTTTACTTTGATAAAGCAGCAATACTTTTAGGAAGTACGTTGTCTTTAACGATTTGGTGTGCCAAAGATGAGTCAGCTTATGCAACGTTATTTTGGGGGGTTTGGACTATCTTCAAATTAACTCTTTCTCTAAGTAACTTTATTTAAAAATAAAATTGTTCATCCTGGATTTTCCCATTTTTATACAAAGCTATCTACTCTTCCCTGTGTGTTGCCTTATCCTTTCAATCTCATAAACGCCTCTTACTCATCACGCCAGTGTTTCTTAGGCCTCCATCGGCGACGACACTGGCCCATCGGACCCGTTCCCGATGCATGCATACATAGCCCGCCTAATCCCACTTCAGCCTAGCAGACTTGTTGACTACATCGGCGATTCCTAGATGTCTACTTCCTATGCACGAAAGGTTCTCTCTAATACTGAGTTGGAAACGCCCGTGCTTTCGGCAGAAGCTACGGGGGCGTTGCCAACTCCGCATCACTTACGGACATAATGTTAGTTTGGTTTCCGAACTAAGAATGAATGAGAATAAGATTTGACAGTTGTCCCTACGCCCTCAGTGTTTTGCCCGTCAGAAAATTTTAATTTGACACTTGTTTTGAGGAATCGACTAGTTTTGGACTTGCATCTTGGAAGACGGACTTTGTTAGTAACTTAGTAGACCTGTTTTGGAGGGTATCTTGGTGATTCAGTCACTGAATTTAATACCCAATACTTAGCGCTATATCCAAAACAAAACCTGGACAAATTTAATGCTCTGGAAGATTTTGGCTGCCTAAGATTATTTTACTTTACACTTAAAAGTCCCAAGGTGTTCGTTGGTAAACGGTAATGGCATAACCACGATTCGTAACCTATTTATTGTTGTCAATCTGATAAAAACGCTCAATAACGGATTTCTGTAGCTTCAACGCCATGAAACCGTTTTTTTTGCAGATTATCCGAAATGATTTCTGAAGTGATCCCGTTACAACATTTTTTGCAATGTTGGAATACGTGCCTACTTAATTTGTTTATTCAACTGTAGAACTGTAGCTAAGTTCTTTATTTCGATTTATATGTATAATTTTATTATCGAGGCGTCTTTTTTCATAGAAAGACTCACATCTCCCTTGCTGTTCCTTTCTCATAATTCTCCTGGATACCTACCACGAGCTCTTAACACGATCCACTTTAGGACCTAAACTGAACTGTTCTTCTAATTCGTACCATGACGTCAGTTTAACGATTCAATTTAGGCCGTGCCATCTGGATACCTACCACGAGCTCTTAACGCTCATTCACTTTCAACGATCCAAATGCCACGTCAAATCCAAATGGACGTCATGGTACGACTGGAGCGATGCAGTTTAAGAACCTAAACTGAATCGTTTTTAAATAGATCATGGTAGGCAGCCTGCTCTTATTCCAATATATTTCGGCTCGGTGCAACATATATTTTTCTCCCATACTTCTCTATCTATTAGTCGTCATGTCGGTAGTCACCCCATTTATAGCCATATCATCTTTCACACAGACCATCCATTGTTTCTTTTTCTTTCTGTTCCCTTTGATCGGTCCTTAAATGTCTCTGGTACAATTCGACGTTTTTGCGTTGGTAAATGTCTGGTGTATAATATGTATAGATACGTCTTCAGCTTTTCAATTTTGCGACCGAAACATCAATTCATTGGGAAATCATAAACCTGATTTTCCTATAGGAAAAAGATAGGTAATCATCGTTAGAGCAGTGTCTGCAATGTGTCTGGTTAAAAATATTTTACCGTGTTGGCATCGACTAGTCACAATTAAAATAATTCTCGTACTTATTCTTGTATGTCGTGCTTCAAACCGGTTTAATGAAAGCAGGTCGACTTAGGTTTTTATAAGTTTTACGAGCTTGAGCTAAGACTGGATTCGTAGTGGTAAACTTATCTTGATGAAAACAATATTACTTAAATAGAAATGGTATCTGCAAATTCTCGTGAGAAGATTATTCATCGTATTAAAGGATTATCTATTTTGTTCTAGAACTTGACGGCCATGACTTGGCTATATAAATTAAGCCGGTCAACGGGTATTCAAATGATTATTCTGAAAGAGAGACTTGGCTCGTCTAATAGCAAAGAGCTCACAAAAATATTTAGATACATATATAATACTAACTCTTTATTATGTACACCATAAAAATAAAACCTATAAATGTAGAAATCTTACCTAGAGTAGATACAAAGGGCAATCTTATCGCTAAATGCGATCTTTGGATTAAAGGGAGAAAGAGAGACAATATTGGAGATAGTCAGTGATATACCATACATTTACAAAAAATAAATACATACCTACATAAAACACATATCAAGTCTGGTGATTAATGAAGCGATGGCGAAAGTTCTTACTTGTATAAACCTTTTATCAAAAGCAAAAATGGCGCATTTAGCGACAAATGTAATGTAAGTATCATTTAAAATAAGAGTTCCATCAAAAATCATGTAAGCAAATAAATAACACCTTCTTGAAACAATGAACTTGGTTTTTGCGTTCGCAAGTTGTTAAAATTGAACTTAGTTATGGCACAATGGCGTTCGCAAGCCGTTAAAATTAAATGACAATCTCATTTCATTAGCTACACCCCATAAAACCATGGTAATAAACAGTACAGTTGAAGTATTCCGTTTTCGACGAGGTATACCGTTTCGCGTTTCGTGTAACATTGTTTTCCATAAATAAACATGAACAGCCCGTTTGGCGACCTGTTCCACAGTTCCACTCCATCTAAAACTGGTTCTGATGATACAGACTATCCCGTATATATTGGCAAGTGTAGACGTATGGAAATAAAAAGTGCTACGATTACATAAAAAAAATGCAGGTACTATTTGACGTACGATTGACATTTGGCGCCATAATGAACTGTCAGCATGGACTTGTAACTTTAAATTGCGGTAATAGTAAGTAAGCAACGTTTTTCAAGTGTCCATTTTACTACGTAGATACGTGATTTTCTAATGTCGTATCATAATATTAATGATTGTTAAAAATGCTGCTGTTAGAAAATTTATAATACACATTTATGTACAGCCCATAAAAGGAATGATATAAAACTGGTTAAGATATTTATGTTTACGATCATAGAACCCTGTAAACTGTAGATCTATGAGGCAAAGCCATGTTCAGCAGAGAGACAAGCCACAAACAACATCAATAACTATTCTAACCTCAAATTAATCTGTCAAAACGCGATGAGGCTAAACAAAGATGGCGTCATCAACACGCAATTCACTGTTTTTGCCGCCATCGTGCATCGTTGCCACCATGTGAACTCTAAAATTTGACAATTTCGCGCAATTAATCAATTAGCTTTGTTATTTCTGTTTGGAACAGTCTTTGCACGAGTTGCAGTTGCTATTATGCAATTAGCGTCTTCGTTATTCGTATTTATCAAAATAAATTAGACCTTATCGTTCCTAGACATAAAGTGCAATTTTCCGGAAAATAATGCTAAGAGAACGCGGAGCTAAGAATAAATGTTTGGAGCCTAATTATTGTGGAGTTGTCAATGAATTTGAACTTGGTTTGACATTTACGTTAAGTATGACATAAATCTTTTGTTTTATTATTTAAAAACATTCTTGAAATTACTTTGACGAGATAAGTGTACGATTTCTTTGCGACGTGACTTGCGTTGCATTATTTTATCAAAGTTGCAAAGTATTCTTTCATAATTATGCTGCATAATAATATGTTCTCTTGGTAGTTGAGTTGTGCAGAACGGATACTTCCAATTCTATCGATAAAGGTTCATGATTAAACTGAAGAATCAATGTAATTGTTGAAGATTTTGTTTCCATTTACTAAAGTTGGTTTAATTCAAGACAACATTTTCACGCTTTATTTTGAATGCATTTATGATTATTTACACTTCTTTACAATTAATTTGGTACCTAATCCTTCTCTCCTTCCACTTTGCCTTAGTCTTATCTATTGCCGTCTGGGCCCAATCTTATCTTAATCTTTAAGACTTGATGTTGCATATCATATCCACTCCTTCACCTTTCCTGCCTCCTCGTCTCCCAGTAAGATTTCTCATAACATTTTTTCCCAACCTGTAATTACGTATATCATGCAGTTAAGCCGTCATGAGATGCTTATCCGTAAGTCATGTCAGCACAGCGCATTCCTCTCGTTTTAGTCATTATCTTCATAATTACGTCTTCATTTATGTTTTATAATTAACACCTTGATTGAGCTTAGCTAGCTGGCTAGAATTCTATGAATATCTAGGGATTTGTCTCAAACATTGCGTAATAAATCCAGTTCTTTAAGATTTTTCTTTTTGATTTAAGAGTCTGGATTTGTGCCCGGTTGATGGCAATATTCTTGGCCCTTGCCTGTTACTTAAACATGGGACTTAAACATAACTGGAGAAATGAGGGTGTACTCCAGGTACACCTCTGCTTAACCCTGCGGGGATTACAGGCGTGATGTTATGTATAAAACGGGTAGCAGTATCTTCGGAAGTTGCTCTACTAATTGTCATTAAAGTTGGAGGTATTGTCTCGGATGCGTTCACAACTGCGCATGTCACTAATCACAGTTATTACTATCGTAACGTTCGTCGTATCGTACTTCAATTTTTTCTCCATAATTGGCTATCATGTTTGTTGAATCATATCATGCTCGGAAGGAAAATATCCGCTTCCAACCATAGCAATTCCGACGGCATCTTTTAAATGCTTTTAATTTGTTAAGGGACCATTTCTACTTCTTCGTCGTTCGCTACCTACTTACCTCCATTTATTTTTGCCAAATAAACGTTATTCTTTCTTTCATCAGTAACCACATACGACGCGTCTCTTATGCTTTGCGGTCTTCTTCAGTGTGGACCGTAGGTAAGGTGTCTTCGTCAGACCCCTTGATCGCATCAAGCTACCATAACGGCGCTCTTCTTTGAGCTCCGAACCAAAAAAAGTTTTAATTTCAAAAGAATTAAGTTAGTTATTACTTATCTTTTGTACAGACCCTCACTGATGTAATGCTGAAGCGCCTTTATACAAACCCTTACTTATTTTCCCTTACTGGTATATTCCATGGCTTGCCGTAGGAACGATGAATCCATACGCAGTAGGTATAGCCATCAATAGTGGGAGTCTTTGTCACTATAAATTCCCAGTACATCGAATGGTAAAACTAGAAACTGTTCCTCAGTTGAGAAAGCCTTTCGTTTAGTATTAGAACTAACAATGCGGTGAAAGTGTGACCCAATGATGCGGGTCATTGTCACTGCAGTGCTGCACTTTACTGACGTGTTCATACTCAGTTATTGCATGAATGGGATCGTGAATGTAGGTAACATTATGTAGCAGTGCTTGAGTAATGGCAGATATAGACATCTACAGTCCAGCCGTCGAGAGAATGCGTTTTTGACACCTGTCACTTTCGTACAAACGAATACATGTTTCGCGAATTTGATCTTTATTCGTTTCTAGAATGGTTCGACTATATGCTAGCTTATGACTTGGTGATGCTTTTCCTCTAATCCATATGATATAGCACTTTAAAACCTCAATAGCCTTAAGACTGCATAAGATTCAAGACTACAAATTGTAGCAGAATGCAGAAGTGATAACTAATTATCTTCGGTTTCTATGTTTCAGAAAATTAAATCTCATGTCAACTTCTAGGCGATTTACAGCTTAGCCAAGCAATTACAACAATTTACTTAAGATGTGATAGCATATTCACCGACTGTGTGATGTATTTCATCACCACTGCTCTCAAAATAGTAATCGTTAGGAAACTGGCATAACCTAGAACTATAAATTCGAACATAACCTAGAACTGTACCTAAATTCGAAGACATTTGTGACATCCACCAACCCGCACTGGGCTCCCGTGATGGTTAATGGCCCACTCCTTCTTACAGAGAGGAGGCATGTGTCCCGATACTGGGAACGTTATAGGTTGATTATGTAGGGTTCCTAAAACATGAAAAATGAACGCACCGAATACGACAATGCAAAAACTACGCTCAAACAAAAGTCACAACATTTTTATTTAAATTAAAATGCTTCATTTGAAGATTAGAATCACTCTGACATCAATCACTGTACTGATTCACACAAGGATGTACCAAGTTGACATGACAATGGTGTGAAGTCATCTTTGAATGCCGCAAAGTAAAATAATGATCAAGTTTAATGTCAGAGTGTATTTAACAAAATATAAAATGACCGTTGAAGATGAATGGTGGATGGAAGATTACAGAACACAAAGTGACTGGAAATTAGGATGAAAGGAATAGTATAATGGATGCCTGTCTGCCTGATAATTTGGGTACTTATAGCCAACGAATCTTCTCAGCAATTTTTGAAGGACTTAAATAGTAATATTAAAAAGAGATATTTGTGAGTTGGTATGTAGGGGGTAATCTTCGGAACTACTGCTCTGATTCCAAAATTCTTTCACTAATGCAAAACTACAGTATTGTCGAGTATCATAGTAAATATTTTATGAATTTCAGGCAGAAGCTGGTGCTAAATATAAAGGAACGTGTTTTATACCTAGTGAAAATTGTCTAGATTGCAGCCATATCACATTTCATTCTAAGCAAATATATTCTTTTATGATAATACATATTATTTGCATGTTTGTTATGTCTGCTGGTCATTGGCAAAGTCGGCTGCCCAAATACCATCAAAAGGTCAGATTACAATATCACAAAGCATTGCCAACAATAGAAAACATTCTATCCGTCTAATTGTTCTCGAAAGTAATACAAATAAAAGTTCACACATTGAAATTACGTCCTGATGCCCGGCTTACACGAGGTTAGATTTTTAAGCTAGAATAGTAAGCAAGTAATACCTTGCTTACTATCCTGGACTAGGCATATGCTAGAGCTGTATACACGATGCTAGTGAATTTTAAGCTACTATTAGCTTAAAGACTTACAGACCGAGTTCCAAACGTCGAGATTCGAAGACGTATGAAGGTTTTCGATATCGGAAACCTAGTTAAGGAACTTAAATGGAGTTGGGCAGAACACCTGGCAAAGCGCAGGAATGGCAGGTGGAATAAGACAGTGACCGAGTGGCGTTTAAGGATTGGAAGACGAAGTGTCGGTCGTCTGGTGCGGGCTAGATTGGCGGACGATATTGTGGCTATCGCGGGTAGAACCTGAATGAGGCTGACACAGAAGCGTGGAGATAGGCCTATGAAAAGAGAGGCCTATGCAGCAGCAGTGCATAGCAGTAGCAGTGGGTGAAGTCGCTTCTAGATTGACTATCTTATTATCCTTTTTTTAAATCCATTAGTGGGATTTATGTGATGTCCGTAAGCGTGTCTATGGCATCACAGGGGGCCCTATCAGAATACCATCGCTGCGGTATTTATTTTTTTAAATATCGCAGCATAAGGCTGGCTTGCGCTAACTTAGTTCAAGCTATAAAAATGAAGCGCTGTTATAATATGGGTTGGTTACACACACATCGCACTACGCATCCTCGCTCATCTCTGGTGGAAACGCAGCCTTATGCATAGAGCATGGCCTTATGCTGGGATTTAGGAGACATTAAAGGTACCTACTATCACCTATAGATTTTCTTGTTTTTTTTTTGTTTGTTTTTAATGTCCATTTTGTTCGTGCTGATTGTATTTCCTGTGCGTGCCCCAAATCAGATTCTTCTTTCAAAATCTTGGCTTCTTAGACTAGCCTCATGTAACCCGGGCATTAGTGTAGACTTCTCACGCATGCAAATTGTTTTGAGCAGACCACCCGTTGCGACCATAATTTTGTCAACGTGACTCGTCCATCCAGTCAGTGAGTTTATCGTGACCCGAATACTGCAATATTACATACAATTTATGCATGATATTTTATTGTGTGCCGAATTTCTACAAACGTTAGGAGCCTGTATAATTTAACGCCTTCGCATTCGCGCCTTATAAAAAAATCAAAACGTCACGTTTTCGTAATGACAGTTTTGACATTTCAAGTTGGCTATATGCAAAAAAAAAATTATGAAATTATTGAGAATAATGAGTGTTGAGAGGGGCCCATGGCTAAATGATAATAACGGCACGGGACGATCGAAGGTTAAGCTACGCTTGCCGCGGTCGGTTCGGGGATGGATGACCATCCATTACATATCGAGACCCCTCCGTGCCTCGGAAATCATGTTAAGCCGTTGGTCTCGGCTGTCATTCGTAGATCTTTGACAGTCGTTACGGTTAGTCAGAAGCCCAAAACCCTAACAAACAGTCGTAACCAGGGGTATTGTGTTACCCAGTAACAGGGATGTGGAGGTCAGATAGGCAGTCGCTCCGTGTAACATACAGGTATTTAGCTCAACCGGTTAGACTGGAAGCCGACCCCAATACAGTTGGAAAGAGGCTAGGCAGATTGAATGAGTGTTGAAAGTTATAATCTGCATACTTTATAGACACGTTGAAGAGATTGATATCATGATATTATCTACTAAAATAGATACCATAGATAAGATACTATAGTTATGATATCTACTATAACTTTATACAGTCGCATTTTTGTATCTCTCTTTCCAACATGTACACCTATTATTTGTATTATACGTTACAGTTTTGCTTATAGCCACATAACTTTTAGTTGCTAATTAGTTGGTTTTATTATAAGTGTCTTCCAAAATGACGACCTCCAACGGTAAGCCTCGCATGTTTTTAACGGTTCTCACCATGTCTGTTACAAAATCGGCTCTTCTCCCAACTTTACCAACACGTATTTTCGACAAGTCTTTCCCATTACCATAACGTTGCTAGACTTGCTAAGAGCGGCTGAATGTCAATATGACTGTTGCTTAACCCCTGTCGTGTAGACATACCATTATTGTAGCACCCACGCAGTGGTTGATGACACTTGCTGTCAAATCAACTGTCAAAATTGTAATGGCGAAACTTTGGAGAGGTGTGGTGTGGATACATTCTTTTGTTACTGGTTTTGTGTGGATTTTTTTACTGATCATAAACTAATCTGTGCTATTAATTTGTCGTTTTTTAAAGACGATCTTTGACTACTTAAGTTGTAACTAAGTTTTTATTATTTTTGTTGAATTATTTTGCTTTTTCTTGAGTATTCCGTGCCATCCTCCGAAATGATGATATTTATAATGTGACTAAGATAATCAACTCTCTGATTTTGTTACTAGCTTTGCCTGCGGCTACGCCCGCGTGTGTGCCTGAAAATATCTCACAGGAACGTACTAACACCGGTATAAAAAGTATCCTATATCGTAAACCAGCGGGGTAAGTGCGTAACACACTATCAGTAGCAATCGCTTTCACTTTGACAGTTCAAAAACATTCATAGCGTTATTTGCGATACTGAGCAGACACATTTTTCGAACATAAATTTGAAACAATGAAAAAGCAATAATAATATCCTTCAAAATGATTCAGTTTTAGATTGATGGTGTATTACGCTCAATTAGGGTGAAGGACATGATCTTTCCATCATCATCATCATCTGCCTAGCCTTTTCCCAACTATGTTGGGGTCGGCTTCCAGTCTAACCGGATGCAGATGAATACCAGTATTCACACATGCATGACATGATCTATCCGTATGCCAAATTTCATCCAAAACCGTTCAGCCGTTATTACTATGTATTAGAAAATTATTAAATTAAAATAAGCACCTAATTATTATAAAATAATAATAAATTATATTCACGAACGTTTCATTGTAAAGACAACAAAGCGACGCGCGACGCCACCTTATGTGCAAATTAGTTAGGTACATTTACAGACTGATTTAAATGCAACGCTGCAGTATGAAATTAGTATCGTACCTCTACCTTCTTACTGCGATGCGACATATGAAGTCACCAAGAAGTTACGTCAGCAGTTTGGCATGTTCGAATTTTGAAACGCTCTTGAATTCTTGGAAAAAATGTTATAGGATATGAGGGTCTCAAATGACAAGGCATAATGATTTGTTCCGCTGCCAAAGTGTGTGGTCAAAAAAAGTTAAGCGCGACCGTATAGAATAGGTATCTGTTTAATATTGACGTGCTAAAGGAAATATAGTAGGTAATATTATGCTACAGACTTTGGCAGCCACTTTGCCGCTCGCTACCAAGCGATTTCAAAATGTGTGTACGTGAGATTTTGAAATCGCCAGCGAATCGCTCTGGTGACTGAATTCGCTAGGTGTGTGTGTACCTAGCATTAGAAATAGAATCGATTATCTATGCACTAGACTCAAGTTGCAAGTTTTGACAAATGCGTGCACTGACTGAACATGTCCACTCAATCTGTGTGGTTCTTTGCTCAAAAGACCATTTCAGACACCAATCTTAATGGTCTTCACATGATCTGACCAAGATTATGACTGGATTTTAAAAAAGACTGTGGCCTCTGAGTTTGTTTCGGCCTTTCTTCTCAGAAACGCTGACCTCATCGAGTTTAAAAAACTATGAATGACGAGTAAAAGTGTTTGTACAAACCTACAGAAAATAAATCATTTATCAGAACTAAAATATTTCCTCTCGAAAGATTCTTTACGTTAAAATATAATTAATTATGTATTCTGTGGTGGAAACCAAAGATAAAGCACAAAATGACAATTAAATAATAACAAATTACATGAATATTATGAAAATAAGTACCTAGATAGTTATGCAATTGCTCCATGTAAAATACTGGCATTCAGCTGTATCCGGTTAGACTGGAAGCCGACCATAACATAGTTGGGAAAAGGCTTGGCAGATGATTATTAAGAAAATACCTACCTACAAGTTATTTGCGGCTATTTTGTCTACCGTAGTAGTAGAAAAAATAGCCGCAAATAACTTTAATGTATTTGATTCATCCTTGGTATTGTTTATAATTTCCATGAAGAATCTACCGCGTGATTGTTATTGTATCTCATTACCCCAGATGTCGCTACTGAGGCAAAACAAGAGAAAAACTGTTCCGGCTCATTGGGCTCCAGCACGTGGATCGTTTTTTGTTTCTTGTTTATTACTAAGTATACCGTTTAACATTTTATACGAGAACCAGTAGGAAATGATCTGTCTGAGTTTTAGACCATGATTTTAACGCACGAGCCGCCACTTACAAGTTGTAGGTCGTGGGTTCGAAAACTGACAGGCGCTTTACTTTGTGTAAATTATTTCATCACTACTGCTCTCAAAACGGGGAAGGAAAACACATCGTGGGGAAACCAGCATGTCCTAGGACCAAAAGACATGTGAAATCTATCAGCCCGCACTGGGCCCGCGTGGATTATGGGCCACTCCCTCTCACAGAAAGGAAGCCTGTGTGCAGTGGGAATAATTTAGGCTGATTATGCTAATGCTTATGCTTTTCCAGCACCCTAATTGCGAACACACACTATAAATCACAATCCGAAGGATTTTAATGAAAATTCCACATCCATTGCTTCATATGTAAACATTAATCTACTTACTGAATAATGTTAATAAAGCAATGAATATTGTTGAAGAAGTTATTAATTTATATTTCGCGGGCTACTTTAGCGGATCCCCACGCACACATTAAGTACAGAAGACGCGGCGAACCTCAGCGCGCCGCAATGCAAACATACGCCAAAGAAAGTTACAAGCCGCTGCGGGCCGCACCGAAACGACTGTTTCAGACATGTTTGAATTTGAACTGTTTTCACTCCAGTGCAATGCGAGGCTCGCGCCAGCCAACACTCAACCTCTTTGAAATGACTGATCATCTTCAGAAAAAACACACGTCTTTCATCTTTCAAGTTTCAAAGAAAGCAATTTATCATTCGCAGGAATTGAAACCGTCGACATATAAATAGAGCAAAAACGCTAGTGTCGTGAAAGTGTCGACCCACTTTGTATATCCGATGTCTATCGAAAGCAAGAGTCGCTAATTACGTGTGAATTAACAGCTAGTGCTGCGCAACCTGTCATTTAAAGCGTGATTTGAGTAGGCTGTATAACGATATTGGCTGTGCTTTAACTTTTTTTGTGGTTCGTCCGAAGTTGGGGTATCAATGGTGATCCATTGTTTACTTCTAGGTAACGAACTACATCATCTGCCTAGCCTTTTTCCAACTATGTTGGTGTCGGCTTCCAGTCTAACCGGATGCAGCTGAATACCAGTGTTTTACAAGGAGCGATTGTCTATCTGACCTCCAAAATCCAGTTACTGGGTAACATGATATTCCTTGGTAGACTGGTTGTCAGACTTTCGGGCTTCTGACGACCCGTAACGTTTGTCAAAAGACCTAAGAATGACAGCCGGGAGCCCGGGACCATCGGCTCAACGTGCTTCTGCTGCTCTGTGATAAAGCTAGTCAATAGAAATTCATTGACTATTCTCCTATCTACCCACCATAATCAGCCTATAATATTCCCACTGCTGTGACACAGGCTGTCTCTTTTCTAGAGGGCGTGGCTTTTAATCTACCACGCGGGCCCAGTGCGGGTTGGTGAAAACCTAACCTACCCAAGGCAACCTTTATTGTCAGCTTCTTAAAATATATTTAGTTCAATAAAGTAGTTGGAATTTTTTTTTTTTGCTAAAATATTGCAAGTGAAGTTTACACTATTTTCAGCTAATTTTCAGTTGAATTTCATGCAAACGTGTTCAAACAACTTCTTTATTTGTCAACATCTGAAAAAAAAAAATTTAACTAAGTACGTATGCTGAAATGTTCAGTTGAAGGAATGCCTTCTGTTTAATTATTGAAAAAAAAAATGGTTTCGCGTAAATGTGTAACTGCAACTCACTTCATGATGAACATTTAACAAAACAAATAACAGCTATGTTCATAGATAACAATAAATAAAACATAATAAATAACTCAATTATTTTTAACTAGCTGTGCCCGCGACTTCGTTCGCGTGGATGTCGGAAAACAATAGGTAATGTGTCGCTTAGGAAAGGTGTAATTGCCACTCCTAGGGTTCGGTACCACGGCCCTTTCGACTGCAATCACTGCGTCTTCATGGTTCATAATGACAATGCGACGAAGTGTCACTTTGATTTTTGAGAATAAATTAAAATAAAAGCGCCTGCTCGAGGCTGATTATCTAACCAAACAGCCATAATTATGTCCATTTTATTTTGCGTCTGTCTTAGAATACCAACTTGTAAAATCATATCACCATTTTATCTAAAGTATATCTGAGATTAGTAGGTGAAGTTTGAAGTTAGTTTTTCTAAGTCTTGGTTTCTTCTCTGTGGTAAATTTAGAATTTCTTAACTTGGTATTGAAGATATCATATATATCTACCAATATTATGCCTTATAAAGCATCGAGATATCTAGATGATAAAAGGAAGAATACATTAATGGTAAGAGCTTCTACATAAAGTTGCCCGTGTAAAAAGCAACCCATTAAACTTTGGTTATATTTGACACCGGCCGCCATTTAAACTACGAAGATGAAACCCATGAAAACTTTAGACATGATTTTGATTTAGACCTTGTACTGCCGAAAACCAGAAAAAAAATTGTAAAGATAATTACAAAAAAATATAAACGACTTCCATAAAAAACCCTACAAAGTGCAAAATAACCTTAGTTTGGGAAGACGTTGCGCGTTGGCAAGAAATTACAGACTTCTGAAACCAAAGGTCTATTGCACTTTGAAGTGTGTTTTTAAGTCGGTTGTATTTTATTTTATTTCACACAAAGCCGTGTAAGTTTATATTGAAAACCATGAAAACGACACACATGATAAAAAAAGAAAAAGAAAATTGCAGCCGCCATCTTCGATTTTCATTTTGACGTCACAATCGGCTTCAGCACTCTCGAAAACCATGAAAACGACACACACTACGAATTTTTCGATTTGCAGCCGCCATCTTGGACTTTCATTTTAACCAGTACTGAAACGGTTTACCAACAGTCGATTGGTCCATGAACCGTTGGTCAACACCATTAACTTTTCATCCAAAGGACTTGTGACCCACGAACGTTTCCCCAACAGAACTCTACGTCAGTGAATGCTTAACCAACAGAATGTTTTGACCAATAACTTTTTACCCAAAGAACATTTGACCCATGTCAAATAGAACTAAGGATGCAAGGGCGAGCGAAGCGAGCTCGGGACTTGGGGCACCCCGACTCGGACAGGTAGGGTTCGAAGGGATGATGGCGGCTCAAGTGAGCGAGCAAAGCGAGCGAAGGGCACCCCGAGGTTAGGCTTGGTTAGGTTACTTTATACCCTTTTCACAGAAATAAAGGACTACGTCTTATTATTATTTTACTTTCACCTTTCCCGGCGTCTGTTGGCCTTGTTCTTTGGGTGAAAAGTTATTGGTCAAAACATTCTGTGGGTAAAGCATTCACTGACGTAGAGTTATGTTGGCAAAACGTTCGTGGGTGAAAAGTCCTTTGGAAAAAAGTTAATGGTTTAAAGATAATGTTCACTAACGGTTCATGGGCCAATCGACGGTGGGTAAGCCATTGGTTTCAGCACTCTCAAAAACCAATAAAACGAAACCCATAAAAAAAAATGCAACCTCCGTCTTGGATTTTCGTTTTGACCTGCCTATCGGCTTCAGCACCTTTGAAATCTATGAAAACGACATCCATGACAAAAAATCAAAACAAAATTGCAGCCGCCATCTTGGATTTTCATTTTGACCTGACTATCGGCTTCAGCACCCTCGAAAACTATCAAAACGACACCCATGACAAAACATTTAAAAAAAATGGAGCCGCCATCTTGGGTTTTCATTTTGTCCTGACTATATCGACTTCAGCACCCTCAAAAACCATGAAAACGACACACATGATAAAAAAAAATTGCAGCCACCATCTTGGATTTTCATTTTCACCTGACTCTCGACTTCAGCACCCTCGAAAACCATGAAAACGACACCCATGACGAAAAAGTTAAAAATTTAGGCAACCGCCATCTTTGATTTTCTTTTTGACCTCACTTACCGGGGTCAGGATCCTCGGAAACCATGAAAAATAGCTGTCTCTCTCTCTGTGTGTGTGTGTGTCTCTATCTACCTATTACTTTGAAAAATGAGGCATAACGCTTTTTCGTTATTTGTCGATTTCTCCCTTAGAACTCCTACCGCAAGCTCCATATTAAAACGCTCTGCGTTACTCAACTTTCTATATCAATAATTATCTAACTTCTTTATCGCTCAGAACACCACATTAATTACTATTATCTTACATTATCCTCACTTTTTGTTTAAAATTATTTTAGTGCCACAGGCGCCACTAAATAAACCATCAATGGAAAGCGATTTTGTTTAATATTATAATCATTATCATTACTTTTTAAAATAACATAGACATAAGTAGGTATCTGTGTTATTTCGTCATTTAAGTAAGCATAAACTAATAGGACGTGATTATTCACAAATCACATCACACCAACAATATGTTTTCGTTAGTAGGTACTACATCGCGCCAATAGATGTCGTTACGTGTTACTAAAAAACGTAAAAAGTTGTTCTAGAATACTTTAAATTGATTATATCTTTTGATAGAGTGAACCGATTGCGATGAAATAAAAACTAATCACTGCTCCGAGTTCTACACCATATTTGAGTATAAAAAGTAACCGTATTGGTTTGGTACTTTTTACGTTGACCCTGTTCAAATCAATAATCTGTCACATCCAAACAGACAAACAGACAAACCGACAAACAGACAAAAATTCCAAAAATTGATGAAATGGTATCTGTTGGTTATCCTTTAACACCCCAACTATTTTTTTTGGAAATATTTTCAATGTACAGAAACGTCTCGTCTACAGATTTATTATATGTATAGATTACAACATCCTACTCGACCTTAATCTGCAGTTGCGTGCGATCAACTAACTAATTACAGATTATAAACGGTTGCATTTATCTGCTCGTGCGTAGGTACCCGCCTAATGATTGTACTCAGTGAAAACTGGGCTGTATGTATCACTAAATAATATGATAGAAGGTTTACTCTTGATTAAGCATGAGGAATGGGACTGCTAATCATCAAATAATTCGTGGAGACGGCTATCTCAACATCATCGCTCGTCATCTTGTTGTTCCACAACTAGATATAACTTGGAATGCAGCAGTGTTAGGCTTTAGACGATGCAGGATAAGTAGCGCTGTGCTTAATAAGATAGCATTGTGAAATTATATTGCTTTAAAAGTAGAACTTACACAAAAATAGAATAAGTTGGGGGAAATTATCCGTCAAATCCACTTAAAACGGCCATCGCTAATGCTAATACCCTATGCGAGACAGCCCCAGCGCTGGTTTTCTGCGACAGCCGGCGTTGACGTGATGACGTCAACCGCTGCACCATACGATAAAATAAAAAACAAAATAAATATACAGTACCTATATCGCAGCTTCGCCTACTGATACGGTCCAGGCAGGAATGTATTTTACTTTCTGCATCGTTTTATTTCATCGCTATTGCTCTCGTAAGAAACCGGTATGTCCTAAAACTATAAATTCAAACACATGACGTCCACTAAATACTCTACCACCCACGTATTCTCCACGTTTCTTCATTCAGTCCAATCCCTCCCTACAGGTGCCTGTGTGGATGCATCTCTGCAGAGAGAAAAAATTGACTGATAACTCTAAAATATAACCTCGTTGTCTAGACACTGCTAGTTTTGGACAATGAAAGACAGTTTGCTCTAGCAACGTCTATTTGTCCGCTAAGTGCGTTTGTATGTTCATCCTCACGCACTCTGGTCTTACCCTTCTGACCTTACAACATCTCAACAGCATTGTTAATAGTAACTTGTAACTAGCCACAACGAGACTAAGCACTCATAGCTACTGTTTCAACAACTTATTGCTGTAACTGCAGTTGTGAAAAAAAAACGTTAAGCCGGTGGTAATCCTGCGCATGTTACCATGACAATGAGATCGAAGTGGGTTAGTGGCGCCGGATATGTACAATACTGGGTATACTGTAACAAAATATTATTGTCACGTTACTGCAATAATAAATATCTCCTCAATACTCACAATAATGAATGGAGGTCTGATAGGCAGTCGCTCCATGTTAATTACTGGTGTTCAGCTGCAAGCGGTTAGACTGGAAGCCGACTCCAACATAGTTTATTTTTATTAATCAATGAGCCTGCTCGTGTCCTTGGTCACACCTGATGGAAAGCAATGGATGAGGTCATTGATGGAACGAGCGTGCCTAAAAGTTCCCTGTTCACTCTTGCTTTGAAGGCTTAAATGTGGAAGGGAACACAGACGCTAGTTAGAAAAAGGATAGGCAGATAGAGAGACTCCTAGGAGTCTCATTATTACTAATGGTGAAGAGTATAAAGGTTCGATGCTGATTTACTGTCACTGGTTATACTTTGAGAAACCCATGATTTACCTAATCGTCTAAAGTCGTCCACAGGCAATGAGCTAGCGTGGTATGACTATGATTGATGATATGATGATAGTCAATGCACGTACAGTCCTCCCAAGTATGAAGTCTTCGCTCTGTAAGACAAGCTTCTATGATCTTTTGCTGATCATTGACCTCCCCTTACTGATTGCTTAAAGAAAGTGTCGACGTATCCCACATTGGGCACCCGCTTAAATGGCACCTGACACACAGCGGCACATTCCACTCAGGTGCCATTTAAGCGGGTTCCCAAAGTAGAATACGTCAAAATGTCAGATGTTGAGCCAAGAAGAATTGAAGATGTCTATATATTGTAGAAGATAAAAAAGAACACCAGTTGAAGTAACTAATGATGACCGATATTCATTTTTTTTTTTTTTTATTCGGGTTTTCGTTTACCTTTGTGTACGATGCAAAAATTTTAATATAAGGATTTTGTTATACGGGAATATTTCACGGGGACTTCTTTCATCCAAAGTAGTAAGGTGGTTTTATGGTAGCTCATTAAAAATCTGACAACCGTGATGACACAACGATGAGAAATATAAGTATTTATTTATTTCAACGGGAATTAATTTATTACATACCCGTCTGCCTTCAAAGCAAGAGTGAACAGGCGTCTTCTGGGCATGTTCGTTCCATCATAGACGTCATCCATCTCTTTCCATCAGGTGTGACCAAGGATACGAGCAGGCTCATTCAGCAATAAAAAAATAAATACATAATACTAAAGCCCCTCACCATATTACGTTAGTTTAACGTCCAGATGAAACAGCCAAATGCCGTTCACGACATCATCATCAGCAGCCTATAGCAGTCCACTGCTGGACATAGGCCTCTCCCATTGCACGCCATTCAACTCGATTTTCGGCAACTCTCATCCAGCTGCTACCAGCCATCCTGCGAAGATCGTCGCTCCACCTAGCCTGAGGGCGTCCCACCTTACGTTTACCGATTCGCGGTCTCCACTCAAGAACACGTCTACTCCAACGGTTATCGGTTCTACGGCTAATATGGCCGGCCCATTGCCACTTCAGCGTGCTTATTCTGTGAGCTATATCGACAACTTTGGTTCTCTGCCGGATCACCTCGTTGCGGATTCGATCCCTCAGAGAGACTCCAAGCATAGCCCGTTCCATAGCTCGCTGAGCGACCTTGAATTTATGGACCAGCCGTACCGTGAGTGTCCACGTTTCGGCTCCGTAAGTCATAACTGGCAGGACGCACTGATTGAAGACCTTAGTCTTTAGGCTCTGTGGAATACGCGACGAGAAGACTCGACGGAGCTTCCCAAACGCTGCCCAGCCCAGCTGAATTCTTCTGTTAGCCTCCCTCTCAAAGTTGTTCTTACCAAACTGCACGTCCGTTCACGACACTAAACGGCATTATTAACGGCAATGATTCTGTTTGGTTAAGACGCATCATATATTTTTACAGTTGCGTTTCGTAAGAGCTATAACCGGTTACACCAACGCATTGGAGCAAACAGTTTTAACAGCACGTATAATTTCCTTGACCGCAACCACAAGCTCGTTACTTAGATACATCTCATCAGTAATCTACAATATACACTTGTAGATACATCTGTCAGAAATAATAATATAGTTGTATCCGGTTCCTGTATAAAACGTAATCAGCCTACATTGTCGCCACTGCTGAGATACAGGCCTCTTCTCTGTGAGACGGAGTGGGCGATAATCCACCAGTGCAGGTTGGATATGTCACATGTCTTCGAATTTTCGGTTCTAGGACATTCGGTTTCCTCACGATGTTTTCCTTGACCGTTTTGAGAGCAGTGGTGATGAAATTAAAAACACAAAGTAAAGTGTCTGCCTGGGTTCGAACTCACGACCACCAACTCATAAGTCGGGGCCGATACCACTGGGTCACCACTGCTCTATATAAAACAAATGATTATAATGACGCAAGAATCGATGAATGGACTGTGAGAAAGGGGGTGACTGCCGTGATGACGACTAATAGACAAGTATATAAGAAGAAGACATGTTGTGGCGACGTAGTTTTACTGTAGTTTTAAATTCGCCCCTGAATACTTCCGATCCAGCCTGTCCCTTGCTGGCCTCTCCCAGCGACGCCCTAAGCCGAGGTCCGTACCCCACAGGGGGTGTCCTTAGCGTGTAGTCGCTTAGTTTTTAAGGCGCAGATATACGACTTCTAATGATTTTAAATTCAACATCACGTCTAATCGACCAGACTGATTTCTTTGAAAAAAATAAATGTTATACTAGACCATTTTCTTCGTAATTTGATATGTGAATATTTGCAATTATATTTTTTTAACATAGTGTAATTAATTTGTAAAGTAATATCTACCGCGGACATAAAAACGATAATCACGCAAACACTATCGGGTGTATTTTCATAAAACTTTCACCATATAAAAGACAATTTAACTCCCCAAATTTTAGTATACGGTTTTTATTGTTTGGTGTTTGATAAATCAACAAGAGATGATTGTTTCATATTTTGCAATAAATTACAAGCGTTGTGTCATCGCGCTTCTCTTTCTTTTCTATGCAGTCCGATTGTGACCGCGTTTTAGGTCATGTAGTCGCCTTAAGTTTTTTTAAGCCCTGGCTGGAGGCCTACATTTAATGAGGCATCCACAGGCGAGCTCGATTAAGCAGACTACAACCTCATAGCTGTTGAACTGCGTAATGCCAACCACAAAAAAAAGTGGCGACCCAAATAAATTGGGATAACCTAGGGCAGAAGAATGATGAGTTTTATGTGTGACTAGCAGCGCCACGCGGTTTCACCCGCATAAATGTCGATCCCGTAGGAATATCGGGATAAAAAGTATCTTATTTGTTATTCTGATGTATAAGCTATATTACTGTAAAGTTTCATCAAAATTCGGTCAGCAGTTTTTGCGTGAAAGAGTAACAAACATCCATCCGTCCTAACAAAATTTTCGCATATAATATTAGTAGGATTGGACTAGTAGGAATGTGATCGATTCAAGATTGTATAAAAGATAATGAGGCTGGAAGGAGTTAATACTGGGATGACGGCTGATAAAAATTGTATGGGCGAAGAAAATTTTAATCACGCTACACCGACATCAAATTAACAGGAGTTGGAAGATGTTGTAAATGTCAAACTTCGTACTAGCTCGTATACTCATGTTGAACTCCTGCACCTAAGTTGAGACTGAAGATACAATCCATACTAATATTATACATTCGAAAGTAATTCTGTCTTTATGTAACTTTTTCACGCCTAAACCATTGACGGATTTCGATAAAATTTGGCAAGGAGGTAGATGGCATTCTAGGGAAGGACAGGACTACTTTATGTCTCGGTAGCACATTCCCGTGGGAGAACTTCCGACAGCCATGCGGACGACGCCACGAGCAGAAGCTAGTGATATATAATATCGACTGATAGTTTTAAAATTACTAATAATAACGGTCAGTAAAATAACTCTGAAAGAATTGGTCGATCGGTTTGTTGATATGTATATCTTTTTAGATACAACGAACGGTCATTGGCACGTCTACCTACGTGCAACTTGTTACTTACAAATTCAAAATTATTTTGACTGCCTTGACGGTCTAACCATTTGATTCAAACGAAGCTACTGAGATTGAAGAAGATCAAATTGGATTAAGTAGTAAAATCTAGAAGGTCCAAGGGCGCATAGAGGGAAATCTCAACTTTGTGATTCCGGACTTTCAAACACATATCATAACACAATAATCGATACCAAATTCTTTTAGAAAAGTTTAGTCGGTATATTCGATAGTCTGATAAACACGCAAAATACACGCACTAGAACGTGCAGTTGCGGACATAAGCCCGTCAATACAACAGACTTTAGTAGTCTAAAGTCTACTAAGTACTAGGCTGATAAACATGATATTAGCAGTGCAGTACAAAACTCATCATCAAAAACACAAATCTAAACTCCTTTTTTTTGTTCACAGGCAAACACCTAGTCTTTACAACGGATCCTGAATCTGTGAAAGACGAATTCGCGTTTGACAATCCTGGTTTCCGACAAGACGAGCGCACAGCTTGGCAGCATGAGGCACCAACCCTGCCTCTTAGCGGCAAGCATCAGGGTCTGCATGTGGAGTTCACCAAGCCAGAGCATAGCAAGGATGATTCACATTTACAGGTAAGAAACTTTATTTAAATTATATCTGACGAGAAAAAAGCGACTACAGCCAATGTGGTGGTAAGTGATAACCGCTACCATCGAATATCTACAATATAGACATTATAAATTATTATACGCTGTCATCTCAGAGACGAAGATGATATGTCTCAAGTGCTAGTAGTTAAACCAGAGTATACTTAAGGTAATAAATTGTGCACGAATAAATAATCGATCTCACCGATGTTATTGGTGCCTTATGATTGCGACTGACAGTGATTACTGTTTCACTTGAAAGGGGAAGCCTTTTTATTCGGGCATTAACTTCATAATTATCAGACTGGCGATGTGTTTTCCTAATCGGGGTGTACCTATTAGTTCTTTATTAATAGATTGTTAAATCCATATCAATCCTTCCAAAGTAATATTATAAAGTGTGTTTGTCTGTTACCTCTTCACGCTTAAACCGCTGAATCGATTTAAATGGAATTTTGTATAAAGATAGTTTGAGTCCCGGGAAAGGACTTAAGATAGTTTTTAACCCGATATTCCCACGGAATCGACACATATGCGGGTGAAACTGCGGGGCGCTGCTAGTTAAACTATATTTCCTTCTCTTATATCTACAGTCTCTGTCTTGAGCACCTTTACTTTCTCTAGCGAGATAGTAATCATACCAATAACATCACAAGTAAACATCGATTACCTAAATCTCCGTCAGAGCGACTAAAATCCAATAATCCTCCCGACATTTCTAAAATCCCAAGATTTTCCAGTATATCCAAACCCCTGAGAATCCCACAAGTAGGTACATTGCAGGGTAACAAATAAACGTCATCAAGATAACTAGACTTTTATCGTCCATTACCGTATCTCTATTGAACGAGCTGCGGTATCACCAATTCAGCTATATTGGCTGGCTATTTCTGTCTCAACGAATTGAATGGGATTATCTAAGATGTTTATAGAGTCTAGCTGTAGAAAAGTATGCTTGAAGTAAAGAGGAATCTTTATGGTTTTAGGTTCAAAGTTGGTTGGAAACTTATGGTGTGAGTAGATGTAACCACGGTTTCACCAGCTTTTATTTTCAGTGTTTACGTAAATCATATTAATATAAGAGTGTCTCCTTTCCCCAAAATGGAGTGTTGTTGTACACGGCCGAAATTTGTATAGAGCTGTGCCCTAACAAAAAATATGCATGTTCATTGACAAACATATATATTTTAGTTTTATGATAAAAGAAGAAGCGAGAGATACTATAAATAGGATACAAATAAAAATGTGTCTCAACATTTTGAATAGCAATGATCGAAAATTCATCATAATATCGGTTCGGTAGTTTAGCTTTGAAAACTAACAAACATTTTGAAATTGTTAGGAGTTATTCACGGGAGAGGCGCGCTCTCGAATCGTATATGTTTGATAAACTACGATATCGAAAGTCATAATACGTATCAACATTGAAGTGGTGACTGTAGTAGGTAATACGACTGATCTTCCGATAAGTCGTTTGTAATTTTATGAAGTAGGCTCAGGATTTATATGTCTGGACCTACTTCGGCAGAAATTGGCCAACATATTCATATTCATCATCATTTATTTGCGTTCTACAAGGTTAAAAAGACATGACGTGAGAGATGCATAAAAGTTCACGTTCTGTGTCTGTTACGTAATAGCAAGAAATTGTGATCACTAATATTAGTCTGCCAAGAGTGCTGATTATGTCAATGACAATAATATCTTATTTCATATCTGAGGGTTCACTATAGGCACACTTCTGCCTAACCAGTGGACCCAGTCGTTACGGATAGTCAGAACCCGAAGTCTGACAACCTGTCTTATTTAGGGGTATCGTATTACCCAGTTACTGGGTCGTGGAGGTCAGATAGGCAGTCGCTCTATGTAAAATACTGGTATTCAGTTGCATTCGGGTAGACTGGAAGTCGACCCTTAAAACGTTTCGTATATTTTGTATGAAAACGTTTTGAAGCGGCATCATGCCTGCGCCGCGCCTTCACCTTACGCCGTCTGATTCACGCCTAACAGTTGGGAAAAGGCTATGCAGATGATGATGACTTCTGCCTAACTCTTGGAGTTATACAGGCGTGATGCTATGTTATGTGTAATGGTAATATCTCGTATGATTGTTCAACGTTCCTGTCTGATTTCCCGTTTTGGCAATCTGAGCTTTTGTTTTCATAACAAGACATTCACGGGCTGACACGAAGACGGCTTAGATAACCATCTACAGACAGGTAGAAAAACAATTAATCAAATCATACATGAAATCGCAAATTCACGTCCCAACATTCCTAACGCAAGATCTTCGAGGCGAAAGTGTTACTCAGAAAGACGCTTCACTCTTTGACAAACTATTGAATCAACAGACACTATTACATAACTGCGTCACTTCCTCAAGTAGTGATGTGAGCTGTAATGTCAAAATGGCTTCATAACCATGTAATCGTCTGTTACATACTGTCACGCATGTTATACAAGAGGTTTTTGGGCAATTGAATGCGGGTTATAATATTATTATCTGTAATAAAATGGCTGTAAAGAGGTTGTGGTTTTCTGGATTTATAAATGTTTGGTTATTATCGCGAAAGATGCTGCTGGTCATCCAAGAGTCGCCTATTCCGCCATCCACATATGAGAAAGTGAGAGGACTGTGACAGAACAACGAAAGCACTGTTTTAGCTACACTCAAAGTTCTTTGCAAGTGAAGGTCCTATTTCTTCCGAAAGAAACATGTCCAAGAAACCCTTGTCTCCGATGTAAGATCGTCGTGTCGTTAGATTCATTATTACCCGACTGCGCGACATCAAAGAACATGTTATGTTTTTCGATCAAAATTGTATAAACTCAAACGACACTTTTGAATTGTCACGGGGACGGTCATATAGTGTGACGAGATCGCCTTTAAACAATTACCCACAATGTTTTAAAGTCAATAATAATAAACTTACTAATTATATTTAATAAATAACACACGTTCATTCGCAGATTACCATCGAGCGTAAAATATAAAATAGTAGTAAAGATAACGCGTGCTATTTTCTGCGCACGCGCAGCTTTCGAGTAAACTTTCAAATTATGCACACATTCCATCTCCTGTCATTCCCCTAGCTGTTATCGTAGCACGTACATCGGCAATAGGCAGGGCTTACACTGCTAGGTGAAGAGGAAAGTAAATAAAAAACGCGCGTGTCAATATAGAAAGTTTGGAGATGGCAAAACATCTGACTTGTGTAATCCTGTACCGAGGATTATGAAAGAAATTCCTAATGCTTCGTGTGTTTGAAAAATTTGTCTGGACGACAACGTAAATTACCCACTGAATGTTGTTGAACTGTCAAAATTAAAGATGTTGCAATTGTAGTGTGTTACGCAATTATCACGCTGCCTTCTGATGGCTGTCTATGGGAGCTCTACGCTTCCAAGATGCAGCTAAGCATTCTTCATCCATCTTCATAATCTACAGCCCGACTTCACTCACTGCTCGACATTACAGGAGGCCTACCATGATCTATTTAAAAACGATTCAAAAGCAAGACATTTCAGTTTAGGTTCTTAAACTGCATCGTTCACAGTCGTACCATGACGTCCAATACACTCAGCGGCATTTGGATCGTTGAAAGTGAATAAGCGTTAAGAGCTCATGGTAGATATCCAGATGGCACGGCCTAAATTGAATCGTTAAACTGACGTCATGGTACGAATTAGCAGAACAGTTCAGTTTAGGTCCTAAAGTGGATCGCGTTAAGAGCTCGTGGTAGGTATGCAGGCCTCTCTTTGTTTGTGCCAATCCTGTGCCAGCCTCATCCAAGTTCTAGCCACGATGGCAACAATTTAAGCATTCTGTGTCTTTGAAGTGAAAACTTCTTTAGGCGCACTTTGTACTCTTTCTGAACTGAGCGTGTACTCGGCTCCAGTCGGTCGGTGTCGCTGTATTGCGAATATTCGGCTCCAGTCGGTCGGTGACGCTGAATCGCGAATTTTCGGCTCCAGTCGGTCGGTGTCGCTAAATCGCGTTTACTTGGCTCCAGTCGTAAGTTTTCACTTCAGCCGTGTTGACATAAGCACACACTCTCTTTTACCAAAGACCAAAGTATCTTTCCACAATTTGAAAATAGACCAAATATCACCAAATTTTGTTATTTACCTCCGAGTCGAAAGCGTTACTAATGCACCTATATGTTACCGTCCTTAAGCAATGAATAATTCTCGTATTAACCGGGTAATGTACACATTATACAGGCAGTTGTGCATAATGACCGAATTATGCATATTTCGTATTGTGATCTCGAGAATGTGGTTTATTTTGTTTGGAGGATTGACAGTTTGGTGGAAAATGTTTCTGGTTGGCTTGTCTTATTTTATGAGATACCGCTTGGAGCTTGATGACTTAGCTAGGATATGATTGAGGCTCAACGGAGAATTTTGAAGCTTCTAAATATTTGCTGAAGACTGCCTTCTTGGATTTTAGTTAGTAAGTCTCTTATACTTTAGCCTCTGTCTAAGGAAATCTGGTAGTATTTTAATTTTTTTTTCCTGGAAGAAAATTATGTAGGCTGGTTTATTATTTTTCGAAAACAACTCTTGCTATAATATAATCGATCCTATTCGTGGGTGGTGTCAAAAACGTTCCTGATTGAAGTTCTTTGAATGTTTCTTGAAAGTTTTTAAGCTAATGCTACCATGGACTGGACTTATAATACCATGATAAGTCCATGAGTGCTACTGGGTTTTTTTAATGCTTGAATGAAATTGACAGAAGGGCGTTGTTGGGGAACATTTGTGAAAGAAAATAGATTGAAAACAAGATGGTTACGTTAGCTCCGATTTTGGCCGTTCTTCACAATAACCATAGGTCCCTTTAGCGTTGTACTATGAATACTAGTCTTAGCATAACTGTAGCTCAGCAGTGTCAGCCCTATTGCAGTATAATTTCGATCTGCATTCCTATGCGACTCGTTACAAATCGATCCAGGCTAGATTTGCTCTGCGATGTGAATGAACTTGTTCTAGTCTCAACGCTTGGTACCACGAGTATGATACTAATACTAAGGTTTGTTAACAACTGCCTGCAAACAACGCTTGTATCTACAGTTACTTTATATTGTGACATTCGCAATTATATTTGAGTTGCTTATGGCTGTGGCCTAGGTTTTATAGGCATTACCAGCCAGCGAGAGGGGTAGTGCGAACATTATAATTAGGTTTATTTTGATTCTACTTGCCTAAGCTCGAAGTTGATTGGGAATAGTACCTACATTTATTTTTACTTCTGCTTGATTGTAATACCTCAATATTCTGGCAACTCTAGCATGGCTGAAATTAACCTTTTTGGCGCAGCCGTGAGGCACACACTATTGTTGTTAATACATAATTTTCTTAGTTATTTGTATATTGTGTTTCACGAACTGTGTCCAAATCAACGTTATTATTTCCTTTTTTGCACGACTCATAATGCGAAGCATTAGAGAGTGCTTGACGATCGATTTTTTTTTTTGCCTCCTTTCTGCAACTGTTTGTATTGTTTTATTCCTACTAGTACACAGAACCTACTGATTTTATAAATATCATTGTATACTTACATAATTTAATGGAGATTATTTCTGTACTTTAAAAGAAATAATTTAATACTAAATATTTCAAAAAAAAATCCCGTGATCAAGTGTGAAACCTGAAATCATTTGGCTTACGAAAAAATTAATTAATTGAGTCTATTTTTTTTAATAGATTCGTTTCACCCATTGTAGGAACCCGTTTTTTATACGATCAAATGACCAATATGAGTCGTGCACTTTGGATTTTCCAAATTTGTTTTCATTTAGGTCACTAAAATCACGTTCTAAGTATATTTCCGTCTATTGGTAGTTGGGTGCTTCGATATGCTGCCCCCTCATTTCAATCATCTCAGCCTATCGCAATCCACTGCTGGACAAACGCCTCACCCTGTTCTCCGCCTTCTGCGTCCAGTCTGTTTCAGCCACCTCTTTAAAGTCTTCGGTCTCACGCTTTGCCTATTGCGGTCTTTATTCATCCATCCATCGATTTTATTAAATTCTCACCTTCGAAACTTAGGTGAAGTGATAGTGTCATCTAGCATCTTGTTGAATGAGAGAACGAAAAAAATTCAAATTGGTTTACTTGCCACAAACACGTGTATACAAACAGATAATTAACTCGAATAGGTAAATAAAACAAGATAGATGAATGACAGCCTACTCAATAACGAGTTAATAGTATTAGGTAACCGAAAATTAAACCCTTTTTTTTTTTTTTTATGATGGGAAATCATCAAATGACCCCTCCCGCTCTGGGTGGAGCGGAAGGGAGTGTCAGACTCTTACTGACTAAAACCCATCCGTGTTCCTTCCTTAGCCCTTTATATTCCGGGGCAGCGGTAACCCTTTCGGACAATCCCGCTGCCCCGGCAGGCTTCGGCCCTGACGGGCCCCTCCTTATTTGCTGACATCTCTTTGAGGCGCGCGTGGAACACATACGCGCCGTCCGGCACGGGCCTGGCCCTGATCGGACGGCGAGCTACCCATTACTCGCCGTCCGCAGGCCCGCGCCTACGGTGGCCGGGAGTCGTCACGCGGCTCCCGACGCCCGGGGCGTCTACCGCGGCGGCTGGGACGGGCGGCTCTCTCCGCTCTCTCCCTCGCCCATCCCGCCACCTCCTTCGCTAGCATGACTGCTTCGCAGAAGGAGGTAACTGCCTCCCACTCCCTCTCGCCCCGGACCATGGCTTGGACAAGGGCCGGGCGCGAGAGGTCGCCGCCGCTGCCGATCGCCTCTACGAGGACACGGCGGTGCTCTGCCCAAGCGGGACAGACCTCCACCGTGTGTTCCACCGTGTCCTCTGGGCGATCTTCGCAGTGGTGACACCCGGGCGTTTCCTCCCGCCTGATTATGTGCAGGAACCTCCCGAAACATCCGTGTCCGGTGAGGACCTGCGTCAGGCGGTAGGTGAGGGCGCCGTGACGCCTCTCTAGCCACTCCTCAAAGAGGGGCCTTACCGCCGCTATCGCGGCGTGCCCTAAAAATTAAACCCTGACGACATCAACATATCCGACAGAAAATAATTACAAAAATATCAAAAAACACTAATGATAAAACTGATTAACTAAAACCAGTATTTTAATCGTTTTTAATGCCGAAACGCTAGGATGACGCCAGTTAACCTAAATCACGAGATTAAGAGCCGTTTAAACTGTGATAAAGTTAGTCACATATTCATCTTGTGGAATATTCCTTTAGATATTAAAATATAATTAATATACCTACTGAGGTGATTTAAAGGTGCAGTTCGTGCTATGTCGCGTTTAGATTAATCGGAGTGAGGAATGTTTTCGATTTCTGTAATGATGATTGGTGTTTCTGATTCATTTGTACTTGCTCAGTTTTAATAGCGATTTATAATGTGGTTCACGTTTTGAAGTTTTGTAGAAAAAATTTAAAACTGTATTCAGGGAACCAGCCGGAGCAGTGCGCTGTCAAACTGTCAATTCTTAGGAATGACAGCTCACTTCACCTAAGTTTCCACGGTGAGTGTATAAATATGTTCGGCATCCTTTTAAGTCAAAAACTATACCAACCCGAGTCGTCAGATATGATAATTTTTAGACTATTGCATTCACCATGGCATGACCTGCTCTCTTAGCGACGCAACAGAAAGCCAGTACTATTAAAAAAAAAAACTAAGTTTTGACCACGGCTTCACCCTCGTGGAGATCGGAAATTATCGCAGCGGAAACATATTACCGGGATAAAAAGTATCCTATGTGTTAATCCAGGTTAATATGTGTGCCTAATTTCATCGAAATCCTATTAAAAGCTATAAAAGTAATGAATGAAATACTGTCGTGAATTCATGCAAACTTAATGCTTTCTGTTAGAATACTGCTCAGAAAGTCGGGTCATATTTCAATCATGATTCGAAAGACACGTAGCGCCTCAAGCAATTGTGACATTTGTCGAAAGTTATTGTTCTTTTCTTCGGGAACAGTATTTTTTTTCTGTGTGAAAGGTACCTCTATGTCCTTTTCTATAACCCTCTTTTCCCTGACAACGTATAAAATTTCATGATGATCGGTTTAGTGGATTAGGCGTGAAAAGGTAGCAAAGAAACAAACAAACTTACTTTAGGATTTATAATATTAGTTAGGATGTTAATAACGATGGCACAAAAAATATTATTTTTATAAATAAGAAATATCTGCATCAGGGTCTGCATTGAAAATATTAAATAAGATTGCTTGCATACCTAAAATAAGATAATGCACACGTAATAAAAACCAGACGGTCTTCAAACTTTCAAAGTCAAGTGCAGCAACGGATCAGATTTGGAGATAATTATGATATCTAATATTTTCAGACATAACAATGAACAATCTCTCACACTTCGGACTGAATCCAATGTAAACAAAGAAATAACGAGGGCAATGGATTTTAGATCAGAATGCATAACCTACCAGGTTATCTGCACTGTGTAGAGGCCTGAGGCTTGCAAATTTTTTAAATTACGTGGCATCGCATGTATTATGTTTTTGTAAGCAGAGAAGCTTATAGAAGATAAAAGTGGAGGCTACACTCTAAATACCTAAGTGAAGACTACTGTGGTCGGATACTCTCTTTCAATACGTACAGAAGCCAGAACATCAAGCTACTACAATCTGTCAAATTTCTTTGATAGATTTTCAACTTTATCGCTAAAGTATAAGGTTCAAAGTTGATTGGGAAAATTTGACAGTTTCGGGTAGGTTGATGTGCTGGCGTCTGTACATAATAATATGACAAAGAAAACATATATCACTGTCTCGTTCTTATGAGATTAGTGTCTGAAATGGTATTTTGATGAAGAAACCACAGAGATTTACAGTGGACCCGTCCATTCATTGGTGTTTTAGTTCCGTATCGCGAGTGACAACATTGAAGCCTCCTTATGAAACATTGAATGTGGCTCATTTATTTAACTCTACCGACATTTCAATATTCAAAGACTTTTCCATCATAATACCATAGAGGAAAAATACACAAAATAATGCACATCTTTCAAAATCTGTCAGAAATGACAATACAATATTTTTGTATATGCTCAAGTTTTAATGAAAAAGTTTAATTACTTTAATGGTGGCAACCCGAAGGTTGTATGCAAGGTCGTCTTCACGGAGTAATTTACTCCGTGGTCGTCTTTCTAAGCTTAAGAAGGTGTTGCCATATGGTCGGATGTTGCTTTATTTGGGGGTAATTTTGTAGGTCAGTATAGTTTTTGTCGAGTAAGTGATGGGGAGAATGAGTTCAATTACCGGATGTGTTTTTTATGTGTATGTACAGACGCCAGCACATCAACCTACTACAATCTGTCAAACTTCTTTGATTGATTTTCAACTTTATCGCTAAAGTATAAGGTTCAAAGTTGATTGGGAAATTTTGACAGTTTCGGGTAGGTTGATGTGCTGGCGTCTGTACATACGGTTATTAAAATTGAATTTAATTATTGCATAACACACATAAAATGGCAATTGATCACAATACTTTTCATTTTAATATACCTTGGTTTGAAAAATTAATCTTCAAATAACGCAATGAACGTGGCTAAACTGTCAAAATTAAAGGCATGGCGATCGACTGCCATTTGATGTCATCATCTGCCTAGCCTTTTCCCAACTACGTTGGGGTCGGCTTCCAGTCTAACCGGATGCAGCTGAATACCAGTATTTTACATGGAGCGACTGCCTGTCTGACCTCCATAACCCAGTTACTGGGTAATACGATACCCCTTGGTAAGACTGGTTGTCAGACTTTCGGGCTTGCCGGGGCAGCGGGATTGTCCGAAAGGGTTACCGCTGCCCCGGAACATAAAGGGCTAAGGTAGGAACACGGATGGGTTTTAGTCAGTAAGTCTGACACTCCCTTCCACTCCACCCAGAGCGGGAGGGGTCATTTGATGATTTCCCATCCCAAAAAAAAAAAAAAAAAAGAATTTCGGGCTTCTGACTACCCATAACGACTGTCAAAGATCCACGAATGACAGCCGGGACCAACGGCTTAACGTGCTTTCCGAGGCACGGCGGCGAGGTACGTAAAGATGGTCACCCATCCACAGACCAACCGCGGCAAGCGTAGCTTAACCTGATCGATCGACCTGTCGGCTGATCGGCTGTTATAATTTAGCCACAGGCCCCTCCATCGATTGCCATTTGATGTGTGCTAATTACCCCGCTGGTCAATGTACCTATACCATATAGGTCTCAGAACTCTCAGATAATAAATTGCTATCGTATTTAACCTACTTGTGGTACTTCAGTACGAAGCCGTTGATGACTGTACTAAGTATGTACCTATTGTTATTTTCTAGTATCAATGATAACGCGATTGTTGCGGTAACAATGAAAGTAAATGAACATTGCAAAGCCCTTAATTCCTACTCGATTAAGTATTGAAACATTCCTTTTCATGTTGGAAGCTTGTCATCAATAAAATTATGGGGATCATATCAGACCAGAATAAATCAATATGTAATAGTTTTCGTGACCTGAGTATCGAATCCAGGACGGTCAGTGCAATATTTTCAGTGCATTGATTAGGTATTTGCGTATTTTTAAATATGAGACATTTTGTGTTGTTTTCAATCGTACATAATCGTACATAACCTGCAACAATTTTTAATAAATACTTATGGTCCTAGGATATCATTCAGATAAATAGGTATGTACATGCAATTTAAAATAATGGCAATACTAAACGCATGCACAGCACGACCAACTTCTTGCTTGATGATGTCATTTTCAATGACGTCAACTTGTTTTGGTCTTGACCGTCAAGTCATCTAGAGTCATCTATACTAAGTACCACGTGTAAGTACCTATATTATAATTATAATAGGTACGCTAGTAAAATAATCGATGACATATAGATATAACCATTTTTTGTTCAAGCTAAAAATAAATCGACTAAAACATTGGCTGTGTGGAGTATGACCTTTGCCTGCTCTATAAAAGATTAAGAAATAAAGAAATTGTTACGGCTTTTGTTTTGATGTTGTTTGTAATTATGGAAAATAAATATCCGCTGTTCCTACGATTGTTCCTAATAAATATACATTATTTTTCTCGAACAGCTAAAATATATCGGTGTTTACTTCTTGACATTATGCTCACAAATAGGTACTTTTGCATCCTTCTGCAGGCAGATCAGACAATACTTTTTCTCATTTTACTCTTTGCATAATGCAATATGAATTGTTATTTTTAATCAGTATCATCATTCGACTGCCTGTTTCTACCTATGTTGGGGTCGACTTCCAGTCTAACCGGTTGCAGCTGAATACCTGTGTTTTACATGAAGTGACTGCCTATCTAACCTCCACAACCCTAACTGGGTAACACGATACCCCAAAGAGAATGTAAACACTAGCGATACCCCTTGGTTAAGACTGGTTGCCAGACTTTTGGGCTTCCGACTACCCGCATCAACTGTCAAAGATGATCAGTTGTAGGTACAGACGCCAGCACATGAACCTACTACAATCTGTCAAATTTATTTGATAGATTTTCAACTTTATCGCTAAAGTATAAGGTTCAAAGTTGATGGGGAAAATTTGACAGTTTCGGGTAGGTTGATGTGCTGGCGTCTGTACCTAGATATTATAAAAGATTATACTTATTAGACTTATTAAAAGATTATTAGACTTATTAAAAATTCGTTTCCAATTAAAGTATCTAATTATTATAGTAATAAAAATTAATTTCAGGGTAAATAAAATTGACTTTAGAATGATTCGTAAGTGCTATTAGAAAAGTCATAAAATTTTGTTGGACTTGTAATGCAAATTGAACCGTATGTGTAGGATTTTAAGTTATTATTTCAAACTAGCTTCTGCCCGCGACTTCGTCCGCGTGAAATTTCACCCTCTTAGGACTGGAATTTCAAAAAACCCTTTCTTAGTGGATACATATTATATACACTTCACAAAGAACACACTCCAAATTTTATGTCTCTATGACCAGCGGTTTAGGCTGTGCATTGATATAATCAGTCAGACAGGATCACAGGACTTTGAATTTTATATTAGATTATAAAAGTAAACCTAAGTACCTACCTAATAAAAAAAAAACTCAATAACAGAAAATAAAATACCTACCTACCTAAATAAACCTATTTCTGATGATACGTGGCTAAATAATAACAGCCGCACAGGTCGATCGATCAGGTTAAGCTACGCTTGCCGCGGTTGGTCTGTGGATGGGTGACCATCTTTACATATGGAGACCCCTCCGTGCCTCGGAAAGCACGTTAAGCCGTTGGTCCCGGCTGTCATTCGTGGATCTTTGACAGTCGTTACGGGTAGTCAGAAGCCCGAAAGTCTGACAACCAGTCTTACCAAGGGGTATCGTATTACCCAGTAACTGGGTTGTGGAGGTCAGATAGGCAGTCGCTCCATGTAAAATACTGGTATTCAGCTGCATCCGGTTAGACTGGAAGCCAACCCCAACATAGTTGGGAAAAGGCTAGGCAGATGAGGCAGATGATGAACTAATCTAAACTCAATAAATAAGCAAAATCCCTAAAAACTAATATCTATACGAATGACTAATCCTACCTAACAGTTTTATAAAATAACCTACGGTCACTACGTACACTATCAAATATACTACCCATACTTTAAAATTAAAATCTATACTTACTTATAAAAACGACTTATAAAAATAAACCTAAATAAGTCTACCTTAAACTGTACTTAGTAAAAACTAAAAGGAATAAAAAGGTCGCACTGAAAAGCACGTTTTGGAATTGCAAGTAGCAGTTAAAACATACAATTTATAGAATGCTAATATGAACGAACGCTCGCCTATTATTATTATCTTCGTCGTGTACTACGACAAACTAATTATTTGCGGTTGGTACAGTAATCGGGTCTAGGGATCGAACCGCAAAATTAAGTTTGTTTTTTATTGTATATTTTTTTCCGGGATAAAAAGTACTCAGTGTGGTGCCTAGGATATTAAAGAATAATTATACTAAGTGTCATCGTAATCGAACCGGTAGTTTTTGCGTGATGCCTGAACAAACAGACAGACAGACAGAATTTTTTTTAAATCACATTTTTGGGTTCTGTGTCGGTCTAATAACACAACAACTAATACCTATTTTATAAAAAACAACAAAATAAATTCAAATAAACTATTTAAAGACTAAAAGTCGCGCTGATAAGCACGGTTTGTTAATATCAATTATCGTCTGTCAATAAGGTCGAACGCTCTGAACGCATCAACAGCCAAATATTGAATGAAGCTCGCGCTCGGACCTCCCTTACCCTACCGCCGCGACCCGCGTCGAGCGCGGCAACCGTTACACAAAAATAATCCTTATGGCATGATTCAGTATTCACGCGCGACGGCGCGATGGCTTATTAGCGTATTTCATGTATAAGTTTGGTGTTTCTATACCGATTACTATGATTCTTTTTTTATTGAATAGGTAATAATATTAACTTCTTTTAATTAGGGATGAGTGAGAGTATTATAAACGTAAGAGTAAACAAATATAATCAGAAAGCTCCGAACTGCTAAGGTATCGGGAGTTACACGTGTTATTGTGAGTCAACCATAAAAGATAGACATATGCTGTAGTAGGATATTTTTTAGATAATTTTATGTAGAACATTTCCGTCATAAATGATTTCTATGTAGCTTTAACCATTAAGGCTGCACACGCGACGGAAGCTTAAAAAATGGAGCAACTTCTCCCGTTTTCCCAACATTTCCTTTCACTGCTCTGCTCCTATTCATTGTAGCGTGATGAAAAGTATACTATAACCTCCCCAGGAGTATGAAGAATAATTGTACCAAGTTTCGTTAAAATCCGTCGAGTAGTTTTTGTTTCTATAAGGAACATACAGACAGACAGACAGACAGACAGACAGACAGACAGACAAAAATTTTACTGATTGCATTTTTGGCATCAGTATCGATCACTTATTACCCCCTGATAGTTATTTTGAAAATATATATCATGTACAGAATTGACCTCTCTACAGATTTATTATAAGTATAGATAAGTACACGCATACATTTATTTACATTTCTGGAAACTACTCGTAAATTCCGAAAACAGAATATTTACACTGCACTAGTAAACACGTGAATATAATCGCCTGCGCATCTTATAATTATGTAGGTAGGTACTTGTAGGTAATACCACCTGTTTTTAATCACGTGTAATTAATGTGAGTAAATAACAATGAATGAACTAATTCTTCATGTGTACTGCGAAGCAGAATGACGATATATATAATTATGTATATATGTTGTTGTTTTTATAATACGGATGAAAAGACTTTGAAATACCGCTATACCAAGATTCCGTGGCCTACATTCACAAAAGCTGATGAATGAGAACGTTCTTCAACTATCAGAATCCAGGGGTACCAAAGTTGCAGCGGGATTGTCCGAGCAGCGGGATTGTCCGAAAGGGTTACCGCTGCCCCGGAACATAAAGGGCTAAGGAAGGAACACGGATGGGTTTTAGTCAGTAAGAGTCTGACACTCCCTTCCGCTCCACCCAGAGCGGGAGGGGTCATTGGATGATTTCCCATCCTTAAAAAAAAAAAAAAAAAAGCGGTACCAAAGTTGGATAAGAAGCAAATCAGAAAGACTGACACTCACTTTTGTTATAAATAATTCACTTTTTCTCTGAATTCAGTCTATAGTAACGTTATAGAGGTATGAGGAACGAAAGTTGTATTTTAATGCTAGTTGCGCGGTAGGCTTTTCTTGCGCGATGCAGGACTTTGCGTGACGTCAGTATGGTGCGTAGTTCGCATGTGGCGTTGTAGATGCCGCCACATAGTCATAATAATCTCATGTCCTTTTCTAAACATCAAAAAATCCATAAAATTGTATACGTTCCATTTTAATTTATACTGTTGTCTCATTCATATTCTATGAAAATGATGGTGACAGATAAGTATAAAGCTAATCGCTTCCAAGTTTTTAACCGGCGAAAAAAGGAGGAGGTTCTCAAGTCGACGCGTATATTTTTATAGCGAGGTATGCCATAAGCACAGGTTGGCAAGACTTGACCATTACATTTGCATTGAATCGCCCATTGATCCGCCGTTAAAGGACTGGTGATGATAATTTCTGTACTGGAGTGGAAGTGTTATAAAAGCAAAATGGTTTATTCGTAATTGAAGCGGTCTATGGGGGTTCGGTTAGTGGTTTCACTGTTTTCCCACAAAGTGCATGTAAAGGCCCATTTATATTGATAAAAATCCATTAAAAATACCGACTTTGACAGTCATCGTTCGTTTCTTGATCATAATCTTACGTCAAATGAATTAATTATTTCTGGTAGTTCTTTTACTATATTTTTTCACGTCAATTTTTTTTTGTCAATATTTAAAAAACTAGATGCGTCGTTTCCTAGAACAAACTACTGAGTTGGTTCTGGCATATTTTTTTTGGCAAACATACTAATCAACATATTCAGACATGATTCTAACAAAGCAGGGCCATGTCCGAAAGGACTAATGTCTGCAATTATGGATATTCATAGTTCATGAGTCATGACCCATTTTCCGGAGGATGTGCTCAACTGATCACAGTCTGGGTCGTCGTCAAATCATAATCCACTGCTTATCAATAATTTTAATTGAAATGAGGTGACTTCTGTGTTACATAAATACGTCTGCAAAACAGCAGTTCCACACTCTTTGGTCTAATATGCATCGTTATTTCTAGTTATTCGTGTATTATACAAAATGACCCTTACCACTAAAGTTTAAGGTCTAATATCCAACGTTTCTTGTCCACAGCGAGCTCGCATCCGCCGCGTGAAACTCTGGGCTCGTGACTTCACTGGCTTAGGTCTACGATGTGGAGGCGGCGCAAGAGACGGCGTGCATGTCCACTCTGTGCTGAGGAGCGGGCCTGCTGCCGCTGCCAAGTTACAGCCAGGTAATGAACACCAACTTACCTTAGCATATCCACTGCTACTGGAGAGAAGGCAATTTGGAGCCTCTATTTTGAAGGAGTCATCTGGTTGAACCATGACCGGTATATTATTTTCTCTACTAAATCGAGCACTTCATGACAATCTTCCAAAATCGTGCCGCATTCTCGGTGTATCATCATCAGCGTAATAGCAGTCCACTGCTGAACATAGGCCTCTCCAATTACATGCCAGCACGATTCTCGGCAACTCTTATCCAACTGCTATCAGACACCCTGCAAAGATCGTCGCTCCACCTAGCCTGCGGGCGTCCTTCTTATCTTAATTTGTCTTGGTGTTTGATACTGAACCATTAAATGTTGGCTGGACTTGGATACTTTTACGTTTAGCAGAGGATAATAGAGCTAGACTAGACATCAGTCCTTTCCGAAAAAAAATACAGATTGTCACTCAAGTAGACCATGCCACAGATAATATAATACTCTAGAGACCATGCGAAAAACATCGCAAAATATTCAACAAATAGCAATGTCTGTTTTGTGCACTTAACATTTATTTTTGGACATTTAACGCGTAAGGCAGAGACAACATTAAGTTTGACATTTGTGATGTCGACAGACGACAGGGGAAAGTTGTCCCCTGTCTAGTCATAACATCATTCGTACTTTTATCACAGCTTTTATAATGTTACCGTGTCTTGTCTTCATGGTAGCAATAAAAACATGTAATAAGAGCCATCAACCGAGCACAAATCCAGACTCCACGTTGCTACTAACAATTCTAGACGGAAAACCTCAAAAACACTTTGCCCGATCCGGGAATCAAACCCAGATAGGACCTCGTGCTTAGCAGTAGCGCTTTGCTACTACACCAACGAGGTAGTTCAATAATTATAATAATTACCTAATGAGTTGTAGATATCATCTTCTTAGTCAGCAATAATATTGTCACCACATTTGGCAGACTCCTAGTACCAAAAACTCGAAGATAGGTATGTGACATCTACCATCCCGCAGTGGACCCGCCTGGTAGATTACAGCCCACTACACTCCCTATCGAAGAGAGAAGGCCTGTGTCCCAGCAGTGGGAACATTATTGGCTGATTATGCTATTTGGCAGTCAGTTAGAACATTTTGGAAATAATGTAATCTGCTCAATTTTAGTAGCTTACGACATTACATTAGCGAGAAATCAGTCTTATTCTGAGTCTAGATCCCACGTAAATACTCCTAATCATACAAGAATATGTCTGGCTTCTTGCCAGGCTCTACGTAGTTCGCAGAAACTGGGCATTTATTTAGTACTTTACACATCATAATATCAAGTGCACGGTCAGGGATCGCAGCAAAAGTGTCCGCTTTATTTATTTACAACCGTAAAACCTATACTTTTCTACAATGAATAAAAAAGGTATGTAGAGTTGTATGTATGGTGTCATGGTGTGTTCTAGTCGAACCCAGGATCCCACGCTTAGCATTAGTCGGCGTTTCAAAGTGTTATTGGGTTTCTCCATTAGAAATTTCTTAGTAACACTCCGGAGTTTGCGGAAGTTGGCGGTGTGATACCTCCGTGCCTCGGAAAGTCCTGCGCCTGATCTCTCTCCGGTCGTGTTGGATTGCCGTCTCATCGGACTATGAGAGTGAGGGAAGAGAGAGTGCACCTGTGTCTGCGCACACACTTGTACACTATAATATCTCCCGCGCCGAAGGCTAGTCTCCGTTGGCATTGGCCGCCGTGTCCGAAATAAGGTCTGGAGGAATATTATTATTATGTATTATATTGTTATTTTTTATATTATTATTATTTATTATATTATTATTCCTATGTATTATGTGCTTGACCGAGTGCATGAATCTGCGTGTCTCCATGGAGAGCTTTTAGGTTGCTAATAGTATTCTTGGTTTTTCCATGAAACTTAAGGTAATTATGACAATATGTGTTTCTCCTGGTTACCAAGCATGTTTGTGCTTTAACGTAAGATACATAATAAAATATGTCTAGGGGTGTCCTTATTTTATTATTTTAGAGAAACAAAAAAAGAAGTGACTTTCTTTCACATCAATTTATGAACCGAACAGTTCAAAAATTTTCTTAACTACACATTATTAATTTATTCCCTTGTCCAAATTCCAGGTGACAAAATCAAGAGCATAAAGATTGAGTTCACCGGTACGCCGCTAGAGGACGCCGTCGCCATCTTGTCGCTGGCGTCCCCTTACCCAGTGGAGCTGGAGGTGATGGAGGGGGGCCGGGCGAGCGGCGCGGGACTGAGGGTGCACCATCCGCTGCTGAAGCGCGCTGGCTCCACGGGCGATGTTAGCACGGTGAGTGCGAAATATTCAGATTAAAATCATCATCATCATTTCAGCCGAAAGACGTTCACTGCTGAACATAAGCGTCGCCACATCGAACAGAGTTCTGACGACAAATAGAGTACTTTACTAAGACCTAAAATACATCTGATTCCTCCTGTATCTAATATTCCTTTGTCATGTAGGTATCAGGAGCAAAATAGCTTTTTCCAAGAGCCTAGCTCATAACCTGCCATTCACCTTACTCTCCTTCCAGAAAATGTGTATTTCTATTCCGTGTGACTCTGGAATTCTAACAAAAACGAGAAATCTTGCTATCAGATTTCCCTAGATTAAAATAATGGCTAGTGGCGTCTTGTCAATTTTCCTTTTGGCGGTGTTAACGGTCCCATGTTCCCAAGCGGGTTGGTAGATGTCACATGTCCGTCAAATTTTTGGTTCTAGTACATACCAGTTTCCTCACGATGTCTTTCTTCACCGACCGACGATATTTTCCCCGTCTCTTGGTTACCGCGTCACCGTCTCGTCCGTGCATCCGTGACGTATGCTCTTTCGTATACATTGTCTATGAAACAACTCTTCCAAAAATTGTCCTCCTGTTCCGTCCGGGTTAAAACACATTACGTGTGCAGCGTCTCTTATTCAGCAAGCAACAGCGTCTTGCTTGACAGACAGAAAAAAATATGGCGCCACGACAAGGCCAAAGGCCACAGACAAATTTTTCTAAATCTATGCCAATAGTCTTTACACCTCTAAGTGCACCTTACCCATTGTAAACATTAACTTACGATCGAATACATCACTTAGCAGGTGTATTGGAAAGTGCGAACAGTACCGACAGAGACTTAGAACTTTCTTGTCAACGTTGCTTTCCCACGCTTCGCATAGATTTTCTTTGACAACGCTTTCTTTGACGTTTCTGATTGATTTCCTTTCATGCATGATTGTTGGATTAGGTATAAATGATGGAGTTACGTATAAAAAAAAAAACAACAATTTTTCATTACTTATTCAAGGTTGTAGGTTCAAATCCAGGCCAATGTGACTATTTCAATTGATATTATGTTCTGTCTGAATTCATCTTGGTAATTTCTGACATCTTTGTAGGAAAAACAGTGAATATAAATGTTTAAAATCCAGCCAGCGCGTCTTGAGCAAGCGTTGATGCAGATCATGCTCGTGTCTCCTATTTATGAGAGGAGACCTTTGACTCAGCTGGACAATAACAGGCTTGATTATTATTATTTTTGTAAGAAACAGAAAGCGAATAGGTGAATTTTTGCTTGGTAAAAATAAACATTTCAATAAAATACTTATAGTGATTTAGGTATTCCAGAATAATAATTGTAAGAGGGAGAAAACAAGGCAATATCAATGAATGCGGTCAAAATGCGGTAACAGTCTTTAGTGCCATTCCTCAGGGATGTGTTCTGAATCCCTGATTAACAAAACCAAAAATATATCCTGTCATTGTCACAGACTGGCAACACTGAATACTAAAGAGGTTGCATTGCATAACTTGACTCATTTCGCGCGAAAAACAATGAACTAATAATAAACCTAATAGACGATGCAACGCAAATGCTAGGTAATAAAAACACGATAATGTCCACCGAAGTTATTTCTTTCTACAATTCATGAATAAAACATGTATGTCAAAGAATAGTTTGTCATTATGCAAGCATACAAATTATTTAACTTAGCAATTCCTGCAAAAAAAAATTTGTAACCTGTATTTCTGATATCTAAGTACTTATTTGAACTTCGAATCTTCGAACTGACATTTTGACAGAGGTTAAGTTAGATTTGGCGCGCATAAATTGCTAATGGTAATATTTAAAGTGTGTTTTCTTAACAAGTCTTAGTCTTATACTTAGGTAAACAAACATGGTACTTACTTTAGTTTTTACATGAATCACAGAACACAGAATTGAATCGAAAAATCTTAAATAGCCTTTGGTAAGTACGCACTTTTTTAAATCGCATGTTCTTGCGAAATAAAATCGCAAACACAAATAATTTTTCAAG
This sequence comes from Gortyna flavago, assembly GCA_963669345.1. Taxonomy (NCBI): domain Eukaryota; kingdom Metazoa; phylum Arthropoda; class Insecta; order Lepidoptera; family Noctuidae; genus Gortyna; species Gortyna flavago. Next base: position 8,940,857 of record OY770150.1, on the reverse strand, counting down.
CTACTCGTAATTCTCAAGAGATTTTTACCGCGATGCACGGACTTTGGTATTGTTCAAAGATTGGCGATTATTTATCGCAATTATTTTTCATGGTGAGCGCTTAGCCTTAAGAAAAATACGCTTTATAATTGGACAAGGGATTTTTTTTTTTGTTTTACATGACCTAAAGCGCGGTCACTGTCGGACTGCATAGAAAAGAAAGAGAAGCGCGATGATAACGCTCGTAATTTATTGCAAAATATGAAGCAATTATCTATTTACAAAAAAGATATTGTTTGGACCAAAAAATTTAAACTGTTTTAATATGTTGCTTGTAGAATAATCTGACAAAAAATCAGAATGATTGTATGGTTTTTATAGTAAAAAGAAAGTTTTTAGAGGTATCTTCATGATTTGTTTCTATCGTATCAAATTAGTTGTATAATATTTTCAACACACTGTCTACCTAGCATATATCCTGAAGAATATCATATATTTTTCCGATTTTGTTTACTGTAGTCGATCATATACTTTTATTCCTTCTAAAACTTGCGTTTTTTGCGTTTAGGTCCTGTAATCCCCATCTATTCTGTTCTGTTTAATGTTTCTTTAATATTCGAGTTATCTTATCTTTTTGTATGCACGTGTTTCTGTGACAAATAAACCTATTTTCCTTTCTTTCTTTAAATCTAAAAACAAACTACTACATTGAACGCTAAACATTGCATATTAAGGAAGTTTATCAAATGCCAGTGCCGTTGTATCATCTATGTTATCAAAACTAACAATGTATGTTTATAATACAATCCACGTTGTCGATGGAATGTCTGTCTATTGTCTTAGTGTGCTGGCTAAACAATGGTCCGTTTTGTGCAGCTATTTTGACGAATGTGCACGCTTATAGATTAAGATGAATCGATATTTTAATTTATTCAAAGTGACTATTTTCATCGCCATGTTTTCCGTGCATGGTTTGTATCGCACTTGAACCTCTTAGGAGATTGTGGCAATGAATGGGCAAAAGAAACTTGCTATAATAAACACTCTTTACAACTTCACCCTATTATAAATTGCGTAACTATTATTCTCAATCAATAATTTTGAAGTATATTGCTAATCCATTGCTTCATGTGTTCGAAAAATTTGCCTGCTCAACAACATAACGCAATGAATGTTGTTGAACTGTCAAATTAATTTTGACAGCCAAATTGCTTCAGATAGTGTGATTCACAATTATCCCGCTGGTTTGCTGGTTGTAGTCACAGATGTAGATGTTGTGAGGAAAGTTTTGAATAAGAATGTTCTATAAGATAGGCTCCATCATGATCTGCCTTTTCCCAACTAAGTTGGGGTCGGCTTCCAGTCTAACCGGATGCTGCTGAATACCAGTATTTTACATCTAGCGACTGCCTATCTGACCTCCGCAACCCAGTTACTGGGTAATATTTGGTTATTATTTGGTTGGGCAAAAAGTGACATTTAAATGCCAATAAATTAAAAAAATACACAATTTAGATTTTTTTTAAATATTTTTCTAGTAACTATTATGACTTGGCCTATTACCAGATTTCGGCATGACGTCGACTTACGGCACACGTACTTACTTGTATTTGTACCACTATTAATCTAAGTGCGAGCTCAGGTGCTCAGCAATCACGACCCTAGAACCAATGAGTCAGCAAATCATGATTATTCATGATATTAAACAATCATACAATCAGGAATGAGAATGTTTAGCTGCTTTGCATAGAGGAAATGCCTTTACTACGGAAATGGATATTTAAACTGGTTATATAGAATGTATTTTATAGCCTCCTTCATTTATTCTGTACCATTCGCCGTGACTCTTCTTATCATAAAAATAGAATAGCATTAACAAAGCTGTAATAAAGTCTTCTTTTGTTTCAGCTTGAAAAAGAAGGAAAGCTCCTACACCCGCCGAGGTCACCAAACACGTCACATTCGAACAACTCTACGCTAGAAACCAAACAGAGTAAAAGCGGCATCAAGAAGATGATATCAGAGAAGATCATCACAACTACAACGCTAGAGAGAAATAAGAAAGAGAAGAAAGATGGCCACACAACACTAGAAAGAGAGAACGAAAAGAATAGCAAACTTGCAAACAAATCTAGACTTTCTGATATCCCTGCACCTGTCAACAAACCAGAGAGGAATAAGAGACACTCAACTGACAGCGACATTCAAATTATTCAACCAGAAAATGGAATCGCGGCCATGACGCATATTGAACAATCTGAGACTCAGAAAAGAGAATATGATCCGAAAAGAGCCATGAAATTCGGTATCAGAGTCCTTCCACCAAATGTACCTGACGATGGTATCTTAAAACAAAAGAGCGTTGAAAACGGAGTCGTTGCTGTAGAAAAGAAATCTGTTGACGAAATAGACAAGCCTGAACCACAACGTCCTGCGCCTACAACTCAAATTAAACACGAGAATGAGACAGAGCAAAAGAAACCTGTTGTTGCTAAACGTAGAGAAAAGATGGCTCCACCTATTCCAAACGCTAGAAACAAAGCGAATGAATCTGACACAACTATTAGTCTAGAATCGTCAAGAACATCCGAGACTTCAGTGCTGACGACATTTGCAAGATGTGACCTCAACTCTAGCGGAATCAAAAGAGACGAGAATGGCATCCCTCAGGAGTTACCACAACATATGCTAGACGCGGCCAACGCAGCTAGAACAAACAGAAAGAGCTCCACAGACGTGATTTATGAGAAAGAAAAAGTTGATCATAAGAAAGAAGAAGCTCCTAAACCGAAGAAATCAAAAGGCAAAGCTCCTTCACCACCAGATACGGAGAAAAACAAAACTGATGACAGTATTCTCGAACAATTAAAAAACGTTAATGATTTCTTAAGCAATGAGAAACAACATTCGAGTCTTTTACACGACTCTGTTACCTCACACGGGTCTTCCAATGCATCACAAATAAATACCTCAACGCCAAAGGTCAGCAAAATTAAGAGTTCTACTCGTCTCGAAGAATCTATCAACTTCAGTCAAGATGATATATACGACATTGTCACAAAGCCTTTCAAACGAGAAAGCGATTCCCTCAACAATTTCTTTGAAGATTCAAAATCCATCATGTCTTCCAACCAAGATGTTCATTCAGTGAGGTCATTTAACCAAAGTGATAAGAGTGATAAAGGTTCCACGACAATAGAGCTTAATACCAGTGATATTACTATCCACAGTTCGCCAAATAACGATACAGTCCATTCTGTATCTGATGATACTTCCATTTTGGATGAGAATGAACGTAAAGCTGCTTCTCTCGGCGATTTATCCAGATTTGAAATGAGGGCCAAAGCTAGCAAACCTGCAACTGGCACGCTAGAAAGGGCTCAAAGTCTAGATATTTCTGCAGAAGATGCTGAGAACCATCAGGAAAGCACTATATCACCTAAGAAAAGGAAGGCAATGTCAGTAGTAGAAACCACCTTCTTTGATTCAGGACACGAAGATGTTCTGCCAGATATGATGGATTCGGATAAAGGTATAGTTATCAAACACAAGGAACCTAGATTGAGCTTGAATATTGCTAAAACATCAGCTATAGAAGGGCTCAACACTTTCCAGCGAAATCGATTGAAGAAGGGTTCAGAATTTGGTACTTTAGAAGATGCTATAGTGAAAGGATCTTCTAGTTCAGTTGATTCTGAAAGAAATGAGGATCATAGCTTTACTAAGCCCAAAGATTTTGAGCTGTACAAAGAATCTGAACACGAAACATCCGATCACCTTGCTAGACGGATAATGGACGAAAACATGAAAGTTCATTTGAAACTTGTATCAGAATTCGCAAAATCTACGTCAGATGGGAGTAACATGAGCTCTTTGGATAGTACGCAAGAAATCGTACCAGTTCTAAATGAAACCAAACCAGCAACTGCTAAATACGAAGAAAAGCTAACAATGGCGTATGATACTAACGTACCAGATGACCTGAAGATGTCCCGTAATACATACGTAAACAGTTTAGAGAGACCTAAGTCCGATATGATGAAGAAACTGCTCGCCAAAAATCCTATATTGAACGTACACATTGACCAAAGCCCTGAAAAAGAAAAACATGAAGCAAGTACCAGTAAGGAGACACCACAGACAGACGCATTTAAAACAGCAATGCATCAACCAGACATTGTCAATTTCGACTTAAAAACATCACAAGCAGAAAAAGTTCGAGACTATGATGACTTTGTCAGTAATATCAGAATAGGATCAAACAACAACAGCCTCAATTACAAGAAAAAACTCGAAACGTTTTCCTCAGAATGGACAGAACCCAAAGATTTAAACACCAATACCAATGTTGTAACCATATCTACAGAGAAAATTCAACCTATTGAAGAAAAACGGGAAAAAAAAACTTTTCATGATCACACAAAATCTATCGAGATAGGCGAGCCTACTATGCGTATGATGCCACCCGATGTCCTTGAAGGTATAAGACGAAGACATGATGAAAGAGAAAGGACCTTATACATGGAACCTGCCAACGTTTCCCTAACGATGACACAGGAACCCGTACAGAAAACTGTAACAGTCAATGTAAACGAAGACGAGTTTGGGAACAAAGTAATTACACAAAATATTGAGAAAATATCAACTAAGTACATCACTACGAAAGCTGAAGCGCCTTTACAAGTAGAACAAATTAGCTTCGGTATAATGAGAGGAGGAGAGATCGATGAAATGAAGTTAGAAGAAGGAGATGTAAAAGATATTGATAAGAGAGTGCTAGATGAAATCAAAAGGCAGAATCCTAACATGCACTTCACTACAGACGAACCCGCTTACACAAGAACAGAAACTATAATACTAAACACTACAGAAATGGATGAGGAACAAGCACAAGCGCTGATGGAAAAACTTAAGAATGATCCGAGTTTCATGTCACAAAAAACTTCAGAAGAACTCTCACGTATGGGAATAAGAATTATTCAAGATCTAGAAGACGTACAAACCTCAAGTCAAGATGCAGTCGAACTAACAAAAACAAGATACTCCATCAATCCAACGATAACCGAATTACAAAAAGATTGTAAAGAAATAGACAGTCATACAGACACGCACATCACAGAAATTCAAGTAGTCACACCTCGCACGGAACAAATGCAAAAACAGAAAGAAAGTAAAGACAAAATCTTAAGCAGACAAAGAGCACCACCTTACGAAGAACCCCCTCTATCCTACGAGTTAGACATTGAACTGCTAAACGATTTCATTCTCAATGAAAGGCACTTTTCAGCTAAACAACTAGTTGACGCGCAAAAACGATCGAAATCGAACCAATCGAACGAACCAAAGAAACAACGTCATTCTGACTTCGACCTACCAAGAAACACTACAATAAAATTCCGGACAGCTACCTACGAATCTCCTAAAGGCACAATAGTCACGAGTACAGATCTAGAAAACCGGAGACTATCACAACTAGACCAACTACAGTTACGGTCTCAAGAGCAACAAAAACCGCAGATTTCCGTGAAACCGAGTAACATACCCATCGTCAAAGCAGAAAAAATGATACAAAAACCTCTTGCGCCAGGAGTTTCATCGAAAATACCGGTTTTTACTACACAAAAGTCGTTGAGTCAGGAGAATTTGAGTGATACAAAGTTTTCGCTGCCTCGATCTCCGCCACCGCAATTCAGTAGTTCTGGTAACATTTCTGTGACATCGATAATTAAGAGCAGTTCTAAGAGTCCAAGTGGTGGGAAAATATAAAGAATTTTATCGATGAATATTATTAAGATGGTTTTAAAGATCATCATTACACCACAAAGGTCAGACCAGAAACCATTTACTAAATACGCTGTTCACCTTTTCCAACCAGTCAGAGAGAGTAACTATAGAAAGATGCAGATAGACTATTGCACATGTTCGAGTAACATAGTATACGGTCAATTCCAGAGAACATCGATTCTAGATGACACATAATTCAATTTCACAATGGCGACTTTTCATAGACATTTGACAGACGGGCACCGCCGAAGTCGAGCTATGGTACAATTTGTGGATATACAAGTTCAGAATCATATGCGTGACTTTATATGGCTAAAATATCAATTTTGCCGAAGATAAATCATGTGATGTAAGTATGTAATGATCTTTAAAACTAGGTATAGGTATACCTATGGTTCACATTGTCAGAGTGTGAATGTATATTTTAAGCTACACTAAAGTAGTAAGTACCTACTTGAATACAAATTGTATAAAATCCTGATATACATAAGTTTTAATAAAAATAATTAAGTAAGTACCTATATTAAAATATATGCATTAATTAGGTTTAGGCTTAATCTTCAAGTGTCTTAAAAAGTGCCACAAACACTAATATGTATTTTTTAATAGACATAGGTACTTTTCTTTTTTTGTTTTCTAAATTTCTATTCCAAATGTGCCTTTTATTATAACTATTTTTTAAACAAATATTTAAGAATATCTTATTTACTCGCTTTTTGACAGATTTTAGGTTGTGAAAATAAATATAAATTATTTAATTTTATATTATGTCACAATATAATATTAAAGAAAACAAATGAAATAATCATGAGATTATATAATTATTGTATAATTAAAATATGCTTATGTATTACCGTTTGACATTCCGTCCGAAAGTATTACCATTATTAAATATTAAGTTTATGTAGTACTTAAGAACTTATTTAGGTTCGCAGCGGTTATAGCAAAAACCAAGATTTCTGAGCCATTTTCTTTATTAAGTATAGTTTAGTTCTCATGGTTTTCTTACATAATGGTTTATTTAACAACTTCGATACAAAGATGATTAACAAATCGATGAAAATAATAATAAATATTATGAACTTAACACTGGCAGTTTAATACCTCCCGTATATTTTAAAAGAGCATTTTGTTGACAGTTCAATTTGAAAATGGAATTGTCAACGGATGGAATAGATTTAAAAATGTAACCTACCAAAGCAATTGCTAATTTGCAACAGTTTAGTGTCGAGAGTTGAGTATCGTCATTATGCAAAAACGCCATTATATTTATTAACATTATGTTTGTTAAAGTTGATAAAAGTCGACGATAAAGTAAGTAACGGTCTACTTGGAACAATTACAGTTTAGCATGTTATTATATCACAGTTATAAATATTGTATTTTATCGATGTATTATAAAATAAATACAAATAAAATGTTGGACATTGTTTTATTTCAATTTGAAAGTTTGAATCGGGCTGTACCCGCACCGCGCAACGTAAATGACGCAAAAAAAAAATTATGAACTGTCAAAATGAATGGCGTTGGCGTTGCTAGAACAACACCACACCACTCCTAACCATAAGGTTAGGCCTTATGGTTAGGAGTGGTGTGGTGTTGTTCTAGCAACGTTGTCCCAATCTGTCAAATTTCTTTGATAGATTTTCAACTTTATAACAAAGGAATAAGGTTCATATTCAATTGGGAAAATTTGACAGATTGAGGTAGCTTGATGTGCTGGCCTCTGTACAACCATTCGACAGGTTTCCGAGTAAAAATTACACATTTTCGGTTATCTGATTTACTTAAAAATTTTGACAGTTTTAACCAACTTTTGCTGTCGGGGAGGCAGCAAAAGTTGGTTTAAACTGTTAACATTTTTGGGTTTCGGAACTCCTCCATTAATTGATGTTCAATTCGACAAAGAAGCCTATCAAATGGTTGAGAATAGCTATACTACAATTATCCCATTAATTCATATCTTATTGTATCAAGCTACCCGAAACTGTAAAATGTTCCCAATCAACTTTGAACCTTATGCTTTAGCTATAAAGTTGAAAATCTATTAAAGAAATTTGACAGATTGTAGTAGCTTGGTGTGCTGGCGTCTTTACCATAGTTAAATGCAAACAAAAGTTGTGATAAATCTATTCAAAGAAATCAATGCAATTTTGCTTGCATTGTTTCTTTAATATTTTCTTCAATTTTTTTTTACATTTTTGCTCTTTACACGCCTGTTTGTACGACGCCCTGCATGCTTTGCGGCAGTATTTCGATGCTGTCTTCTGACATGACCTCCAACGGCTTTTTCTTAAAGGTTCCAAATTATTTTTTTCGATCTGTTTCTTTATTTTGTCTTTTATATAATCATCCTCATGGTAGTAGTTCGAATCGCTGTCTGTATCGGATTCCGTATCCGTATCGGAATATTCGTCAGAATTAGATTCACCTGATGTGTCTTCGTCATCCTCCTTGCTTTCACTTTCTATCCATGGCAACATTATTTGAGGGTTTTCTATCCATGGCAACATTGGGTCTTCGTATTTCATAGACGGATTTGTCTCTTCTGATTCTATGTTGTCTTCGATATCTTCCTCAATGTCCTGTAAATCATTATAGTTAAATTGAATAGTTATTGTAAATTGATTTCGTTTATTTAGTCCATATATTTATGTATTACCCGTGCCGTGCCTCGGAAAGCACGTTAAGCCATTGGTCCCGGCTGTCATTCGTAGATATTTGACAGTCGTTACGGGTAGTCAGAAGCCCGAAAATATGAAAACCAGTCTTACGCATAGTGGAAAAAATGTAAAAGGGGTATCGTATTATGCAGTAACTGGGTTGTGGAAGTCTGATAGGCAGTCGCTCCATGTAAAATACTGGTATTCAGCTGCATCCGATTAGACTGGAAGCCGACCCCAACATAGTTGGGAAAAGGCTAGGCAGATGATGATATAGGATAAGTAAGTATTACCTAGAACTAAATTCCGCGCCGAAGGCTACTGTCCGCTGCGATTGGCTGCCATGGCCAGCAAATTCAGTCTATAAGGCTAAATTACCTATTACCACTTTTCTTTTATAAAAGTATAAAGTCGGCATCGCATTTAAGAAGTACTAAAACAATAAGTCTGCATTAGTTGCAGAGCATTTGTTGTAGACCGGTGATCCAATGATTGGACATTGGATATGTAACATAAAGATATGCATACACAGTGTATGGGAGAATTTTACCAATGAAACTGAATCCGATCAGCACGTCTAAACCAGCATCCTAATTGCTTAACAGACTATCAATCACAATCTGAATCATTTTGAAGGATATTGCTAATCCCCTGCCAATGTTCGAAAAAAGTGTCTTGTCGCAATTAACGACGTTGAACTGTTCAAATGAAAGCCATTGAAATTTTTAGTGTGGTACTCAATTGTCTCGCGGATTCAAGTCAAAATTGTTGTGAAATATTGATACCGACAGGCGACAGCTCCTATACGCGGTTTAGAATTGTTCGCGTTCAGTTTCATTGGCGAAATCCGCATTTAATGAAGAAAAATAAATTAGGCCTTACTTCAACGATTACCAGGGCCAATACTTTTGGCGGGATCTCTACTGAATTACTTTCGGGCACAGTGCTAGTATCACCTCCACCTCGTAAGGCCTCTTTCGCTCCTATAACCGCCTGGAATTTGAATAATCATCGTCGTCATCATTATCATCGCCTTTAGTTACTGGGTCTCTACAATCGCATGCCATGCGGCGTCCTACCTAACCTTTGTTTGCGTCATCATCAACAGTACATAATAACAAATTTCTAGGTCTGTACACAGAAATGGATTAATATGTACCCACTGTTGACATTCGTAGTTATTCTCTATGATCTACGCTGAGCGCATGCAGCGTAACTATTCACGACCGTTTGATACGCTTACGTAGATACCCAACCAATCAAACATCAATCAATGTTATCAAAAGAGTTCTCTACAGTCTATTCACAAATCCAAAATCTAAAAATTTTGTCAGTTTAAATCTAATAGACGACCGCCATTCTTTCCTGCCATTTTTTCTTGCTGTCGGGGGCTAAGTAAGTAAATTTTATTTGTTTAACACTTTCAGCTGAGCATCTGGGTTTTCAAAAGTTTGTTGCGCGGCGCACTATTTTCTCATACAAAATTAATGACGATTAGTGACGTTCTGATTTTCATACAAGCAAAGATAATATGAAATGTGACACAACCGTTACTACACGTCGACGTTTATTCATGTTGTGTCATATGCAATCCACGTATAGTACATAAATAAAGAACAGCGTCTAACCACGTTGACGTCCTTAACCGATGTGTCGTATACCGTCCATATAAATTTATAAATTGGGGAACAAAGTCATTATTAATATATAACGATATAGACATAATCCTAAAAATTTTAGGATTTGGTCACGGTCTACATCTTTCTACCGGTAGCGTCGTGAATGTCTAGTGGTCGGTGGAGCACAGTGCTCTTCCATAATTATTTGTGCTTGTAACTATGTAATCTACACTAAGAGGAAGAAACATTTTGTTGAAGACGTCGATAACAGATGTATTTGAATCGATTTGAAACTGGACACCGTCAAAGTCAAATTCTGATATATCTGAGTCAAATTCAGGTATATCTCAGTCAAATTCTGGTATATCTGAGTCAAATTCTGGTATATCTGAGAGTCTGTCCAATCTGCTACTGGAGACGGTGTTCGGTATCTTCGCCGCCGTCGCGCGGTGGTCGAAGCATCTCGAGCACGACCGTGAGATATGGGCCTGGTGTTGGGTTGTCCTCTATCGTAGCAGGTGGATGTAAGCAGTGGCGGCCTTACCCATTGCGAGGCTCCGGGCGGCAGGTCTTTGCGAGGCCCTTTGTCCTTCGTGAAAAGTATGTGATGCGAAAGTAGGTCTGGTTGTTTGGTTTATAAAATATGAGTTTTAAAATATTTTACATTGCAAGATTTACAAAATTAACAAATACAGAGATGATAAATTTTAAAATTGATGTTTGCGGCTTTTCCTAAGACTAAAATCTCAAATCTAAGGAATGAGTTACGTCATTTTCGATTAAAAGAATAGCAAGGGTTGAAAGCCGATCTTTGTGTCATCGAATTCCTCAAATATGTTTTAATAATTTTAAGCCTCGAAAAACTCCTTTCAGCAGACGCAACTGTAACAGGTGTGGTGGCAATAATTCTCAGGGCTATTTCGATAGTGGGGTAAACTTCAGTTAATTTTTTTCTATTATGTATTTAATTTTTAGGGTTCCGTAGTTCTGACAAGGAACCCTTATAGTTTCGTCATGTCCGTCTGTCTGTCTGTCCGAGGTTTTGCTAAGAGACCGTTAGTGCTAGAAAGCTGTAATTTTGTAAGGGTATGTATATCAATTACGCCGACAAAGTGGTAAAATAAAATTTAGGAAAATGTCTTTTTTAGGGTAGCTCCCCTACATGTGAAGTGTGTCATGAATATTTTTTTCGTCGTCTACCCCATCGTGTTAAATTATTTTTTGCTCTATTTAAGAAATATTAAACTTTAAAGTGCAAATTTTTGTTCCAGTAGTCCCTCCCCCCCCTCTAAAAGCTAATCTGCTGACTTTAAAAATCTGGAAAAATTCACGATGATAGTGCATTTCATGAACTTTACAGGAAAATTATAGCGGTTAAGATAACTTTATTAATACCATAATAAATTATCATAGGTTTCACAATACTGGCGCTAGATGGCGCTGTACCAGCGGGTTACGTTTTCATTCGAGTAAAGTCACATACCGAACTTTGTTTACCTAATTTTCGAATTACAATTTTGTGAATTGAAATAATAAGTTATCAGCAATCGTACCCTTATTTTTTAGCTTTAGAAAGTGGTTATTGTTAGTTATTCAAATTTAAAGTCGTTTTTTGTTATTATAAACATTAACTCCTAATATCTTTACCATTTCTTATAATCAGAATAAAGAACAACAGAATCGTATTATATTGTGATAACGGGCTACTATGGAACCCTACACTATGCGTGGACACGTGACACGCACTTGGCCGGTTTTTTAAATGAATTAATTAGTTATCAAACTTTATTTTAATTTACCGTTATGTTATAACCTTAATAAATAATTAAGGATCAAAATCAAAAGCTTTAAATAAAATAAAAAAAATCCATTTTTTTTTTAAGTTGCGTGGGCTGTTGCGCGAGGCCCCTGCAAGAGCGAGGCCCCGGGCGATTGCCCTGTTCGCCACCCCCTAAGGCCGCCACTGGATGTAAGACAGGAGAAGCTGAATTACTCCCTAGCGCTATAAGTGGCGCCGGAACAGGAGTTACGGGATAGCCCACTACATCTAAAGGCAATGGTGGGTCAGGAATTGTTGGGTTGCCGGGGTTGCTCTCTATGTCTAAAAGAGCCGGCGCGCGGTGGGTCGGGCATTCCGAGATTACCCTCTATATCTAGTAGTGGTGGAGGGTCGCGATTTTAAAGTTCGTTCTTTTGATGCGACTGTTGCTCAGATGAGCTCATTGTTTCCGTATCGTGATCAGCAGTATTGGAATGCTCGGACATGGTTCTAGGCTGGTTTGTTATCTTAGTGTCAAAAATACTTCCAGAACTTGCACTGTGATCTGAAATCTCGGAACTGGATTGATCGGAATCTAAACGCTTATTCTTGGTTCTTGCTCGTAGCCATAGTCTGCATCAGATCCATGTTCACCATTGTCACTGAAAGGATTTCCCGTGTCGCCGATGCCTCATCGAAAATCCTCATCGAACTCTGTTGGTAAACAAGGTATTGTTTTCCATCCATCTAAAACCATAAGTAGGTACCATTCTATCAATAAATTGGTAACGTATGATGAGTACATGCCTGCATATAATATTACATATTATATTTATCATAATGAAATCATGATTATACTTATTATTTTTTACGAATATAGACGCAAACAATAAGCATAAATACCTTTACAATGAAGATCTTCAAAAATTTGAAAAACCACAAACACTCTTCCCGCTCACGGCGCACAGGACGACTAAAGTATGGGACCGGGGGCACCGAGGGACGTATTACGACGTTGCGAATGTATGCGTAATTAGTATGTATGTGTGTGAGTAGCCTTAAAAAGTGTACAAAAAAACTAACGTGGAGTGGCGCTAGCAGTCCGAAAATTTAAAGTGATACGGCGCGATGACGTAGCTTGAAGGAATTGGTATAAGCCGCAGCGGTTTATACACGTTCTTTCAAGAAAGACATATTTTTTGCTGACGTGATTATATGTTGTGTCAAATAGCGTTTATAAAATTTTACGTATTATAACGTTGCTCCGCTCAAAGTGTTAAACATGGTATACATTGCATGCAAGATAATAATGGGATACAGAAAGTTCTCATGCTTAGCCGCATATCGTGGCGTACAAATTGGTAGGAAAGATAGTGCTTAAACCGTAAAAGATACAACATTGTCATCTCAAAAACGAGGAAAGTTGTCCTCTTTCATAAACTCTGCTATACTGTAATATGCTCTTTCAGTTAGTAAACTCTTCAATTTACTTTTAAGAGCAGATTTATTTAAAGTTTTCCATGATTTGGGCAATTTATTAAAAATAGTCGGAGCCATGCAAAAGATGCTCTTACGCATAAGAGCTGTTTTAGCGGCGTGAACACAGAGTTTGAAATTATCACGTCTATTCCTAGGGACAGCATCAGACAAACGCTGAAATAAATTAGGATTGGATTGAATGAACATTACTATTTCCAGGATGATGAGGGCAATGTCAATATCTTACGTTCTATAAAATAAGATTTACAGCTGTCCGTTGTTTGCAGTCTAAACATCGATCTAATGCACCTTTTCTGTGCCCGAAACGCTATGTCATTGTCCGTGCTATTCCCCCAAAACATGACTCCATATCTAAGAATTGATTCAGCTAATCCATAATAAGCAGTCATTAGCGCATCTGTGTTGAGAACCACAGCAAGCTGTTTCAAAGCGTAGGCCGCACTACTAAATTTTTTACTGAGTGCCTCTATTTGAGGTTTCCAATTCAATTTAGAATCTATTATTAGTCCCAGAAATTTTGTTGTGTCAGCTTCATTGATATTTATATTATTAAATTGAATATTAAGATTGTTGATTGTTTGAGTACGTTGTTTAAAGTGAATTACGTTAGTCTTTTTTAAATTAATTATTAAATTATTATGATTTAACCAATTTATAATAGATATTAGTGAATTATTAATGTCATTTTCATATGTGTTTATGTCATTACAAGCTATTGTCAAAGTGCAATCGTCAGCAAAAAGTGTCATTGGATGTTCAGTTATTTTAGGCAAGTCATTTATGTACAAAGTGAACAACGGAGGCCCCAATACACTGCCTTGAGGTACTCCGTATATAACTTCGCGTTCTTCTGATCTTGAAATTTCTTCACATTTACTTTTTTTATTTATTTTACTGATTTCTGTAACTTGTTTACGGTTATGAAGATACGATTTAATTAATTCTAAAACGTTGCCTCTAACACCATAGGCTTCAAGTTTCTTTACCAGGGAATTATAATGGACGCAGTCAAAGGCCTGTGTCATGTCGCAGAATATGGCACAGACTGGTGTTCTCTTATCCACATTTAGCATGACATTATGTAAAAACTCATAAATAGCCAAACTTATACTTTTATTTTTTCGAAATCCCTTTTGTTCGTCACTTAGTATTTTATTTTTTCTAAATAGTCAGGTATTCATTTCAACATATATGTATTTTTCGAACACCTTAGACATAACTGGTATAAGCGCGATCGGTCTATAATTTATCATTAATTCGTGATTATCTTTCTAATATAGCGGTTTCACTATAGACTTCTTTAATGCATCAGGGAATACGCCTGCACTTATGCAAAGATTAATAATGAAACACAAATGAGTACATATTTCAAATGCAACTGCTTTCAATATTTTAGTGGCAATACCATCGTAGCCAACGCTGTTCGTGTTTTTTAGCTTCATAATAATATTTAGTATGTCATAGGGCGTAGACGGAGCCATAAACATAGATTGTGCTCTGTCAAGAATTAATGACGTTGCTTTTTTCCCCACGTGAGTAGTTGGTTGTATTTTATCTATAAAATAATTATTAAATGTATTGGCAATGTCCTTTGGATGTGTGATGTCTTTACTTTGAAATTTGATGCAGGAAATTGAGTTTTCTAAGCAAAATTAGTAATTGAAAATGTGCTATTTTTGATTCGACACCCTGTCGAATTATTGCGAATAGTTGGAAACTTATGCGTGTATGTTCTAATGGTTCTGGACATGGCTCTTCTTAAAACCACTACAGTTACCAGTCACGGAGGCTATTGCCAGTATCGGAAAGCTTGTATGGGATTTACTGACAGATTGCATGTTTTACAGACATCGCTGACGCCCATCAATCATGTCGAAATCTTATCGCCTGTAGGACATCCAAAGTAGCTTCAGAAAATGCTTATTTTAAAGATTAAATACTATTTTTATTATATTAATAATAATATGTACTTACACCATAAAACATTAATATAACAACAACTCTATGAAAATCCATTGCAGCGACTAAAAGAACGAAAATCATCCAATCTATGCATTTTCAATTAATTTTTAGATTACCTTTGTAGAATTATTGTTTTATTTTATTGTAGTTTGCTTACATAATCCTGAAATTATCTCCATTGACTTTTTGGTCTTGAGAATGATCAAATGTCCAGTCGGGGGTTGCGGAAGGATCGTACGTTCCCGCGACCCCGGCGTAGGTGTGAGATGGAACACCGGGGTGGTTTTTAGTTAGTAAGTCTGACAGACCTCGCCGCCCGCCCCAGGGCGGCGGGGATGAGGATTCTCCACCCCGGAAACAAAAACAAAAAAAAGGATGATCAAATGTAAATGTTAAGTTAAGTCTCTGATCAATAAATAAATAATAATACCAGCCTATTATTGTCCCAGTGCAGGGCAAAGGCATCTTCCCATACAGAGAAGGCAAGAGCATTGATGACAACGCTTGCTCGTGACGAGTTGGAGATTTCAGACTTATGTTGACTTGTCCAGGTTTCCTTACAGATTCCTTCACAGATGTCAGTAATGTTCAAGATATATTCTTTTATTTAACGAACAACCAATCATAAATTTGACCAGCTACTGCTCTTTATCATGTGCACTGAGAGTTTTGCTACATTAGCTGTTACATCATTTTAATTTAAATGTTATTTTAAGTTTTTATTCTTAAAATTAATTGAAGACTTATTCCTAACTCAATCAGGTACAAAATATGTCTATTCTTCATAAGCAGCTCTGTCTCTATCAAATTCAAAATTCCTCGTGCAACTCTTTTTGCATTCCCTTTTGAGTGCCCTCGTAGCTCTTTTAGAACATTTACGTTTCCTACAAACCGATTTGTAAGCCTTTTGACATGCCTTCATGCACATTCTACTCGCTCTGCGGACACAACTTTTATGCCATCGTCGAGTTTCAAATTGTTTTCTTGCTACTTTGTTGTGGTAATTATGAAAATGTTCTATAGAGTCGCCAGGAGGTACGTCTTCAAAGAAGTCTGTCATGTCTCCTGAAGTGGCTTCGTCTGTAGACAATTCCTGGTGACTGTATCCCTGTCCGCTGGCTATATCAGAACTGACATACTTTTGTTTTGCTTTTATAGCTGCCTGAAAACCAATTATGATAAGCAGAATTTCTTAAAATGAAACCTTACATTTATTTTGTTGAACTTGGGTAGATAGTAAACAGTAAGTAGGGGGAAGCGACTTTGTATATAATTATAATACAAAAAAAATATCCGGTAGGAGGTAACTAGGTACTGGAAAATTAAATTAAACCCTTAGTAAAAAGAGGCAACTACAAATCAAATTATGATCTTTCTGAAAAGGAAAGATTACGTTTCTGGTAGATAGTAAGTAATAGACTCCAAAACACGGAATATATTTGAAAAAAAAAATTCAACACTGTTGATTACATCAAGTTACAAGTTATTTTATTTTCTACCTTAGATACCTTAGTAAAATTACAGATTATGTCACATTGTATAAATCTTAAAAAGTGATAACAGGAGCTACTTACAAAAATATTCAGCATTACGATTGCTACCAAAAAATTCATATTCCATTTAAGTGTGTGACTAGGTCGTCGTAAAGTGAGAAAATAAACAGTTCTAACTTTATTTCACGTATTTTTTTAATGTTTTAATTTTATTGTCCTAAACCAAATAAATCTATGATAGCCGCCGCCGGCCGCAGATCATCACAAAGTATACATATATATACGAAGGAGATTGGGTCTGCTAGCATTTCATTTTGTATTACGTAGATTCCTAAATATTCGATTTGTCTTACTACCACCAATACTCCTAAAACTGAAAGAGTTCTGTCTTTCAATTAGTTCAGTTACTATGATATAACAGCACACATACATACTACTACTTCAACTAGTGGGGTCTTTGGCAGTCGTTACTTGTCGTCAGTAGCCCGACCGAATGTCTCACAACCAGTCTTACCAAGGGGTATATCGTATTACCCAGTAACTGGGTTATGTAGGGCAGATAGGCAGTCGCATCATGTAACGTGCAGGTGTTCAACTGCATCCGGTGAGACTAGAATCCGACCCCAACATAGTTGGGAAAAGGTTAGGCAGATTTATTGACTTTTACTACTGGGGTTACGATTAAAAGGACGAAATAGGTGATATAAAAAAAACGCCCAGATAAATCTTTATTAACTCAATCTAGACTTCAAAGAGTACAATGAAACTGTTTGCCACAATTACGTTGGATAGGTTAAGTATAACAAACTTCAGAGTTAAACAATTTTCTACAATTAACGCCGCACGCTGTTTTAAGAGTATTCTTAGCTCTGACAGAACAGCTCCGTCGGTTACAAACATCTGTGTGGGCTCTGTTGCAAGCTTTGGAACATTTATCTGTCTCTTTTTTACTCTCATTGATACATTCAGTTCGTATAATTTTAGATCTTAGTGCGTTTTTATGTTCTTTACGAGCTCGCATCGCTGGTGGTTCAACTATGTCTTTCAATTCTTCAGATATATTTATATCGGGATAGTTGTCAATTCGTGCTTTTTCATCATCTTCAGTTTCATCGTCACCCTCTGTTGATTTACCAGGTACGTCTATATTTCTTCTCGTTGAAGGGTCAGTCTGAAAGGCATCATTTTTTAATCAAGCTGTCATGTAGACCGTCGTTGAAAATTCGAAATTGGTACTCATGTTATTAAGCGCCTCTAATCAAATGTTTCTATTTAGAATTCCTTACTCTGTCTGAAGTCCATTAATTTTTCTCAATGATTGCACCAATTTGGAAGAAATTTGGCATAATGGATAGACGTCTGGGTCAGGACATGGATACTTTTTATACTGGTAGCATGTTCCCGTGGGATCACTTCCGACCTCCACACGGGCAACAGCTAGTTTATAATATGTGTGGTGTGTGGCCACATCTATTCCGCCACATAGGCACAAACAATGCTAGACATCTGTCGTCAGCGTCACAAAAATCCTACATTGCACGAGCAAAAGCTTCAAAAATATATTAAGTGAGTAAATAAAATAAATATTACAAAGGAAAAGTTTATCAATGACAAATTACTGACTATAGTTTTGTCGGAGAAATTACTAACAAGCTTCAGGAACAAAAGTTTCTTTACAACTATTATCGCACTCTTTTCTAAGCTCCTTCCGCGATCTGACAGAGCACGTAAGTCGACTACAAACGTCTTGATGTGTCCTGTGGCATGCTTGAATGCATTTGACTACTTTGTAGTCGATTTCGCTTATACAATGACCTTTCAGTTCCTTCTTTACTGACTCTCTCTCCTCACGTTCTCGTAATGCTGTATGCCTTTTCATTGTTTTTTCTTCTTTACTTTTTGTTTTTTTTCGCTTTCCTTTATATTTATCTTTAGCTTGATGTTTCTTCCTAAATTTATGGTGAGCTCTTAGCTCTATTTCTTCAATGTCGTCATCTTCTTCACTTTCATTCTCAAAGCCTGCTGAATTGTCAGCGATTTCTATATTTCTTCTTGTTAAGGTTTCATTACCCTGAAATGTATAATTTACTATAAGCACTATGTTTGAGTTCTGTACCATATTTTGATTTCTGTTTATCGATTGTTAAGGACTGACTGACTCTCTCTCTGACTGACTTGTTGACTCACTTGTTTATTTCGTGATTGCATGAATAGTTTCGTGAGTTGATCACGCTGTGAGGTAATGGTTCACACTAACATTGTCCGCTCTGTCATTTCACTATATTCATTCTGTCATCTTCTTCATTCATAACCGCTATCTTCCTATGAACCTCTTTGTTTGCTCTTTGTTGTTTGTTTGTTTGTCCTCTTTGTTTGTTTTAGGACGTCCCATTGGCAATTGGACTTTGAAACTTCACCTACTTACCTGTACAACTCACTTTTACACAGATCAGATTCCGAAGCTTGTTGAGAAATCCCGAAACGTACCCGAGAGAACTTAAAACCGTTAATATTTATAAACTTTAATGTTTCCTTCGAATGTAATCACACAGACAAGAAAGATGCGTGGACATAACACATTTCCGTGCACGTTTTTGGTACATTTATTTAGAGGGCCAGATATAGAATATACTTTACGCATTTTCAACTTCGGTACACCTGAATTTTAGAGGCAGTACATTTTTTTTATCACCAATCGTTTTCTTTATATAATACTAACTACTGCCCGCGACTCCTCTCGCTAAGAATAATTTAACTTTTCTATCGTTTCGCATTGCATCTCTTCACCCTCAAAGAAAAATATCTTCTACATTCATGTTTCTCTTTCTATCTCGTATCTCTGTCTACCTTCTATCTTCATCAAGTTTATGCTATGTGTTAACTATCAATTGGTATAGTCGACCTCATGCTTTACCATTTGAAACTTCACTGAGGTTGAAACTAACTAACTGTCACATAGACAAATAGACCTTCGTTTTAACACAAACACAAACAGTGACAGTGAAATTATCACATTATTTAACATTTTACAATTTATATACTCGTAAATTGTTAGTGCAATGATACATTCCGCAATAAATTGGTAGATATATACCTACCATTTTTTACAGTGCTTATTGCAAATAAATGACTTTGACTTTGACAACAACTTAAGAAGGAAAGCAATAACCTACGAGGTCTATACAAAAGAATCTTACTTCCAAAGTGACTAGTCCTAGTAGCTCATATAATATTTCATCGTCATTTGCCGGTTGTTTATCTTCGGCTAGTCGACTCTCTCCATCATCAAGCAGTACTTGGTATTTCTTGACGATATTCTTCGCATCAACAGAACCCTGGACAAAAAACACGTTAGGTATTTGGAAATTTTGGTACCCATTGTTTGTGGGTAACACATATAATGTACCTAATTCAAATGGCTTGGTGCCAATTTCTCTCAGATTTTGATGACTGTTCGTTTTTTTGTGTACTTATACATACTTACATCCAACAAGTAATTAAATGTACCATATTAAATAGTTATAACAAAGAATAAAATGGTGGCTTGGGACAGACTGGATAAGGATGGCAGAGGACAGAGGGAGCCTATGTACAGCGGTGGACTGTGATAGGCTGAGTTAATTGATTTAACAAAGAAGTAAAAATATGATAACTTTTTCTGGATTATCTATAGAAATTGTGCCTATACTTACAATCTATTGAGTAGGGAAGTAGTAGTAAAAGGTTTGGAGGCCCTCAAGTTTGGCAAAGTGCAGCGACGATCTTGGCAGGTTGCTTGCTGGAAGAGAGTAGCCGAGGAGCCAGCTAAATGGCGCGATTGGAGAATCCTATGTCCAGCAGTGGACTGCTATCGGTGAAGAAGTCGTAAATCTCACGACAAGCTTTTATATCATATAAATTGTGTAATGACGTTATAAGTTGATAGTAAAAGTTTTAAAGGAAAAGTTAATTTATTATTTTAGCCCATTTAAATAAAAGCTTGTTTTAAAAAAAGTTTTTTTCCTTTTATTTTTTTCTTTTTAGTTATTTTTCGAGTTACTCTCAGCAAGCCCTTTCATTTGATACACATATTGTAGGAATGCAGTAAAAATAACTAGTCCGCCATCTTGGGTGAACACCCAATACAACACTCACCATGTTGGATTTAGAATGACGTCACTTTATTTTTCAAGTTATTCTCAACAAGTCCTTTCATTAGATACCCATAATGTAGGAGTGCATTAAAAATAACTAGTCCGCCATCTTGGGTGTTCCGCCATGTTAGATTTAGAGTGACATCATTTTATTTTTCAAGTTGTTCTTAGCAAGCCGTTTCATTTGATACCCATATTGTAGGAGTGCATTAAAAATAACTAGTCCGCTATCTTGGGAGTTCCGCCATGTTGGATTTAGAATGACGACACATAGCTAACCATGCATTGTCATCCAAACTAAACGTGCATACAAAATTTTAGCTCAATCGGTTGAAGATATCTGCTTCAAAATTGAGTTGCAAGAGTCCACCCGAACAAACATAGTTACATACATACGAGTACATACATTGCAAGTTACATAAAAGCTTGTAAAAACGGACTTCGGCTCGAAAACTGTCGGGAAGTATTACAGTCCGTCATAGTTATTTTACCTCTGGCAGCAGCAACTTAACAATAACCTTAGTGTAGTGACAATAAAGATCACAATGATTTTGACAGACTTTTTTCAATGACAGGAACCCACCAGGAACCTTACTGAAATAAGAATAAAGAGCACTGTGATTTGGACAGTAATGCCTAATAACGGACTTTACTTTCTGCTGAGAGCCTAGACAAAGCCACAATCTATGCGATAGCTATGATGGAAATGTCAAAATTTTTTTGGATTGACATATACTCGTACTAAGCTACCGAAAAGCATAAGCCAATCCCTTTGAAAGTCATTGTAGAAATACGAAACGCTTTAAGTCATTGGCACTTGTCTATGCCCTCTGGCTAGGTATAGGTCATAGACATAGAGAATGCACTGAAAGTTCCGTATTTAGTAGTGCAGTGAATATAGACCGAAAAGTACGAGAAAGACAGAATGAATGTGCGGCCAGTAGTTGCCTCTTTAGTAGTACTACAGGACGTATTGGCCGCACAGTCGCTTTCTCTTTCTAGAGAGTGGTCACCTTTCTAAGGCTAACTCTCAGTTCATTCGCTATGTCTATATATAAATCGGTCGCTATGGGTATAAATCGGTCTCCCAGACTCCCTCCTCATAGCAAGAGGACTCGTGAGGTTTCAGTCGGTAAGAGTCTGACATAACTAGGCGGATAGATACCCATCTACGAGGGTTTCCCCTCAGACAAAAAAGCCGGCAAACAGTACCATTCAGTACCATCTGTGGTACATGTGGAACTCGACGTCAGATTTACTTTCATGTATTTTTACCTTAACGTTTTAAGGAACCGATGATGGGGTGTATTTTGAAGGAAAAGTCTTAGGTTAATATTTTATGTAAATTTAATTCTATTCAGCAATACACTCCATATCGAAGACTATCATCAGGCTCCTTTCATGCGAACTGCAGCATTTAAACAATTTTGTCTCTTCATTCATTAATACTTCGATAACCAATTATACAATCAATTTTCTAGATTTTAACTAACTTATTTCTTAACTATAATCACTGTCCGATTCATCACTACTCTCATCATCACTACTCTCTTTACCACTAGTCTCATCACTATATTTACTAGACGATGATGCAAAAGTTTTCTTACAACTTCGCTTACACTCACTTTTCAGTGCTTTTTTCGATCTTGATGTACATTTAAACTTTCGACAAACATTTTTGTAAGCACTGATGCACGATTTACAACATAATTTTAACGCTTTTTTATTCAGACACTTTGCGAAAGGCTTTCTTGCAATATGTTTGCTTCCAGGTTTATCAAACGCATTTAGAGTCAACTTAGGATCATTCTGTTCATTGACCTCCTCTGCTGTTCTGTTTCCTACATTGGTAATAAAAACTGAAAATTCTTCGCCACTTTTACCGTTATCAATCATTTTTACGCCGTAATAATCTGTATCTTTTTTTGATTTTACATTAGGGTTATCCATGTGATGCAATTCTTTAACTGTGTTTGGCTTATGTTTGTTTAAGTTCTTCTTAACATTATTGTGATGCTCAAAACCATGAAAATTATTCTCAAATGGCGTATCTTTAGCTGTTTTCGACTTATCTTTGTTGGAGTTATCTCTTACATCTTTGTGATCCTCAAAATCGGGATAATTCCCATATAGTGTATCTTTAACTGTTACCGGCTTATCTTTGTTGGAGTTATTTCTTATACCTTTGTGATCCTCAAAATCGGGATAATTCCCATATAGCGTATCTGTAACTGTTTCCGGCTTATCTTTGTTGGAGTTATCTCTTACATCTTTGTGATCCTCAAAATCAGGAAAGCTCCGATTTTGCGCATCTTTAGTTATTTCAGAAATTACTGGTTTACTACCATAAACATTTTCACTAGCTAGTGAAGGAAGTTTAGTATCCTTCGTTGCATATTCATCTTCAATACTAGTATATGTAAGATCATCGTTATTTGCGTTTGTGTTATTATGATTTAAGTTGGGGTTTTTAATAACCTGGTTATTTTCACTTGTCTTTTTCACTGTACCATTTATTCTATAGTCATTTTTAGGGGTGGTGGTTATTACGGATTTTATTTTAGAATACATATTGCTCTGATTATTTAGGTTAAACTTATTTTGATTCAATTGAGGATGCTGATTTCTTTGAATGTTTACCTTTGGGGCAATTTTATTTGTTTTAAGTTTCTGATGATTATTAACATGAAGTTTAGGAATATCACTATTTATGTTAGTATATTGAATGTAATGGTCATTTTCAATATTACTGAACGGAGAACCGTAATCATCTTCATCTTTACCTTCTAAAGGGTACTTGGGATTTTGACGATTACTAGTCATTATGTATTTTATTGTAATCGGTTTAGTCGTCAGTTTATCATTTTGTTGATTACTCTGTACTTTTACCTTTGGGGCAATTTTATTAGTTATAAGTTTCTGATGAATCTTAACGTGAAGTTTAGGAACATCACTATTTATGTTAGCATATTGACTGTAATGGTCACTTTCGACATTACTGAACGGAGAACCGTAAGCATCTTGAATTTGTGCATCTTTACCTTCTAAAGGATACTTAGAATTCTTATGATTTCTAGATAATATGTCATCATCAGATAATATGTGTTTTATTGTAATCGATTTATTTGTCACTTTACCATTTTGTTGATTACTCTGAACTTTTACATTTGCGGTATATTTATTTATTTTAGGGTTATAATGATTGTTGTTATAATCATGAAGCTTTTCGACAGAAATATCAATAAGCATTTTAGAATGTTGGCTGTTGTGGCCATTTTCGTTATTACGCAGTGGAGAGCCGTAAAAATATTTATCTTGTTTATCTTTACCTTCTAATGGATTCCTAGGATTTTGATGATTAGTTAATATATCTTTTACTAGTTTCAATTTAGTTGTCAGTTTATCCTTTCGTTGATTAGTTGGAACTTTTATCTTCGGGGTATATTTATTTGTTTTATGATTACTGCCATGCTGTTTTTTAATATAAATATCACTAAATACTTTAGTATATTGTCTATTATGGCCATTTACGATATGACTGAACGGAGAATCTTCTAATGGATGCTTAGAAATTTTATGATTACTAGATAATATGTAGTCAGTCGTCAGTTTATAATTTTGTTGATTACTCAGAACTTTTACATTTGGGGTATATTTACTTGTTTTAGAATTATAATATTTAATATCATGATACTTTTGGATAGAAATATCAGTAATTATTTTAGTATATTGTCTATTTTGGTCATTTTTGACATGACTGAACGGAGAACCGTAATCATCTTCATCTTTACCTTTTGAAGGATTCTTAGAATTTTGATGATTACTTGTTTTTATGTGTTTTGTAATATTCGATTTAGTTGTCAGTTCTTCATTTTCGATTGTAAAATCTGTTTCAACATATTCGTTACTCTGACTATTGTATCCAACTGTATGAGGATGATTTCTGTTGCCATCGTAACCCAAAAGTTTTTCATTTGTATTGGGACGACTTCCTTTGTTGTTTACTATTTCATGTCTACTGTTTTCATTATGATATTTGCTTTCTTCATTTGCTTTAAGACTAGTTACAGCTCTTAATACATTACTATTATGTTTTACTTTAGCTCTTAGGACTGGATTGTTTAATTTAAGCGTGTCTTTTGTAGTACTGATTTTTTTACTTCCATCATCGGCTCGATGTTTTTTAGTCAGTCCAACCCGGGAAAAATTTCCGAAGATTGAGTCTAGTAATCTATTTTCCCTGCGAAAGTTTTGAGTAAAATAACCGGCTAGATCTAAAACAAAGTCTAGTTTGGAATGATTGTTGTTACTTCCAGCATTGAGTGACGAAACTGAATCCACGAGTTGAAAGCCAATTTTTCTCCGCGACGGGTCATTTTGATTCTGGAAAATATAACCTACTTTAAAATTTATAAAGGGGCGTCACTTTGAGAGTCTGTTTCAATTTGTAAGAGTTAATGGTTTTACCTTTATTTATCTGTTTTTACGTAAAACAAAAGTTCTTTGTTAGGTTTTCCTTGATTATTACATCGCACGTGTCGTTGAAAAACATACGACAAACCCTATGGTGAGACCAAATTAAGCTTGTAGGTATCATATAATTTGAGATATACCAACTTATATTCTCACAAAACTAATAAATACGAAACTGATTGTTGCCGCTAGGTAGTCATAAAAACTAAATAAAAAAGGAAATAAAAACGGAACTAATAAATAGTGAAAGTAATCATTACCTATTAAGCAAAAGTGATAGGAAAAGGAGGAATGGCACAGTAAACAAAGAAACAGAAGAATCCATACAATGAAAATTTAATCAAACAAAAGTTGTTGAGAATTTATTCTTTACGGTCTTCTTCGTTGACCGCCACGTCGGCGTTGATCCCAACTAGGCTATAGACATAAGAAGAGTTATAGAACGGTAAAGTTATTCTCATAACCTAGAAGAGCAAAATATTCTTGGCCCGCTTGCACCATCAACCACTAAAGGACCATGAACTTTTGTGGTTGTGGCATATCGATCCGCCGCTAATTTGTTTTGTTTTTTTTTTTTTCAATCTTTGGAACCTGCCAAACCTGGGAACTATTAGTATTTGATATATTATGATTATTTATGATACACGTAGGTACATTATTGCATTTTGTATTATTGTAATTGTTCTCATACGGCGATTTTACTTCCAAATATATCGGGAACGTGACACTTTAGGGTATTATATTACTTGAGATTTTTTTTTGTATTTAAAATGTCCCCTACCCATACACAGAGTGAAATTTTCGAAGCGTACCTGGAGGGAAAGTAGGTACTCTAAATACTGAAGACGGCAAATTTTACTCAAAGGAAACATTCCTTTATTTTTTAAAAGAAACTAAACTGCATATATACATTTTTGAAAATACGCTTGCCACACCTGGGAGTCGAACCGACAAAAATCGAAAAAATAGCATCCTGTACTTTTATGGCACCAATCGATAGGGTCAATCATAGGGATAAGGTGTTTAGCGACATGTGGGGCAAGTGGCCTTAGTAACCATAATTATGGTCTTAACAATAGAAGAAGTATTTAAACAATGATGTAAAGAAGTGTACATAATACTCGTATAGTCATCAGATTGTCATACCACCCACAGTGTACTAAGTATAGGTACCTAATTAGCGAACTGTGGCCCTGTGAGTGCATGACCACATGCCAATAGAAATTGTTACTTAGCCCTAAGAAAAATGGAAATCTTCTACATCCATATCTATAAATTAAATCAAGCGTCATAACATAATGCAGACAACTGCATTGTGATTAGCAGTTTTATGGTAGTGTTGTCTAAACCATAAATCTGACGATACCGTTTCATCTAAATCGAAATTGCTGAGAATTTTTTCACAAGTAGCAATTCGTAAATGTTTGTCTGGCGGACCGACAATCTATCCCGCTGCCACCTTACTGACCGACTAATAGTAGAGTTAACTACGGCATCAGCTTCCCCATGTAGCTTTGCCAAAACGAAAAAAGAAGATAGATGAATATTTATCTACCATGATCATACATTTTTTATTCAACTTACTTTAGACATAACAATCAAAAACAGATTGTTAGGGTTCCCATTCCCTGTTTTTTTATCGCCAGATCTCAGCACCTGGCTAAGAACTCCGTAGTCTTCAAGTCGGTACAGCTTCTGAAGAACGCTGACTCGTTGCTCATTCAGCTTGATCAAGGATTGAAGAAGATTCGAGAAGTCATTCCTCGTCATGTTGGATTTGAACATGTCACGCACTTTCTCTTCATCATCTGTGTATGCCTGTTGGAATTTTGGGATTAGAAATAATTATAATATAGGTAATAATAAAATTTCTGGACTCATTCGGCAATTTTTGAGTTAATATTCCTCCAGACCGTATTCGGCCACGGCGGCCAACCTCTACGGAGACTAGCTTTCAGCGCGGGAGTTATTATAGTGCAAGTGTGTGCCCAAACACAAGTGCACTGTTTCTTCCACCACTCTCATAGTCCGATGGGACGGCAATATGATCCGACAATTCAAGGAGATCAGTCGCAGGACCATCGGCTTGCTTTCTATTCCGAAGCACGGGTCGTGGGTGCCACACCGCTAACTTCTCAGCTCGCGGATGTTACTGAGGAATTTCTAATGGAAAAGCTCAATAGCACTCTGCCCGACTTGAGAATCGAACCCAGCATAGTTATTCACAACCATTCAACAGGCTGCCGAGTTGAAAATGACATGTTTGCAGTTTGCCTCGTCCGCGACCGCAAATAGCATTCGAAGAATAGTGATCGTCTATTTGGCGAGGACTCCTTCGATAACAAGGTTGTGAGTAGATATGCTGGACCCAATTAGTTATAAATCTAATGCTAAAAAATAATAAAATGATACATACTTACACCCCATATAAGTGTGACAAAAACAACATAACAAGTGATCCTGCGCGTCATTTTATAAAAAAATCTCTATTACAAACATATTACACTAAATATGTTAGACGATACTTTTCGACGACAGCGTCGATTTAAACAGCTTCCCATCAACCGTTTCGAAATTGATTGGATTGTCCAGACATGCATAAACTGGTAATTTTAATGAACAAAATAATCAATTATAGGCTTTGTTGGTGTTGTTAGTTACTTTGTTTTTCTTTTTCTGCGTAATGTTCGCCTACGTAGGGCACTTATGTGATTTTTCATCGAGCTGTTTGGGGATCTAATTGTAATTACGTAAAACTAGTAACGTTAATAATTATTGTTCTAGTATAATTGAAACGTAATTATTTGCATTTCTGCCAATTATGTGATTGTTATCGCATAGTGAAATATTACGTAGGTATAGAGGTACATAATTTAATAAAGATATTTAATAATAATTATCATCGTCAAGGTAGGTAAGTCTGGCAATTCTTCGGGCTATGTCCGTTACCTTGATTCTCCTGCGAATCTTCTGATTTCTGATTTGATTACGCAGAGAAACTCCAAGCTCCAGCATAGCCCTCTCAATTGCCCTTTGGAAGCCTTTTTATCAGGCCCATTGTGAACAACTACGTTTCAATGAATTAAGTATCCCTGGTAACACGCACTGTTCAACTTTTGAGAAGATATTGCGTAGCTTCCCAAACGCGCGCAGCCGAGTCAGATTCGATGATTGACCTCGTTCTCTAGTTTGTGCAAGTTAGGTTATCGTCAACCACTTCGAGCGTAGAGTCTCCGATCTTCACGGGAGTGTATGTCACATGCGCATATCCCGTCCACGTTTATTTTAAGACCCACTCTTTCGGAAGCTCTACTGAGGTCCTTCGTGAGTCATGACTATGTCGTCAATAAACTGAGGGTGAGTGATGTACTCGCCATTGATGGTGATGTCTAGCTCTCTCCAGTCCAGAATCTTGAAGATATCCTCCAATGCAGAGGTGAATAGATTCGGAGAGATAACGCGGCGTATCCCTGTCTTACATCTCGCTGCAGAAGGATAAATTTCGAGGTCAGGTCCTGGAGTAGGACTGACATGATAGCGTTTTCATACAGACACACTACCTCAACACCTCGATGTATCGACAGTCAATCTGGCATCGTTGAAGATACTCGATCAGTACAGCCCAATTGCGTAACAAACTTTATATAACAATTGGTAGGACTTTGAAGGAAATTCCTCAACCATTGCGTCATAGTTTTGAAAAATTCGTCTACTCAACAACGTAAATAACGCAATGAACGTGGCTGTAGTGTCAAAATTGAAGCTATTACGATCAATTATCATTGTGTGTGTGTTGCGCAATTACCCCGCGGGTCTATCGAATCGAATGCTTTCTCTGTAGTCTACAAACGCGAGTTCAAATTCACTACACAAATGTTATGTAAGTTACAGATAGAGGAGCTAACGTTTTTTGATAATTGTAATAGCAAGCATGAAGGTTTTCAACTGTTGTTAACACTTTCATGAAACGAGAATAAATCATCATAATAAAAAGGACTTGAAATGACGACACAACACAATCATATATTTTTATTTAAAACAATAAAAAGATTACGAATAGGTAGTAAATAAATAATGTAATGTGAGAGCAGTGGTGGCCCAGTGGTAACGGCCGCGACTTACGAGTTGTAGGTCGTAGGTTCGAACCCAGACAGGCGCTTACTTTGTGTAAATTATTTCATCACCATTGCTCTCCAAACGGTGACGGAAAACATCGTGAGAAAACCGGCATGTCCTAGAAACAAAAATTCTAAGACATGTGACATCTACCAACCCGCACTGGGCCCACGTGGTGGATTACGGCCCACTCCCTCTCACAGAGAGGAGGCCTGTGTTCCAGCAGTGGGAACATTTTACGCTGATTATGTTATGTAAGTACCTAACGCCACACGCCGCTCGTCGGTTTGACGTTGAGCCGACCTAGAGTAATACCTAGAATAAGGTAGGTAATAACTACTTACTGAGTTTCAATAGCCAGCTTTATCAATGATTTTTGCTAGACTGTTTCAGTCGCGAGCCGTGCCCGCGACTTCGTCCGCTTGAAATTTTTTGTTCCCGTCATCGGTCCCGTCGCGCGTCGCAACGCATCTCCTGCCCGCGTAATCACTTCGTTTTAACGCAAGCGTTTTTTTTTTTCTACTCTTTTTTTTTTGCTCGACTCCTAAGGGTCAAAGCGTGGTTAGCCTTTCTCAAGAATTGGGCTATCAAAAGATTTTTCAAATCCGACTGGCAGTTCTAGAGATTAGGTATACCTACATACAAACTTACAAACAAATTTTACCTCTACAGAGTCAAATTAAATTAGCTAGCAAAACTCTACAGACGTGATGAGTATCGATAATTATCTAAACACGATAAATGAAAATAAAAAAGATTTGATGTATTTTTTTAGGGTAATGTTGTTACTTGAAGTACCTACGAGCTGAGAAAATATGTTTACCTACTTATCGTGCTTCTGTGAAGTTTACACAAAAAAACTGATTTTGTAAACTGTTATTTCAAGAGAATGAACTAATTACGGTCACGGCTCCGCTAAAAAAAATATCAAATTAATTTCTTTTTTATTTTATCGTATTTAGACTTTAGATATCTAAACCAATCACGTACCTGTGCGGAGTTTCGCTAGCTAATTTAATTTGACCCTGTATACAGGTTGAAATTTTAATCACCGTAATCCTCTTAAGGGGTTATTGTACTCATAATTATGAACAACTTTTACTATGGGACCAATCATGAAATGCCGCCATGAAAATCTGTCATGTAGGTAGGTACACCAGTATTTGACATTAAATCAAACCCCGCTGCCCAAAGACATAAATCGCTAGATTTGATCTCTCCGTACCTACTTATTCACGTGAAAACCTGACCATACTGAGAGTGAGCTTACACAATTATTATCCTAGTGTTTCCATGAAAATCACGTCAAGTCACTGCGTCATTGTGTGTCGGTGTCAAAACGAAACAGAAACCGAAACGCGACTATCTTTTGACGCAGTAGGGCGAATCTAACGGTTTAAATCTTTGTCACTGTCATCATTTTCATGACAGCCGTAACTATGGCCGTTAAGTGTGGCCGCTGATCTTATATGAAACCGGAGCCGAAATCCGAAAGTTTTTTTGATAAATTCGGCCGAAAAACGGGTTTTGTGCGTAGAGTAGACCACGGACACGGACGCGGCTCGTGCCTGTGACAGTCTAACCGAAATCATCCCATATACTACTGACATGCGACCTACCTACGTAAGAAAGCTTTATTCTTCGTCATGTTCAAAAAAGTTACTGCAGTTTTCATGACATTCAGTGTTAAAATCTCTCCTAGTATTGTAATGACATTGAAACTTCTCGCAAAGCTTTCCTACTGATATTTTGCAAGCACTCTCACATAATCGTACTGAATGGCTGTGGCAGGCTAGCTTCAAAAACTGGTTCGTCCATAGATGAACTTTATTTCTTTCTAAGTTAAATATGTTGCACATCGCTTTTGCTATCGTTTCATATTCCGTTCTCCGTATTTGTGGCATGCCCTGAAAACGAGACGAAGTCTTTAAGTAGCCTTTCATAAATAGGTAGCTAGGTAGTAGGTACCTATTTAGAACAAAGGGTAGGTTAATGAAAGGCTGTGACGTTAAAATCGGCAATTTTTGTGTCATTGCGTGTGAGTATAGCCCAGACACAATCATGAATTGATGACCAGCATGGATATTCACAACCAGGCACAGACAGGCTGCTGTGTCGAAAATGCAAATTTTGCAATAAGATTATTTGCCTTGCCCCCGAAATCAAATAGCTGTCGGAAGAAACGCGGTCGTCTATTTGGTTTAAACCTGATTTAAACTGTTGACATTTTCAGGTTTCGGATTTGTGAACAGCGTTTAGAGGACTCCTGCGATAACATTCATTGATTTACGATTCGGCATGGAAGCGTACCAAATGGGTGGTGAATAGCTATGCACAAGGCATTCTTGGACTGTCGTAAGGTAGATTATTTTCCGGGGCAGCGGGATTGTCCGAAAGGGTTACCGCTGCCCCGGAACATAAAGGGCTAAGGAAGGAACACGGATGGGTTTTAGTCAGTAAGAGTCTGACACTCCCTTCCGCTCCACCCAGAGCGGGAGGGGTCATTGGATGATTTCCCATCCTTAAAAAAGAAAAAAAAAAAAAAAAGTAGATTATTTTCGGAGGGGCGAAAAATTTACTGAACATCTTGATAGATGAACCAGTGACTTACCAAAGCAGATTGTTCACAAAAGGTGTAGATAGCCTCTACACACACACACACACTACATGCAGTCTACTATATCAGGACATTCATTCATTCAGTTCAGACCAGAGAGACCAATTCTCGTAATTTATGAACGTTCACAGTCTGATATCTCACTGTCAAAAATACCTCTAATTTCCCTACATTTTTAGCAAGTTTTTGACATTGAATGTTTTCGCCGAGTTAAGATTGCGGTCCGCGATTGCGACTAGATTTTGAACGTTTTAAATTACGGGAATTGGCCTTCAGCTCACAGATTATCCGTAAAAAATAACCATAGGCTTTTGATTAGCTACATCTTTCAGAATAATCCGCTTCGCTACATGTGTGAAATTTCCTCTGTAGCAATTTATCAAGGCTTCACTAAAAACATGCCTCATTTTTTTTACTGTAAGTAGGTGCTAAACGTGACGCCGTTACTGGACGGTGTTTATTTTCGTTCACTGCTGGACGGGGTTGGTAAAAATGATAGTGTGGCGGCATCTACAACGCCACATGCGAACTACGCATCATACTGACGTCACGCAAAATCCTGAATCGCGCAAGCAGAGTTTATCGCGCGACTAGCATATACAACGTCCCGACATCAATCGTCAGGCAGTAGCCTACCAGACACATCACCTGTCTGGTCGGAGGATCCTCCCTTTTCTATAGAGGATGAGTGAACTTTACACCCTGTTCCTCATACCTCTTTACGGTAGATCCCGCCACAATTGGAGTCATACAGTGTGCAAATACGATGAGTTTTTGAACGTATGGTTCATACGTTAGTGCCCTTCTTTTCGTCTCCAATAATAAGTATATCTACCTAATAATCTATTTTGCTTCCTATCCTAACTTTCTTCGTTAACATATTAGACTTACCGCAAAAGCTAATAAAATCCGATTGTCCTCCTCTTCCATGGAGTCATACGCATCATCGTCAGTCTTCAGTTTATTCTTAGTGAGCATGTAGTCCTGCAATCGAGTCATCTTTTCCACCGCCTGCATTCTCTCTTCGTTCACCTTGACGATTGTCTTGAGGAGTTTAGCGAACGTTTGTTTGACGTCCTCATCATTATCTTTGGAAGGTTTATTTTTCCCTTCATTGGAAATAACTACCTGAATAAGAGTGAGGTTTTGTTAAGAATTTAGTGAAATTACAAAACAAAAGATGGCTGTTGAAGCAAACGAGTCTGAGTCACTACGAATCGGTAAGCTTAGTGTGGGACGTAAAACTGCTAGCTCTTTTTCACACGTTCCGACTGTCGCCGCACGATTACCGGTAGCTAATGAGTAGGTAATCTGGGTTAAATCTACAGTGCCTACGTGTGAAAGCTCTTATGGAAAGTCAACTCAGCGAATAAAGTCTGTGTGTTTGCCAGTCTTAAGTAACTAGACTGGCAGACACAGATGTTTCGAAATATAACGCTGACAATATCCTACCTTAGGAAAAAGGATCAAAACACAATAAACCAAAACATTATAAAAAATCATTTCCGAAAAATTACACCATTATTTGAGCTTGTTTTTTTTTTATTGCTGAATGGGCCCGCTCTTGACCAACTAATACTTAATACTTGGTGCCCGTTACAAAACCACTATGCTAAGTTCACATGCGGACAACCGCGAAACGTGTTATCTTGATTGAGTTTTAGTAAAAAATACATTTCTGCTTTCGTTGCGTGTTAAGATTTGATAGAATTAGGGAGGCTATGTCTACATGGCTCAGAACAGTCACACTTATGAATTACCTTTGTTTTTTAAACTTTTCTTCTAAGGCCATGCTGTACCTATTTTCGCGTTACATAGGTATTTCAATATGATTTGATTTTTATTCGATGAAAACCACTAACTGCTACCTTATCTAACTACGTAGATGTACGTATAGGTGGGTAGGGTGGTATAGGTACATAGATGACGGATTAAGCTAATCGGCCAATTGATGCTTTCAAGATGAAATCTCCCAAGCGTTTGATAGAGTAAACGGCCACTGACGTTGTAAACAATAGCTCCGTAATAAAAATTTAATAAAATTATTAATATCGTATAAAAGTGGCTAAAATTATGTATAAAGTGTGTGTAAATAAACAATAGTTACTAAAAAACGTTTGTGGAAAAGACTGTGCATAATAACATTAAAATTGAACTATTCGAAAGTTTTAATTACGTTTCATCAATAACTTCTAATTTCTCCGACAATAAGTTCCAAACTCATTCTTATCCTATAACTGTGAATAAAGTGCATAGTGTTATAAAATAATCCAAGTTTCTATGTGAAAGCTAGTGAAAACCATAATATTTCACAATCAGATCTACAAAACTGTTTGTTTTGAAATTTTTAATTTTGGCGTCCTAAAACATAAACCTCTGTTCCACGAAACAAATAAAATAAAAATAAAATGAAAACAGCGCCATCTAGTGACGAATAGAAGTATGACACTGACAACCCACTTTGACAGCTAATAAACCTCTGTTGCACCATTAAACAAAGAAAAATAGAATAGAAAGAAACGTTTTTATTTTAAAAATAATAACGAATAAAAGTAAAGAGTAATAGATGATAATGATGTGTTTCACAAATAAGAAAAAACTGTTTGAACATTGAAATAAATAACTTCAAGCAAACATATTACGAAGGATTAAGTTAGCTGTAGGATTAAAATGTATAACGGATGAACTGAAAACTAAAAACACATGTTCGATTCGTATTATTACCATACTGTGTTGCTTTTTATAAGAACTTCTATAATTGGCAACTACAAGAATTCATCTCTGAAATGACATCAAATAAATAAATATGGGGTCTGAAGAAAAAAATATAACATTGCGTTGCAAACATAATCTTGCGAGAACATTATCATACGAATCACTTTGTATCAGGCGTAACTCACTAGATTCTATAAACTCTGATATCAACACGACTGCGTTAAGTATGTTTGATTTATCTACAAGCGCTCCGTCAGATGAGATCCAGAAGCTGAGAAAAGAATTAGAAGAAAAACAAATATTATTGGAAAATGCAAAAACAGAAATTGATAAACTATCATTAGAAAATATTCAACTACGTAAAGAAATTCAAGGACTATCTACATCTTATTCACGTCCTAAAACTATATCTACTGAAAACTTAAATACCCCAAAAGCAGTCAATCAACAAAGCTCTGATAACAACACAGTAAAAAGCACAAGAGAGTTACTATGTCTTGAACCTAGAAACAAACACAGCTATACAACCACATATGATTCGAAATTACATTCAGCTACAAGTATGAGCATTCCATCTTTAAATGTACCTACGGCAAAAGAAGATGAAGATATTTCACAGACTAAATTATCGAAACAGACATACAAAGAAGAAGAAGGCATGAATTGTAAACCGAAATCTATCTACATATTCGGCGCTCAACAATGCGTAGGACTAGCAGCTAAGTTGGTTCACTCCAGAACTAATACCAGGTATGAGAAATATAGAATTGAGTCTACTACTAAACCACAAGCCTCAGCAAACGAAATCCTTAGCAGCTGTGAAAGAATAAAAATAACCAGCGAAGACAAAATAATTATAAACGTTGGTGAAAATGATGACAACCCCACAAAGCTATTATACAATTTATCATATATACTGAAAAAGTTCGAAAAAACTAATGTTATTATTCTTGGTGTTAATAAGAGTTATCATTTGAAAGAAAAGACATTAAATGAAACATTAAAAAACTTTTGTAATAATATTGATAACTGTACTTTTATAAACTGCTATAAATTATCTGTATATTCATTATGTAAAAAAATTAATTATACGATTGACACTTCAGACTACAATGCAAGATACTTACAATTTTCTTCAAAAATGTGTAACAAAAATGCAACTACCAATATTTCATTTAAAAAAAATGATTTCACTCATAACAATACATTATCACACAATGAAAAAACACCTAACAGAGAGATTGTCAATAAACCAGATAATAATTGCAATGTAAACAAACCCGTAAAAGGAACTATACCATATTATTTCGATTTAATACGCAAAAAAAAATTAGAGCAGAATAAAATAGAAACATCGCAACAAGACAATAAGTTTTTTCTCTAATACCAAAAAACGATGTATCGACGAATGTAATACATTAAGCTCATTTACACTGTTCCATCAGAATATAGCGGGTCTATTAAACAAACAAGAAAATCTAGAATTATGTATAGACGAATTTGATAAAAATAAAAACTACATTGATGTGGTTTGCCTCTCAGAAACTTTCATAAAAAGAGGCAATGAAAACAATATAACTTTAAAACATTTTAAGGTAATTACATCATACTCTAGAGTAAAAGAAAAAAGAGGTGGTGTTTGTATTCTTGCCCGAAATTCCTTAGATTATAAAGATTTGGCTATTTGTAACACCATGTCAATGGACAAAGTGTTTGAATGTTGCGGCGTGGAATTTCCTTCTCTCAACTGCATTATGATTTGCTTATATAGAACGCCAGATAGTAACATAAACTCATTCTTTGATAAACTCGAATTACTACTACATAGGATTTGTAACAAACCTAATAAAAAAATTATTCTAACAGGAGATCTAAATATAGACACACTCAAAAGCAATAAAATTACATCACGTCTAAAAGACACTTTAACAAATTTTGGTCTTTCCCTACATATAGACCAACCGACTAGACAAAAAGCCTGCATTGATCACTTCATAAGTAACATTAAAGACGCTAATGGTAAAGTTCACGAATTATTTCTTTCCGACCACAATACAGGTCAAACTTTAAATTTTCCCATTTATAATAAACCAACAGGACCAAAAAGTTGGTATGTTTACAAAAGAGACTACAGTAAAGACAACCTAGACAAATTTATAAGTTGTTTGTCAGCACTAAGTTGGTCAGAAGTATATGATCAAGAACATTTAAATTCAGCTTTTGATATATTTCATGATACGTTTTGTTTATTTTACAATCTTTGCTTTCCAATCAACAAAGTAAGAATTAATTCAAACTGTAAATCACCAAGATGGATAACAACAGGAATCAGAAAGTCTAGTAAACTAAAACGAAAACTAAGATATCGTCAATACATGTCCAAATCTGAAGACGATACATCAAATTATACAAAATACAGTAATATCTTCAAAAAATGCGTTAGACGATCAAAACACCTCATAAACTCTAAAATAATGTCATCGGCAAAAAATAAAGGCAAAGCTGCATGGCAGATTATCAAAAACAAAACTGATTACGAAAATACAAAAAAATATATTGACACTATTAAAATCGACAATGATAACATAAACAAACCTAAAGAAATTGCTGAAACTTTCAACGATTTTTTTATAAATATTGCTAAAGGATTCCATAACAAAAATAAAGCTTCATCGGACAAAAAACATTTCGATTTACCGAACATGACGCAAACCATGTTTTTACATTCATGTGATGAAGATGAAGTAAAAAATATCATCATGTCCCTCAACAACTCAAAATCGGTTGGATTTGACGGTATTGCAACGCACATTCTCAAATCTTGCGCCACCATTATATCACCAATCATTGAACATTTAATAAATCTCTCATTCTGGCAAGGTATTTTTCCAGATAAACTAAAACAATCCATTGTTAAACCATTATTTAAAACAGGTGACATAAAAGAGTTATCTAATTACCGACCTATAACGCTTATATCGAACTTCTCAAAAATCTTTGAGAAAACCATGCATCGTAGACTCACAAATTATTTAGAAAAATTTCAGATCATAAAAGAGGAACAAAACGGCTTTCAAAGGGGAAAATCAACTACTTTAGCAGCATTTAAACTGTTAAAAAATGTAATTGATAATCTAGATAGACGCATTCCAGTATCTGTCATCTTCTTTGACATGAGCAAAGCCTTCGACTTTGTTAACCACGACTTACTAATACAAAAATGCAATAACTACGGACTTAGAGGAATCGTTATTGATTGGATTACTAGTTATTTAATTAACCGGCAACAAAAAGTAGAAATAAGCACAATAAATGAAAATAATGAGTCCACATCACATAGTTCTGAATATAGCCAAACCAAATCAGGAGTACCCCAAGGAAGCATACTTGGACCATTACTTTTCCTCATTTACATCAACGATTTACCTTCAGCTTTACAACAACAATGCATACTTTTTGCTGACGACATATCGGTAATTGTAAAAAATGATAGTAAATCAGAAACAAATCACGAAAAAATCCTTAATGAAACAGTAAACCAAGTTTTAAAATGGCTCGAAAACAATTATCTCTGTGCAAATTTAAATAAAACCAAATACATAAACTTCAAAAACTACAATTCTAAACAAAAATCATTTAAAGTTAATAGTCAAGGACAACAAATTAACGAAGTTAGTGAATACAAATTTCTTGGACTTATTCTAGACCAGCATTGTAACTGGAAACTACATATAGAGCATATATGCAAGAAACTAAATCAATTTGTATTTGCTCTTAAACGTTTAAGATATACCGCGAGTGAAGCTGTTGCACTTACTGCTTACCATGGGTACGTTTCCTCTTTACTCAGATATGGGCTGCTACTCTGGGGAAACTCGACGAATATTAATGATGCCTTCATCGTACAGAAAAAGTGCCTAAGAGCAATCTGTGGTATCAGTCCTTTAACATCCTGCAGACTTTACTATAAAAAACTTAAAATTCTAACCTTAACAGGCCTTTTCATAATGCAAGCTGGTGTATTTGTTAAAGAGCACTCTACACTTTTTATAACATGCGACATACATTCAAAATATACCCGTCGAGACCCAACACGGCTAAGAATTCCTTCACATCAAAGCACATTATGTCATAAGAATAGCTTTATCACAGCAATAAAAATTTTCAACAATATTCCAAAAGAAATAAGAGAACTCCCTCTAAAACGCTTTAGATCAAAACTACACAAATGGCTTATTGGTAATTGTTTTTATAGTGTAAAAGAATTTTTTGATAAAAAAGTAGCAGATAAATATAAGATATGATGCTGAGATCTTATTATATTACAAGTATAATATACCTTTTATTCTTATATGTTCAAATAATGAGAAACCCTAATAACAATTTTACTAAAAAATGTTTTAATTTTAACAAATTAACATGTTAAATTTGTTACATTTAACATGTTTAAATATTTGTATGCCAGTCCATGGCGAAACATGTAAGATCATCACTTTATTTATAAGACCTTAATGTACCATGTTTTAAAGCAAATAAATATATTCTATTCTATATTCTATTCTATTCTATTCTATTCTAAACCGTATGTCATGATGAATGATTTACCTAAGGAATTAAAACTTGTACTAAAAAGATTATTATAGGTATGTCATTATTTTTCACATCCTCATAAACATTTGTCTTGATGTGAAACAAGAGGACACATCACTTGGTTCCATAATATTGAAACTGGTGTTCCCCAAGGAACTACTTTAGGTCCTATTCCTACAAAAAAAACTAAGGCGACAATATGTGGTCTTCTGTTATGGTATGTTATTTATCTCCGCCATATAGCCGATATAGCCGCGGGCGGAAGCTAGTTTTATATATAGTATAAAACTAGCTTCCGCCCGCGGCTTCGCCCGCGAGGTATGTCGGTAAAAACTATCCTATGTCCTTCCCCGGGATGCAATCTATCTCTCTGCCAAATTTTATCGAAATCCGTTCAGTGATTTAGGCATGAAAAAAGGTGACATACAGACAGACAGACAGTTACTTTCGATTAAGTATATAATATTAGTATGGATAAACAAACGCTTGAATCTAAATAAGCCCTTATGATTCTTATTTCTACATGGATTCATTAATTTCAGCATGGAATCACCCACTGTTAATTACAGCTGGTCTATTTTGTAAAAATCTTACTGTGAAAACTCAGGTAAAGTGAGCTGTCATTCCACTTGATGCTAGGGTTTGACACTATAAACAGCTCACTTCACCTAAGCTTTCACGGTAAGATTTTTAAAGAATAGACCCACAGGCCTATTTACTTTCTGCCTTTCTTTTCCATATAGGTTTTTATTAATTATAAGTATAGCTAAAGGAAAAATGGTTTGTAGCTTATTATCATTTTATTAAAAATACTTCTATAACTTTAAATTCAATATGTACAGATTTATTAAATTGACATAATTTGACATTATCAGTACATGGGAATGAACAGCACTAAAGAAAGACAACATAAAATTAAATACAATATTTATAAAATTTAGGTTTACTGGACAGGTATGACATCTTTTCATGAGAATGAAGGCAGGTATACTCAATACTGTAATTTTTCTCACCAAGGGGTTTCGTATTACTCAATAAGTGGGTTGTGGAGGTCAAATAGGCCAGTTACTCCATGTAAAATACTGGTACTCAACTGTATCCGATTATACTGGAAGCCGACCCTAAAATTATATCGGACCAACACGTGGCCACCACTTTGAAAAAAAAAAAAAAATGGCGGACAGGTAGGTATGCCAGGTTCCATATAAAAATCTTCAATTCCCTTTGGTACAAA
This sequence comes from Gortyna flavago, assembly GCA_963669345.1. Classification (NCBI taxonomy): domain Eukaryota; kingdom Metazoa; phylum Arthropoda; class Insecta; order Lepidoptera; family Noctuidae; genus Gortyna; species Gortyna flavago. The sequence goes on along the minus strand of OY770150.1, from coordinate 8,900,220 downwards.
GATAAGATTAACTCTTTGCCTGTTCTTGCCAATATTCGAGTTACATTAGGGAAAATCTGAGGTAATTGTGTCATTATTAAACAAACACCATGATCCATAGAATATTACAAATAGGGAACTTAAGTAAGAGAAACTGTTTTTAATCTGTTGCTGTGTATTTTTTAATAGTAGAATAATATACCTATGTGCATATTCCCTTTATGTACAACTTAAAAGTTAACATTAAATTTAATCTACGTATATTATGTGGAGCTCTGTCTATAGTTTTTAGTGTCTAATATCTTTTTTCCGCACATCGCACAGATTCCTTTCTTGTAGGCACATGCTTGGCAGTAGTGGGAGCCCACTTGATGCACTTTTGTTCTGCATATTCTGGAAGAAAATAGAACTTTGTATTAATTCAGCCTAAAAGCGGTCACTGTTGGGCATAAATGTCCCCAAGCACCGCCACTTCAACCGGTTCTGTGCGTCCCGCATCCAGCGTTCCAATGCTACGCAATATCTTCTCGTCCCACTAACTGCCCTGTCTCAAGACGAAAGTCTTTGACCAGTGCATGTCGCCAGTGATGATCTTTGGCAATCTTGCATTAATAGGGGATTATTAGTGTGCCTAGAAAGAGGTGACTACTGAGATGACAACTTGTAGAGAAGTATGGATGAAGAAGATGACATATTGCGCGCGCCCCAAATAAATTGGCACAAGAGCAAGAGAATGATGAGAACTGAATTATTAGTAATATTATAACCCCCTTGCTAATAAACGTATTATATCAGATGAATAGTTACACACCGATTTTTCTCTTTCAGACAGTCGTCAGTAATTTGATTCGAAAGAAGACAAGGCGTTCTGTAACTATACAGATGCTATACAACGTTTATTAGTAAGGGGGTAAATCTGTAACTTTGTAAAGATACTTGTTCCGCCATAAATATCTGAATGCATTTGACAAAATAAGCACAAAATTAGACCAACATTAGCAAGGCAGCAGCTAGTGTTGATTCAAGCCGTCATGATATGTATCTGTATATATATATATATATGTGGCAGATGTTTTGTGTGACATGAGTTAAGTTAAACCTTCATACTAAGCACTCTGTAGTAGATTTATTAACTTACTGGCTGCAAGTAGGTACAGTGACACAGGTGACACTATAATCAACTATGTTCTCATTTTAGTTGGTTGATAATAAGATAAGCTAATGTATCAACAACTTGCCTGCATTCCTGAAACTTGCTAGTATATGGGTTGAATCGTCCTTTTTTCGCGGTAAGTGCTTTATTTTCACCAACTTTCCTCCCTCCAGACTCCACGGTATTCCTTGCTCCTGTTTTCCAAGGGTCTGGCGTGATGACACGGCCTAATTTCTTTTCACATTTCTCACAAACCATTTTCGTAGACCTTTGTTTTTGCAAAACAAAATTATAACCTTAAAGTTTACACTGACAAATACACCCAACACACTAAATAAATATGTGGTATAGTTTTCACTTAGCTTTTCTAAGTAATTGTTAAATGCAGTCTGTGTTTTGTTTAGAAAAATTTTATTCTTTTGGAAACTTTGCTGACAAACAAACAAATCACAAATACCACCAAATGTCATCGATAAAATGTCAAATTGTTTTTTTTTTTTTTTTTTATAATATTTATTCATGACCATAGAAGCAAGTCTTTCAGTCGAATACATTATGGGTTTTAACAATATTACATTAGTTAGTTACATAAAAATGCACGTTTTCCACTACATAATTATCCACTTGCCTCCCTTTCGGGTTGGGTGAATACATCTCAATGTTAACAAGTATAATCCTTTTCAGACTAATTAATTAGTTTTCAATTTCAGAATAATTATATACAGATTAGAGAATTAGTTAAATTTTTTCTACCGTATTACAAATATACTTAAACAACAAACTAAAATATTTCTTATTTTCTAATAATTCCTGAACGCGGCGGGGAACACTTTGACTTTGACGTTCACTTTCACTTTCACTGTCATTTAATTCTCTCAATTCACTGACCAAAATCAAACGTTGAATGTTAAAACTTGAACATTGTAAGATAACATGATCCAAATCAGCATCCTCTACTCCACAGTGTTGACAACGGCTATTGTTAATTATGCAAATCCTATTCAGGTGAGCTGGTGTTAAGCAATGTCCCAATCTCATGCGTGATATAATAGTTATAAATTTTCTTGTGATGTATTTCATGTTATGATACCAAGGTTTAATAGGTAATTCATTTTGTATTCCAGCATACCATCTGCCTTTCGTTTCCAAGGTTATGTCCCAATACTCTTTCCATAACAGTCTATTATGTTCTTTAAAAAGACTGTAGTAATCAGTGAATGGAACCTTGAACAACTCGGATCGATCTTCGTCATGGTCTGAACGGGCCGCAGTGTCAGCTACTTCGTTACCACGAATGCCACTGTGTGAAGGTACCCAAACTAATTCTACTTTAATATACTTATGAATTAGCTTTTGAATTATACGTCTAATATTGCATAAAATATAATTTAACTTAAAAGAAATATTTACATTGTGTAGAGCAGACAAAACACTCCTAGAGTCTGTTACTATTAAAATATTATGTACATTATTTACAACACTATTTACATGCTGCAGTGCACAATAAATTGCATAACATTCTGCAGTGAAAATGCTACATACTTTGTTTAACTTAAAACATTTACTGAAGTCTAGCTGTGGGTCATAGAAAGCTGCATTTACATTATGGTCTGTTTTTGATCCATCTGTGTAGATAACATAATGTTGTGGTCTATTGTCTTTAAACTGTAAAAAGTCAAATTTATTGTGCACAGTGTCTAAATGGATTGGAAAGCTGTTAATAATACCATTAAAAGGAATTTTGTATATAGGCCAAATATCATTTTTAACAATATCTTTTGAATTACTATTTACATGTTCAAATATTGTTGGCATTTCAGGTAAAGTTCCACCAACCAAAGAAGAAGCAGAGATGGCATTGGAAGCTATTGACTGTGAGATTATAGGATGTATTGTTAGTTTCTTAAGTAAAGGATTATTTGATGCCATGACTTTTAATAAAAATCTCTCAGCCAACAACAACCTTCGTAATGTCAAGGGAGGTATACATGTCTCAACTTCTAACGAATTAATAGGTGTGGAGCGCATAGCACCACAAATAAGTCTCAGTCCCATATTTTGAATTACATCTAATTTTCGTAACAAGGTGCTATTGGCATTCATGTAAGCTAAACTGCTGTAATCGAAATGGCTTCTCACTATACTTTTGTACAGCATACTCATAACTCTGGGGTCAGATCCCCAAAAACTTCCCGCTAAATGTCTCAATAAATTAATACCATTCAGTGCTTTGTTACTAATATGTTTAATATGTTCATCAAACTTTAATTTATCATCAATAATGACGCCTAGGAATTTATGTTGCTTAATAACAGGAATTTCTACATTATTATATGAAATTTTAACATTGCTATGAGTATTTACATTTTTTCTGATAATTAAAATTGAACTCTTTTCTGGACTTATTTCTAATTTAAGTTTATTATGATAATAGTTGTATAATTGAGACAAAGCCTTATTAATATTAGCCATTGCTATATCTATGTTTTGATTTATGCTGTACATAAGCAAATCATCTGCAAATTGCAGGATTTTTACATCTGGTACATCTACATATTTTAATATTTCAGAAGTATACAAGTTATAAAGTAAAGGAGACAAAGTTGCCCCTTGCATTGTGCCTTTGTTGACAGTTCTAGGTCCATGCAATTTATTATTATATTTAACAAATACAGTTCTATTGTTTAAAAAATAATAAAGCCATTTTAGAACATGGCCAGGTATACCAATATCGTGTGATACTTGAATGAGTTCTTCTATATTTACATTGTCAAAGGCACCTTTTACATCTAAAAACACGCAGATTGCATTAGAGTGACTTAATTTAACCTGCCTTACATCTGATAGTAAAGATACAAGGCTTTCAGAGCAACTTTTACCTTTTCTGAAGCCAAACTGTATAGAAGGAATTAAGCTTTGCGATTCAGCAAAATAATCTAATCTTAACTTCAACATATTTTCAAAGAGTTTGCCTAAACAAGATGATAAGGAAATAGGTCTATATGAAGAAGCACTATTTACAGGCTTATTAGGTTTTAAAATTGGAATGACACACTGTGTTTTCCAAGACTCAGGTATTTCTAATTCATCCCATAGTTTATTATAAATATTAAGTAATGTTGTCTGTGCATTTAAATGTAATTTTTTGATTAACATGTAAGGTATGTCATCCAATCCTGGTGTAGTATCTTTCCTACTTTTAAAAGATGTTTTTAACTCTTCTATACTGAAATTGCTCTTGAGAAATATATTTACATCATTTTCTGTAGCATTCTCGAATAAATTCTCAAGCCTAGTGTCATCTATTTCAGTAGAATCTGCTAAGTTATCTAAAAAACTGGGAACCCACTCATCATTGATGTTTTTGTTTCGATTTGTTCCAATTTTTTTAAACTTTTTAATGTATCCCCATATCCTAGAAACTGGAGTTAACCTATTGAAGCTACTACATAAATTTTTCCAAGAAGAAGAACTCTCTTCCTTCAGAATTATTTTCTTTTTTGCATCTAGTTTTTTATATGTTATCCAATTTTCAATGTTGGGCTGAGAAAAATAATACTTTAATGCTTCTTTCGATTTTGCGACAGCATCACTACATTTTGTATTCCACCATGGTACTGGTTTTTTAATAGGTGTGTTTGCAACTAATTTTCGTTTTGGAATTGTTTTATTCCTTAAATCTTTTAATGTGTCTATAAAATGGTTATAAGCATTGATAGGGGAATCATTTATTGAGTCCAACTGGGAAAAACAAGTTTCTGATAGGCTATAATATTCGTCCCAATCTGCCTTACTATAAATATATTTCTCTTGATCCACCGGAGGTGACGTGTCATACATAGATGGTTGAATGTTGATCTCAAGTATGGTTGGAAGATGATAGCTACCCATGGGATCGTCATGAACATACCAGTTACATAAATGAGCTATTGAAGAGCTAACAAGAGCAAGATCTATTGCAGAAGCTTGTCTATTAGGATAAGGAACAGTTGTTGGTGATCCATCATTCAAAATACATAAGTCAAATTCATCAATGATATTATACAAACATCTACCTCTATTATTATTACTATGGCATCCAAAGGCTATGTTGTGAGCGTTAAAATCACCCATGACTATATAAGGTTTGGGTATGTTATTGATTAAATCCTTTAACTTTGCTGAGTCAAACCTGATACTTGGAGGGCTGTAAATACAAACTATTGCCATTGCTCCAAACTGTGTTTCTATAGTGATACATAAGTTTTGAATAGATTCTGAGAAGTGTGTATTAACTACTCTGTATTTTAAACGATGGTTCACCAAAATGGCTACTCCATTATGGGAATTTATGGAATTTTTGTGAATTAAATTATATGTGGGAAAGTGTGGGATTATAGAATTAGATTTAAACCATGTCTCATTAAGAAGACAGACATCTACTTTTTTTTCAATTAATAAATTTTGTAATAGGCTCTTTTTACTCTGTAAACTCTGTATGTTATACTGTAAAATATTTAAATAATTATCCATATTTAAATTAAATTTGATAAAAATATTTCTTTTATTTTCTTATGTGTGAGTGGACCATCAGCGTCACTCTTGTTTCCTAATGCAACCAACGATTTAACAATTGCGTTAATTATAATGTCATTATTTGCTACTTGTTTAATATCTAAAATGTCATTGGATTTAGCTTTATCAGTGACCTTGGGTAAAACAGGGAAAGATTTCTCATTAAATGTAGGGGGTGATTTCACAACAGTGGCATAAGATTGCTGCAGAAATTTGGCCTTTTTCTCTTCAATTTTTTGTTTTTTAATGGGACAGTCTCGTGAAATGGCAAGATGATTACCTGCGCAGTTGATGCATGTGATCTCTTCGACATCGCATTCTTTGTAGGAATGGCGACCAGCACAAGAAGAGCAGTGTTGCTCGCCTCTGCAAGTCTTAGCAGAATGATTAAATTTAAGACATTTATAACATTGTAATAATGGTGGTATGTATGTTTTCACCTCATATCTAAATAGCTTTATATAAGCATATTGCGGTAAAGATGTTGATGCAAAGGTGACGGCAACTGTATTGAGAGGCACTAATTTTCCCTCTACTTTTCGCATGAATCTTTTAATTGAAATTACATCAGAGTCGCACACTATATTTTTATATATTTCCTCATTGGAGAGTTCTTTGGGCACAAACCTCAATACACCAATCCTTTCTGTTAGATAAGATGGTATAAAGGCTTTAAACTTATTTTTCCATAAAAATTCTTCCATCTTCAAAAAGTTGTTGGCTGCAGCCGCCTTCTTAAATGTTATGCCTATTTTGTGTGCATTAATTCTGTGTACTCCTAAGACTCCTTTTACATTATCTGATATTAAGTTGGTGAGTGTGATAGGATTTTTATTCCCTACCTTCTCCTGCTCTGTTGATTCTACGTAAACTATATATTCCGAATTTGTGTTTTCAATGAACAGTCTTTTATAATTAGGTTTGGTGAAAATGTTATACTTGGTAGAGTCTGAATTTCGGTTGTTACTACTATACTTGCGTTTTTTCTTTTCCCCCGGCTCTGGCGACTCCTCACCGCCACTGGTGACACTCATGGTTTTTCGAGGTCTTATCCGATGTTATTAATGTGGTATTTCTGTACAATTATAGATTTATAAAACTTTTTGTGAAATGGAAATTACCGCCTCGTTTGACTTCCCGCCAAAAAGTCAATGTCAAATTGTCAACTGCAATGTGACCATCTTATAAATGGAGAATCTGCCACACACTGAGCAAAAAATCTGCTAAAATCTGCCACACTTGGCGCCAAAATTGACAAAAATATTCATGGAAACGGAAAAAATACACAACGAATTCAATTAAATTTGTTTAATCAACCAAAAAAATTATTTATAATTTTCTTATGCATTATCCGCATTTGCCTCCAAATTTTCGTTTTTTTGTGTACATAGATTTTGACGACTTCTTTTTGCTGAAATATTAAGCTTGACTGTACCTTCCTCTAAGCCATAAATTGAGATAGGCGTATCCGGTTCCAATACGGTGAAGAGCTCTAAGTCCCGCAGCGTCATATCCGCCCCAATCCGACAGGTAGTGGGGCTACGTTTGCACAGCGCAAGACGATATCCATGAACCTCATTGGCGTTCGGAACTCCGAACGATGTAGTCGCGTTTAAAAGTAACTCGTTACTTTTAAAGAAGGGTGTCCTACTTTTTAGTGTTAAATAAAAATTAAGTTGTGTTAAAATAAACTCTTTTGATGAAAATAATTATTAATAATGTTTGTATGGACAATGCCCCACGTGCTCGGTCGCAATGTAGTGGTTCGAGCAGTAGCAGCGATTCTTCTTCCACGGCGCGTAAAAGGAGACATCGTAGGCGAAAGGAGCGGCGCCGCCGTACAAAGCTAAGTAAATTAGAGGACGCTTTTATAAAACTTACTGAAAAAGTATCCTCTTTGCAAGATTTTATTGTTAATAAAAATAATCAGCCGTGCATGTCTGACAGTGAGTCTATGCTAAAATTCAGAGCCCTACTGAACTGGATAATGAATTAAACGAAGAGAAAAGGATTGATTTTAAAATACAAACTACCCTCAAGTCCCTGACATTACAGACAGTACGCATCTCGAATTGCTGAACAAATTGCAACATTTTAACTCGCCTGACTGGGCTCAAGTACGTTATTCTGAAGTACAAAAACTTAATAATGTTACCCCAGGTTTTGTAGAGCTCGAAAGTAATGATGTTTTGAAAATGTTTGAACGTAATCGTTCGTTAGCTGTCGTTGAAAATTCTTTAGCTGCTAATGTAACATGCTGTTATATTGCAAAACGAAGCATTTCAAAAAGGCTTAAGCCAATTTATTTCATGGGTATCCGAATTAAAAAACCCAACGACCACTGTAGAGATTACTTCAAAAATCAATGATTTTTTGCCGAAGGGCAAACGGGCTGATAGAGTGAAACAACGTCGTGATGGTATTTTAAACTCTGTAAAAGAAAGTTGTTTTAAGGAATCATTAAGGAAAATACCTGGGGGTATTTTCGTCAAATAAATGATGCACAGATGGGTCTGTGCATCATTTATTTGACGATGCAAAGTTTACAGGTTTTGTAGGAAAACAAGGGGGCGTCTTAAAAAAATTCCAAGCCACACCCATTAAATTATCCTCGCATGGTAGATCGTATAAACCTTCTGTCCAAAGAAAGGACACAAAAGGCAGGAAATATAATAGTGCCTGTGCGCAACAGTACAAACTATCGGCCCTCCACTAGTAGTGGCAGTGAACTGAAAGTTTATTTTCGTTCACTGAGTAGTGGTCTTAATCCTGCGCAAGGACGAAAGAGAAGAGCAGAAGAGTTTTTTCGTCACACCGAAGATACACGATACGATAAGAAACGTTGTACCCCGGGACGGCGTGATAAACGAGTCGATTGACTATCATCGTTTTCAAGCCGGGAGAATCAAACATCGGGTAAGTGTCTGGAGGAAGTTGGGGGCACCTTTATAGATAATATCAGGCTATCGGATCCCCTTTTTAGCAAACCACCGCTTATTCATCCCTTGGAGATTCCCAGAACATTTCACACAATCAATTCAAAAGAAATCATAATCCAATTAAAGAAGCTAGTAGAGGTGTTAGAAAAAGCTTCGTTGACTCCGAGCTTTGTCTCAACAATTTTTCTTGTACCAAAAAAGGAACAGACATTTTTGTTTCGTCCAGTGTTCCACTAGCTTACCACAAAAATTTTGTTTCGCCTTTTTCACTTCCTTTTCTAAGGGAGCTTTGTTAAAAAACTGTTGAACCTGAAACAGTTTAAAATTATTCATTTTAAAAAATCTCTGAAGAATCCGATTATAATATTTATACTTATTGTAAAGTACTTACCGATGATTGGTCGCTATACCCAATACTTAATGTTATTTTTATGTTTCTGAGATTATCCATGTCCATAAAAAGAAAATAATCTAATAATTAATTTACAGTTGCAAGCTTTACAGAATGCAACGTCAAAGTGCCTTGTCATCCTTAGACAACCGACTCAACAACCAGAAAGCAAGGCATCTTGCTCCCACTCTTGGTCGATAAGAACGCTCGTATTTTCTCTTCATATTTATTAATGATTCGATACGCAGAACCTCTCATAATAATACACATCAAAAGTTGATTGGAAACTAATAAAGAAGATAGGAATATGAACACTATTCCAGTTTGATTACAGTTCATAATCATATATGACGCACTTGCTTAAAAACAGAATAAGCGGGAAATCCCTGTATGATTTGGCATGAAACAGAAGTTGCCAGTTCGATAAAATCATTTGTAATCTAATTATATAAAAAACCTGATGTAATTATTTATAAAAAAAATTCATTCATTGAAAATTCAGATTAAGTAATGTGAATTTTCTTGAAACCTTTAAATCTGCCGAAATCTGCCACTTTTGTAAATCGTCAGCATGATCTGCCACAGACAAATTTTTGGAGCGAAAACTGCCAAAATGGCAGAAATCTGCCACAAATGGTCACACTGGACTCAAATGTCAAGTTTTCAATCGGATGGTATTCTAGATAGTCTAACTAAACCAAAAGTGTAATCAAATAATATTTTAGTCGAGGTTAGTTGGTATAGTGCGACATGAATTTTCGAGTTTAGTTGGTATAGTGCGATATGAATTTTAATAACGTGGTGAACATAGGCGCTGTTCACGGTAGTATCGCCGCTATGTAGGAACCGTGTCGTGCATGCGGTGCCTTCTCTATTTAACTTATCGAATATTGTTCAAACCAGACTTTCTTGCAAACTAAACATCCTGAATAAAATACTCTATGCAATAACTTCTTTTAGTCTTTATCTAGGCGAATGCCGTGGCAGCGTTAGAAATCAATCTAGATTAAAGTAAAAGGTAAAATGAAGGTTGGGAACAAAAAATAAAAAAAAAACAGTCATAAATGTAAAATATTAGTACCTACTAAACAATGACATTATTATTTAAGTACTAATAACATCACCAACATAATTATTACATTCAACAATTTTATTGTTTACAAAAATATTTAGGAAAGGTATGTACAGAGGCCAGTACATCAAGTTACCCAATCTGTCAAATTTCTTTGATAGATTTTCAACTTTACTACAAACAAATAAGGTTCATATTCAATTGGGAAAATTTGACAGATTGGGGTACGTTGATGTGCTGGCTTCTGTACCTACTACTGCTAATGTAGTTACAGACATAATTACTTACATTCATTGCATTATTTACATCGTTGAGCAGACATATTTTTCGTAGGTAGGTACAGAGGCCAGCACATCTACCTACCCCAATCTGTCAAATTTTCCCAATTGAATAAGAACCTTATTCGTTTGTGGTAAAGTTGAAAATCTATCTAAGAAATTTGACAGATTGGGATAACTTGATGTGCTGGACTGTGACTCTGTACTTAAGAAGCAAAGGATTAGCAATATTCTTCAGAATTATTCAAATTGAGATTTATAGTGACGTAATTAGGGTGGTTTTAAATGTAACGTTACTTTGCAATCGCTAGGAAGGTAGGTACCTAATTGATTATGAATAAACTAGCTTTTGCCCGCGACTTCGTCCGTATGAAATTTCTTGTTTTAATTATACCTAAGTACTTAATTATATCCTACAGCTGCCCTGTTACTTCGTTTTCAGTTAGCGTTCTTTTGACATTTTTCGTTTTGCTCTGCTCCTGAGGATCCTGGCGTATTGTTAATAGCCTTAATAGCCTATTGTTAATAACCTTCCTCAAGAATTGTTTTTTTTTTTTTCTAATACTGACAGTTCCAGAGATTATCGCGTTCAAACAAACAAACAAAGTCTTAAGTTTTATTATTAGTAAAGGCCTTGAAGTGAAAATAGCTGGTATAAAGTCGGATAGTACCTACCTACAAACTTTCTAAGGTATGTACTTGCACTTTATCGAAAAATATAGTATATAATTAGTCACCAAAAATAATTAGGATGTACCTGAGTAGTTCGAGTACATAGTTAAACTTAGGTAAGGTACTCCATTCATTTCATTAACAATTTAGCGATCGCAGATTGCTTTAAGATAGGTAGGTATGTAGGTAACATGTAAATAAATAGCTACGTCACCTGCGTGTGATAAAAAGGTGATTTCATTGCATAGAACTGTCTGGGCATTGAATACGGGGTCAAATTAAATTAGCTAGCGAAACTTTGCAGACGTGATGGGTATCAATATGTAAACACGATACAACACAGAAAACAGATTTTCTCAACTCACACAAATTGAAACAGATTTTTTAAACTGATATAAAGTGTCTAAAAAATTAACCGCGGTCGATAACCCCAAAAAAATCATCAAATTAATTCATTTTTTGTTACATCTGCGGAGTTTCGGTAGCTAATTTAATTTGACCCTGTAATTATAAAGTAAAAAACCTTATTTTAGCAAGAGGCAGATAAAATAATACATGAACAAATTAACAATCATTATATAACTATTTAATACATAATATAATTTACAATTCATGGTGATTAATCGAGTTTCTAGATGTGGTTCACTGTAGGTACCCCAGGATTGCCACTGAAATTCTCACGGTTTAACCTAATCTCATTTCGAAGACAAGAATCTGACAGTCGGTAGTCACAGTTGCGAACACTATTATAGGTAGCTAACAATGAAATGGTAGGTACCTTTAACAAATGAGTCAGTTTACTGATACTATTCTTGTAGACAAAAGAGGTAAGAGGTTCTTAGGTATAATGCAAACTGTTTATGTAGGTATAGAGGTATGAGGAACAGGGTGTAAAGTTCACTCTTCCTCTATAGAAAAGGGAGGATCCTCCGGCCAGACGGGTGTCGTGTCTGATGGACAAACTGCCCGACAATAGATGTCGGGACGTATCATATGACCGCCCATAATAATTATTAAAACATTGTATGATCTCGAGATTGGATTTGATCTTTACAACATAATCCTGTAGCCCTAAATATCGTAGATCATAGTGTAAAGTTTAGACCGATAAGCAGTTTACTTTTTGATTATGTGCTCGATCTTGTCCGTAAGAGAAACCATCTTCCCGATAAGTTGCTAGAAATAAAAAAATAAAAATTAGTTCCATTCCAGACATTTCCATCATAGTCTAAAACACAAATCTTTCTACTTACGCCTATCTCGACCATCTTTAGGAGCAGATATTTACCTGACCCTCGTGTCCAACCGCCGCCCGGCATAGCATAGGTAAGCATAATCTGCCTATAATGTTCCCACTGCTGGGACACAGGCCTCCTCTATGTGAGAGGGAGTGGGCCGTAATCCACTACGCGGGCCCAGTGCGGGTTGATAGATGTCACATGACTTCGAATTTTAGCTTCTAGGACATGCCGGTTTCCTCACGATGTTTTCCTTCACCGTTTTGAGAGCAGTGGTGATGAAAATAATTTACACAAAGTAAAGCGCCTGTCTGGGTTCGAGCCTACGACTTACAACTTGCAAGTCGCAGCCGTTACCACTGGGCCACTACTGCTCTTGCTCTGCCGTTACCGCCGCCCGGTGCCGACTAGGAATCAACGATTTTCTTACTCATGAAACGTAGGTATAAAAGATACCCCTCTCAGTAAAAGAGATAATAGTTGTTCGAAACTTCCAGAGACCGCTCGCTTTCCACTGTTATCAGGAGTTGACTTCAGATTCTTACCAAGTTGATTTCTATAACTAAAAATGAGTTTACCTTCATTTTCCCCTTGACTATGTTCTTCCACTTTCTCCACCAGCGAAGGACAATAGACTTAGTCGAAGAAGAGAAGTTGTTTCCAACTTCCTTATTGCTACTGTCAGTGTAAGGCAGTAATAAGTGTGAGTAAGAGTTGGAAGCAGAGAGTGAGCCGGCAGAAGAGTCAGTGTAAGAATTAATGTGTGATTGTGAGTTCAAGCTTGGGTTTGAAGAGTACTGCGTATTCGAATGGGAAGGTAACAACTTGCTGAAGAATGAGCCTAACGGTGACGAGTGTATTGGATTAAATTTGAAACCCAAATTCAATGCTGTGTCTAATCCCAGTTGCATGCCTGATCCTATTTGTGATCCTGCAGCGGAACCTACGGCTGAACCTTGATCTACATCTTGGCCTGAATCTGAGCTTGGATTTTTAGGAAATAACCCTGAGGAGAAGTTTGGTAAGGGACTGAACCATGAACTTGAACTTGATTCTGAGGAGTTTGGTTTGGAATTTAAAGTTAAGTTAGTGTCTGAATTGTAATCAAAATACATAATTGGGGACTGTTCCTCTTTGTCTCTTAATGTTTCCAAATCTGTATTAAAACCTGGAGATAAATCCTCATCATTGCTAACACTTTCTAATTTAACGAGCGCATCTACATCTTTTCTGCGAGCTTTATTTTGAGAACTAATAATGAAATCTTTACTATCTCTGTCCGTCAATTCAGCGTTTGTATTTTCGTTACCCGTTTCCATTCTGCTTTCGGATTGGTGATTTATTACAGAGTCTGGTGAACTACTCCTTCTATTATCATTAAGATTTCGAACCTCTAATGGCGCCTCAAAATCTTCAGTTTCGAATAGAACTTGGACAGAACTGTCAGGCAAATGTCTTACAATTTTCATTAGTCGTACGTTGTCATTTGTCATATTAATGTTATTGATGGATTTTAGGAAGTCATCGTATGGCATAGTGTTTTTGACTAGGAACTGTGGACGATACACGAGACTTTTGGGATATTTAATAAGATGTGTGAGTTCTACGTACCCTTTGTTAGTATCTAGAGCAAAAGGTACTGCAAACTCCGGTGTCTGCAGTGACGCATCACGAGCCCTTTTAAGGAACTCTGCAATGCTTTCAAAAGTTTTTACGTGTACTTTGCTTTTTTCTTCGATTAATTGATCGTCGTTTCTTAATTTTGTTAAATCTATAAATGGCTGCTCTACAATATTTGATTCTGTTTGTTGATCAAAGTTCAACGCATGATTTGATTCTTCCGAAAAACTCTCTTGTAAAAATGCATACTCATCGTTTTTGTCTTTTTCCTTGTCATTTTCTTTATCAGATGAAGCTAACTTTTGGTTTGTTGACTTAAATCTAGTATTCTTTTTATCATTAAGAGAAATCGCTGAGTTTATTGAACTTGTAAATCCATTCGAATTAGTTATTTGGTGTGTTTTGTAAATTCCATCATAGTCATCGTATAGTGGTGGTGACTGGAAATATTCATTGTAGGTCGTCAGATAGTCGCTGTTATCATTCTGTTTATTGTTTTTAGTATCTGATTCTCTGATATCTGTATCACGGGCGACGGTATACGCCCCAGAGTTCATACCTTTGATTTGATCAAAACTATATTTCCTAACCCACCCGGAGTCAGTTTCATCGTCACGCTCATGAACATCTTGATCATGTTCGAATGAACTATCATGACGTTTTGTGTGTAGCTTTTTATGCGATTTATTTCTTTTTAGTCCTGTATTTTTTGCTTCTATCCTCGGCGATATCTTCCTATGTCGTCGACTGTCATCATTAGAATAGAATTTTGAAGCATACACATAGTAAGGGTTCTTTGAGTCTTTACCAAAACTGACAGATCGCAAGGTATGATCGAGTTGACATTCAAAAAGCCCTATATATCTTTCCATGACTGGTCGCAATGAAATTATAAGTTTGCGAGTAAGGTACTTTTCACATTTACTTTTCACCAAATCAGATTTAAGAGAACTTTTCTTTTGTTTCTTACTGGAAGATTTTGATGATGCTTTCGACCGTGTTTGCAGTTTCTCACTTTCATTCTGATTTCCTGATCTGTATGCAGGGCGAGATCTTTTATTCTTACTTGGATTAAAAACTCTTCTGTACTTATTAGTCGGTCTTTGTCTTGGCACTTTTCCTTTATGGAAGTCATTATACGACTCGTTTTCAATGAGTACCGTTTGGAATTCTGGGCTAAGATCACTAGTTGCCAGTGAGAGTGGCATGTGCCCGTTACTAAGTTTCCCAAATTTAACCTTTCTTTCCCTCTGACTCAGTTTCTTGTTTCTTGCCAAACTGTCATCTTCACCTTCACAGTCACTATTCTCCAAATAGTTTTTATACAACAAATCAACTGATGAACTAAGAAATTCCTCATTCACCTGTTGACAGTCTTCAGTTTCGGCGTCCGTATAATCTGGTTTGAGGTACTTTATGATAACTTTTGAAATATTTTTTTCTGCATTACCTTCAGTTTCTTCTAACAGTTTCCTGATTTTAAGCATAACTTCACTTATTTTATCCCTAGGTCCTTCGTGTTTCGCTTTGTGTGATTCAGGTGATGGTTTTGCGTTTTGATGTTCTAAGTATGCTTGTATCATCATGGCTATGTTGTGTAGGGCCCTTTCGTTTGGCTGTTCTGTGACGATTATTAGTTTTGACAGGTTAGACCAGAGTTTTATGAGGTTCTCATTGTATATTTTGCAAGTGTCAGGATCTTGGGTGTAACCTGCTTGTGTGTTTGTGGATCTTCTCTGTCGACTTCTTCGGTCACCTTGTCTGACCTATGACGAAAATTCAGTGGATAAATACAATACATGACTTGTGAGATAAGATTCCCTTATGAAACACGCACACGGGAGCCGATCCCTAAAAAAAACTCAATATACTCTTAAAGTCAGTCATATTATTATATTGATGACTTGGTAGCTTATATAGAAGTCACAGATGATCTTTCGGAGTTCACACGAAGTCGTATAATTCAGAACCATCCGTTATTAATATAATTGTATGGAAAAAATCTGTTTACATAAATAATACTGATGATACTCACTATTCTCTGGAAAACTGGTTGCTGCAAAATATAAATAATTTAACATTAAAGAACCAGTTTTTGATATTTAACAATACTTTATTTCGTAGTTAGTTTCATAAGTTACAAGATATACAACATTTGTTTTTAGTGTATGCGAAACCTGAATATAGTTTGTTCAGAATAAGTAACTGAATCGATTTCAATAATTTTTACACCATGTTATATTTTGTCCCAAAAATATTTAATTACAATAAAATCGCCGTGCAGTTAGGTACCTACTGCCAAACTATTATCAATGAGCGTACGATGCTGGAGGAGCACAAAACATGGTCACCCCGCGCCGCGCCGCGTGGTGAGCATGTTTTTGAACGGACAACCAGGTAACATAACAAGCTTATAACTTTGTGATTTCTCATGATACAGTTTTGAAATTTTGTTTAAAGATTCATTACATAAAAATACTAGACACGTGTTTCCGGTTTCGCACATACTAAAAATAATGTTGTATATTATATACTGATGTGAGACTTGATCAGGCTTTAAGAAGTAGGTTATTTTAGAAAAGGTCAAATTAAATTAGCTAGCGAAACTAAGACGTGATAGGTATTGATATCGAAACATGCTATGCATCGAAAACAAGTGTTTATATATTTTTGCTTTTATATATATATATATTTGTGTTTAGATATCCCATCACGTCTGCGGAGTTCCGCACAAATTTAATTTGAGCCTGTATACTCTATTACATATATCGAAAGTTGTTTATAAACAATGGTAATAACCAAGATTTTAAGCGATAGCTTGATGAATACACTCTCACTATGACCCATTACTGAAATAGTAAAGTGTATGCTGTTACTTACTGGATTGTTGCCATTTAATAATGTGTTATGCGACGTTCTCAAATTCTTCCCAATATCCAAATATTTCATAAATTCATTTAATCTTAAATTATCATTCGGATGTACGTTGTCAATAAGGTCACTTCTTAGAAATATGGTTTTGCTGTTGTCCTTTAAATCTATGTTATCCTCAAGTTCATCCAAATGATTATGAGCATTTTCTACTCTATTGCCAGGCCTCAAATGACTAGCCGATTCTGAGTAAAATTTATTCAAAAAATCATGTAATCGGACATTATTGTCAGATTCTTTTCTTGTTGAAATAACTCCACCTCGCTTAATGTGTAATTGGTTCAAAAGTTCTTCCAAATCAAAGTTTTGTGTCATCGGTATAGCAGCAGTCCTTATAATGGATTGGTTTTTGTACTCTGTGTCTATTTTATTCGGCTGTTCAATCAATTCATCTTCATCGTTTGTATAATATTGATCACTAATTTGTATATCCTCTTCAGAAGATATTTCTCTACCGTCGTATTTGTCTTCAGTTATTAATACAGGATAAACCTCAGGCTTTATGTCCACAAGGTTCACACTGTTTCGTAATAAATTGTTTACGCTATGACCTCCGCTAATTCTACTTTTTACAAAACCGCTGTTGGGAATAGTTAACTTACTCATTAGCTGTAGAAATTGTTTATTATAAGCATCAAAATTATGCAGATTTGAGCTGCTTTTAATAGGGTTCCTGAGATTTAAGGCTGAATTTTGCACGTGGGCACCACGTTTAAAATATTCAGTAATCTGAGCAGTGGATCTTAAATTTTTCTTTTTCTGTTTAGCCGTTTTTGTTTTTTTGTTTTTCAAAATTTCGTCAATTCTTTCCATCATTTTGTTGCTTCTGGGTGCATCTGCGCTTAGTAACTGAATATCATCCTCATATTCTTCGCTAAAATTGTGTTTCTTAAAACTCGATAGTAGGTTTTGTATATCTTTCTTTGCTTCCTCTTCATAAAATTCTCTTGTGTGCTTGACGGCTTCTTTCCCTGCTGATTTCTTTTCCTCATTTTTCTGTAAAAATGTAATTGGCAATAGTTCAAAAATCTTATTTGATTTTATATAATTTTGCTTGCTATTTAGTTTACTGTATTTTTTTACTATGAATTTAATATTTTACTGTACTTCAGCTCCATCCAATTTCAGTTTTTTTTTTATAATATAGTACTTATAAAGAAAATAAATCGTTTATGGAATGGTGATGCGTATAATCAGCCCAAAGAATAGGCAACTCACTCACTAATAGAAATAAACGCTGAAAAGTCCGACATCTTTTTTTTTATGGATGGGAAATCATCAAATGACCCCTCCCGCTCTGGGTGGAGCGGAAGGGAGTGTCAGACTCTTACTGACTAAAACCCATCCGTGTTCCTTCCTTGGCCGCTGCCCAGGTTATACCTGTGATACTAAAAAGAAAGTCCTTAATTGGTATTGTCTTCACTAATTGTAAGTTCAAAAATATTATTATTGTAATTACATACCTACTAATTATTATACATTATACTAATTACATGCGTCATCACTGCGAACGAACTTATACCGTGGTATTACTGATTCGGAATAACTGAAAAAAAGCAAGTCCCGTTCGTCCACAGTCCACACTGTGAACGAATTAAACATTTTTTTCCTGATCGTCAACCACTCTTCAACTGTGTGGCCTAAAGGTGTTACTCGGTCAGGAACATTTGCATTATCAATTATCTGAGTGTCATAGGATATAGGTCTACCAGAATCTCATGGCATAAGAAAAAATGAGATAAACACCTAAGGCAATGCCAATCCTTATGAAAATAAATCACTATTTGTTTTTTATGCCATGAGATTCTGGTTGACCTATGTTTCGTCCACGCGGATCAAGTCACCTGTAGAAGCTACTCAGAAACTAAACTAGACTTACCGATAAAATCTCTGTGAAAGCACAAATTATTAAAATATAAAAGAAGTTATTTCTCATGGTGCACACTGCCGCCGATTGAACACAGCCTTCTAGCCGTGCCAAATCCTAACAAAACACTAATTATTGTTTCCGATAAAATCCAAAATTGATATTTGCTGAAAGGTGTCGCTATTAAATTGTATTGTTGCCTATTTAAATGGATTTGTGTGTTATCACGATTGAGAGAGTAACTGTCGGTTATTTTATAATATATTGTAGAAAAGATTAGTAAGTTTAGTTTGCTAGAATCTCGAAAACGGTTGGTCGTAGCCAGATTTCATAAATTTTGAAAATAAAATACTTACTTAGCTCTTTTCTTGCGTTTTCTTCCTAAATATCCCCAAATGTTGGAAGGAGATTGACAATTTCATGAACTGTATATTTTGCATGTCTGTCTTTTAATTGTGTATTGCTAAAATAGGTACAATATTATTTCATTGTCTACGACAGCCACGTAGGCCCATCTTTCGCTACTGACTCTCAATGTTTCCATGCAGTACCTAAACTCAAATTAGCATGAAATAGGTACACAACACTTACGTTAAACATGAACGGTGTTAAAATAAAACGAGGAAATGATCTATAAACATTATATTGAGCAAACATAATTTAATTGAATGGTGTTTTACTCGGTGGACATTCAATGTAATATACCTATAATGGAAATATTTTAGAGAATTTTCTAGCAACTAACAGATCTATACGAGGTCAATGAAGAAATCTTTAGAGGGTATTAAAATATAGATTGAATAAAACTGTCACCAAGTAGGTACCTAGAGGTACCCAGCTAGAGTTTTAAGATTTCATAACTTACGATATTGTTGATTGTTTAGTTAACAATTGATTTCTAGACTACATAATGTGTATGCAAAGATGATATTATGATTTTAAAGGGAGAAAAGTATCATAATAATCCGTGTCGTTTTCATAATTTTACTCTTTAGGATATCGAGTCTCTAATTCCCAATCTAGCTTATCGGATTTTCTTCTTTAACAATTATGCAACGTCTGTTTATTAATATAACTACTCTGCATTATATTTGTTAGTTGCTTCAAAACTTTCGTTCATACACCAGAATTTATCAACTTCAACTTCTATTAACACACATTCTTCTTTTTTCACAAGTTTTACGATAGCCGATTGAAGTTTCTTAACCCAGCCCTAATCGTTTTTTATTTAATATAACATCTCTAACATCAAAAGCTTTGTTATCTACAATTAAAACTAGCACAAATACATAAAACAAAAAGCTATTTCAATAACAAAATATTGCACGAACAAATACAACTTAAATCTAATAAAATTGCTAACTTTGACTAGTTAGTTTATCTTGAGGTTTTATACTTTCGGGAACTTTTTCATTTAGGATCTGCGCATTCTGATCACCTTGATATTCTTGGGTGTATGGAGCAGTATCGTAACTCTGTTCTTGTGGGTTTTTACTATCATCTTGCACAGTTTCACTTGGTAATTCCTGAGCGTATTGAGTCGCATTGTAATTCGGATCAGCTGGATAATTAGCATCTGTTGCGTAATTTTCGTACTGTTGATCATATTGTGTAGCTGGATCAGCTGCATGTTGAGGATACTGCTCATAATTATCATATTCCTGCTCAGTATATTGTTGTTGTTCATAATTTTGGTATTGATCATCAGCAGTCACTGCTGGCTGCTCGTAATTCTGATCATATTGATATTGGGGGTCAAACTCTTCTGCATGTTCGACTTCCATCGGTTTTTCTGCTTCCTCTTTAAGTACCTGTTCTGTTTCGGGCTTAACTGATTCTTGTTGTTCTTCAAAATGTTCAATTTCTTGATAACCTGCTTCGATGGGCTTAACATCTTTAATAATATTTTCATCTTCATCGATTTCTTGGTCGTCAATGTCGTGTTCTGGTTGGTCAGTTATTCCTGCAGTTTGGTAGGTGTCATCTCGTTGGACTGTTGTGACTGGTGCGTTCGGCCCGTGTGCGGTGTGTCTGGGGGACTCAGCTCCGGTATAGTCTCGTCCGCTATCGGACGGGGGATGTGGTACATTTCTGTCGGTAATGGTCGAGTGCGGGGGATGTGCTGTAAGGAAGGTTAGATTAGTAATACATTAATGTAGATTTTAATAAGAGTTTTATTCTGCTGCTGTACAAATGGTGAAATTCCTCAATATAGTGCCATGATAGGGTAAAACCACAATCGATCATTTATTTTTAAGACTTTTTTCAATTCTAAACCGTCTTCATAAGTTCAGGGTTCATATTATGAAGCGTTAAACCCATGGTCCTTTCTCACATATAACTAAAAAAATGTCTCTAACACGTCATAATACGTCCATTAGTTTCACGTTATATATTCTTGCCGCTGTCTTACTTGTTCATATGTTTTGACTTACCTTCAAAAGTGCTAGGCGTGTTGAGTGGGGTCTGCATGGAGCGCGAGAGGCCGTTTACTTGACGCTGGAGAGTGGCCAGCTCTTGCCTGAGCACGCCATTCGTGAGCACACACAAACAAAAAAAGTGAGGCATAATATAGCAAACACCATGCGAGTTACAGATCTTACAATATTACTTTAGCAGGATTTTTTGAGTTTACAGTATATTGTGATCTTTTATCAATATAATCAATAATAGACTTATAGATTTTTAAGAAAAAAGCTGTCTGAGTTTTAAATATCAAAATATAACAGAATTAACAGATCCAGTTCTGTTACTTCTGTTAAAATATTTATTAGTATTTTGATTACTCAGATTCTCGTTGGATCGAATTCAATAACATCAAATTGCTTCCGAGCTTTAATATTAAGAGCTTTAATCTTAATCTTCTAAGCTACAATTACCCATGCATCCATGCTTATCTATGAGATACCTATGAAAGCTATGAAATCATCATCACTCCACTATCTACTTCTATCATCACTTACCTTCACTGGATCATCATCAGAATCATCAATCCGATCAATGGAAAGATCACTTAGATTTCTCGTTAATCCACCAACATCGTCCCTTGAGGAATCGCTCAGAAGACTATCCCTTCTAAATCTATGTCTATAATGATTAGGAGTCGAGGTATAATACGTGCGGTCTAAGTCGTAAGAGGTCCGACTATGCGGATACCCACTCAAAGGTGTATAACTTCTCAAAGGGGTGATTGTGGTGCAATATTTCTTATGGGAACTCCATAAGTTTCTAAGCTTTCTCATTAATTCAACGTTCCTGCAAAGCAAGTGTGTTCTTTCTGCTCTGAAATGGAAATTTGTGAGTGAATATGGTGAGACTAGATGAAAATATATGAATTTATGAATGATTCTATATAGTCATTATTGTGGATTTGCAATACTAAGACTCGAAATCATATTAGTTACGAAAATTAAAGATAAAATAATTTCTAAATCTGAGTATTACAATGAGATTTCAAGTCTAATAAACTAAAACTGGCTGAATGAAATCAATATAAAAATAGATTTTTAACAACTATTTTATTGCACACACATAATCGTTACCCATTAAAAGTTATTGAAATTTTGTATTGTCTCACAACACCGAGAGATAAACATTGATAACACTGAATAAAATGCTAATAAAATAATATAACAAGCCAACAAATATGACACTACATTACACGAACGTTTACAACAACAAGAATCTAATATTTAATACTGGTGGTCAACAACAGCAACAATAAGAATATAGATAATGCTTTTATCAAATAAAGTATTGTATAACGACTTTTTCGAAAGTACCTCTAAACATTGACCCAATTGTTTAAGAAGAAACTTATTGGTATCATCAAAACAATAATAGCTAATTTCATCACAATTCTCGGCAATTTAAAGAGTTTCGTTCTCGGCAATTTAGAGAGAGAAATCATCTTTAACAAACTGCTTCATTTTAACGACTACCAGTACTATTATTATAATTATCTTAATATAAACTACTGCTCAAACTCTACTTGTATACATCATTAGCTTTGCTCAATCAATTCCTTTACTCAGTCAAACAGAAAGTGCCCATTAGCAGCATTTTAAGTAGCTTCCTCCTCTTTCTGTTGTTCATCTTGTTCTTGAACAGTCTCTACCTCTTTTGCTTCTTCAGTTTCTGTATTAACAGTATCTCCTTGATTCTCATTACTTCCCTGTGGTGTATTATTCTTAGCTTCCTGTAGAACTTCAGAAGATTCAACATTGTTTCGATCTGTCGACATTAGTTGTTCTGTATTCATATCTTGCTGATCTTGTACTTGGGCATTTTCCTCTACGCTATGACTGACTTTAGCATCTACTTCCTCTGTAGCACTAGTTTTATCTTCAATAATCTCTACAGTCTCATTCAGGACTTGTATATCGCCGTCAGAGACTTCCATACTAAAGCTATTCTTAACGCCTCTACTATCATCAGCTTGCACTACTATTTCTTCGACGTGCGCTCCTCGTTTCTTCTTCTCTTTCTTTCTAGGCTTTGGTACCAACTTAACACTTATATCAACTTTAATAGGCTCCTTTTTCTCCCGTAAAAAGGGCTGTTGTATCATAAGCGGCAGGTTGTATATCTTCTCTCCTTTGATGTTCGTGAGATCCTGATTGGTCGTCAACGGGCCAACAACTATTGGCACGAAGTTATTCGACGAATCGGACTCTTTTGCGGAGCGGCGCTTGGAACGGTGAGTCTCTCGGTCTTGCGATCTCGAATGGTCGCGCTGTGTTCTGATTGGTTCGCCTGAACGGCCGCGACTCTGCGCACTGCCTGCCACCAATAAAAACACAGCACGACGTTAAGACAATACTTTTAAATGGGTAACGATATTTCAGCCAGCAATAATAGGTGAACTTATAAAGGAAAGTGATATAAATCATGCTATTAGATTGTAAATTGTTCGTACTTGTGCCTACGATTTGCGTCGTCGAGCTTGTCTGTGAGCAAACGACATTCGCCGGTGAGTTTCTCCATCAGACTGTTTTGTGAATGTATCATGGACTCCAACCCAGCCACCGTTTTAGCTGCGGAACCAAATGTTCTAGCTTTAACTCTAATACGTAGTCACTACTATGGGGAGGTCATTGTAAACAATCTGATGAATAAACTATTGAGAGTTAAGAAAGAATACTTGCAAGCCCTTTCATAGCACTATAGATGTACATGCAAGCGCAGAAGATGAAAGGGTAAAGTATGAATGTTTTGAAGGTATTGTTCCAAATCGTTTTAAGTGTGAAGAATCTTTCAAAACATCAATAGTTTACCCATTGAATGAGCCTATTTTCCAAAGATTTAGAATACTGTTTAGACCCAACTTTGAGAGTAAACTACGGAGAGTGTAACGTGTACGTACCGTGCTTGTTCTCCATGGACTCGAGCATGGTTGACAGCTCTTTTTCTTTCTTTTTCTTCTCAGGCGATGTCGGTGTTAAGTTCTTCATGGTTTGCTGCGAACAGAACAATTCATTGCTACTTTTCATCTATTTTTCTCGACCCAAAACGGTCCTAGGACATAGACTTATCAAAATAAAAACAAAGCTTGAAGATTATATAAGTTTAATAATACCTCTTTCTCCAGGTTTGAGATTTGTTCAGACAGACGTAGATTCTCGCGTCGTGAATGTACCAAGTCAGCATCAGCACGATCCAAGCGTTGACGAAGAGACTGGATCTAGAAGAAGAAAGAACAACATAAGAAAGGAAAACTAATTGCTACGAGATTTAAACGGAGAACAGTTGTGCTAAGAAACCAATACAAACAGTAATAAGATTATTTGTAAAGATCGTAGTTACCAGACTTTTTCAAGAATACAATTTAATCAAGATAGAATGAATGTGGAAGGCGTTTTAATGAAATAGTAGTAGTAATAACTGCTCTAATGTTATAGTTGGCGAGCCGATGGCCTAGAACCGGACACTAATCCAGGCTGCATGTACAAAGTTTCTTAGAGAAAAACCCAACAAAACTGCCCGACCCAAGAAGCGCCTTGAGGGACCCCACTATCAGTCGCGCTAACGACCACTAGAATAACAAGGCAGGCTGAGAGCAGAGGACGCAAGATGATTCTTACTTCAGAGTTGAGTCTGTTGGTCTCATGCTTGGCCTGGCGCTGATGTCTCTCGATGGCCAGTCGAGCACTCGCCAGCTCTTCTTCCAGAGACGCCTTCTCTGCATGTGCTTGAGCCAAGTCCGCTTGGAGAGATGCTGCAAGATTAAACTAAGTTATTAAAATCACTCATTCTGCATGAGAGTATGAAAAATAAACCTAGTTTTATTAAAAAAAATAACTGCAGTATTACAGGGTAGAATATTCTGTCGAGATTCCAATGGATTCTATAATCAATTACTAAAATGAATTAGGTCTGTTTCAAGTATGTTTGTACATATTTTGTGCTCAAATTCAGTATTCAGTCAGTGGTTTGGCTGGTGAATTTTTATTTTCCTTGATAAGCCGTTTGGTCATTTGTATGATTGGGCATTATGTGTATGTGTCGCAATACGATGATAAATAGTTCTTTATATCCCTAGGGATCGCTTTCATATAACTATATCACTGCTTTAAGCATCTTACTGCCACATAATGTTTGAACATTAATACGTAATCTGCAATCGCGATTTATTTGCCAAAAATGTAAACAAATATGAGTTTATGGAAAATCTTTAAATCCTGGACAGTAAAGTTCAGATTACGCTACAACTTCAAACATTTTTATAACTTTTTCAATAGGACCTACCAGTCACTCTTAAATCAACTTAATTACTTACATTTAAAATAAAGTTGATATTTGTTTAACTTGAAATAACATTAATTTGGAACATAAGTTTGAATAGACTTTACATGTTTTGTTCTTGAGTTCCATCTTCAGCTCATCGATAGCCGCGTTCTTCATGGACAGCTCTCGCTTCAACTCGTTCTCCTCACGACGTTGACGCTCCAGATCCAACTAATTGAAAATTACGCTAATTAAGTAGGTACTGTTTCAATATACATTGCGTTTGCTATACTCGTTTCTGTTGTACGTGCAATGTTGACTAACTACTTCTTCGCAAAGTAAACCTTTGCTTGTTTGTTAATTTAAATCACTTGCTCATGCAAAAAGAGAGAGAGAATCCACGAGATTTCGTATTCGACTTAAGTGATTAATACAGTGCAAATACCTACTCTAGTCACCTCGTTATGACGTAGGATGGACTCAGATAGTCAGCCTACTACGGTAGACTATTCCTACCTGTAACTTAGCCACATTGTCATACTGCGCGGCGAGGTCATGCTGTAACTCATCGAAGTGCGCGTTATACCGCTGTTCTGCTGCACTGCGCTCTTGTATCGCACGACGAGCTCCCTCTCCGGCTAACTCGCGAACTTTGTTGCGTTCCTTGGCTAAGTCATCCTGGAAATGACATTTAGTCAGTACGGAAGAAACTTTATAAGTGCTCATATGTACACGAGCGGCACGTGTCAACGGCAGAGGCAACTGCAGACGCCGATGAGTGTCGTCACAATACTACACATATCAGTTATGTTCTTAGACATAGACGGAAGGTTCGGGCCCTGAACTGAATAGAGCACAAGACAGCAATTCCAGAAACTGAAATCGTATTATTTATTTTTTTATTTATTTAAAAAATAAATTACAAATTTTTATACATGAACAAGGCACACAATTAGACCTCTGGGGTCTGTCTTAGCATGCCATGGCCTGAGATTAGATCAACGCGCTATTAACAGTTACGTTATGATCGAATTTATGTAATGTTCTTTCAGCTTACGCTTTGTTTTTACTATTCATTGAATCTCTAATGTCTACAGGTATTTGGTTTAGTAAATTTGGTATTGTGAAGGAAGCGGTACGCCTGCCATAAAAGTTATTAAGGTTACTGTAACTCGGTAGACACTATAGGATGTCTTAATGGTGAATATGATAAAGTAGGTATGACCTCCAAAGACGGGACGTTTTCGTACCCTATTAGTTTTCGGAACCGCTTTTCTCTTTTTAGGATTGAGTAAAAATCCAGTTAACTAGAAATTTGAATCTCTCAAGAAACGTTTACCAACCCGTTCATCACCAAAATATGCTGCCTTACCTTCATCCGACGCACTTCAGCCTCCAAGTTGTTCCGTTCCTCTCTGAGCTGGTGCTCCACCGCATCAGATCCTCTCTTGTACCGTCCGTCATCATCACGCTGTTCCAAGCTTAGCTTCAGCTTCGATATTTGAGCCTCCAATGAAGATTTATCCCTGATGATGATATAAATGTCAACTTGAACCGTGACTTGAATAGTAGCAGTAGAGTTCTTTATGATAGACCTCGTACAGGGATTAACTACCACTATAGGTACCTGTTTGGTATATAGTTTGATATATAGTTTCAAACTGAAAAAACAGCAACGGCCAGCGGCAGGAATAGGGGTGATGCATAGAGTAAAGTAATAAATCGGTGGAGTAATGTAAGTACAGCAATTTTTGCTGATGACTATTATCATCCGATGGGCCAATACCCACAGTTGACCCAAAAACGGTTCTCTAAGGTTACTAAAATCTACATGGACGAAGTTATGGGATTTTAGAATGACTGAGGAAATTGAGAAGCTACAAACAACTAGTGAAATATAAAGCAACATACCTCTGCAGGTTGTCGATCTGGCGCTTGAATCCATCGAGGCAAGTTGAGTCAACGAGCCCAGAGGCCAGCTTGCGCTTGTTCTCATTATTCTCCTCCTGGACAAAATATAATTATAAAGAAGAGAATGATGGACAACGGAACAATATTTGCGAAGAAATACTCTAATGTTGATTGCTTCTTGTTAAAACATTTTTAAAACCTAATCAGACACAGCATGTCTTCCAAAAAGAAAAGGAGACAAAAAATACGTAGAATTTGAAACTATCTCAGCCTATAGTTCAGACAGTGAGCCTAGATGATTGCTCTCGCTAATAAGTGCTTCATCCTTTTCAACACGGGTATAAAAAACCCAAATAACACCTTACCTGAATCTTCTTAAGGTCGATCTTGGCCTGTGTCAGCTGTGCTTCCAACTCGGCGATGCGGGACTCAAACACAATGTTCGGACCTTCCAATCTGGTGGTGCGAGACTTTGCAGACTTGCGGGCTTTTAATGGAGTTGTCTGTTTGATTAACAAAAGTAAGGTTTTCAAAAAACTCTTATTAATCTGTTCAGGTGGAGAATCATAGAAGATTCCGCCTTGGAGAGTAAATGTGGTGCTGTTTCACAAACGAATGGACACTTATTATCAGCCGAGTCCGTTTAGATAGCCATCGACACGGTAAGAAGACTCCTATTTACTTCTAAAATGGGAACGATCCTTCGATTTACACCATGCTGAGGCCAATCATTCGTAGAGTCCTCATTATAATATTGCTTTGTATATCGAAATATTATCATAATAACAACAAATTGCAACAATCGTAATGATCGGCCTTTAATGTTTGAAAGAGAAATTGCATTTGTGAATAAGTATTTGATAAATAACCGGTACATCTAAATGCAATCGAAACTGGTTTTCCGTGATTTTTCGCGTTAATTTTAAAATCACGGAAACTCAGTCTTTATACTTCCTTGCTTCCTATACCACACAAAAAAGTATTACCTACCTTGTTATCACTATCCAGTCCTGTACTATCGCCCAATTCATCCAGCTCGTCACTCTCAGATCCGTTGTAAGAGTGAAACATGCGCGAGATCAGCTTGTTCTTCTGCGCCTCGTGGAGGTGCTCATTCTCTGATATCACTTCTTTAACTTTGCCGAGCAGATTATTTAGTTCATCCTGGAGAATAGTTGTTGCTTAGAAATGTAGAAAAAAAGTAAGTACGCGCAGGTCGAGTCGTGAAAACGTTTGATCATAGTCATAGCTGTAACCAAACCTAACTTAGCGATAGGAATTTCTTCTTCTTCTTGGTCGCATACTTCATTACTGAAGTTCGTATCCCTGAAAGGCCTTCGTGGCTTTATGTACGATGTTCTTCCATTTCGTTTGGAAACACAGACGCAGGCAGAGAGTTCCACTCTTTTGCTGTGTGCCTAAAAATTGGGGCAGATATGACCTACTCATCGAAGTCATGCTATATTTTCTCATCATCAACAGCCCGGAATCACCCACTGCTGAGTATAGGCCTCCTCTTTCTTCTGCCATACTTCTGGGTTCCGTGTGTCCCTCATCCAGGTGTTTCCTGCGACTTTGACGATATCTAAGTATATTTAATCGGTCAGAAATATTAAACTTACCACCAGTAGGTACACCGAGCGAAAAAACTTTTACACGTCAAAATTACCAGAAAGATAATTTAATATGTGGCAGATGGGTTAGTTAGGATCTAACATCGTAAGAGTTAACTAAGGAACAAATTACAATACTAAATTGATAAAAATAAGAGTGAGCACTATTTAATTTCCACAGAGTCTTAAAACTGTATAAAAAACAAAAGACATACAACGTAAACCTAGTTTCCATAAAAACAATATTGAAATTCTTCACGTGAGTGGTGCAGGGAAAGTTGTTTGGCGAAAATTGCTGATTGCGATAAGACCGCCCATTGTATCACCCTTCCTATCAATTTTGTTTGTATTTCCTTGATAGGCTCTGCAATAAAGAGTAGATACTCCATTTCATTTAAACATATACCTATATGAATTCATCCATACAATGTATCGTGCGTTTACAAAGAAACCTAATCAATCGGATTTTGATAAATGGTCTAATTATTGGATATCCATAGCAATAGATGAAGGACGTATAAAAATGGAGCGCATAAAGTAAGAATTAAGTACATGCGTTTTAATGATGTTTTATTTGTATATTTTAATAAATGCAAATAAAACACCTTAAAGTGTTTTTTTTATTGTCTAAAGGGCCTCAGCTCAGCATGGTGTCAGATGGCCACAATAATGTACTAAGCTGCAGCCCACGAGTGCCTTACGCTCGAATACGTTTAATAAATCTATAATACCTAAATAAAAAAATATAATTGCTGTTCATATATAAGCTCATCCCTTGAGAACGGCTGGGTTTTTTTTAAATGTTCGTTATAGTCCGAATTATGTTTTTATGGAAAGAAAAATTAGAAGAGTGGCCCGGAAGATTTTGAAAATTCAGGACAAATTCAAAGTGTTTTATTCTATTTGGATCGGGTCAATATAAATAACATCAGTCTACATCAAAGTAAACTTACTCTGCAGTACTGACTCTCTCGCTCCAGCTGTTCGATGTACTCCTCCTGCTTCTGGATGAAGTTGATGACGTCAGGGTTGGTGCCTCCAGTTAAGTCGCCTGCAGTGGCCGCCGCAGATGTTGGAGGAGGCACTGCTGTTGAGATTTGCAGTGTAAATGTGGGAACATTTAGCAGTATTGTGTTTTGTGGGATTTATTATTCATCATCTGCCTAGCCTTTTCCCAACTATGTTGGGGTCGGCTTCCAGTCTAACCGGATGCAGCTGAATACCAGTATTTTACATGGAGCGACTGCCTATCTGACCTCCACAACCCAGTTACTGGGTAATACGATACCCCTTGGTAAGACTGGTTGTCAGACTTTCGGGCTTCTGACTACCCGTAACGACTGTCAAAGATCTACGAATGACAGCCGGGACCAACGGCTTAACGTGCTTTCCGAGGCACGGAGGGGTCTCGATATGTAAAGATGGTCACCCATCCACAGACCAACCGCGGCAAGCGTAGCTTAACCTGATCGATCGACCTGTGCGGCTGTTATTATTTAGCCACGGGCCCCTCTGTGGGATTTATTATTATTATTGATTTTTAAAATTACCCTTGAGAAATTCACTCTTAATAGAGTCGGAACCTTGTGTGTCCAATGTTCCAACTTTATTATTAAAAGATTTGTGAGTGTCGCTCGGGGTGGATTGAAATAACTTCCACGAGTGATGATACCTACTTCTAAAAGTACGTCCGACTCACCTTAGGCAGTCAATTCCATTACCAGCTTGCACATTGATAATCAAGTTGTTCGAGCAGATATGTTTGTATTCATTCAATGTTAGTGACAGTAAATTACCAGTATTGGTATGTCGAGGGGTGTTGTTTGTGACCGATAATAACTAACACACAACTCAATAACTTACCAATGGGTGTAGTATGTTGTGGGGTGTAGTTGTTCAAGCTGTCTGCATATAATGTGGTGTATTTAGCAGTAAGCCGCGGCCGTGGCTTGTATTCAGCCAGGGTGTAGGAGCTGATATACTTTTTGTCCACATCGCCATCTGATTCATCCAAGTTCTTTACTGATGCCGAGCCACCGTAACTGCGTACCTACGGGTTTTAATTTTAATTAAATATTTATTTAAATACTATCAATATAATTAAATTTTGTTGATTAGTATTTAAAAAATCACGAATCTAAAAAGCGGTTCTTTAAATGATGTTCTTTTCATAATTAAATATGTTCCTTTTATTATTTTTTCAGGTAGTTATCTATGAAAATTAAAATCAACATTCAAAAAACGTCCTGCTGAGTACTTACCACGCAAAAAAATCCCTAATAGGATCAGCAAAATTGTCTAATTTAATTTTTAAATAAGTTTTATTTTTTGGCTATTTAAATACCTATTAATTTAATGAACACTGTTCTAATTAAAAATTATTTATTAAAACTAACGTTTCGATTATTTTAATTAAAAAACAATAATTTTTATAATTATGAGTATGGTTAGAATACTTAGATATAAATGATTAAATTGATTAAAATAAAAAGGGTCATTATCACTCACCATTATATTTTTAAAACAAAAGCACTAAAATAATAAAAAAAACAACTCACACTTGGCGCGTAATTCCCCGACAAGAAGTACCTCAGCTTCGACACCGCCTCTTTGTAAGCCAACTCGGTATAATCCGGAATCCTCTTCAACCCATACTCATTCATCTTACTGGGCCGCCTGTTCAAATAATTCGTATAATACATAATTAAAACTAAACAACTCAACGATCAACAAAACAAAACATTTTTAAACTTCGAAAAAAAAATAAAAAAAATAAAAAAACAAATATTGAATCTGGAAGTAGCGTTGCGCATTGCGCCGGCTTGCAGAGTGCGAGGATATTTTGAACAGGTATTGATTACACGAAGCCGTTGCTATAGTAACGGTCGTTGTGGTAAACAAATGCCTCGCGACGAATGCAGGGAACATGCAATCGATTTATCATCTATATCGAATACTTAGATTAGATAGGTTTAATTTGGATTCTACTCATTAGTATGCATCATTGGCTTGTTAATAGCACGCGATGTTGAGTGCCTTGAATTGGATTTTCAATTGAAACAACACTGTTATTACTTGTTATTTAATATACCGAATCCTTATTTGGCTTTGGCTCTTTTTTTTATTTGAAATGGTTTCGCTCTTGACTCTAGTCTAGGTCAGAGGTGACAGAGACAGAGTCGACGATGGAGTGAGCTTACCCAGAAGAAGCCTATTCACTCTCACTTTGAAGAGATTCGGGTTGTATGCACTCGGAAACACAGACGCAGGTAGAGAGTTCCACTCTTTTGCTATGCGTATTAAAAAAGACATTTGAAAACGCTTAGTTCGAATTTGTGGAATACCAACTTGGTAGGGATGGTAACTTGCAGTGCGTCTGAATGTCCGTAGGTAGAAGGGGGCCGGTGGAATGAGGTCGTGGAGTTCTTGGGCACACTCACCGAAGTACAATCTGTAGAACACTGACAAGCAGGCAACATTGCGGCGATGAGCCAAGCTGTGAAGCTTGGCATCCACCAGTTTTACGTCGCCAATGAGCCTCTTAGCTCTGCGTTCCACCGAGTCAAGCGCGGCAAGTTGGTATTTGGCTGAGCCATCCCAAAGGTGGCTGCAATACTCCATGCAGGATCGAACTTGCGCTTTGTAAAGGGTTAAAAGCTGTCCAGGCGTAAAGTATCGCTTCACCCTATTTAGGACGCCCAGCTTCTTGGCCGCAGTTTGGGCTTTGTACTCGATGGTCGCGCCAAAGTTGAGACTAGAAGTCAACTCCATGCCTAGGAGCTCGAGTCGATCAGTTACAGGAACAGATGCACCCCGAAAAGTAGGACTCTGGTCGAAACGACTCCTTTTGGCGGTAAAAAGACACGCCTGTGTTTTGGTAGCGTTAAACGACACCAGATTGTCATCACCCCACTGGGAGACAAGGTTTAAGGTCAAATCTGTCCGCTCTACCATGGCCTCTCTCAAGGAACGAACTTCGGCCCCGCTGGCTTTTGCGCTGGACAAGTATCTCTCTGAAACAGTACTGTCATCAGCGTACCCAACAATACCAGGCTGAAGTAGGTCATTGATGTGCAGCAGGAAAAGAGTTGCAGAGAGAACAGACCCCTGAGGAACTCCGGCATCAATAGCCATAAGGTCAGAGGAGCAGCCATCAACGACCACTCTGATCGACCGCTCACTAAGGAAGTCTGATATCCAGCTACAAAAATCAGCTGGGATGCCATAAGCAGGAAGCTTGCTGAGTAGACCGGCGTGCCAGACCCTGTCGAAGGCCTTCGAGATGTCAAGCGATACAGCAAGTGCTTCGCCGTGTTTCTCGATGGTTTTTTATTAGTACG
Organism: Gortyna flavago; assembly: GCA_963669345.1. Lineage (NCBI taxonomy): Eukaryota > Metazoa > Arthropoda > Insecta > Lepidoptera > Noctuidae > Gortyna > Gortyna flavago. The sequence goes on along the minus strand of OY770150.1, from coordinate 8,866,936 downwards.
GAATTTTTTGTAGGTACAGACGCCAGCACATCAAACTACCCGAAACTGTAAAATTTTCCCAATCAACTTTCAACCTTCTGCTTTAGCGCTATAGTTGACAATCTATTAAAGAAACTTGACAGATTGTAGTAGCTTGATGTGGTGGCGTCTGTAGGTACGTCCGTTTTAATTATGCACTTTTTTTTTGTTGAATGGGCCCGCTCTTAACCACGATCGCGCCTGATGTAAAGCGATAGATGAGGTCTATGATGGAACGAGCGTACCCAGAAGATGCCTAGGGTAATGGAACTCCCACGCGTCGACGAAACACAGCAGGCTGGTCTATAACAAACTTAACTCAGTTCTGTGCTTCATTTGTATGTCTCATAATATCTAGACGTTCAAAAAAAAGTGACTGGGATAGACTGAATGCGGAAGGCGGAGGATAGGGTATTTATTATGTCGCTGCCTGGGAGAGGCCTATATCCAGTGGGCAGCGATAGGCTGAGTTGATTGATGTGTAGTTCTATTAAACATTTTTAGATCGAGAAAGATATAAGAAATTAAGTAGGCGCTTTTCATTGAGAAGCAGATAAAACTGTGCTAAAGTGAGAAAACATTAATCATGTAAAAGCGAGTGGAAAACTTGTTTAAGTATGTACTATTTTTTCGGAAAAATCTTTCAAAAATAGCTGAACTAGGCTTGGTGAAGTTTTGTAAAATATTGCAACAGAATCCGTTTGCACTTTTCAAAATCGTTTCTTTGATTTTATTCGGCTAGTAAACGAAGCTATTTTATTCAAAATATTATTATTATTATTTTATCGACATATACAAACTGCGTACCGAAAGAAGCTTTAGGCATAAAACCTTTTATTTTTTCTTCCATTTTATGAGACCAAACTTTTTCAAACAATACCACAGATTACAAATTCCACACAAAAAGTTATTTTTAAGGTCGCTAGTAGGTACTTGCCGAATTTTAGTGCGCTTCAGCTTCCCGTTCATCTCCTTATCAGAGCCAGCACTGGAGCCGCTCTTCACTCTGTAGCCCGTCGACTTCGGCTTCGTGACGTAACTTGTCGAACCCATACTATCACTAACACGCCAACTATCGCAACCTATCGCAATTTATATTCAAAACAATGCGAAAATTATGCCAACAGGAAAGGTATTAAAAAATATATTTTACAATACTGGTAAACCGACACGATATAGAACCTATAAATTCAAATTTTCGAATGTGGAAGGCATCGCGGGCGCGCGCTGCCGCCAATAGACAAGGTTGTCGAAAAAGGAATGAGTTTTGGAATAAGAACTTTTTGTTCCTTCCTGTGTTTTGTCCTGTTCACACGCGCGGGAATAATGGCTGTGTCTGTTTCGTATCGATGGAAAAGTTTTTCTTCAGGATGCATAGGCACGGAGCTGGCGTGGAAAACTGTAGCGCTCCTTATAATTTTTACTTACGGAATGCTTAGCAAATCGAAACATTATTTGGAAACAATATTAAATGCATAAATAAATCATGCTACATTCATCATCAATTTATTAAGTACCTACTGCAACAAAACTTTTGCGCTGTTGTTGTTGGAGCAGTGGTGGCGCAGTGGTAACGATCGTGACTTACCAGTTAAAGGCCGTAGGTTCGAACCCTGACAGGTGTTTTACTTTTTGTAAATTATTTCATCACCACTGCTCTCAAAGCGGTCAAGGATAACATCGTGAGGAAACTGGCATATCCTAGAACCAAAAATTCGAAGACATGTGACATCTACCAACCCGCACTGGGCTCACGTGGTGGATTACGGCCCATTCCCTCTCGCCGAGAGAAGGCCTGAGTCCTAGCAGTGGGAACTTTATAGGCTGATTGTGCTGTTGTCTAAACCAAACACGGCCTGGGGTTACAAATTAGTCCCAAACACTTTAGGTACTTAAAGAACCGTTTGTTGGGAAGATCAAAGGAAGGTCCCACGACCTAACTGGGGTTAAACTGGGATTTAGAGAATCTGAATTATACCTTACCATTTTAGGAATACCTATGTGTTATAAGTCTATAATCTACCTACCGAAATCAAAAAAAAACGTCAGATGAAATATAAAACCTACCTTCTCTCTCCTGTACTACGCGACAGGCAGTGTCTAGCGTGCATCGAAGACGAGCTAATAACTTTTTGGAGGGAAAATACATTCGTGATCACGCGACAAAATGGCTCCTGGGACCACAAATCATAGCGTTTTACGTTCACTGACTCATTCGTATAATTAGATCCACGAAGTTTTCTACAATGTTTACGGAAATTATGGAAATTATTGTATTTTAATATATTTTTAATTTCAGGTGATAGAATTTGAAACGAAGGCTGAGTTTTACGATGCCTTGGTTGTTGGCGGGTTTTTTAAATTGGTAGCGTGCGGCCTTCCTGGTTGCTTCTAATTTATTGACTGCTTTTAAGCTACAGTAGCAAAAATTTATTTAGACTAGATATAGTACTAAGTAGGTACCTATTAACTGAAAACTTTTCATCAACTTTATTATCTAGGTGTGCCGAAAATGTAGTCGACAGGTGTGGGTAGGTACCTACTTACCTACCGATGAAAATCTTGTAACAAATCGAAATGCATAAAATATGCTACATCAGGTAGAGACCTACGTAGAGCAAGGTGGTAAATCTTTTCAATCAGTATCTTGACGAATTGTTTTAAATCTTACGAATAGGTTTACTAGAACAAAGTTCAAAAGGAAAATCCAAGATGGCGGCTGCGAAAATTTTAAATTCGCAATCGAAAACCATAAAAACGATACCTACCCATGCACTATGAAGAAAAAAAAAATTTTTTGCAGCCGCCATCTTGGATTTTCATTTTGATCTCACTATCGGCTCCGCACCCTCGAAAAAACATGAAAAGTATCTTTCTCTCTCTCTCGGACTCTCTCTATTATAAATGTAATAAAAAGTCGTACGCACTCCATGCGACGTTTTTTCGTTTCTCCAAGTATACTCCTACCAACTTCCAATAACAGCAGCAAGCTTCGATCTTCAAGGTTAAGCATCGCTTGCCCAGGTCGGTCCGTAGATGGGTGACCATCCATTACACACTGAGAGAGACTCGAAAAGCACGTCAAGCTGTTGGTCCCGGCTGTCATTGGTACATCTTTAACAGTCGTTACGAGTAGTCAGAAGCCCAAAAGTCTGATCACCCAGTCTTACCAAGGGTTATCGTGATTCGTGTTTATCTGCGTTTACAACGCAGTTTACATGAATATAAAATACTGGTAATCAGCTGCATCCGGGTAGACTAGAAGCCGACTCCAGCATAGTTGGGAAAAGGCTAGGCAGTTGAGGTTTATGTTGCTGACCTTGCTGACACTCACCCGCTAAAAAAGCCGCGCAAGGTGTCAAATCTTTGATACAATTAAGGCGACTACATGACCTAAAACGCGGTCACTATCGGACTGCATAGAAAAGAAAGAGAAGCGCGATGACACAACGCTGGTAATTTATTGCAAAATATGAAACAATCATCTATTGTTAATTTATCAAACACCAAACAAATAAAAACCGTATACTAAAATTCGGGGAATTAAATTGTCTTTTATATTATGGTGAAAGTTTTATGAAAATACACCCGATAGTGTTTGCGTGATTATCGTTTTTATGTCCGCGGTAGACAATGTTAAAAAAATATAATTGCAAATATTCACATATCAAATTACGAAGCAAATGGTCTAGTATAACATTTATTTTTTTCAAAGAAATCAGTCCGGTCGATTAGACGTGATGTTGAATTTAAAATCATTAGAAGTCTTATATCTGCGCCTTAATTCTGGTTTTGAGTAGGTAAGTAGGGAGGAATCAAAGGTTATTGACAAATATATTCTATTTCTAAACTGCATACGTTTATAACTGATGGTATCGGCCGGTGTAAGTCAGTGCCGTACTCCGAAGCAAAGCTCGCGTGACTGGCATCGTTAGTCTTTTATTTTTAAGAGATTCTGAGATTTTTATGTAGAAGTTTCAAGTTGTGCATGTCTTTTTGTTATGCTATTTTAGTTGCAAGCTTCAACATAACATAACAATAGCGAAAACATCAACTGTCCCATTTTGTTGTTTTGTGTTTTTTTTCACTTAGCCAGGCTTTTTTTGTTTTTTTATTTGTAATGTGAGTTTTGTTTGTGCAAAATAAACAATTTTTCTTTCTTTCTTTACACTGTCCTAGTGCTGAGTAAAGGCCAAATCCTCCAAATCCTCCCAATGGCAGCTTATGTGTTACATATTATGACTGAAATTGGCATCTTTTACTTTTTTTGCGGCCATCAACCAAACCTTGTTTTTCTAGTACAGAATAATGTAACAAACGAAACTTATTTGACATGCATTATCTCTAAACGCAGTCCGAAATTAGTTATTAAGAAATGTAATTTTACTGTAGCTAATTAATAGTCTGAGTATAGGTAACGTACCTACGAACCTACTTTTATTTTTTCAAGATGTTACTGGCTTGTTAAAAAGAAATATAATTAAATCACATAATCGAAAATGATACCTACCAAATGACTGCACGTGTTTTAAATTAAGCAATTTAAATACATGGGTATTTTCATAACTGCACGATATTCTTGTACAACCGAATACCTAATCATTATTAAATTATTGTTAATTGATTACCTATGTGAAGTTAAACAGCGTCACGACCAATCAAGCTTGAAAACAGTAAATAAAAACTAACGGTACCTACCTACCAACCTAAAATTTAAGGGTGTGTTATTTTGACACGCTCTGTTGGATTCTCACCAAGAGTTGAAAACCCTGTGCGCGATAAAATCCGAAATAAGAATTTCGCTTTGGATTGGGTTGGCTTTTTTTTCGCGGTCACAAATTCAACTCGGTTTTTTTGAAGGAAAAATCTGAAATGAAGTTTTCCGGATAAGAAACTGAGAACCCGACATAGCTTGCAGAGTAAGCAAGTTGAAGTGGCAGTGGGCTAGCCATGTGTGTCGAACGACTTGGCCGGTGGAGCAGACGAGTCCCGGAATGGAGACCACGTATCGACAAGCGTAGTATGGGACGCCCCCCAGCTAGATGGACCGACGACCTAAAAAAGGTGCCTGGGACAGCCTGGATAACTGCGGAAGGTGGAGAACAGGGTGTTGTGACGCAGCCTAGGAGAGTCTTATGTCCAGCAGTGGACTGCGATAGGCTGAGCTGATTGGGTGTTTTATACTTACACCTTTCAGTATTTTATCGTGACCTATATTGTGGATTTTATGTGATTTTGTCTAGCAAACATCGCTGGTTACGCAAATTATTGTTGTCTATGGGAGGTACAGTCAGATACATAAGGTACTGATCATTTCGGAATTTTCATTCAATTGATTAGGTATTCTTATGTACTTATATACTATAAGTAATCCTTTCTGCATAAGTACCTACTTATTATAAAATAGAGTTGAATAAGTAAAAAAAATACAGAAAATATTATTGAATAATTTTATTAGTAAAAAAAATAATACTAAAACAATCATTTCTACTTTTTGGTGTTAGTAGCTACACAACAAAACTTAATGCCTACTAAACAAAAAATAAATACTTTTAAGTAGATCGTTCAATTGCACGAAAAAAACATTTTTCTTTTTTAATTAAATACTCTTCTAATATCGCAATGGCACTTTTTGAATAAATACAATAGCAAAATAAGCATTTCCACAGATTATATACATGTGAAGACTGTGCGTAGTGATGTTTTTGCCAAAATATTATAATTCATTGTCTATGGCACGAGGTATAAAGCTCAAGGAGGTTTGATAGGAGATTATTTACAATAATGATTGACAATTATATTATTAATTATCATTTTAAGATTTTAAATAATACGACGTTGTTTTTTGCAACTGAAAATTTATATTTAATAAACAATAAAAATTATTGCTCAATTTCTGGTTCATTTTCGTAAGACCCATAGCCAAAATTCAGCGTCGTATTACATTCAACCTAAGTTCCTAACTTATTGCTAGATTTAAGTTGACGGATTTCAAAACTTGGGAGTACAAAATACAATCTAATTGAGAACCTACTTTTTTTGAAGTCGGTTAAAAACAGACGGAATCTTCGTTCAAGTCTTGTATGTCAGTTTTGTGACACCTTGTTACATATATATAGCCAGATAAGACCTTTTAAAGTTATTTTATTATTAATTACAAATGAGATACAATTCAGAATATAACATTATAAGTTAATATTAAATTCCATTACAATATTAATTATTATTCACAAACGAACCGTGTTAAAATTATTTCAATTTTGAGATGTCACATTTCAAAGACAATAAATTGAACTAGCCAATCAGATGCTAGCAAACGTCTACGTGGACACTGATTGGCTGTTTTATGCGTAGAATAAATGCAAAAATATCACTCTTATGTAAGCTCATTGGAATTTATTACTCATTGGAATTTATTAACAACCTGTTTTACCCAACTGCCTTTAGCATCTTCTACTACTTCGGGTTTGATTTCAGCATTATTTCTACTAGGAATGTGTATATCAGTACTGGGGGTGGGTACAGCTTTCTCTTTCACACTTATTTCACTGACGCTTCTCTCAAAATTCGCTACTTTTGTCGTAATGGACTTTGGTTTGGTTGCCTGTAAAGGTTTCTTTGCGCTTTGACTCGGTTTCACTTGAGTTTTTGACATTTGTTCGATCTCCATTCGCCTTTCTAGGACAGATTTCGATGTTTTCGGTTGTTCTAGAGATTTTTTTACGTCGTGTGTCGTTTTGAGCTTTCTGGTAGCAGAATCGAGGCTGGCTCTTTCGAAGCTTAGCCTTTTTATATGTATGTTTCCTTGAGGTTTTGACTTGTCTGAATTGTCAACTTCATCTTTCACTGTCTTTTCGTCAACTTTCTTCGGAATGTCACTTTTGGTCATTTTATCTTCAGTAACTTTGGGTTTGTCACTCGGAGGAGTAGATTCCGATCTAATGATTGCTGTTTTGTAATTGACATTTCTTTTAATAGTTTTCATATTGACGGATTCCGAAGATGATGACTGTTCAGAACTCCTTGACAACGTTTTTAGGACATTTTTGTTCTGAATGTTAGATGTAGACGGTATTTGTGCCATTTTCGGTTTCACGGGAACAGGTGGGGCTACTTTTGGCTTCACAACCTTTTCAAATTTTCTGTTCACATGCTCAATGTTCGCTGTTTTGTTAGTAGTCACTACAACTCTAGTATGCGTGTTACATTTTTCATTCACAGTTGTAGAGATTGTTGTCTTTTGGGACTTGAACGAATTATTACGTTTAATACTCTCTACTTTCGTAACAGTCTTGTTTATTACCTTATCTTTACCAACAGCTTCTATTTTCGTTTCTTCTAAATCTTCCTGATCAGAATACACAGCTGAATCTCTAAACACATCTTCATCCGTCACTTGCTCAATCTTTTCGAACGATTTTTCATAGTAACTTTCATCAGAATTCATCTGTAGAGAATCTAGTGTTTCTTCTTTAGTTTCTACAATGTTTTGATTAGCATTTACTTTATTTTGCGTTTCTTGGTACGCTCCCTCGCTCGACGACGTAACGAATGAAGAATTAGAAAATAAACTATCAGGTCTCACGGCATTTTTATTAATAAGTACATTGACCTTCTTTAGGGGAGACTTGTCGCTAACTAGAGTCGTAGGGTCTACGTAATCAGACTGAGCTATTCTAGCCCCTAAGTGTTTGCTACCTTGCATGTAAATAGGCAGCTTGTTCAAGCTTTGGTAGGAACTATTGTTGGATTTCGAAGGCGAGCCTATTGAGCTGGTTATGCTAGTCACCATGCTTACACTTTTCTCGTAACTTGGGCGATGTGATTCTTGTTTTTGGGTGATATTATCGCAACTTAGTGACAAAGCATCCAGATTGCTCTTCTCAGTCTGACTTTCAGACATCGTGCTATGTTCACATACGCTTTTACTAAGCAACTCGTTGTTTAACGCATAAACTATGGTTGAGGTAGTGGGGCTTGCATCAGTAGATGTAATCACCACTTTTATGTCGCTCTTTACCAAATTATTCTGTATATCTTCAGTGTGTAATACTTTACTTATAGTTTCTGGTTTATTTTGATTATCATCTGTATGTTCATCGCCAATGATACTTCTAAATCGTTGCAAGAGATTCTTGGAATAACTTCTAGGGTTTAAGTTAGGTCTTTTCTCACTTGTTGGACTTTTGAGATCAGACTTCGCGCTATCTGGACTACTTTGATCATTGGCATTGATTTCCGTGTCTTCATTATTTTTGTTCGGAGTTTTATTCTTAAATCGACTGAGTACATTTTTGAGTGACAACATGTTAGAAGTTGGTTTATAGATTTTATGCTCTGGGTGAATAACTTCTACATCATTGGACTTGGTATCATCATTTTGCTCTAAAGGTAACACTTCGCAGGACGATGTGGTAGATACATTCAAGTTAGGTTGAGAAACCGTCAAAAGATTCTCATTCTTATTCTTATCCAGATTTATATCCTGGAATTTGCTTTTATAACATCTATCAATTTCTTCTTCCAGCTCCAATGTTGATTGACTGATATTTTGTACGAAATCAGTCTCACTAGTCTTAGAGTTATTGAATTTTAGTATTTCTCCTTCATTCATATCATCGTAGTTTATATCACTTTGATCAGAAGCTATTGTGAACGGTCTATCAGTACTCATTACTTTACCGTCTCTATTCAAATAAGTTTTACTATTACTGTTAGGCTTACATTTAAACGTAACTAGATTAGTTTCTTCTTGATTACTTGTTACGACTTGAAAACTTCTAGGTAAAGAACCAGATTTTCTATCTCTGGAAACGTTAAAATGTTCTTTCTGTCTACTCAGCCATATTTCTGGGGTGTTGGGACTCTGCTGGTCTGGACTCATTGGTAAGTAGTCTCCGGGTAAATCACTAGGTACTTCTTTCTTCCGCCTACAAACGTCTATTAAGGAGTCGTACACATTTTCAGCAATAACAGGACCCTTGCTTTCCATAGTAACATAATATTCAGAATTTCTGTCAACTTTTTCGGGCGATCTTACAGGGATATCGTATATACCTTCAGGGTTTTGCAACTTGTTTAGTTTATCAAATGATAAGTATACGTAGTCAGAATCAGGACCAATGTAATGAGAAATTTCAGTAATCTCATCGTCTTTGGGTGGTGTGGGCACCCTTTTAGGTCTACCAACATGAGGATTATGCTGAATCACTTTACTTTTAGTATTCAACGAATGTAAACTTTCATCAACTCTGTTATCAACTACTCGTAAAGTTTCATAAATGTGATCTTCGTCTATTTCTTCAGTCAATTCTGTTCTAGAACTCGTTGTGGTAGCATCCTCTTCTTCGTCGTCATTTTTATCTGCATCTAAGTTTTCTGATGTCTGTCGTCCGAACTTAGGTTTTAATTTAAGAGATTCTAGATTTTTTGCAATTAAAACTTGTTCGGGATTTGAATGAGACTTCATTAGTCTCTGATGTCGTCTTTGAGCAGTATTTCTTAGCTGTTGCTTTTTTATTAACTTCTGGAACTCTCTGTTTTGCATTAGTAACTGTGAGATTATTTGTTCTAAAGGTTGTTCTACTTCTTCACAGCTTTCTAACACTTCGTCTATTTTTTCTATTTCACCTGCTTTATCTTTATCTTCCGCTTCTGAGCCTTCATTTATCACTTTCTGCTTATTTAAGTACTTTACTTTCTCTAACTCATTCTTTTTGAAAGAATCTGTTTTCTCTATTAGTTTTTTATACGTTTCTTCGTCAATATCTTCATCTTTGCTTATAGTTTCAGGTACGGGGGTTGGTGTGTCTTTAGGTTTATCAACATTTAGACTGTCATTTGACTCGGATATATGCAAAATGTTTTCTGTAGACACATCGGTGGAAAAATCGGCGTAGAACTTCGCAGTTGTATCAGATCCCAGACGTAATCCTTTAGCTCTGTTCTTCTTTAATTTAGAAATCTTCTTTGGTATGTTTTTAGTGTTGTACATTCTAATTTCTACGGCCGGTTTAACTGGACCAACTCGTTTTCTGCTATCTAGCTCTGGGTCAGATATGATGGTTCCATCACTACCTCTAAATTTCTTAGACATTTTATTTGAACCACAGTTTTTGCACTCAAATTCTATCTTTTCATTGCCTCTTACTTCTTTTTCGTTGTCACTGTCCTGAGATTTTTTACTAATCATTCCGATCATGTTTTGTTGTAGACCTGGTTCAGACTTTCGTCTCCAAGTTCCTATTTTGGATAATTTAGATCTCTGTGGATCATCTTTTGATTTTGACCGTATCAGAGTATCAGTTTTAGGTTTCTCAGTATCATTACATCTAGATCTTCTAGAATGTATTGTACTTGTAGAATCAGTGACAATATTTTCTTTAATTTTGGCGCATTTTAGACAAGTTTTTTGGATTTGTCTTACGTTGGTCAAAGAATTGTTAGTGTCACTAAGATCCTCCTTACTTTTACTCGTGTCAGTGTATCCTATAATGTTATCAGAAGAGTGATATCCTCGCGTTTTAGTCAAAGAACTACTGAACTCTTTACTGAAACTCTCTTGCGATGATTTGAAGTCCGAACACTTGCAAGCTGACAGCTTTCTTTCTAGATGTTCGGCGCTACCAGAATCTATGTAATGCAGGGATCTATCACACTCTGGGCACTTTTCTCCTAGTTCCGTATCGTCATGTCTACAACTACATTTGTCTTCTCTTTTAGCTTTAGCGAGCTCTGTTTCGCAGTCAGAACATAAGTCAACGTAACAGTTCTCACAAGTATAATCTGTACCTTTTTCAGCTGAAACTTGAGTACAGTCACACTCTTGACTCTCTGCTCTAGAACTAGGGATAGTATATTTTCTGTTGCCTTTCTTGAGTCTTCCTCGGGTGCCGTTTTCGAAAGATTTTCTTCTTTCTCTTTCTAGTTTTCGTTTTTCGAGGTACTCTGGCGCTGACAGCTGCTTTCTCATTGATGCTTGCGTTATCAGGTTGTGGGATTTCTCTGCTAGCATGTCATCTGTAAAACCGAAAAGAATAATGTTGATTATAAAAATAAACGGTTCATGGCAATAGGCTTGCCTTGCCTCCTCTTACACGGGTCTTAACATAACTGGCAAAATGTGGATGTACTATAGGCACACCTCTGGCTAACCCTTCGGGGAATACAGGCGTGATGGTTGTTATGTTATAAACGTCCATTATTATGGTAATTAAAATTATTATATGTATGAGATGCTTGGCTCACCATCAGTTTTGTTTTGTCCGAGTTCCATGACCAGCTGCCTCGCATGTGATGGGATTACAGCGTTGTAGTTCTCTAAGATCACCTGAAATTTAAAAAAAACATGGTTACAAATCGAATATTATTTAGCTTCAGTTGTACGGAACTTTGCGCACCAATACATATTATTGTTAATGTTAAATGTAGAGGTACCTAATGTCGCGTATATGTGCATACAAAACCGTAAACATTACAATAGATTTCACAAAGCCTTTACACCGTTTCTTAATTCTAACTTCCTAAGAGCAAGGCAAGTGATTTTTATACGACGACTAGAACTATAACTTAATAGAATGACAATAACGTTGAAATTTCAATGATGATGCATAAGGACGTTGCGGCACGCCTTACGCCGCGGCATCGTTGCCGTCAGAATGCGCTTGCATGTAGGGATATCGAAGGCTCCCCTGCTGTGTTGTGGCAAAAGTGGGTAAAACGCTAAGTGGTCTCACGTAAAGGCCCAGGAGCATTTGTAGCTGATTAAAGTCATGTATTACATACCCTCTTCAGTAGTAAGGTCCATTCTCGCTTGTGTCGCGGCGACCTCGCCTGTAACGTGAGCTGCGCACGCGGCGCGTCCCATGGGATCACGTGGAATGACAGCGGAGCGCCCGCGATAGACTCCACTAGCATCATGTTGTTACACTGAAAGGAAACAACAATACGTTATAAAGATGTAGTAAATATATAGGTAACGTTATATTCTGTAATGGTACATGTAAGTAAATAAATAAATATATTAGAGACAATTGCAAAATAGTACGGCAGCATGTAAAAACTCTTGGTAAATGAAAGAATCAAGATGAGAAAGAAGATTAAATAAAACGCTGCTCGTATAAAGAATTACTGTACAGTTCATTCTGACGGGAATCACACGGATAAAATATCTAATTTTATCCGTATATCCAAGTTTGATCAGAAACCGCCACATGTTGGTCCACTAGACGAATAGGTATAGGGGTAGGAGAATGATGCTGTTTTGGAATTTTGGACACTAAACCGTTGTTTGGTTAGGAACATCGCACTCCCGTTACATTATTGATAAAGTAGAAGGTATAACTGACCATGATATGCGACTTGTAGGCCAGTATGCCGTCTTCCCTGTTCTTGGTGACGAGGAGCATCTTGTCGAAGAGGAAGGCGTGACGCATTGCCTTCGCGCCGAATACTCTGCAACACAAAAGATAAATAAATGTTTTAATTTATTATTGGTAGTTGAGGCACAGCAACCCATTGAACCAAATTATCAGGAATTGTTGAGAAAGATATGAACGCGACACAAACCCACGTGTTATCTTGGAGCTTATATAGATTTTCGATAATCTTTTGATCATCAATTTCAATAAAATGATTCGATATAATTCACTTTTTTCACTCGACTACAAGCACAAAACAAGAGAGACTTACCTAAATGTCCCTTCAGCACACAACTCTCCGTACGTAGTCAAGTCGGGTCCATTCCACCCGTATAACAGCGATTGGATTTCCTAGAAACACAATCAATTTTTTTTTTTTTTTTTTTTTTATAGATAAAAACTTTTTTACAAAAATAAAACAACCGACTTCCAAAAAAAAACTACAAAGTGATAAATAACTTTTATTTCGGAAGTCGGTATCAATAAACATTTTCGTTGTTTTTTTTTTTTGTAAAAAAGTTTTTATTTTTCACTTTTTAGTGAGAGAGTTTGTAATTTATCTACTTAAGTTACAATAGCCTAACGTCAACGGCTCATCACCTTTTACAAAATATTGCTTTTCCAGATGCTGGGACGTTAATTTTTGAGGAGTTCTCCTGGTAAGAACCTGGAGAACTCCACTCCGCCACCACACGCATTGTAACGAGCATAAATTGCTTAGCAACCATATTAAAGTAATCGAATCGCATCCCGTGAAATATTTATCATTAATTAGTTCCGATGGTCGTCTGTGGTCTTCATCATCAGCTCCACTTTACCAAATGATGATTTCTGAGAGCAAATGCTCAAGTTACTCTAAAAAATATCCAAATCGCTATAGGTTTGCCAATAAAACTTGAGGGTTTCCCTCGATTTCCCTGGGATCCTATCATCAGATTCTGACCTGATCATGGGACCACTTGGGAAGTATACCCTTTCAAACAAAAGAAAAATTTTCCAAATCGGTCCAGGCGTCTTTGAGAAATCGAGGAACATACATAAAAAAAAGATTCCGACGAATTGAGAACCTCCTCCTTTTTTTGAAGTCGGTTAAAAACAACTCTTACTGTCTAAGTGCTTAGGCACTTTGTTCTCGTATTGCCGCTTACTGCAGTACAAGAATCGCACATGTCGTGGTAAAATATTAGCCAGTCAACAACTTGGTAGCAGGACAGGGTACGTCAGACTTACATTTGCCCTTACATCTTTGCCCCTGGTGCCAACTTTTTTGCTGGTTAATAATTTTACCAGAACATCAGCTATTTTCATATACCTGGTAAGTTCTTATACGACAAAAGGATGCCAGAAATGGTTTTCTAAATCACCTGAACCCTAACGGCATGTTCGTGCCGCCGCTTCATGTCGTCTATATGTTGTGCGATGCCGGTCATCTTCAGTAGCGCGTACTCTGTCTCCCGAGACGCACATTGCTTTACTACGTTCTGTAAATAACAAATTGTAATATAAGTTAAGATATGTTGTCTTTAAAAGATCACTATTTATAAGATGGGTAATGGATATTAGAAGAGGGCCCAGTATTGAGTCACACAGTCAAAATACATAGAAGATGTAGCATAATTCGGCTATATTAAGCTAAATACCTACTTAGAACCGTATACAGTTAGACATTCAAGGACGTTGCTTTTCCTACACAAGACCAAAAAGGTAATTTGCAATTAAGCCTTAATAAGCAGTAAATGACAATAAACTCAAATCCCAACACAATTTCGTCTTCAATCGACAAATAAGTCTCTATATTAATTTGTTAACTGGCTAACAAAAGGTCGTGGCTCCAAATTGGGCATACTTGCGTATTTCCAAATCCTACTTCATTCCGTGTATGGCAAACATATTCCTAACATCAGCACATTTAGCTAAGTTGACGATGCTATCGGATTTCAGCAGGTATCATGGCTCAAATATAGCCATACCTTTTAGTATTTTATCATCAAGCAATCTAAAGCTTTTAGTAGGTACTTTTACACACAACGGTTAAATTCATAATTGCACATTAAAATCTGTTTGTGTTGTAAATTAAATAACTGACCTATTGCACCAGTCGTAAGTTAAGATGAGGACATATGTATCTTTATGAGAGAGAAAGGCACCGAAGATCAAACAGGTGCACGAGTAACACACCAATCTGTTTGTTTCTTGACTGACAGTGACAAAATCGTAAATTCCCTTCTGAAAAGGTTGCAGCTAGGTAGATAACTTTTGGATGTGGACCTTGAGCATAGTTGTACAATTTGTTGCGCCTATCAAACTGAGGTGTTAGGGAAAGGTACGTTTTTTCAACCAAAATGACTATCTAAGGCTTCTAAGCCATTGATGAAGGCCTAGATAACACCTGTGTGATATCTTGGATGGGTGTGGGTATGGCAGCTTTGCGAGAAAAAACAACAGAGATAACATAGGATAAAAACCAATCAAGTAAGCAGAAAAAGAAGAAGTTCCAAACCAACCTGCAACAACAGATGATACTTCAGAATCCGCTGCACCGGCTTCAGCAAATAAGAAGCGACAGGCAACAGATGGCCCAAAGCTATCTGTCTCTCTCTAAACTCCCGAGCACTGAGAGGTTCCGAGGCTAGAGCCGCGAGCCTCTCCATGGTCCGAGGATAGCCAGTGCAGTAGGATGTGTAGACGGAGAAACCGGTAGTGTTGTTGACGAAACAGCGGGCGATGCATGTCGCATCTAGTCGGCAGGTGTTTAGTTCGGCGCAGAGAGATCTGGAAAAACAGACGGAGATGAAGTTAGTTATGTCTGGTCAATTGGCACAAACTGATGATGAACAAGAACGTGAATTGGGTTTCGTATTTAAGAGATCGATTTTCTCCATATCGCTTATTCAGTAGGTACCTAAACAAAGTTTCCGACTGTTATATGTAGGTCTAACCAAACAGCTGCTTTATTTTGTGTAAATTATTTCAAAACGGTGAAAGATAACATCGCAAGGAAACCGGCATGTCCTAGAACCAAAAATTCGTAGACAAGTGAAATCTACCAACCCGCACTGGGCCCGCGTGGTAGATGGTTATATCGAAGAGAGGAAGCCTGTGTCCCAGCAGTGAGAATATTATAGACTGATTATGTTATTTGTAGGTCTGCTACTTAGTTTCATCTTTAAAATTACCATTTGGATCGTAGTGCTACCCGTATACATTTGGGCCACAACGTATTTTAATAGATGTATAATCAACTGGGAAATATAAATAAAATCTAGCCATTTTCGCTCTCAAAACAAAACAAGTTAGCTGCGCTAAATCTTTTGCAAATGACTCACTCATAATCTCAAAACCGCACATAAATTATCACATTCCAAATACAGACTTAATATTTAACCGTCCACCTACACGCTAAAACGTCTCTAAGCAGAAACACGGCAAAAAAACGAATTCAACAACAGACTTCTAAGGTTAAGGCACCACCGCACCAGTAATCAGGAATCTGGCGAGGTCATGTAACCTGAGCGACCCTATCAGGGCCCGGCATTGTTTTTACATTCGCAGCCCGACCGGCACAAACGTGCTATAACAAAAGGTACCTAAGTTTGTGCTTTTGCTGCTTTTATTAACTAACTACTGTGAAGTAAAAGACTTTTTGTTGAATATTTTGTGCGGAATGTTTTAGTTTGCATATTGTGTTTTATGGAGCTGAGAGCACAAATATGACTCTAACAGGACGAAATTTTAATATCCCTATATCTAGACGAGAGAGACTGCAAAATAAGTGATTGACTATTTATTTAAAGTTAACAGGACAACAACAAAAAAGTTATGTTATTTATTTAGAGAAAAAATAAAGAAACCATTTTATTCAGTACATGGCGTGCCGATGGCAGAAAAATATTGAAACGATAATTCATAGTAAAGACAAGATAAGTGGTAAAGACAATACCAAAAAAAATAGCACAGATGAATAAAAACTGACTTATTGAAACAGATAATTTCTTACCCCATGGAAGGCTAAAGACACTAAAAACAACATTCCTAAATAAAACTAATCATTTTCTACATCATAATAACCAAGCTACTTTACTCCAATAACAGTAGTAACACAGATATCGTATGAAACAAACCGTGAAACAGTATCTTACATCTGCGGTCGACGTCTGAAGCTAACGATATCTATTATCTACAGACATTCAAACAATTATTATTGCAGGCAAAGATATCAATTAATTGTTATTACTGTTCAGCAGTAATAAGTACTTCTATCTTGTCAACTTTAACAATATTTAGATGTGTCAATGCTATAGTCTTGCATTGGTGGAAGCAAAGAAAACTTTTATAACTTTTCTTAGCTTTTACCCGTGGCTTCGTCCGCGTGGATGTCTTAAATTATCCCACGGAAACATACTACGGGGATAAAAAGTCCTAACCCATGCCTTGGTATACCTGTGCACCCAAATTCGTTCAGTCGTTAAACCGACAGAGTTACTTTCGCATTTATAAAATCAGTATGGACAGTATGGATAGATAATGGTACCCTAAAAAGTTTGGTACATCAATTTAGTTTCAAGATTATCCTAAAACGCCAACTCTTCATCGTTTTCTAGTCCTTCAGAAGAGTTAAAGGCGTGGCACAACAATCTTTTAACCAACTTGTAGGTAATGTTAATGACATTTTAAATCAATTTGATTAAGAACAGTAGCAGGCTTGTCGCAGTTACTATTTCACAATCAATTAATGTTTCATTGGGTGGACAGTTGTTAATACAAGATAACAAGACTAGACTTAGGTACTTACGGCCGAGCTTTCAACCGAATGTCGATCACAAACGACAATCTGTATAACATTATCTAGCCTTAGAAACACCGCCAGTTGTGTTGTGAATGAAAGCCGACTAAAACATACTTGGGTTAAAACTAGGTTGCTGATTATAAAAAGATCTCTTTTCGCATTTTTTTAATAAGTGACCTACGTAGCGTAATCGCTCCAAAAGAAAGATAGCTGACGTAGCTCTAAAGACTGCCCAACTTAAACGGGACTGGGCAGGACATGTCTGCAGCATGCTGGACAAACTCAGAACTGGTGCCCTGAGACTGTCGCGGCAGACCACGTAAGAAATGGCGGGACGAGCTGGATAGGTTCCGTCAAAACTGGAAGTAGGACGCGCGGGCTCGCGGAAGAGAGAAGGAGTAGAGGGAGGCCTTTGCCCAGAAGAGGGACAGCATAAGCTAGCAAAAAGAAAATCGTAAGTAGATGATAATTTGTTATATGTGGATGATATATTGATTGTCACTATTGAGGTCGCCATTAGTTTTTTGACATTGTCTTCGCATTGTTTTGTTTGGCAGTGGTCATCTACCCAGGCTGGTACTATGTAGATAATTAGCTTCTATTATGTAGGTCAGCAGTGAAATAAACTAGATAGTTGTCTCGCGTAGGTGTTGAAGTTTACGGAAAAAGATATTGGTTTGAATGTTAATTTATGTTTTCGACGCCTACGGAGGGCGCAGGCGGACGTTATACTTTCTAATATTTCACGGATCGATATATCATTATTTAGTTGACCGGTAACTCTAGGTAGATCCAAAGTTCGTGATTATACCTACCGTACAACTGCGAGTTTTCTACCTGTTAAGATTAAATAGGGCACCAAAGGAAAGGTCGTTCTAAGGACTTTAATAATACGTTTATTATCCTTTTATATAAATATTGGAAGGTGTGTTTACTAATATTACGTGAGACGTGTGATCCCACACAAGACTAATAGAGTAGTACAGTCACTATGCGAAAGTAAAGATTTCAGTCAAGTGGTAAGGGCGGGCTTGGATAGTAGTAATAATAGAATTATCCAAATCGGACTACTCTGTAAAAAAATATGCGTGGTCATACATTACAATCAGTGAATGAACAATCAATCATTCCCGGTTTTCCTACCCATAGGGTTGGTTTTTTTTTTCAAATTTATATGGGACTAACTTCGGGGTATAATCTTTCCAATAAAAAAAGAATTGTCAAAATCAGACTACGCTGTACAAAGTTATGCGTGGTCATACATAAAAAAATATTAATAATTATAAATACGTCGACTTGAGAACTTCCTCCGTTTTTTCGTCGGTTAAAAATATAATATTTATTAGTTAGAATGAGAAAGACGAGAGTGTTGAAGTAAGATCTATTAGTTTTTACTATAATCCAACAAAATATTTTTTATAATAATTTTATTTTCCCATCATTTCCGATATGACATAATTATAAATTACAAAGTATTCTATCTTTGTTATCCGTCAATCAAAGTATGTTAAGTGGCACTTGTAATGTGATATTAATACATAATAATTTAGATACTTCCGAAATATGATAAGTTATTTATTAGAAATACCACTTCTGTACCTTCTTCTTTTAATAATGAAAAAAACTACGTTTGATCCGCCGTGTGCAGGCACGGTCGTCAGTGCTGGATGGTTCACTAAGGAAGCTTGTTGATTAAAACAAGTTTATTCAATGCACAATGATATATATATATCTTATAGGCTATAATTTTACAAATAAATTAAACATTTGCCTGTAATTAGGCTATCAGCGCCCAGACCCTCAAATAAATAAACACTTCAAAATAGCCATCAAGTAGAAATGTTAGCATTTTGTAGATTTTTTGTTAAACACATAAGTATTTATGCAATAAAAATCATAGATATCACATAAATAGACTTGTCCGTCATATATTTTCGTTATAACAATGAATGGAGTTACGATATTATTTCAGCTTTAGCAGTCATAAAAATTTAAAAGCTCAGAGATATCTTCCAGGTTTTTCAACCACTTAGGCTGCTTTTCCACCAGAGATGTGCTATGGTACGTTGCTATGGATGCGTTTGATATCCATTGGTCCGCATAGAGCACTGATGGTGAAAACGGGGTCAACTAAGCTTTGTTTTCTATACGGAAGGATGCGTGCTGTGGATGGGAGCTATGGATGCGCGAGTGGTGTTGCTATGTGCAGAGCAGAGTACTCCCCGTGCCTTCCCTACTATCGATGCATCGCATAGCTCGAGCTGCGCATCTTCCTCGAACAGTTCCCTATGAGTTCCCTCGCGGCGGCGCATCTTCATAGCACATGTTACTCACTCCGCTACACAGCTTAGCATTAGTGGAAACTGTCGCATAGTTTCGTAGCTTAGCTTTCACATCCTCGTAGCATAGCTGCACAGCACATCTCTGGTGGAAAAGCAGCCTTAAGGGGGAAACACCGGGGTAGCGGGCAAAATTCAAATAGTCTTACGTTTTTTTACAATTTCCAGGTCAGTGTCAGGTTGCAGATTTGTGTATTTACAGAATTATAATCATAAAAATCTTCAATGACTGTTTAATGAAATATCAATCAATAGGTTTATATGAACTTAATGATTATAATTCTGTAAATACTTGTTACGGTAGCAAATCATATTTTGTTCAACATACATCCTGACACTAACCTGCAAAAGGCAAAAAAAACGCAAGAAAATTTGAATTTCGTGGGCTAGCTGGCGCATCCTTCTTAAGTAAGATACTGTAAAATACATTTACCACAGATAATTAACTTGAGGCTCTTTAAATGTATAATATGACCACAAACCATAAAACAGTGACGGCTAAAGTCATCTAAAAGGCGCAGTTACATCATACGGAGAGGAATCCGGACCGGGTATGCATTCACAGCTAATTGGCGTTCGACACCTTGTGGAAACATACGGGGCAGGTGGCGTGAACGGGCGCGACGCGGGGGAGATCAGTATTGTTTGTTTACCCAATTAGTTGCCTTGTTTGAAGGATGTTCAAAGGTTTGTTTGAAGTTTTGGTTCAAGTTTTTAGACAAATGTTGTTTTAATATTTGTGTATTCTTTTAAATAATGCGTCTGCATACATTTAGACAGACACGACGCGACAGCCGACTTTTATCTATTACTATATATTTATATTCTGTGGAATAGAATATTTTTATTCTTGACAGCCTCAGTAAAATTAGAACAAGCATTATTGCTACTACCAATAGACATTACCTCATCTGAGCATGTGTTGTTGTGTGCAGCTGCAACTTTAGCATGTAACTAGGTCACCACCGTGCCCGATCCAAACGTCCCTGATCAAATGTTTCCACCCCATTTTATTATCCGTTATTAGTTTCAGAGTGACCTTCATAATCATAATGTGCCATAACGTACGTTCCTGGTACTTATATTCATTAGTATTTACTTCTGTCTTATACCTTTTAATTATAAGAAAGACTGCCTTGTTCGTCTATAGGTGGCTCGTGGCTAAATAATAACAGCCACACGAGACGATCGAAGGTTAAGCTACGGTTGCCGCGGTCGGTTCGTGGAATACATATACACGTATTGGTCCCGGTTGTCAGTCATGGATCTTTGACAATAGTAGTCAGAAACCCAAAAGTCTGACAACCAGTCTTCTCAAGAGGTATTGTGTTACCACTAATTGGGTTGTGGAGGTCAGATAGGCAGTCGCTCTATGTAAAATACTGGTATTCCTCTGCATCCGGTTAGACTGGAAGCTGACCCCACCCCAACATAGTTGGGAGAAGGCTGGCTTATATAAATGATAAGAAAGACTGCTTCGTTCGTCTAGTGGTCGCAAGCACGTCATTTGAGCTCCTGGTTTCAAGTTTCTATACCCAGGTCGATATGTGTGCTGTTATATCTGCCTACCTTCTTGGAGAATACAGTCGTGATCATCATCATAATTTCAGCCGTCCACTGCTGGACATAGACCTCCCCTAAACATAGTCATAATGTCATGTTAATTTTAAGATAATTACTAAGTACGTTTTCAGCCAATTCTATGGCATCGTCTTTAGCTTGTCATGTTACTAATTGGCTTTTAATCACTGTGCGAAATTGTAAATCTACTGTTATTTGAGAAGCGTATTATTAACGTTGTTTAAATTGTGATTATGGGGTCGGGTCATCCGGTTGGCAGTAATTCATATGAAAAAAGCGGCCAAGTGCGAGTCGGACTGGCACACGAAGGGTTTCGTACCACACGGCAAAAAACGCCGAAAAAACTCGTTTCTTGTATGGAGACCTTTTTTTTAACTTTGTTTTATTTTTATTACAGTTGTTATAGCGGCAATAGAAATACACACTATGTAAATTTTAACTCTCAACTCATTCTGTCTAGCTATTAGGGTTCATGAGATACATACGGACGGGCGGACAGACAGCGGAGGCTTAGCAATAGGGTCCCGTGTTGGCATCCTTTGGGTACGAAACCCTAAAAAGCAATAACACATACTATAAGAAAAATACGCTAATAATAATATAAAAATAATATATAAATAATTGCTGAATTTCGATGAATTTACCTATAAATGTCGCTATCTAATTAGGCCAGTAGAAAATATCGTCAATGTAGGAACTACTCACATTGACATAAACGAATGACCACAGACCATGAGGCGATACAGATTCCTCTCATCGATTAAACTGGTAATCGATGAGTGACTAATCTTCTTTTAATGGGTTCATCACATATGCTTTCTTTCCGATTACCTCAAGAGAAAGGAAAGGTTAAGAAGGAATAGCTACTAGTTATAGAAATGTAAACATAAACGTTAAGAGCGTTTACGCCGTACGGCATTTCATACAAACTTTCAAGCGATTGTTTTTCAAAATGAATGAACGGATTTTAATGGAACTTTATACGCATAAGCAGGATACAAAAGTCTAAAAAGTTAGCAGAGAACATTTTCGAAAAATTGTGTTACAGCCAAATTAGACCGCTTTTAAAGTTTCCATAGAAACAGAGATTTCCAGTTATCTTTTTTTAAATAAGACATTTCGAAAATGTTCTCTGCTAACTTTTTAGACCTTTGTATCCTGCTTATGCGTATGAAGTTTCATTAAAATCGGTTCATTCGTTTCGAAAAATAACGGCTTGAAAGTTTGTATGAAATGCCGTACGGCGTAAACGCTCTTAAGTAAACGACGCAAAAGGAGTATAGGTACAGGTAGCGTTCTGTAGTTTCTGCCTACCCACTTGGGAAGATGGCATGAGTTTATGCATGTACTACCAAAAGGCACACTATAATAAAATTATACCAAAATAAAAAACGTCCCATTTGTGCGATCATCGTAAAACAGCACGCCGCACTTTGAGTATAATAGTAATTCAATATTGTACAGAAACTACTCTTCTACTAAAAGGGGACCACACACAAACTTAGCTATTAGCACTAACACACACATAGTTGTTACGCAGATACATACAGGATGAAACAAAATAGATTTAAAAAGTTAGCTCATAGCTTTTAAAATACGCCACTTGACGAGATTCACGGTAAAATGGAACTCTGCGTAGTAAAGTGTTACTCCACGTATTATTACTGTACGACATAAAATCACGCCTTTATTCCCCAAAGGATTAGGCAGAGCTGTATCTATAGAACACCCACATTTAACCAGTTATGTTTGTCTCATGTAATAGGGGGCGACACTATTGCCATAAACCTGTCACAAATCCAGACTCCGGGCTGCTACTAAAAAAATCCTGAAGGAAAAAGAAAAAACCCAATAACACTTTGCCCGACCTTAAAATTGAACCTAGAACCTCACGCGCCGTAGTAGCGCATGCGACCACTAGACCAGCAAGGCAATTATTATAGTATCATATTGTAAATCTGTAACGACCAGCTCAGCCACCCCACCAGCCATTAACCGTTTCGTAGTAGTCCCTATTTTGTCATTAAAACATATTTCTTTTGTGCAGGATTAGACATTAAAATCACCTCTTCAACCATAATTACATCCTGTATATTCACACATACACGATATAAGTCCATTGCAGACCACACATGTATATACTCTTTTGTAAAAGTTACCCTCCCAAAAGTACCCTTGCTATTATTTTAACACCCTCCATATGGGAGGAACTTTAGGGGATCGTCAATGTCATAAAAAAAGTAAAAATAAAATTGTGACGAGTCTACTTGACAACACTAGTCTTACAACATTTTGTCTGGTCTGTTAAAAAATAAAATACAAACCTTGATGGGTTTATGGAAGTAATTCGGAATAATACGGTTGAATCCAATCATAGCTGGGACCTTTACTCCCAATTTACGTACGCAAAATAAGCGCCTGGACGTGGAGTTCCGACCACCAGCCAGTTATACCAGACTGAATTTTATTTAGTGCTTACAATGAGCTAGTGTCATTACTGTAGGTATGTGTTTCACGACTAAGCAGCAAAGTCGACCAAAATGCCCTCAGTGTTTGAGTTCAGGCAACATTTTGCTTTAGCATCGGTAATTGAATTACTAATTAATTTTATAATATTGATTACAACACGAATGGTAAAGTATTTTTTTTTTGTAGTTTTACGATCTAATAGGAGATCTTTTCCTACTGTTGCAGTTGCTGTACAGCCCAATTCTAACTTTATGGCGACTCGAAATATGAGGCGAGTCACTACGCAGTAACAAATTCACCTGTCAGCAGGGGTGAGGGGTGAGGTACTGCGCAGCGAGTAGCGCACTTCAGAGCCACCATAAAGTTTGAATCTAGCTGTCATATTTTTTATTTCTTTCTACCGCTACTATATTGCTTCTTGAAAATATGCTTTTAACACCATGTATTTACAAATTAGAACGAATATTAAAATGATAAATTATTGTCGGCAAAATATCCGTAATATTACTTCTTATTAGTTGACATTTATAATTGATTAGAGCGGAATTATTTACGAAGGCAATTTAGAAGAAACAGCTCAGAGATTTTCCGGTAGTTATTTTTCCATCAACAAACGATTATTTTAAAATTGTTAATGTAACGGGTTTCCTTGAATTGAGGTAGGTACGCGATTTGAATAATAATTTATGGTGCTGAGAGTGATTCTGAGCTGGCCAATGGACAAAATATTCAACAGTTGTACACTACATTTTTGGCTATGTCGGATTGCCGTTTCCTGGGCCGACACTCGGCAGTCGGCAGTGTAAATTACAGAGGATTCGTAGCACCCAGAACATAGAATTTTCCCAGGATTGAGTTTCGAAACTAAGATAGAGAAAATCATAATCAGCCTATAATTTTCCCACTGCTGGGACACAGGCCTCCCCTCCGTGAGAAGGATTGGGCCGTAATCCACCACACGGGCCCAGTGCGGGTTGGTAGATGTCACATGTCTTCGAATTGTTGGTGTCTTAAAAAGGACATGCCAGTTTCCTCACAATGTTTTCCTTCACCGTTTTTTAAAGCAGTAGTGATGAAATAGTTTACACAAAGTAATGCGCCTGTCTGGGTTCGAACCTACGACCTACAACTCGCGGCCCTAGCTCTTAAACCTTTAGCTTTGATCCTTTTCATCGGTTTAATATTTCGCCATTACTTGGGGTCCTTTACAAAAACATCCCCCTTTGGAATGCTTCGTCGTCTGTCAAAGTTTAGCAATCTCAGCAACTTTAAAAAACCAAAACCGTGTTTTATGTACGATTGTGTTCCGCCTGTCGGTCTGCCTACCCTCTTAGACTAAAGGGCGTGACGAAGCCCCCTTATTATTACGTTTTAGCAGAGAGTTGCTGTGAAGATGAACGGAAGGGGACGTCGTTATGCCATATGTCAGGGATATCCGATATTGTTGCTTGGTATTTGTCAAATTTGCGAAATGTATGATTATTATTTGTGATGGAAAGATCAAGGAATTAATAAAGTATAAGACATGTAAAATTAAAAGTAATATTCGCAATAGATATATTTCTCCTTGTTGAAAGCAGATTATGGCACGTGGGTTACAAAATCATTGATGGCGACTAGAGCGCACATGGCACTGGCGGATTCCTATTCCATTAAAATTTCATACAAAATGCATGGAAATAAAGCACCCGACGCCATTTATATGTGGCCTGCGCTTAATAGAGAAGTATGGAAGATAAAGACATGTTGCGCCGACCACAAATAAATTGAGATAAGGGCAGAAGAATGATGAGCTTATAAAATTATTGATTAGCTCTTCACTTCAATTTGATTGGCCTTAAAATCGCGCGGTCGACCTACAACCCCCGCTTTTATCGTTTTTGTTTATATGTGTCCCAAAATTCAACGATAAGCGGGAACCAGAGGGTGGACCTGATCATGACTACCCGAGAAAAAATAATGAAAAAAAAAATATCTAATTTTTTTTGGTAATTACAAAGTGGACTTTAAAAATTAAAAAACTTTGATATTTTAAGGAAAAAATAATTTTGATTGATTTTTGTGTAAAAACAACAGTGGTATTCTGGGATTTTTAAGGGTTGTGGTGGATAGCAGTGCTACTTATGTTGCCGATACAAAAAAAAAAACAGAATCTTTGAACAATGGTGGTTCCAAAAAAATTTAGTTTTTTTTTTAATAATTTTTTTCTCGATTACTCATGAGCAGTTCCACCCTCTGGTGCCCGCTTATCGTTGAATTTTGGGACACGTTGTATTTGCAGATGTTTTTTAACCAGTGCGCACACTTTAACCATGAATTCAGAATATCATTCTAGCGTAGGAATTTTTCGTCGGTTATCAAAAAAGAAATCAGCTGATTTATAGAAAAGTGTAATACCTACGGGGTCAAAATAGTGGAACAGCAATTTTTTTTTATAACCACCTACATTTTTTTTTACGCTAGGGGGTCTAGAATTCATGGTTAAAGTTTGCGCACTTAATTTTTTTTTTCCTCCAGTTTGTTATCTTCCAAAAATGCACAAGACAAGAAAAGACCCAGTCTACCCGCCTAGTCTAAGTTACCATCCAATCCAAACATCACACTGCTTTTCCCAGTGATGCCTAGAGATCTTCAAGTGCTCACAGGAAAATTCGTAGCAAGTAAATGAATGCTTTACCTGTTAAAGTTGTAGATGTCCTCGATATTGTTGAACAGCTCGTTCAGCTGTTCGTCGGAGAACGTCACCTCGCGTCGCCACACGTGAAGGTAACCCTGGAAAAGAAAACAGCAGGGTTTTAGTGATTGTCCATGTACATTATTATTTAAATGAATTCGGGATAATGAAGTGGATATATGTAGAAGGTGAGGGTAGCTATACTATAAAAAGTGGTCACTTTTTTGTATCAGATTAGCAATTCTGGAACGATGCTGAACTCTTTTTAGTCATGAATCCAGATTTAAAAATCTATGATAAAGGCACGCTCGAATTGATTTGGATGATTTTAACGCTCTTTCTAAAGTTTTGACCGACTGTAACTTTTGTTATTTTGTGCTGTTAGTGGATACAATTTTAAACGTAATCCTAAACCCGTTAAGTCCATCATTCAAGAAAGCCTCTCATAATCCAAAAACACGAGTGGTCGACAGTTCAGTTCTACCGGAGCCCCATGAAACTGGCTTCAGAGAACAATGCTCAATTTAGCTGTGCCCCACTTGAGTCGTTCTGATGCTCGCAGTATGTGGTTAACACCACAATGAGGTACCCCACAGTCACCGCAGAACGTGTGTACTGACTTATAGCTTGAAAGGTATATGTATGTTATTGTAGGAGAACGTCTGCATACTCACTACGGTTGTTGTAAGTAGTTGACACAGCCGAAAAGGTTGTTGAAAGCAAATGCTTGAATTTCTGTAACCTCTAGTTTGATCAGTGAAGCTGCTGTGTCAAACTTGTATTTGCTGATGTGATTAGTTGATCAAAATAACAGGGAATCTTGACATGAAACTTGACAACAGAGGGGCAATTCTTGTAATTTTTAGAACGTTCAGTCTGATCTCAGTCTCAATCTGTCAATAAGACTACTAATCTAATTTCCCTACATTTTTGACAAGTTTTTGACATAGATTGATAGTTAGATGAGATTGCGACTAGATTTTGAACGTTTTTAATTGCGGGAATTGGCGTACAGGTGAAATTTTAAGGATTCCAGAAACCATTTTAGCAAACTATACAATAATGATTTGATTCAAAGGCAGTTCTTGATGCCGACGATGTTCGTAACTTACGCAAATGAAAAGTTCTATCGGCGAAACATTCGCAGTCGCATAGCTATTTCAGAATCATTCGCAAACAGATTATCAGCCAAAGTAACAACGTAGTGACAACCCACCGCACCATTTTAAAAGCAATTCTTTCTACAAAAAACTGGAACAAAAAGAGTAATAAAACACCACCTCCGCACAGTATAAAGGATTACATCGCATCGTCCTCGTTGATAGTAACACGAGTCGTTTGTGCACACGGTGGGCAGAGCCGCAGGACGATCGTATGTCTTCCGCTCCACTTTCGGAAAGGAAAATTAGAACGAATTTCTAAAGCAAATTAGTGGAATCTGTGATATAAGGCTGGGCCACACCGGTTACGTACTAAATAGCAAGAACAAAAGAGTTTTTTTCAACATATCGTTTATATACTTAAACTATTATTTGTTAATTATAAGCGTTCTACTTTAAGTACATCTTTATTAGTTTGTCCTCTGCGACAGAGATTCTTATTTTTTTTTTCTTTTCTCACTTTCTCAGCATTATTAAAACTGTGGTTTTATTTAAACGCACAAACATAGAAGTTACGATAAAGAATTTCTTATCTAAGTTGCTATTCTAAGTATAAGTAACGTTTTTTAAGTTATACATTTTTAATTTTTATTTCCTGTGACTTTCTTCCAGCCGCGCCGCGCCATTCTGCCCCAGCCCTAACCCGCAGCTGTCGCGGCGCGTGCTCCCGCGCACGGCGCTAGAAAGCTCTGATAACGTGATAAAGGTATCACGAAGCGCTCTCCTTATTGGGCATAGCAGTTTTGTATATGGCAACAACATTACGTAGTACATACCTACATAACACCCTTATCTGATCACTTTTGCCTTTCAAAAGATTATTCTGACGGTAATTACCAGATTTTTTTACTTTTGATTATAGACAACGCGCTTACTTGGTATATGAGAAGAACCTTCCTTTTATGGAGTAGTATAATTTATATTAAACAGGTCCCGCCTTCTTTTTTTTTTATGTATGTACCTAAGTATTTTTTTTTTATCTATTATCGTTGGTTTGGGGAAAATAAGTAAAATCAAAAAGGTAGTCCCGGGCAAACCTAGAGCGAAGACATATTTCTATGGAAAATAGAGACTTTGGAAGGCTATGGGAGAGCTAGAGACCTTTGGCCTTTTAGGATTGGAAACGTGGAGTAAAAAACCGGCTAAGTGCGAGTTGGACTTGCACACGAGGGGTTCCGTACCATCTGCACTGCACTGCATATAAAATAACGGCAAAAAAATCACGTTTTTTGTATGGGAGCCCCCCTAGAATATTTATTTTATTCTGTTTTTAGTATTTGTTGTTATAGCGGCAACAGAAATACACATTCTGTGAAAATTTCAACTATCTAGCTATCACGGTTCATGAGATACAGCCTGGTGACAGACAGCCAGATAGTCGAACAGTGGAGTCTTAGTAATAGGGTCCTGTTTTTGCCCTTTGGGTACGGAACCCTAAAAAGAGTAATCTAATCTCTTCACCACCCTTGGTTGACTGGTAGAGAATGCCTAAGGCATTAAGTCCGCCATTGTACCTTTTTTGTGTACGAAAAGATTAAATAAATAAAAACGCTTGGGGAAAATATAATGAGCCAGCATTGGCAACGTGGATAAAAAAAGTTTGAAGTTGAAGAAAAGTTAAATTAAGTAATTTGGTTCATCTTAGAGCGCACCTTATTTTCGTTGGCACCTCAGGCAGTGGGTGTACGAAAGTTGACTTACGCCTACTCTTTCCGGGATTATATTGACAAATGTATGCAATACGAATAAAATAATCAGCCCATGATGTTCCCACTGCTGGGATACAGGCCTCCTCTCTGTGAGAGGGAGTGGGTCGTAATCCACCACGCGGGCCCAGCGGGGTGATTGCAAAACACACTAACAGTAGAATGGCTTTCATTTTGACGTTTAACAAAATTCATTGCGTTATTTATGTTGCTGAGCAGACAAATTTGTCGGACATATGAAGCAGTGGATTAGCAATAATCCTTCAAAATGATTCAGATTGTGCTTGATAGAACGTTGCGCAATTAAGATGCAGTACGGGTCGGTATGCTGATTTCTAAGACTTTTTTTTTTAATAACAGTTGTATATTTTCATTACCTAAGCTGCTAGGTACCTATACCTCAGTTTGATTTTAATGAGTTTGACTTGGACATTGAGAAAACGAAAGTGCTGGCCTCCAAATTTTCTTAGGCACGATTTTAATTTAAATGCTAATCATAACAATAATACACGAAATGAATCCCTATTATCAACATCCTACGCCTTATTAAAATGTAAACAAATTTAACAGTAGTCCGATATCGCCTCAGCAATCCGTTTGGCCTAAATATTCAAATTGCTTGCCCAATCTGTATAAATAAGAGCCAGCAATCGGATCACTGTAAACAAGACCGCTATTCAATAAAGACTTGAATGAAATAGAACGGATGACGACTTCAGCTTCAATAACTGTTTGTTTTCCCGATAAAGCATAAATACTTATAATATGACGCATTCACGCCTGCGCAGGAATACATCCTCAAAGAGGTAGTATTACAACCACTGGACTAATGGCAAAGACATTATACAGCGGCGTAATTGTGTAACAACCACGCTATCAGTAGCAATGGCTTTTATTTTGACAGTTAAACAACATTCATTGCGTTATTTACGGCGTTGAGCAAACAAATGTTTTGAACATATGACGCAATAGATTAGCAATATCTTTCTAAATGATATGTGATGCAATTAGGGTGGCAAACACAACGATGCGCAACCTGTTACCATGGATTTAGATCATTATTCTAAACACCCTGTGTTGAAATTTCGTGAGATATAAATTAAAAAAATTGCTGTTACATGCATTTTGAACGCGTAGGGGCACTATTCTGAAGTTTTTTTTTTTTGTTACATGGCATGACATGAAATTTCTACTCTATCATCTAGAACCATGTGCTGAATTCATGCCACCTTGTATGATTACCCATAAACAACTTTCACTATGGGACCAACTCCAAAATCACGAAAAAAAAAACTGCTTTTTAATACGTGATTTTATAGTTGTTCCCATAATTAAAGTTGTTCATATTCATAGGTAAAGCACCCTGTAAAAATTTCGAGGTAAAAAAGAAATATTATCCACTATATAAATTAATTTCATAGTAATGTTATTCAATTCAATCTTTATTGCATCCATAATGTACGCATGTACAGGTGGTAGGTATGTATTAAAACAATAGAATCAATTTATGGACCCTGTCGGGCACAGCATATATTAAATAAGTGGGAGAGAGGAAGAGCGCTTTTATGGTTTTCCTTATTATTAAATACTAGCAGCGCCCCGCGGTTTCACCTGCATAACTGTCGATCCCGTTAAAAAACATCGGGATAAAAACTATCCTATGTCCTTTCCCGGGACTCAAACTATCTCTATACCAATTTTCATCTAAATCGGTTCAGCGGTTTAAGCGTGAAAAGGTAACAGACAGTCAGATACACTTTCGCATTATTTATAATATTACTAGCTGTTGCCCGCGACTTCGTCTGCGATCAAGACAAAAGATACGTGGCGCCATCTATTATCATAATAACGTTATTGTTGTTTTTCTCGAGAACAGCACTTTTTTTCGGGATGAAAGGTACCTTATGTCCGTTTCTGTACACCTAACAACGTATATGCAAAATTTCAGGATGATCGGTTTAGTGATTAGTGGTTTAGGTGTAAAAAGGTAACAACTAAACTTACTTTCGCATTAATCCATACTAATATTATAAATTCGAAAGTAACTCTGTCTCTCTGTCTGTCTGTATGTTACCTTTTCATGCCTAAACCACTGAACGGATTTCGATAAAATTTGGCAGAGAGATAGATTGCATGCCGGGGACGGACATAGGATAGTTTTTATCGTCATACCTCGCGGGCGAAGCCGCGGGCGGAAGCTAGTTTATAATAATTATTAGTTAGGATTAGGATTTATTTTATTTCCTTTCTATCTGTAAGTAATAATAATGACGACTTGTTTGTTGATCCCACTCGTGACTATCCAAAATGACAAGCTGTCATAGCATGACATGATATTGTAATGAAGTCAGATATAGGTACACTCGGCGACACATCAAGCTATAGGTACATTTCTAGTTTTAGCTAACCTCGCATTGTATAGGTTTTCCGTGCAATCAGAAGTCAGCTTACACTGGTTGTGTATAGCATGCTGGGTAGCCGTGCGAACAACAACCGTCCACCATGTTGAATGACATCTCTATGTTGAATCTTGTGCCTTGTTTGAATGGACTAGCGGGATTGACAAGTCAATACTACAGTGCCAGTTAAGTAGATTATAGTGTTCTGTGTTAAGAGCTTAACCGTATTTAAGATTGGGTGCTGGAAATGAGATGACAGTATTAATAAGTTAGTTTACTTACTAGTGACTCCAATACTACAAAGTACGACAAGATTCAGTTCTATGATTACGTTATGATTACAGGTATTGTTTGAAATCATCACATCATAATTATGATCATACCTATGCATATTATCACAGACTTTCCAACATCCAAGTGCTGAAGTTCCACCTAGCCAATAATTAGATATTCTTTCTGAGAATTTTCTTCCTGAAAATCAGTCTAGCGACTGAGAAATCGCTATAGTCTTGTCTTTTAAAAATACACATGCACATACTTAGTCCAGTAAATACAGAAAATTCATCTTTCAAGTTTTCTTAAAATATTCTTTACAAAAATCTTCGTTTCCCTCTATATAGATAATAAAAACATCTCATTTCTAAAACATGTGACTCGTCTGTTAGTAAATAAACAGCGTTACGTGGGCGCAGTCGACTGTCCACTCCACGTGCTACTCGCGTCAGTAACTCGCCCTCATTGTCATTGTCACGGACGATGTAGATCGTGGGCCGATACTGTTATTGTAATATTTAATCAATTATGTATGCTGTTGAAATGAAAGAAATCGATAGGAAAACTTTCTTAGTGATATAAAAATGGAAACTGCACAAACCGGTGGCCTTTTATCGCTTAGCGCCGAGAGATGAAAATCCAACAGCGTTTTTTTGACACGCGGGATGCACTCTTTTAGATTCTCAATGCTCGGCTGATGGCTCAATGTATACTAACCAAATGCTATTATGTACCTAACGTACTTAGTAACTTTTGAAGCATTCAGACTGCTCTAATCTTGAATTGTAATAGAATAGTCTCATTTCTTTTGGTTCCGTCGATTGAAAAACGGGGTTAAAAGCTTTTCACCAGATAAGCAAGAAGATCAAGAAAATAGAGCGGATTAATGACCTCAAACCCAACCACAATTAAAAACAAACGAAAATAAACAAACATCACAAAAATGAAATCTACTTCCTTAACTAAATATTTTGTTAAATCGCTCGATCCATCTACTGGCTCCAGTCCAAACAGGGCACAATATAAACAATAGTGGTCTGGGTAAGGCCGCGTGTCTACTGTACTATACCTACAACTCGCGACACCGGTTTATACCACATTGTCAATGCCATTGTCACTCATATGCGTAAGGCTGGGTACTCACTGGGTGGAATAACAACGCGGTTAGACTCGCGTTTTTTGTACGAGTATGTTTGGCAGTATTTTGTGTCACATAACGACGACAAAAGCAATGCGCATAACAAAAATATCTCTACAGTGCGGCCGACGAGAGAATGCGTTTTTAGCGTCTGTCAGTTTCATACAAACGAATACGTGTTTTGTGAACGCATTCTCTCGACACAGCCGGACTGGTAGCCTTCTTGGAGTTCTTGGTTTCTTGGAATTTGTAATTAGATGAGCATTTTTCTGCTCAAAATACTGTAAACAAAGTGACAAAACTTTTTGCATTTGGAAGTGACCGCTAAAAAAATGCTTCCATTCGGGACTTTGGACTTATTTCTGTTTATAATTATGTGATTTTTGTCATTATCTATTTTTAACTAGAGATGAATTATCAATTTTAACAAGTATCAAAGTAGTACAAATGAGACACTACCAAACCAGTTGCCGTTCAATAGAAGACACCTCAAGCTTTGGTTTCCTAAAAAATCTGTGAAGTGTCACACAATAACGGATGTCCAAATACAGAGCGTTTTTAACACCTTAATTTCAAATACTACTACGTCAAAATCAAAAGTCATTTATTCAAATTAGGCTGAGAATCAGCACTTTTGGAACGACAAAATTACATAAGACAGTCCCCCAAAACGACCGCCCTACACACCACTTCCAAGTGCTTTCGCTGGGAAGAAGTGGTTCGACAAAGTCCCCAGCAGCACAGCTGTCTGTTTAGTTATAAAAACATGATTCTATACAATAGTAGGTATCCAAAGTAATTAACATTTCAAGACACGGAACATTATATTATTTTCCATAATATGTCAGCTAACCACGCCAATATACCATCAAATACAATGAAATCTATCGTCAAAAAATATGACGGAACCGCTTGTAGCTAAGAAACCAAATCTTTAGGAAGACACACGCGCCGTCGATACGCCTAGTGCGTACAACTATGGGAAAACGAATTTCTCCATGGCGTCGTCGTTGTATTAATAGCGGCCGATTATGATACAGCACGCACTCGATATGTTAATGACTTTGTTAAAATATGCATGAGACATGTCATAGTTTTATTAAATTGCGCAGATTTTCACACGATGACCATGCATAGGAGTGTGTGTTAATGTTTTTGTATGGTGTCTTGTAAGTATGGGGTGTGTAGAAATGTTATTAATGACTAGCTGTGTCCGCGATTTCGTTCACGTGCATTCCGGAAAGCAAATTGGATTTCATGGGTTTTATTTTAATTTTTCTAAATTATAAAGAGCCTTAGTTACACAATAATTAATACATCTTTCTAAGTTAGATTTGCTCCATAAGAACAAATCTCTTCTGGAAAAGTGCTTAAGGAACAAATCTAACTTAGAAAGAGCCTTAGTTACACAATAATTAATACATCTTTCTAAGTTAGATTTGCTCCATAAGAACAAATCTCTTCTGGAAAAGTGCTTAAGGAACAAATCTAACTTAGAAAGATGTATTAATGATTGTAATGATTATAATTCTGTAAATACGAACCTGTTATAGTCGCGA
Organism: Gortyna flavago; assembly: GCA_963669345.1. NCBI lineage: Eukaryota > Metazoa > Arthropoda > Insecta > Lepidoptera > Noctuidae > Gortyna > Gortyna flavago. Next base: position 8,832,415 of record OY770150.1, on the reverse strand, counting down.
ATCATATTTTGATCAAGATACAACCTGACACTGACCTGCAAATTGCAAAAAACTTAAGAAAATTTGCATTTCGCGGTCTACCACTGCGCTGACGAAATATGGAAGAACTACACCTCTGCCTAACCCTTCGCGTAAAAATAGGCGTGATGCTATCTCATTTCCAGCGTGATTATTTTTCTACACAAAGTAAGAATATTTGAGAACAGTGGTTTTCTTTTGTTACTAGTACCTACTTTATAATCAGGGCTAGGGTTCTGAAAGTCTGGAACATCACATTCAATTAGAAATGAGCTTATTCAGGAACATAACTTTTTAGCATCGTTTATAATCTTAAGCCTGAACGAACCAAACACTTGTTAACTGTCATTGAAAGTCACCGTAATTTGCTATTCAAGATAATCCCACTAAAACTTTTCTCTAAAACCATAAGCTGCTATTAAAAATATCGAACCGTTTTCTGAAAGTTGCGAATTTTAGCACATTCATGGTCAAATTAAATTAACTAGCGAAACGTCACAGACTGATGGGTATCGATTATTAAACGATTTAAAAAAAATATTTTATTTGTGGGGTCATTGACCGCTGTTAGCGTGTTAACTTGAAATATCAGTTTTAAAAACATGTTTTTTATGTACCTAAACTTCACAGACATGATTGTTATCGATATATCTGAATACGATAAAACAACCCTACCAGCGGTCGTTGACCCCTAAAAAAATATCAAATCTTTTTATTTTATTGTGTTTAGATATCGATACCCGTGCCCATCACATCAGCAGAGTTTCGCTAGCTAATTTAATTTGACCCTGTTGTAACGTTAACGATGTGTTAATGACTCGTTGGTAACGCTGAAAGTTTCTAAGTTCTAAGAAAACCTCATAAAGTAGATATTTCGTTAACGTTTCTAATGTAACACTTAAAATTTCTTACAGAATCTAAGTTATTAAGATACACTGCATTTTGTGACGTCAGCCTTGCTAGTAAGATCAAACTTTAATAGCAAAATTTCTTAGATATGTTTTAGCGCCACTGTAGTTAATCTCATTCTTTCAGTCTCACCGTGTACCTATGGTCTTTCAATCAATCAACCAACTCAGCCTATTCCAGTCCACTGCTGGACATAGGTCTCTCCCAGGCTACGTCACAACACCCTGTCCCCCGCCTTCCGCATCCAGTCCGTCCCAGCCACCTTCTTTAGGTAGTTGGTCCAACTAGCTGGGGGGCGTCCCACACTACGCTTGCCGATACGCGGTCTCCACTCTAGGACTCGTCTGCTCCTGTGTGGTCTTTGATCTAAGAATATGTCACTTCTATATTTTTAGTACACGATTCAATAAGTTATTTGGGTGTCCAGTGGGAATTTAACTTTACTTTGAAAACGATGTCCCAAAGAATAAGCCGACATCATAGACTTATAAAAAAAGATGGACTCCGCGCCACGCATATCGAAAGTGAAGCACCGTACCGATCTATGTGTGCGTGATTGACGATTGACGCTGTCGTGTCACGTAATGGCGGCCGGTCGGCATACTTTGATGTAAATGTAAGCGTGAGGCGTGTTTGTACAAGCGGTCCCGGCATACTTACTGTGCTTCACTTTCGATATGCGTGGGGCGGAGTCCATCTTTTTTTATAAGTCTAAAGCCGACATTAGCACCGACGCAAATATATCACAGCGGAATTCTTTCGCGTACTGGATTTACAACGATATGGTTTTTTGACACACTGGGATGCGTTCTGTTGGATTCTCAATACTCGGCTCAACAGTGAAAGTTGAAAATCCAGTACGCAATAAAATCCCGTCACGATATTTTTCCGTCGTCAACGACGGCTTACCGTTTAAGAGCGCGCCATTATAGCCCAACGCGAGCGATTTCGTACCTCTCGCCCCACCCGTCCGCGCCCCCTCTACAATAACACGCGGTGACATGGCGCGCGGCGCGCCAAGCACCGGCGCGAGCGGCCCGCGGCGGCTCGGCAAATTCCGCGAACGAGTGCGTGAGTCGAGTTCGAGTTTGAACGGCGCAGTGCCCCGGCCCAGCTGATCAACAGCGATGCCGGAGACGGGCCGGGCCGTGAATATGCCGTTTCGTGAATTTGAACTTGATTCATATGGTACCTAATAAAATCGTATTCGTAAAAAAATATTTCATTCAATTAGGATAGTTCAAATTCACGGAAGTATTTCCACTCGTGTTTTTTATTCGAGGACTCGAGACTGTATAGGTACAGACTGATGCGACATTCAGTCCTCGCGTAGGTACCTACTATCTATAAACCTAAAAGGTTAGTATGAAATAAAATGTTATATTTATGTTAATATCCATCAATGTTTATTTATTATTAAACAATTTAATATGTATATTCAGAATATATAATATAATTACAATAAAAATAAAAATCCTATAAAATATAAAAGACAAAAAGTTTTCAACAAATTACGCGATGCGCAACATTCGTAGGTTGGTACCTAATACAAATATCGTAGTACCGTAATAACAAAAAGTAATGTTCCCTAAACAAAAATAAACTCTCATAACATAACTATGTCATGTACCTAAAACAAAAGTTCCTTATAAATAAAAAAAACTAGCCAAGTGCGTGTCGCACCACGCGCAATGAAGGGTTCCGTAGTTGGAATGAATTTATCCTAAGAACAAACTTAACATTGTAGTTGATAATCATGTTCTCCCATACATTGCAACTGCAAATGTAAGTTGGTCGACTATTACTCGTAAACTTGTAAGCCTACTTAGCTGTGATAGTTTTCCTTTTTAACCGACTTCCAAAAAGTTCGACTTTGTATGTTTTTTTTTTTTGTGTGTTTTCCGATTTCTCCGTCAATCGTGGACCGAAATGATTTTTTTTTTAAACGGTCTCGAGTTGGTCCCATTGTCATTAAGATGGAATCTGATGAGAGGATCCCATGGAAATCGAGGGAAACCCTCAAACTTTATAGGCAAACGTATAGCGATTTGGTTATTTTTTAAAGTAGCTTGAGCATTTGCTCTCGGAAATCATCATTTGGTAAAGTGGAGTTGATGATGAAGACCATAGATGGCGATCGGAACTACTCAATGATAAATATTTCACGGGTTGCGATTCGATTACTTTATTATGGTTGCTAAGCAATTTATGCGCGTCACAATGCGTCTATGTATGGTGAGTGGTTGTTGAGGAGTTCTCCTTGTTCTTACCAGGAGATCTCCTCAACAATTAAGGTCCCAGCATCGGGAAAAGAATATTTTGTAAAAGCTGATGAGCAGTTGACATTAGGCTATTGTAACTTAGATAAATTACAAACTCTCCCACAAAAAAGTGAAAAATTTTTGTGGGAGAGTTTGTAATTTATATACTACTACCGTGAATATTTTCACATATCGAAAAACAAACATTTAGCTGGCAGGGGGGTGGGGGAACACTTGATTCTAATAAAAATTTGCACTTTAAGCTTAATATATCACAAACGGACCCCTGAATCGAAAAATTGTTTCCACTGACCCGCAATATTTTTGAAAGACCTATCCAACGATACCCCACACAATGGGGTAGAAAATAAACATACCCACTTTACGTGTACAGGAGGTACCATAATTTTTTTTTCGTGAATTCCTTTTACCACTTTATCGGCGTGATTAAAATGTATATATGAATATAATAGTAAGAGTACTAAGAATCTCTGAGCTAAGCTGCGGACGGACAGACGGACAGACATGGCGAAACTATAATTGTTCCTTATTGACTACAGGAACCCTAAAAATCACACTACATTAGAGCGCGTCATAGTACACACGGCTACACATCAAGCTATAAATATCCAGTTTTCGCTGACCTCGCATTGTATAGGTTTTTCGTACAATCAAAAGTCAGCTTATACTGGTTATGTGGTTGTGGTAATGTGTAGCCGTGCGTACCAAATCAGGTACAGGTAAGTTATCAAGTATACATTGTACAACTACCGCTAAGAACATTGCGTAAATTTTACATATTATTGAAATCGACAATGGATTGCTTGCATTGTTGTATATCTGTTATGTCGTTACTGTCGGTTGTTTCCTGCGTTTTTGGGACCTTGGAAAAATGAGAATTTATTGGATTTTGTTTTCTTTTCTTTTTTTTTTCTTTGTTTATAATCGGAGGGCTTATTTTCCTCAAAGGCATATTGCGTGTTTTTCGCGGATCCAACAATTCCGGCAGTAAAGATTCCAAGTAAAATGTCTTCAGTTTGGGAACCATATGATCGTTCCACAGTTTTTGGTCGCATTGTATTATTTCTGTTTTTATCTGTTCATTTGAACTAGTCCACACAGCAAATAGACACTCTCTTCTTCCTGTAATATTTAACTGTCCTTGCACTTGGAAATACCAGTGGTGTTTTTTATTTATCAACAGTTGGCCATTATCATACTTCCAGAAAGTAATTTTCCTGTTTTTCACAGCATCTTCCAAATTAGTTCTGTAGCCTGATACTGGACATTTTATTTCTACGATCCTATTTTCATCTATCACGCCGTCAGGAGTTGCTCCTAAAAATGGATGATTTTTATCGATGAATAGGCCACAGGGCATAATTTTAATATTTTCTTGCTGCTCCAGTTGACTCAAGGCAATTTTTTCATTGATTTTACCATGTTTGATGGAGGTAACACCAGAGAGATCATTTTGATACAGTAAACTTTTTACTATACTACCTGACGTCGTGCTCCTCTTGTTTATAATTTTGCCGAAATTGGAAGCTGTTAATAAATTCCTTCGCATTTCCATCCATTTACTACAATCACTCTGGAGGACTGTTTCCCTTTCAATGTTGGTTCTTTCTTCGTCAGATTTCTCCAAATTTGTTAAAAATGTTTTTTTCATTCTTTCTAAATCTTCTACATGCAAATCAGGCTTCACACAATTTTCACCGTAATTTTCATCTTCAGTTCTTTTCTCTTTTTGTTGAAAAACAAGCTTTTTGGGTCGCATTTTAGGCTTTGAACTGTTTCTTTTCAGTTTTCGCAATTCCAGGTGTTTTGATTTTGACCTTGGGCTCACACCCAGAATAGATCTTTGGAGCTTATACAAAGGTCTTTTTGTATTAAATGATACAACTGCTGTAGCGCATCTGGTTTGATATGAACGCCGAAGACAAAAGTTTATGCGTTTGCCACCGATACACTTTGCAATTATGGCGTTAAACTGTTCACAACGATTGCTGTCCACGTCTTCAATAAGACTGCGTGCATTGGCTGCAATAGAGCCGACTATAAACTTTACTTGATTTTCTAAAGCCGTATCTTTAAGTTTGACAGTGACATCTTCACTTGTTTTTTTGCTTTCGCAATAAAAATCCTGGCAATTCGTATGACAACCGAAAGCATGATTGTATGAATTGGAAATTGCTACATAAAGATCGTTTATTTGTTTTGAGCGGGTATCATTTGTTTTCTTCAGGTGTTTTATCGATGAACAAATAACTTTTCTGATTGCCAGGATTCTTTGTGTATTCAGATACTTTCTATGTTGCAGTTTATATTTGGTGTCTTTGGTAAGTGCTTGTAGTTTATTACACAGGTTTCGTAATAAATGGTTTCTACACTCTATCTTTTCAACAGTGTAGTTAGAATATGGCCGGGCTTCTAAAATTTTAGAATACGTGGAAGCGTCTCCGTCAGCAACCATTTTGCCGTAAATTAGACCATACATGGGCAAAGATTGTTTGAATCCTTCCACTAATATTTCCGATTCCATGTTGGTAGATGAACCAGTGTAATTTTTAAAACACATGTGCTCTGATGGTGCAGTTTTTTTATTCTGGGCGCGTACACATATGCAACAATATTTATTTTTTACGCCGAGATATAGCACTTCCCCAAACTTTTTACCTATGATTGCAGCAGCGCCTGATAACGAGGAATAATTTTTCTTGTAGGTCCTCTTGGCCCAGCAACCATCAACGATCACGTCTATGACGGGGATTCCATCTGAATTTACTCTGCCTTCGTCCAATGCACTTTGCTTCTCACGAGCAGCCGCAGCTTCCATCTCAGTTGTGGCTAACTTTTCCCATTCTTCACTAACTCGGTTATCAATTTTCTTATAAAAAACCTCTGTCATAAACGGAACATTTATTGACGTAAATATTTCTTGCAGTTGTGTGTATCCCACACCTGTAATAGTAGCACTTGTTACTACGGCAGTATTTACATTTAAATTTTCGCTTGGACTAGGTTTGGACGTATCTGTAGTAAGTTCAACATTACACATGTTACATTTGAATTTTAATTTTGAAATCAAGCCTAACCTTTTCTCCCCTATCAACTCCAAATTATTTATACCGCAACCAAAGGCTGTTGAGTGACTAGAAATGGTTTTTAATTGTTTTAAAAAATATTTAAGATCTATAATTCTTCTTTCGTCTGATTCTTCATTGATTTTTACATTATTTCTATCTGACGTGTCCTCTTCGTCTGGAAACCTACAAGAAAAGTGCATTTTATTACATAAATATAAAGCAGACAGTAAGAGTAATGGATGAATGTTCTAAAATAATAGTATAATAATTTTTGAATAGCTCCGACACTTTCCCATGGCCAAAGTCCTTTCATATAATATGCCACCCAAAAAACCGTCGAATCAAGAATATCCTCCTTTTTGAAGTCAGTAAAAATACGAGTAAGTACAATATTATCTATGCATTAATTTCTATTACCTACCTTTGATTCTCATAAACCAAGTCTCCGAGCTCATCATCGTCATTCACTTCGTCCGCGTTGTCGTTTTGGATTTGTTGAGTTGGTATGTTTTTTTCTTTGCTGAAACAATAATATTTTAAACTTTTTGGACTTTTTGAATAATAGACATTTGGGCCCGGCTTTGCTCATGTTTCCGGAATCAAAAGTAACCTTAGTATTGGGCTTCCAGTCCCAAGCTCTGGGATTTGATTTTCAAGACTTGTCACGGTCTCGGAAATTCCCGGGAATATTTATTTATTTATTTATTTGGTCTACCAACGATTGTTTACACCAGTTATGGGCACAAAAAAAAAAAAACAAGCAGAAACAGATGAACAATAGTGTACAATCACTTAAAGGTTTTCACATTGTAGTTGAAAATCATGTTTTCCCATACATTGCAACTGCAAATTTAAGTTGGTCGACTATTACTCGTAAACTTGTAAAGCCTACTTAGCTGTGATAGTTTTTCTTTTAACTTTGTTATACATACTACTACCGTGAATTTTAACACATATCGAAAAACACACTCGACTCTAACAAAAATTAGCACACAAACGGATCCCTAAATCGAAAAATGGTTTTCCCAATATTTTCCAAAACTAGACGAGAAAAAAAACATCCCCACTTTATGTGTAGAGGAGGTAGCCTTAAATTTTTTTTTTTTCGCAAATTATAGTTTTGTGTTACTAAGAATCTATGAGCTAAGCTGCGGACGGTCCTTGTTGTTTGACTACGGAACCCTAAAAAAGAGAAAGCCATTATGGAAATATTTTTTTTTTTCTATAAATAAAATTAATTACTTAGTTAAAAATATCAATGATTATTGATACAATGATATTATTTTGATACTTATTGTATTTTTACCCGCATTATTTAGATAGGTAAACACGGCTCCATATCAAGCTATTCATTTCCAGTATAAGCTGACCTCTCATTATACGGGAAGACTCAATCATGGTTCAATATGGGATTTTACATACTTACATAAATATATAGCATCACGCCTGTATTCCCCGAAGGGGTAGGCAGAGGTACGTAGTATCTACATACATTTCGCCAGTTATGTTATAAGTCTCATATAATAGGGGGCGAGTCTATTGCCGCTAACCGGACACAAATCCAGACTCCAGACTGTACTGAGAATTCACTAATGAAAAAATCCAATACCATTTTGCCCGACCCAGGAATCGAACCCAGGACCTCACGCTAGACCAACAAGGCAGGCAAAAAAAAAATACTAACGGGGATTAAAAATGTACTTATTTATTTTCTATGTATTTATTTATGTACTTACATTTCCGTACCGTCAATCGATAGCGGCGAGTCCCCCTTTGCCTGTTCCAAATGCCCAGCCACCGCCGCCGGCCAAGAGCAAGACGCGGGCGCCGCCGCCGCTCGCGCCGCCGACGACGCCGGTCCGGCTTCATGCAGTTCATGCTCTAATACCGTGGGCGCGGTTTTATTCGTCACATTCTCAAGCTGAATGAATGGATTTCTGTAAATGTATAAGTAGTCATAATTAAATAACACACAACATTCAAATAAGTACCTGTTCTTGACCCCACAGTATCGTGGGTAATCAGAAACTACGAGTGGTATAATAGCCCGATTGATCCTTTACAGGTTCCCAATTACTTACAAAAAAAAAAAACTATATAATTACAATTACAAAGCGTATTTTGCGACTCATCAAACGAATTTAAACTTTATCAACAGCCTGCAGCAGGGTGACGAGACACTAGGCATAAGCTTTATCTCGTAGCAATACGGTTGAAATTCGAAAAATGGTTCGCGAAACGAACTTTAGTGTTCGTCCCTAGACATATTCGAAATACCTAAGTAGCTACGTAAATAAAAGAATTGATACCTACCGTTATTTATATCGGTAGTTAGGTACTTACTTTTTTTTTCTTTCGTTCAGAACACGGAGTTGTTCCCTAAGACGTTTTAATTGTTTTCTTTTTCCGAGAATTTTCTTTTTGCCCATCTTTATTTACACTAAATAATGTATTATATTTACACCAAACGGTTTTAACTCCTTTTTACAGTAGGTAATAAATACCTACTACAAAACAAAATAAAAATGTCGTAAATAGTCCTCTCTCTGTAATGTCGCCAAACAAGGTTCATACCGCAACAGATGCCGCAGCAGACTGATTGAACAAATTGAGAAGGATAGCGCTATTACTACCGCGGGCAAAACAAGAGACAGAAAGAGAGTGTGCTCGCTTAGAACAAAATGACGCAAGCGCCAAATCACTTAATTGCTAATTACGAGAAGAACGAGTTCAAAAACAAAAAAATAATTCGTCACGATTTGAGATAATATTATTACCTATCTATTAGGTTAAAAATCGCTTTTAAATTCCATAAGGTTTTAGAGATCTAACTAAAAATAAGTGCAAAACGAGGTTTTTTCGTTTTTTTTTTTGATCGAGATTTTTTTATCCGATCGTGTTTTCGCTTCAACAGATTTAAAGATTATAAGTCCAAGTTTAATGTATCCAAATAGCAAACGCTTAAGTCTTATAGATACCGATATCCAGATCGCCAAATATCACCAAAACAGCATCATATGGACTCTTAACAAGTCCGACTTGCTAATCAGCCCTCAACAGACATGTGACATTTACCAACCCGCACTGGGCCCGAATAAACCATTCTAATAAGAAAAAAACTTTAATAAGAAGTAGCTCAAGTAAATGAAATTAATTCAAGATTCTCTTAAAACCGTAAAACAACGTCAACACTTGACACTAATACGCAAATGAGCCACGAATCTTGCGTACCGCCCGTGTGCACACATCTTTAATGCAATCGCTAACAGTACTCGCCCACCTGGACTATTAATAGGGCATTGCGTTTTTATGATGGCGAGGCGGAAATAAAAATATTTTGATTGCTCTGCCCACGTTGCATTGGATATTAGACTATCTACTTGACTATCAATAGATAAAGTAGTTAAGAAGGTGTGTATGGAGTCTAAGAAAACGCGCGCCAGCTCTGACAGAATATGCTTGCAACATGCTATAGGCTGAGAGAGAGCAGTGGAAGGCCAGTGATGGTAAGGACTGCGACTTACGAGTTGTAGGATGATATTTGACAGTTGATAGTTGACAGGATCACAGTATTTTCAATGTACTTATTGAAAATTTTTACCAAGACATAAACGCAGAAAGAAATAACTGTATTGTGAAATGATAACATTTACTCAGAGCCATTATTTGAGTGTTGTATAAATTTGATCTTCTGTATCAAAGTATACTTTGGAACTACGAACGCCAACTTTGTCTGTGCGTGCCCTATCATGTACAACTGGGTTTATAGCTGTTGCGGTACCGTATCTTGCTTCGAATACAATTTTGATAAAGTTCATAGATTTAATATTTATAGTATTTTTCCCAACTGAAATCATAGTTTCAATACAAAATGGTCAAGTGGTCTGATAGTTTCGCGGTGTCAGTAAACCCCTCGAAGTGTCAGGCCATTGTAATTGGAAGCTCACGCATGATAGGCAGGGTAACGCTTAGCTCTCTTCCTCCTCTTATTTTCAATGGTTCAGTCATACCCATTACCCCTACTGTGAAAGATCTCGGTTTGCATCTTGACTCTACACTTAGCTGGCAACGCCAGGTCTCTAATGTTAGTCAAAGGGTCAACGGTACTTTGCGATCCCTGTACCGTCTGAGAAACTTTTTGCCCGCTAAGACGAAAACCATGCTTGTGCAGACTTTCATTTTCCCCATAATCGACTATGGTGACGTGTGCTACTTTGACTTGCTAAGCTCGACAGATTGCTCAACAATGGGATCCGGTTCATTTTCAACCTTAGAAAATATGACCATGTGTCAAGCTATAGGTCTGAGCTCAAATGGATGACAATTCGCCAAAGAAGAAGTTTGCGCGCTTTGACCACGCTTTTTTCTCTTCTCAACTCTCCCACTCCTCCTTCTTATCTCGTGTCTCACTTCCAATATCTATGTTCTTCTCACGCTAAGAATTTGCGTTCTTCTAACAATCTTCTCCTACTTTGTCCTTCTCATACTTCTGACTTTGTTCATTCCTCCTTTCATATTCAGTCCATTCTTCTTTGGAATGCGCTTCCTCTTGATATCAGGACGGCTACCAGTCGGTATGCATTTAAGCGGAAATTGCAGAGTTATTTTCATAACAAATAGCGTAGAGTCATCTCAACATCTCTTTCTCTTGAATTTGTATGTATATATATTATAGGTATATGTATATTATATATGTGTATATAAACTATTTATGTATTTGTGTACCTAGTCTTAATATTTTTTTTAATCATTGTTCCTCAACCAAAGCACCTGCCATCTAATCTCTTCACCACCCTTGGTTGACTGGTAGAGAATGCCTAAGGCATTAAGTCCGCCTTTGTACCTTTTTGTGCGAAAAGTTTAAATAAATAAATAAAATGTGATTGGTCAAAAAAGCACATTGAAATAATTTGATTAATATTTAAATTATACACCGTATAAAATCTAGTTACATTATCCGCCTTAAAATCGTAAATTATAGATACAGCTGCATATTTAAATAATCACATTAAAATATACAAGATCGATAAAAGATATCCCATCACTATACATCGATAGACTCCAAACTTCCGGTACCTATATGAACCTATTCGTATATGCACGTGCCTGACTGTTGCACACCCCTAGGCTAATGCTACTATACCAAGAAATGCAGAAGTCTGACACAACGATCATGTCACCAGAAGGGACTATCTATAAAAAAAAAATACGAAATGGAAATAAAAGCGGCCAAGTCTTAGTGGGACACACATCTCGAAGGGTTCCGTAACAAAAGGCAAAAACGCCGAAAAAAAAACACGTTTTTGTATTGTACCTTTAATTTTTAACTTTATTTTATTTTTATTATTTGCAATAGAAATTTCAACTGTCGTCCTATTTCGGTTCATGAGATACAACCCGCTGACAGACAGACGGACAGATGAACGGATGGATGGATGGACAGACGGACTGACGGATCGACGAACGGACGGACAGTGGAGGTAGTAATAGGGTCCCATTGGCACCCTTTGGGTAAGGAACCCTAAAAAGGAAAACATTTATTCGTATAAATAGAGCAAGTCTTATAAAATGCAATATTTCGCATCTACTTAAAAGTCCAATTCCGAGACAGCGAAATGAACCTTCTAGTTTATCATTTCAGTAGCATGTTCTTGCGCATCTTTGCTTGCCGTAAGCCACAGCAGTGCATCAAACCCACGTGCCGCGCGGTGTACCTACGCCTTGTTTAAATAACTCTATATTATACTACCCACTGGGTTGCCATCTGAGTGAGATATAGCGGGTTAGTCCCCATAATGAAAGGTCTTATTTAGGTTATATTCTACATTTATACCCAAAACAAAACTATCAGTGTATGATCATCATCATTCATCATCACCATTCATCATCATCATCATTATACAAAATCATCATCATTATTCATTATCATCATTCGCCATCATCATCATAATTCGTCATCGTCATCCATCATCATTCATCAACATCGTCATTGCATCGCATCAAAAAAATATCGTGAACATCACTCCATCGGCACAGCACTGCGTCATTTTTTCACGCTATTGAGCGATTCTTTCTCGCCAATTATTCAAGTCATTGTTTTTCCGTTTTGCTTTCTCATTAAATCACTCCACTATAATGGAGTCACCGTGTTTTGTCCTCGTACCAAATGGAGGATATTACCCCATTCTTCTTTATGGTTTCTTCTTTTTGATTAACTTCTAGAGTTCTTCTTAAAATGTGCACAATGTGCATTTTGCACAGTCTTGGATGGATGAATGGACCCAAGTCTTATTGAGTTGGTTTGTTGAAAGCTTGTATTTTCTTGTTTCTCAGCCTTTTTTAGCCTTTGTTAAAATCGCTTGAGCTCGTAACTTAAGCGAAGCATAGAAAGCTGCACGCTTATCAATGAATCTGTGTAATCTTTACGATCACAGATTCGAACGCACGTGTATATAAATCACTAATTATACACATTGATCGTTTATAAAGCCTACGCTTGCTTGTTGCTGGTCGATATAACTGTGTATGTAGGTGGGAGGGGGAATTTTGACAAATAAAATGTTAAGTGCTACAAAAATTATAAGGGTTCCGTTTTTGGCATTTAGCTACGGAACCCTGAAAATATAATATACATGGAAATTGATTGAGATGTTAGCGGAAAATGTTTCGATTATAATTTTGTAAAATGTTCATGCTTTAGAACATAATATATTTCCGGAGACTCAAATCAAAATTATTATGAAAAGTTCACCCCAAATCAATAATTTGTAGGAATTATGGCCTATGCCTTTGACTTCCGAAGTGATTTAACATCATGTACCTATTACATAAAACATTTTCTCTACCATAATAAACTGCCATCATTTCACCCACTGGTACTTACAAGGAATAGCCACACGTAATGACATAATGCCGATCGCACATTAATCTCTAACAATCTGTCACTAGCTTTATGACATATTGTATGGATATGATACAACTAGCTAAGGGCTTGGACAGACTGACCATTACTATAGTTTTCTCGTTTTAGCATGGTAATAGCGGTCAATGCCCTATTCCTAATATGTATATCTCCGTAGGAACCCAAACAATAAACTCGTATGGTTTTTCGTTCTTAGAACATGTTGAAAATCACGAATTCCGGATAGATCAAAACGTTAACGGACTTTATTTCAGTTTTTGAAATAAGAATGCTAGAAAATGTAGGTGGTCAATGACCGGTACTACATGCTAAAACGTGACAACTATAGCTTATAAATTCGGAAATGATTATTATATTCTGAACTGATTCAATAAGCTTACGAGTATGTGGTTTATTGAGTAAGCGTACACGGTTCTGATTCATGCAACTACAATTTCGATTATTTAGTATTCGGTATTTAGCAAAAACTAATAGCCGTCTACATTCTGCCGTTAGTACTATTAGTTATTCTGTGATTCTGCTGGATTAACGTTTTCAGGTTAGTCCAATCGATATTCGGTTTCTTCTAATTTTCCCTACACCCCTTATTTCCCCTTGCTTTGAATCTGTTTTTGTTTTGCCCAAGCAACACAGTCGCAGCGTCCTATAAAAATGATGAAGAAATTATTTATTTAACTTCTTTTTAATTTTAATGCTTGACCATCTGCACCCAACCTAACATTACATTGTCGTGCATGTATTTTTATAACTGGCGACCCACGCACGGCGCGTTTTATAAATATGTAACGTGGGCAAGCTTGCTCGTTTAAAAATAGAATACAACCAGCCTGTGAGCTTTCATTCATGCTGCTTGCTTTATTATTATCGATAATAATGTATGGACTTTGTATGGGACATGTTTACTTACGTTAACGTTGTAGTTTAACTTTCAATATGTAGGGTTTTTAAAAGCCTGATGTTGGCGCCAACTACGTGCATTAGAATTTTATGTAAGCTGACAAACCAATGTCAATTCATTACTTGTAATTTGTTACACTTATTGAAAAGGATTAATTAAAAGTTGATCGTTCACAATTTATTTAATTCTGTATCCCCAACAATGGTCCTTCGAGCCGGATGAAAACTGAAACTGACAAGACTTCTATCAACATCAACAAAAGCAAGCTTACATAAGCTCACGCCTTCTTCACACGGTGGTAGGCTGTTAGTACAGAACGCTACTTGCTACAATCCTCCATACTAATTTTGCCGTCGTTTATGTTCAAGTTATTTGATTGGCAGTTGTACGGTCTGTCAGGCAATCAAATCGGTTGACACTAGTTTTGATAACCGATTTATTGAGCATATATCAACATCGCGCTAATAAAAAAATTTGGAATTGTAAAAGGTGTTTTACATACATTTTTTTTATTCATGATGTAAAGACACATAATTCAATTGTTTAAAACGTTTTAATTTTGGTCTCGCCAGTTACATTTAATTTTGCGTATGCATAATAGGAAACGTCGGAGAAATTCGGAATTCAAGGGGTAGCTATTACATGAGCCACAGCCACAAAAACGGGGAAATATAGGGTTACCACACGACTGTGGCTTCACTCAAAAGATATCGTTCTTAATTCATATATTAATTAAAAAAATTAATCTAGCAGGAATAACGTCTTCTATTTGACTTCCTCGTTGGTCTGAAAGTGTCATTGGGTTTTGACTTCATGAATTTCTCAGTAGCAGCCCGTTAGACGGGATTTGTACCCAGTTGATGGCAATAGGCTCGCCTATTACACGGGACTTAAAAATAACTGGCTAAATGTGGTACTACAGCTACACCTTTGCGAAACCCTTTGAGGATTGCAGGCGTCGTATTATGTTATGTTATTTTTTTTGTGAAGATCTCTAAATCCATAAGTTACCCGCATACGTGTACCCATAATCATTGGACCATACAAGTCTTCCATCCATTTTCTAACAACCTCATAGCAAAAACGAGAGCAAAAAATATAAATCGACCACGATTAATGGGCACCCTATAATCTACCCCCATATTAGGGTGTCCCGTTAGCAGTACCCAACCCGCCTCAGGCTTGCCATACTCTTGCCACGCATTTTTAAACCTTATCTACATATGTTAAAGTCTAAATCACCGTACATTAGTAGCCTTCCCTAAGAGCTTAACCGCCAGTGTAATTTGAACTTCCTCGTCCCGCTAAATCTTCACAAAATGGGTGCTTTAAAGGGAAGTAGGATTAATATGAAGGGTCTAGTCAATTTGGTGGGCCACACTGACTAAGATCAATTGCTCTGTCAATCTGTCTGTCGCCGGTTCAACTAGGAAACTTGAAGGTCTTTTTACGGTACAATTTTATTTCTTCAGTCTGCGTATGGTTAAGGCAAAGCTGTTTAGCATTTGCGTTAATTGTGCCGCAAAAAATCCAATTGGCTTTTTATTTCTAGCGGTACCTATATTTGTATTAATTTCACATAAATACTGTCACTTTTGACAACTAGACATGCCAATGTCAGTTTGACGTATGTCATCGTCATTTTGACAGCTTAATCTTTCATTCTATAAAAAAACGCGTCTTGCTTATTTAGTGCAGAAATATGAATGAATACATAAGGTGTTTAATTTCATATTCCTTTTATAGCCCCTGCCTACGCTTAACAAGAAAGCGTGAGAAAACATCAATAATTATTGTAAATCTCTATACCTATCAAAATATTATGAAATTAATAATAGCACATAATTCATTCATTTTACTATAGCGACGCCATATTGGCATAGTCCCAACATCATTGTCTCATTAAACAGTTGTTGAACTTAAGCCATGAATAAACCACAATTAAATTCGAAGCAATAATTGGCTAGCCTGTGTGTTTGAGAAAGTTAACTGGTTATTTATCTGAAGGTGTAAATAGATAATAATTAGAGCATCGTTTGTAAGGAGCCGTGCACACCGGCGGCTCGGCGTATGGCGCTAATCAGAATTGTAGAGCAGGCCTAACTTGAGGTACAACAGTTTCTAAGTAGCGAAGTCGTACGTTCTAGACTTCCTACTCCGTATGTAACACGGAGTTTCAAAAGTTGGAAAGGGGATTGACGATTTTATATGGAGAATGGCATACCGCCATTTTGTTTCTTTTTCAAAATGGCGTAAAAAAACAAAACTGCGTGAAAAAAATTAAAATGGCGCGACAATAGGTATGAAACGGATCTTCAAAGCCCTTTACTGAACTTTTACTACCTGATAGCGAGAGTTCAGGTACTAGTTTTCGTGGTAAAATTAGATCTAGGATAACGATTTCGAGATCCCAGAAAACAAAAAAAAGTTTAATAATTTTAATATTACTTAATTCATTATTTTAATTTTTTTTTTTATTACTTTATTAATTTCTAATATTATCCGCCCCTGGGTTGTGGACTTCAGATAGACAGTCTTTCCATATAAAATACTGGTATTCTGCTGCATCTGGTTAGACTGGAAGCCGACCCCAACATAGTTGGGAAAAGGCTAGGCAGATGATGATTATCAGCCCCTAAGACGACCCACTGACCATAACGTCCTGATGGTCACATAGAGGGCGCATCGATAGATACTAGATATCTTATCTTAATCTTCTTGTTTAAATAGCAGTCACGATAATTTGGTTAGTGGGTAAAAAAATGTAGGACAACATGTATTTGATCACTTAAGTAGTTGTTTCAAAACGGCGTATACAGGGTGACTGTTAATTTGACGTATTCCTTCCAGGGCGTGATAGTGTGACCCATGTACAGGTAGTATTTATATTAGGATTTCTCTAATTGTATGAATTTTCGCCTAACTTTTATAGAGTGTTCTTTGAATGAAGAATACTCGTAGTATAGAAAAGAATTTAATAGAATGAAACTATTTATTATGGACACTAACAGCGGGGTCACGCACCGCGGCACGCGGGCTTAACACACTATCACTAGCAATGGCTTTCATTTTGACAGTTCAACAACATTCATTGCGTTATTTACGTTGATGAGCAGACAAATTTTTCGAATAGCAATAATTTCCTTCAAAATAATTCAGATCGTGATTGATAGTATGTTACGCTATTAGGGTACAGGTCAGTCTTATTGCGAATGATTTAATGTTCAAAACAGATATTATGTTAGGTGGTAAAAATCTAAAACAAAATTCTCAAGGAGATTGTGTAGCACAGTACATTTCATTCAATCGCTGCGAAAATTCCACCGTCAAAACTACCAAACCATACAATAACAGTTAATACAAATGGGGACAAAATCAGCGGTGCACCACTAACTGACCAATAACTTGGAAGCCGACATTAATGTAACATAAGCACAAGTAGTGCATAAACAGTAACGTAGGAAGCAGTACATTAACCAGACTTTATTGACTGAATTATGTGCAGGACGTGGCCTTAGGTGAGCCCGGACTTGTACCACTGAGTGCAATAAATTGAGGATCAAACTGTCACTATTCATTATTCTTAAGCTTGTGTACAACTTCTGTATCAGCAATCGAAGAGACTGCAATCTATCTATTTATTTACTAGATTCTGCCTGCGACTTCGTCTGCGTGAAATTCCTTGTTCCCCCGATCCAGCACGTTCGGATTGCATCACCTACCTAGTTTTCGCTTTGATGATAAATAGTACGCTATTTAACATTTTAATAGTTGAGGAAAGCTATAGGTAGCGTTTCTCTAGAATTGGGCTATCGAACGCATTTTTTTTTTTTTCAAATCTAGTTTTATTATCAGAGTTCAAACTCTGCTTTATTGTTAGTGTATATTTAACCATTTATGTACACACATAGGATCTAAACAGACAGGAAAGATAAAACAGAAAAATTGTTCAAAGCTGATGCTTGTTTCTCTAGAAATCTCTACCAGGACACCTGCGATAGGAACGTAGATAAAGAGATGTAGACAGCGTGTGTAAGAGTGAAACAGAAAATAAAATACATAAAATCGAAAACAATTTGATTAATAAAATAAACAAATATGAGAATATACATAGGTACATACTCTAGTTCGTTAGTTCATTAAACAAAACAGTTCTTTAAATAGAATATGTATCCATTTTCTTTTTTTCCCTTTGACGTGGGTCAGTAAAAGCGAGAACACAACATGCATTCTTAATTCCAAAAATACTTAAATTTCACTTTTAGCGCCATTTTTAACCTGTCCAGTGTTGGCAACCTGTCGGCTAATTAGCAGTGGCACTGACAGCGACGATTTGACACCTGTCACGTTTGACAGCTTCCTGCCGCCATATTGGTTTCGGTAGGTACGCATCGGGCAGAGAAATTGGGCTACACAGCCAATTAATGTTACTTATTCATTTGGTAATGATTGTAGATAACGTAGCTTGAGTGCGAATCGGTAGCCAAAAGATTAAAAAACACTAATTGGTTATTAAAAGGCGTTTAAGAACTTTGATAAGCAAACGAATATATTATGTAAGTAATTTGTTGCTCTTTTTTATGAAAAATTAAAGTCCTAAAAGTTATAAGCATTTAAAATTTTGAATGTACGAGTGACTAATATGTAACTCTATGAACCTATTAAGGCTCCCGCAGATAGGCGCGACGCGACAGTGCCACGCGACTCTAGTAGAACAATTTCTATGAAAACTTCATGGAAATGGTTCTACTAGAATCGCATAGCACCATTGTACGAGCCCTTACAGCTACTTTTTCAAACCTTACAATCATTCTAGTAGTAAAATAAACGAAGATTATCAACTATTCATAAAGACAACAAATTGACGTGACCGCGCCACCACCTCGAGCCAAGCGCACGCGATACAATTAATGGACTCCCAGAACATGACCGCTTTACATTTTTAATAAACTAATTTCATTGTTAAGTAGTGTTACCAGTAGTTATAATAAATTACCCAGTTGATATTCACAATGAACCATAATTTAGTACCTTTACATCAGCTGATAACATGGTATGTTGGAACTATGTCCATGCTTATTACCCAAGCACAACCGAAACTTATGTCCATTCTGGGTGCTTACTCTCGAATATAATTCCGATAGATCGACATTGGAATTGTCAGTCAAACGTCAGGGATTGGCTGGACTCACTGAGTCTAGCCAATCCCTGATGTTTAACTCAACCGACGTTTGACCAATGTCGATCTATCGGAATTATATTCGAGAGATAGCACTCAGTAACAGAAGTCTTATTAAATATTGGCTTAGGAGATTAATATAATCTTAGAAGATTTATTCAATACTAGTACTAGCTATGCCCGCGACTATAAGCGTTCTTTCTGACTCGTTGGGTGATGTTAAACAGCATTATAATCCTCCTCAAAAATTGGGCTACCAAATAAAAAAAATTTTTTTTCACATCTGACTGATAATTTCAGAGCGTTCACATAAACAAACTCTTCAGCTTTATTATTAGAACCTTCCTCAAGAAATGGGCTATCCAATGCAAAAATAATTAAAATAATTTTTCAAAACCAGAGATTAGCGCATTCAAATAAACAAACTCTTCGGCTTTATTATAAGCATATAGATAAGAATAGTTCCTAAGCTCTCAAACTCCTCTACCTAACATAACTAAAGGAAACTCAAAAATCCTAGTTATAAACACTACCTGAACGTAATCCGTATGAGCTGTACCAAAGTGGGTCAAACTGCGCAGGTCACTGGGCTTAGTTACTACCTGACCCGATTGTGATCCTAGATAACAGACGCAAAGAACTAACTGCTAACTAGGCACTTAGTAGTAAGCGAGGAAAATAAATTTAACTAAGTACACCGTATTGACTGGCCAGCATTAGCATCGTGTTATTCCCTAAACTCGAATGGTGTCTTGTTGTGAATCCGCGATACATCTCTTCGAAATTCGAATGGTGTTGAGGTGTGAATCCGCGATACATCTCTTCGAAACTCGAAGGGTGTCTCGTTGTTAATCCGTCATACATCTCTTCGTTATTCGTACAGTGTTTCGTTGTGAATCCACGATACATCTCTTTGAAGTTCGAAGAGTTCATTAAATACAGCTTTATCTTGTGTCAAAACAGGAATTTCAGTACCAATTTTGACAACTTTGTCTATGAGACTTTCGTTGTGAATCCGCGATACATCTCTTCGAAATTCGAAGGGTGTCTCGTTGTGAACCTGCGATACATCCCTTCGAAATTCGTACAGCGTAACTTTGTAAGCCCGTGATACATCTCTTTTGGAGACGAGGGTTGAATCCACGATGATAAAGTTTTAAAAACAAATGAGTTCGGTTTCGAATTTTGTGCGGTCACTTGGGTGAAGTTCGATGTAAACTTTACAGAATAGCACTACTTACTGAAGTTCATAAAAAAGGTCTTTGCCCTCCAGCAGTGGGATGATTATAATAAATATTCTGTTTACATTATGAGCTACGACCATAGTGTTAGCAAATGTTTAATTAGCCATTAATTCTCTACTTGACCTAATTTCTCGTGGTCCTTGTCTATGAATCTATTAATAGTCCACCTCATAAATATTAGTAGCGTCGTTGGAAGTTTTGTGTGTTTATATCTCGTAGATATTACGCTATTAGTCAACATATTTATAATTTTAATGAACGATGAACGAGGAAGAAGCCTTGAACACGAAACATTGGGATAAAATAACAATGATGAGGAAAAGGAACTCAATCCTAGAATAATCAAGCAACCTTCGCAAAGAGAATCAACTGAAAATAATTTACTAGAAGGACAATTCGCACGGTTTAATCTAAGGTCGGTAAGCAGAGTGTCTATTAATCAGAATATTGTTTATGAAAACAATGACGGCGCGCGCATTTGCAACGAAAGTGTCATAGACAAAGTTTTCACAGAAATTCCTGTTTTGACACAAGTTAAAGCTAATAATATTCATTGATAGAGGAAATTGTGTATGTAGTTGCTAAAACTGTGGTAGTGTACACTATCTGTGCTTACTAACAATAGTCTTAAGTCATTATTGTAATTACTAACGCTTTGGATCTAAGTTATCTGAAATAAAGAATTATTATTATTATCAGGAGTGTTCTTTTTTCTCAGCTCTAAGGCTGGTTTAGCTACATTTACGGGCCAAAGCCAAGTAAATGCAGCGTGTGGTGAATTTTATGATGAAAGTGTACTTTCGTCTAGCTGCATGAATTTCCTAACGATTCTGCATGTGTTTAGGATGGCTGCTTTCTGCAGATTGATGTAAAGGGATTCTTCTAGATCTATTAGTTTCAGGCTACGGAGGAGATGGTTGGGGATAACACCAGTCGTGGAGAGAACGACAGGAACAACATAAACTTTATCTTGTCTCCAAATTCTGATAACTTCTTCTTTAAGCTCAGCGTATTTGCTTATTTTTTCAGCGATTGTTTTTTGTAGGTTATGGGTGTTGGGAATTGCAATGTCTATAAGGTAAGTGATTTTTCTTATTTTATCCTGTAGGGTTATGTCTGGTCTATTGTAATGGATGGTCTTATCTGTAAGTATGGCGCGATCGTAATACAGTTTATGTGTGTCATTTTCTAGGATAGTTTGTGGCGCGTACTTATAGTAGGGAGTGTTAGTGTTTTGTATGAGACCGTGTTTGAGTGCTAGTTTTTGATGGACGATGTTTGAAACCTGGTTGTGCCTGTGAGTGTAATCTGTCTGTGTGAGGGTTCTTATTATGATTATTATTATTAGACCATCCGCTACTTTAACAAAAAACAAAATCTTCGACCAACCGGGTGTTAGTTTACAAAGCTTTACGTAACACTGTCCAAACTAGAGTTTAACTAATTTAACTAAAGCAAAGTTCAAAATTGGAACGCGTCTGATGTTTCAAACGGATAGGAAGTGGCGGCAAAACAAACAGCGGTGCAGTCAGAAATGAATGGCTTGGAAAGTTTATATCTTTAGCAGGGTTTGCTGTTATTTTAAGAGGATTATTATAACTAGCTATTAATTTAAGATAATTATAAAATGTGTCAGCAGGCTACGATTGTCGAGGCTATGAATGAAAACTACCTACGCAGTTGATGTTCGATGATAACTGGGCAATAAGGGAAGGGAAAAGATTTACCAGCGATCGATTTCTCGGAAAATGAGCTCGTAAACCTCAAAACTGAGGAAATATTTCATTCGTTTCACTTGCAAAGCAACTGCAATTCAGGGACAGAAAGTGTTCTTAAATAAGGCTTAAATCGGCTTAAACAAACTTATTTACTATCGTACAATTAGAAACTTTTTAATTGTATATAGAATCATCATCGCGAAAAAAAATTCGTATGTCCCATGCAAAATTTCAATACCGACTCGAACCAAATGATAGGCTGATAATATATTTCGATTCCCATAGAGAAAGTTGGTCAATTTGATGATCGGTACCTAACGTCCACCCCCTAAATATGACCACACCTTTCTGATACACGCTGTCTGTATATGAATGCAGCAATCACTATCATGCTGCATTTAAATACTTATGTATGTTTCCGGACTTCAAATCAAAACTGACACGACCCTATCACGGAAGTCTGATACTTCGCAATAGCTCGCCGTCTTTGGTCCTTCTATAGTTCTAGATAAACAATCCAATATAGTCACCCAAACTCATAGCCCAATATTTTTTGTTTACATGTTTTGCAATAATCCTGCACCAACCGACGATTATCTCTGTACAGGGATAATCGTCGGTTGGTGCCTCAACACTTGAACACTTGTTGCCTTCGGCCCCTCTTACGCCTTCCAAAGGTCCGGGACCCGTGTCGTCGCCTTCTTGTTATTACAATAATCATAATGAACTCACCTCTACAACCTGCCTCAGGTCTTCTACGTACACGTTCTCAGTCTGCACTATCTCCGCACACACTCGCTCTAACTGAGATAGGCCTGGCAACTCGTCTACCAACTGAGCACCTGTAAGCAAGGATATTATGTTATTGTTTTCGTTAATGCTGCCTTGGACTATCCATTAGGTTAATTATACTAATTCGTACTCATTCCATTCGAAAATACATGTTTTCCTTCAGTTCTTGGGGTTAGGTTGTATTTTCTTTAACTATAAAATCTGGTAAGAGCTTCCGATCTCTAAATTTCAGAAATTTCTTATGATTATAGATTCAATCAAGTATGCAGTTAGCTATATTGATTATTTCTTACTGCGATCATCAAACTCGTGGGCTTTAGTGTGCATATACACGAGCGACACGAGTCGACGACAAAGGCAACTGCAGCCGTCGAGTCCTCGGCGGCTGCCATCGACAACATGCTCGTGTATTTGAGCATCGTACTCAAATACACGAGCAACTGCTTTCCTCTGTCGTTAACGCGTGTCACTCGTGAGTATGACCATTAAGTCAAAGGCTATAAAGCTCACCACTAAAGTACGTAAGGCAACAAAAGAACACCAAATTTTTCAATAAACAAAAGATCAACATTTTTTAATTCTAAAATACGGGCCTGTATAAGTCAAAATTTTTAACTTACGTGGCGCATCTTCCGAATTCCTTTCCTCCGACACACTGGTGGTCATAATCCCAGCGTTGTTCACGAAATTATTGCTACCGTTAGCCGAAATCATGTCCGCATCACTGTGATCATCCAAGCTCTCTATTGAAGCCAAGTACGCAGAGTTCACTCCCCCTTTATTTTGCACACCACTACTAGATGTCGAACTCGAAGACGCAATGGAACTCATCGAAAGCGGTCGAGACACTTCCACAGGAGGATTTAATCTTATCACCTCCTTTTCACAAGTCTTCAGATTCCCAGTGGAACCGACAGCCTCAGGGTAGGGAACAGTTTTCGACAAAAGTTTCGATGGGCTCTCGTTTTTATTCACGAAGTCTTTTCGATGCAAACTGTTTGTGCCTTCGGTCAGTTTCGGGATCTTCGCCGGCGACTGGACGGGACTTTTTGACGTTGGCTTCATCGGCGAGTTGTCTTTCGATGACAGTTTAATATCGAATTCTCTATCGTTGGAAGTTATAGAGAGCTCGATCGATTGATCGATATAAGGAAGTGACAAGGATTCAAAGGCAGTTTTGTTGTACACGATCGGAACATCGTAGATAGCTGGCCTGTTGTTCGTTGGGACATCATAGGTTTGAGCGTCATCAATTTTAAATTCAGGTTTCAGAGGCACCGATATGACAGGAGATTCAATGTCCTCACTTTTGGACTTAGTAAAGCTTTTGATAGCACAGGGCTGGTCGTAGATATCGACGGAAGAAAGAATTTCGACCCCTGACTGAGAGATCTTAGAGGTAGCACCGACTAAGGGAATGTTAGATTTCCTCATTGAAGATCTACCAATATTCACTGTTTTCTTTTGAAATTTCAACGTGGTCGTTTCACTAGTCGCACTTGAAATCATCCGTTTCACATTTGGCGAGAGATTATCGAACGTCGTCTCTTGCTTCATTTCTTTAAACGTTTTTTGAACTTTACTTAACGTAGAATCACTGAACACTTTACACTTATCTGTATCGTCACTAGCACCGTTGTTATCACTTTTAGTTCGTATTGAATATAATGAGCTTTTGTTAAATGTTGCAATTGGGAGTTTGACCCCTCCTGTGATCATTATGTCGTTTCCAGTCTGAGATATATCTTGTTGAGTCTCCTCTATTACTTCATATATCGTGTCTACAGGAGGGTCATTCCTTGCGTCTTTTGCGGTTTCCAATCGACTTGCTTCTGGCCTCAAACTCTTGCCTGGTTCTAGTAAAGAGTCGTATATACCGATCAGCGTTGGCGTCAGGTCCGTTGTGCTACCTGTAACAAACGATACGGTATCTTTAGTAAAACGCTACTGGTTTTCAAAATGAGAACATAAATGCAATAAAACTTGGACTTTACGTAGTTGGTTACAAGGTAGAAAGTTATGTATGCTATTGACAATCATATAAACGCTAACAGAATTAAATGCATTGGAAATCTTGATAGCAATACAAACTTAAAGCGGCATACATGAATACCAATCTATCGATCATAAAATTAAGTGTTTCAATAATTCTTTAATAAAAATTATTCAGCAATTTATTTTATGGTGCAATAAAATTAATTAGCATTAATATTTTATGAATAAGTGTTGTGTAAGGGTCTTTCGCAAATCACCCAATATTTTGTGAATGTCATAAAAACCAAATGTCTATTGAAATGTGTTAATCTTTTAAGTCTTACTTTACCGGTTTTGAATACGGTTTAAGATTTCTTAAAGCGTTAATGGGCGGCTTGGACGAGATTTGATTGTAAGACTGCTACATGTCTTTAAATACGTGATAAATAAGCAATAGAGCCTATCATATTTATTACGAAATCAATAAATGTAAAGACGCTGAAGCAGGTGCGTAACGTTGTGGCTGGCGCAACTTGATAGAGGCCTAAGTCAGAATGTTCAATAGGATAAAATTTTGTTCTAACAGTGTTGAGATTAATAAAATATTTCTAAAAGAAGTTATTTGTAAACCCGCTTTTCGGTGGATTAAGTAGTCCATTTTTAAACAGAAAAGCGTGAGTTAAGTGCGGATTTAGGTCACACGAGCTAAAAAACTTTTTTACAAAAAAAACAAGCGACTTCCAAAAAAAAACTACAAAGTGATAAATAACTTTTATTTCGGAAGTCGGTGTCGTTGGTTCTGCATTTTCGTTTATTGACACCGACTTCCGAAATAAAAGTTATTTATCACTTTGTATTTTTTTTTGTGAAGTCCGTTGTTTTTTTTGTACAAAAAGTTTCTATTTTTCACTTTTTAGTGAGAGAGTTTGTAATTTATCTAAGTTACAATAGCCTAACGTCAACTGCTCATCACCTTTTACAAAATATTGCTTTTCCCGATGCTGGGACGTTAATTGTTGAGGAGTTCTCCTGGTAAGAACCTGGAGAACTCCACTCCACCACCACACGCATTGTGACGAGCATAAATTGCTTAGCAACCATATTAAAGTAATCGAATCGCAACCCGTGAAATATTTATCATTGATTAGTTCCGATGGCCGTCTGTGGTCTTCATCATCAGCTCCACTTTACCAAATGATGATTTCCGAGAGCAAATGCTCAAGTTACTCAAAAAAATATCCAAATCGCTATAGGTTTGCCAATAAAATTTGAGGGTTTCCCTCGATTTCCCTGGGATCCTATCATCAGATCCTGACCTGATGATCATGGGACCACTTAGGAAGTATATCCTTTCAAACAAAAGAAAAATTTTCCAAATCGGTCCAGGCGTCTTCGATAAATCGGGGAACATACATAAAAAAAAAAAAGATTTCGACGAATAGAGAACCCCCTCCTTTTTTTGAAGTGGGTTAATAAAATAGTATACGATACATGTGACTTATGTATATTAATGCACGGCCTAATTTCACGGCGTGCAATAATGGAGTATTTAAATCACACGTATCTTAATGTACTATTAATTTTATTTCGTCAGTTATTTTATAAGTCAGTCTACCACCTATGACATAGAAGATGATCCTGTTGCTATTGTTACTACAATTGTGTTAAAGGGTAGTTTGCTGCCTTTTAATTAATTGCTGGTATTGTTCCGCCCAAAAACATCTGTCAATCTAGATTGTTATCAGCAGTCGTCACCGGATTATGTCATTAGTCGAAAACGTTGCCGAACGAAAAGCTTTTAAAGTTATTAAACGAAACTGCTCTGGCACTACTCTGTTTGGGGCGATTTCAAAGACACGCGATGACTTTGATTTTATGAGTTTTTCTTTTTTATTTATGGTCAGTTAAATATAGCTTTTCATTGGTGTTCGATGTAATTGGCTGTAGAGGTCAACGCCACATACACAGCGCAATTTTATATAGGCAGCATTATAGGCTACTTTACAATAACAGTAAGTATTTTTTTACTTGCTAAATTAACTGAGGGTTTAATGAGCTTAGGTAAACTCATTAAGATTGAAGATATACAACATTAGATTTTGTTTGTACCTTGAAATCGCGAAAAAAAAATCAGCTGTTCCCTACATTTGTGTTCACTTAAATTGACAAAATGTAGGGAACAGCTGATTCTTTTTTCGCGATTTAAAGGTTGGTCCCATATAAAAAGTTGTTCAAAATGATGAGTACAATGACCCCTTTTCGGGTTTAGTATAAACAAAAACTAATGTTGTATACATTTTTAAGTAAATGTAACTAACAAAGGTTAGCATGAAAACGTCTTGCAGACCGAATTTCGGCCCTGGCAACCAATCTCAGCGGAGACCAGCCTTCGGCCCGGGAGATATTACAATGCACAAGTGTGTGCGCAGGCACAGGTGCACTCTCTCTTCCCTCACTCTCTCTTATCACGTAGGTTATCACTAAATTTTATATATTTTTATTTCAATTTCCTAAATAATAATAAATAATTTAAAAGCTAACAGTCTTAAAATAATTTCTGCTTATATGTGTTACTTAAATGACTGAAATTGGCGTCTTTTTGTTTTTTGCGGTCATCAATCAAATCTTGTTTTTCTAGTACAGAATAATAGTGTAACAAACGAAACTTATTTGACATGCATATCTCTAAACGCAGTCCGAAATGAGATATTAAGAAGTGTCATTTTACTGCAGCTAATTAAAAGTCGGAGTATAGGAATTGAAGGAAAAACTAACAACGAAAACCAACTAAGCAACTACAATCCCCATTGACTATAAGAACAAAACAAATTGTCCATTTTATCAAGCCACCCATACATCACACTGACTAAAAAGCAATTTCGTAGATACATCTAAAGTACCACCAAGAAAATGGAGTGGTTACAAAAGAGCATCAATGACGTCCCGCGGAGCACTATAAAACCTGATTTACATGATAATAGATAGAAATACAAGTTATTTTGTACTTGTACCACAAAATAGGTGTAGTTACAGAAGGTTAGGGTATAAACAACGGGCGAAAACGCACGCACACATAGACACGCTACACGTACAGCGAGTGCAAGCACACTCGCACCTAATCTATTCTATACATATTAATTTATTAAAAAAAAATATAAATAAAGATAAAGAATTTGTTTTTTTTTTTTTTTGTTAGTTTGAACGCGCTAATCTCTGGAACTTCCGGTCGGATTTGAAAAAAATATGTTTGTATTTGACAGCCCCACTCCTGAGGAAGGCTATTTAACATCACGGTGAGTAAAAGGGAAAAGGTGAGAAATGCCGCTAAGCGAAAACGAAGTAATAGCGATGCGGTCGACGAGTTGGGTTGGCAGAAACTAGTCTATACTAATATTATTAAGACGCGTACGTACAGCGATCTCAAACAAAAAGCTAGTGAGATCGCCGTACGTTCGCGTCTATGTGTGCGTGCGGTTGGTTTCGCTCGTTGTATGTACCCGCCCTTCTGATATTGTCTATTCTGTGGTTGTACTATCGCACTCCGATAGTTTACCGTAATAAAATATCTATTAACTTCGTTTGATGCTCTTTTATTGGTCTGATAAGAAAGGATCGTGTTGAATTACTTTTTATGGGTTATATTATAAAGCTTTCTTTTTACTTAAACTTGTTTTGCGTGCTGTAAGATTGTGATAAAGTGCTTTTACATTATTTATATATTTACCAAGCGCTTCATTTACTTTGTTTTTTTTTTATTCATGTTTATTTTAA
Organism: Gortyna flavago; assembly: GCA_963669345.1. Classification (NCBI taxonomy): domain Eukaryota; kingdom Metazoa; phylum Arthropoda; class Insecta; order Lepidoptera; family Noctuidae; genus Gortyna; species Gortyna flavago. Next base: position 8,803,640 of record OY770150.1, on the reverse strand, counting down.
CGACTACTTAGAACTTGTAATGTATGGTAATCTTCGGCCAATTTCAGTCAATCACAACAGTGATAGGGCCAAAGCAATGACTCACGTGTCCAATTACGAGAAGGTTAAATCCCGTAATTAAAAACGTTCAAAATCTAATCGCAATCTTGTCTCAGCGACAATCAATGTCAAAACCTTGTCAAAAATGTAGAGAAATTAGATGTATTTTTGACAGATTGTGACTGAGATAAGTCTGTAAACGTCCTTAAAATTACGAGAATTGCCCCTCAGAACGATTGATCTTGTTTTTTTTTTACTATCTAGTTTTCCCTTTTTAGAGATTCTTATCTCTTAGCTAGGTAGGTATCCTTCATTGTCGTTATCTGCTTTAATTATTCTTCGTCTTACTCTTCATTCTTCTCAATTACATTATTATATTCCAATACTACATTAATACACACCACTTGAACAACCCATTGTACCACTTCTTCATAGACACTCACACTGTCAGTCAATCAATTTTGTTAGTTTCCTAACACCGATACAGGATGCTCTGTATCATCTTAAGGAAGGGAATCACTTGATCGGAGCAATACTCGGCGGAAATGCCCCATTCAGAGGGCGAAGTTCACTAGCACAGCTATGTATAGAGATGTTGATACCGCTGCGTAGGTTTATCGACGGTAGGGTCATAGAAATTGGCGGCAGTGTTCTAATCGTGGTTATTAAATAATAAATAAAATCATTGAAACAGAAACGACATCGCAGCAGGCCCCGACGAGATGGCGGGTTGAGCTGAACTCCTTTAATAAAGATTGGTAAATACTAATCCAAGGCCAAGGGGCTGCTCTTAATAGAGAGGTAGAAGGAGAGTAGAGAGGCCTTTGCCCAGCAGTGGGACATTAATGGCTAATAAAAGAAAAACGAAAATAAATGTTATTAGTGAAAAGAAATGAAAATTAAATCCATATTTTTGTTCTATCTAATGACAGCATTTACACTTACGAGCCGTTGATGGTGATTTTAGATAAACCATCAATAAGATAGCCAATTCATAAATAAATATAGGCAAAAAATTATTACAACCTATATTGCATCTTTTTTTTTTTAAATAGTTCTAGATTTTTGCGCTTTAGCACTGAAATCAATAGTACCTAAGTATTTAGGTTAAAGAAGACGGGACTCCTACAGTCGTCAGTTGATAAACATGCTGAATTCATTCATAACTTCTTAGAATTGGTATCATCATCTCCACAAACATCAGTACCCGGAGTACTAGGCTCACAGAGATGAGTCAGAGTATTTTCGTCACCGGTAATAGCCGTCGTTCATTACGTACATTGTCTTACATATGCTACTAATTGCACCTTGTGTCACTCTGTTATAGATTATGTATGTGCTATTGTTATGTGTTATGTAGGTTGAAAACGTATGTGCTAAATTCTTCTTCATGAAGTGTTCGTGGTCTAACGCCTGGTTTCTGAATTGAGACTTTGAAGTTGAGGACTTGTCAAAATACTTTAAGTAAGCAATGCTGCGGAGTAATTGTGTAGCACACTAATAGTAGCAATAGGTTTCATTTTAACAGTTTGTCATTGCGTTATTTACGTTGTTGAGCAGACAAATACTTCGAAAATCTGTTTAATTTTGAAGGATTAGCAATTATATCCTTCAAATGATACGGATTGAGATTAAAAGTGTATTACGCAATTACGGTACTGAGGGCGTTTAATTTCCCGCTAAGTGTTAATTTCAGTAAACCCGATTGACTTGAACGAAATTTTCTGTAATGTGATTAAATTTCAAAATCCAGCGATAGCTTACATCCCGCCGATAACCTCATAGCCACCTTACAGCCAACAGACTATAGAAAAAGAAGAAATAAACTACCTAACATCGATATACTTAGTAACAGTAGACCACACAACTCGTACCCATCCTCGAAGCAACATCTCCTATGCACCATGCTAACTCACTAAGTAAATATTTCCTCAAACAATCATACATCCTCGCCACAGTATTAAGTATCTTTTTAGCTAAAACTTAAACGGGCTGACTCACCAACACCCACGAAGGTGCAGAATTAAAATTCTATAGAACATTCCAAGTCTGACTCATTTAAGTTCAGCCAGGACATGCCAAAGTCCTGACAATGAAAAAAATTGCGAAAAGTAAAGAATTCTTTGTTACAAACTAATAAATTTAAATCTATAGGTACCGGAAAGGAATAGTATGCGAAAGAAACAAAATAAATACATAATTCATATATTACCAACTCGCATTGGGCTCGTGTGGCCGTGGTTACAACCCACTCCCTCTCGCAGTGAGGAGGCCTGTGTCCCAACAGTGGGAACATTATAGGCTGATATACTATTATACATTGCCTTAAATATCATGGATTGTGTGAGGAATGTTAAGTAAATGGTTAAGTAAGAGGGACACAGACAATCCAACATATTGCTTATTAGGAGAAACGTCGACGTAAATAATTTTTTTTTCCCAAAAATGAGTTAAATAAAATATGAAAAAGCACTTAGAAAGCGTGTTTACGTTTCTCCTAGAAACAAAAACGTAATAACTATTGGTTTAAACCGTGTTAATTTGCTTTAAACTCGATCTGCCACATTGGTTGTAAATTGTAAATTAATTCCAAGAGACTATGTTTACTAATAACTTGATACTGGCTAGACAATGCAGGACAATAGCCTGGAATCTAGGGGCACTAGCAAACTCATTAACAACAACAATGCTACATTATCTTATTACGGTATCTAGAATCTCAAGCCATAATGTGACTACACAGTAATAAATAATGTATTAACCCCAACAATTACGTGAAGGCTCTTGAAGACAATGATTATTACTCATAGCAAGTATAAATAAGTAATGCCACTAATTTATTTTTACAAGGCATCAAAAATGCTGATCATAACTTATAAATTTTCCAAAAATTATCCGTTCCTGTACTAGGCTTTCGTACCAACCTTTCTCAACTCCAATATAATTATATAAATCCTACCCAATCCAACCTACTTTAGTTAAATTGAAAACCATTACCCACAACATAATATCTTTCCATTCTACAATTCAAAAGGCACATGATATCGATCAAATTAATATTCCTTTGTCAGTATCCAGGCGACAAGCACACAACATAACGAATCGCCATCAACCTGCCATACCACCTTGAACCAGTAACCTTTACTGACCCACATTACCACTAGCGCCATTGCTCCAAAACTAATCTGTGAATAGCTGACAGTTTCAAAAGTCCCATTGTCCACAGATAATGCAAAGGTTTTACGCCTGTTAAATTGGCATTCTGTTCAGATGACAGGTCCTATTGCTGTCAATCTTGAAATTTGTATGGAATTTCACCTTGTGTTTTAAACAAAAGCGAAGCAGCCCTGAACGAGACGTTTTTTTAAATTCAGAACGATGATTGTACTTGTTGTACCTAATCATGCAACAAAGCATAGATTACCTACCCGCAAACATTTTCCCTCAGGATTTAGCTGCCTTTCAAGTCTCAATTATCATCTTTCGTGTGCCAGTTCTTTTGAAGCTCCTAACTCTCAATCTACATATGATTACCTACTAGATTACAGTGTCTTCATTCCGTTATGACACCTTAAAAGCGAGGAGTTTTCTAGGCAAAATTCTTCCGCAAAACATTGGAATGATATCTTTCATTAATATCCGTAGGGCAATTTTGTCACTCTCCATATCTACTTTAATCGGCGCGATCAACAAAAATCTTTGGATTCTAGACAGAATCACACGACACTACATACATAAGTGCTCCGAACATTGACCCTCCAAAACGTAAACACCAATAAACCACTAAAACCTGTGTGGTCGAACTGTCAGCATAGTTTTCGTCGCGTCTCATATATTTAGTGACGACGGCCTAACGATCTAAGACGATTCCGACACGGGACGGAATTAACCGAAGCTATGTGCCGAACGCGGAAGGTGCGGTCCACTCGAAGATAGAATTCAGACCAATTCAGACTATAGGAGAAATAGAACCGTTTGACAACAGGACTTAGGATGATTATGTTGGTAGCACGACTTGGAAGGCATCTAGCATTACCTACAAAACTATAATAAAATTATATACCTAAGGTAAAGAAACAGGACATTTTAATAAAGAAAAGGAGAAAGTTTTTTTTTTTTTTTGGGCCATACATGAAATACGAATTGTAAAAAAGCAGCATTTAGCCTTTTCAACGATACCTTAAGAAAATAAAAGAGGAAGGAAGGTAGCTTACGAATAAGTAACAGAAGAGAAGTAAAGACCTAGTTATAGGTGGAGGATAGATTAATAATGATTTTAGAAGGTTTGGCAGACAAGACAATGACGACTAATTTATTCAAGATTTTTAATCATATTTCCATCACAATGATGACCGATTTTCCAGGTTACTTTCTGATATAACAGGAAGCTATTGATGTCTGAGATAGTCGGAACTACTCAAGGGAAATCAGATTTTCTCAGTACGATCTAATCGGCACAGGTGGGTGTTGCTGCCCCAACGTTTGACATAATCCATTAATCTAACACCTACGTGAAGATGATGGGGAAGACCACACAACATGTTTAAGACTGAAAACGAATCATTCCAATATTTTCTACATAAATTTAAGTCGATTTTCGTGTCTGTGTGCGCTGTTTTTCTAAACTACCTAACAGGCATATCACCAGGCACTAGTTGTCTGGCATTTTTGCTGAACTGAACCTTTTTGGTGCAGCAGTGAGGCACATTTTCCTGCTAATTGCTTACATTTGAATTTACACTTTCTATTTGATTTTCATTTGTTGCTATATGATGTATGTATCTGGTGTATTTTAGTCTGTGCTAAATAAATGTACTTATTTTCTTTCTAACGGATTTTAATGCGGATTTCAGCATCCATTTGAGAACTAGAGACAACAATACGACAATAAATAACAATAATAAATTGTAGCATCGAAATTAAAAAAGTGTTTTTTTTTTCAAACAAACCAAATATATATTACATAGTGATGGGCCAACTATGGGCTTTGCCAATCTTTGACTACCTATAGTGACTAAACTATTGGGTATATTCGGTTAAATTTTCTTATGCAAACTGGGAACGGTATTAGAGATATGCAATTTAATTTATTGTCGTCTCCACCTTTTATAATAAAAAAATCTAGATGTTTTATGAAGTCGAACAACCACGCAAAACGGTCGCTAGTTCCAATACAAAAGATGAAATACTACCACTAATTACTGACCAATTAATCAATACTTCACAGTAAACAAAAATCGATGAAACAAACGATAAGCCTAAGCTTATGGACAACAAATTTAGAAAGCCATACTGTATATTTATCGCGTCAATAAATTAGAAACCTCAAAAGCGCAGGTTCAAACGCTTTGATCTCCACTTGAGATGGTGGAAGGCACTTGAACGGTCCCTGACTCATGAATGTCCCAAATAAATATAAATAAATAATAACTACTATTCGAAATACTTTCTGAGTTTATCTTGGACAATACTGACATCAGTGAAGGAAAAACATTGTGGGGAAACCTGCGGGGTTATTGCTTAACACACTAATCTCACATATAATTATAAATTCAAAATTAATGATGTAACTAATATTTCTGTGAAATATAATTTAAAAGAGTGTCCATGAAGTTTCTTGACCGTTCTTCTCCATAGGTCTACCTACGCTTTGGAATGGGCAACTAACTTCATATTTTCTGACTGACCGACTTCTTGACAATTCAAAAGTGCCTGTAAATGGTTTAATTGAAATAAATGCTTTGAGTTTGAGTTTGAGACTAACAGTAGAAATAGGTTTCATTTTTTCAGTTCAACAAATTCATTGCGTTATTTACGTTGTTGAGCAGACAATTTTTCTGAACATATGAAGCAATGGATTAGCAATATCCTTCAAAATGATTCAGATTGATCATGTGATACGCAATGCTTTAAGTCTGAAATCGCTAATAGAAGTCTGACCAACGAAAGCAGACCAAGAAAAAGGCGGCAATTTAAAAAAATCAAGAGCAGTTACCCTGACTACACACTGCGTAAACGCAATTGATACCTACTATTTATTATTAATTGCGAATTTATTGATTTATTGACATTGACAATTACGATTGACAGTCCTAAAATATCTCCATTCTAAAAGTATTGAAAAAAAAGTTTAGAAAATAATTCATGGTCAGCTTTCGTTGGCCAAACTCTAAGTCTTGAGCAAGCGTGGTCATCAATGCTCGTGAATTCAATGTATGAGAAGAGGCCGTTGACCTGCAGTGAGACAATTGCTGGTATTGCTATCCGAATTCATGTTTAATATTCTTAGCGGTTTTCCGTAGACGTTAGGTAATGAACCAGCACTTTGATAAAAATGAATGGAATTGTAACTTTAGGTGGTGAATCATAAACACCTACCTACTTGTGCACCTATTGAATTCTAGGTTTTATTCTATATCATTCTTGTATTATGCTTGTCATACGTACAAACATAACGCGGTTTTTTTTCTACAGTAAGCCTACAACGTACGCACTGACGCTTTTTTAACTCAAGCTTTTTTCACCAGCGCGCAGCGTCGAGTCAAGCGTGAAAATCTAACAGAGTCGTCATAAAAAAAGCGCTCGTACGAACGTGGGCTAACTATGAATTTTCTTTCTCAGCCTACTCCATAGAAAACTATATTTCGGCTTGAGCAATTCTTTAAGAATCTTGACTTTGAACGGTTTAATTCCTGGACAATGCCAATATTCTGCCAAAGTAACATTCTAGGTCCAATTTTTAATCTAATACTCTACAACAAGACGCTTTAAGTCCTAGTCATATAGTATATTATAATAGAGTTCTTACAAACATGTTTTGCAAGGTATGTTTAACAGCAAATACCTTAGTTTTATCTTTTTTATTCCCGATTAGCATTTCAAGTATTGCCATAAAAATACCATAGCTGGGCACCGCCCGTAGTGTTTTGTTTGTGAAAAACTCCATTAGTTGACTATGAGATTCAATAAATTGTAGATAATGTTATTTTGCTGTATCGAGACCTTATGCGAATTATTCCAAATATTCTCTCAGAGGATATTCGACATGATTTGACGTTCGTCATCATTTATACAGGTTTTTTTTTGTGAGCTGTCTTCGACCTTATAATAACAGGTCAGTTATTTTTATTAGCCAATTTTTTTATTGGACAAGTGTCCGCGTTATCGCGACTATGTAGCTGTAGCATTTATGTCTCTTGGGTGCAATCTAATCTATGCAATCTATAAGTATCAATGTTTTCTCTGGTGACCATCTTTCAGTCAACAAAACCCAGTCGTACTATAACTTACATGATCGTTTACTTTTCATCAATTAAACATCTTCGGATCGAGTCTCAAACATCGAAACCCGAGAAAATCACAAACTATTTGGGGGCATACAAAGGCCACTTTGGCAGAACCATAAAACAATTCATATCACGCAATTCATCTGTATGACAGTTTTGAATGGAGATTCGTAAAATGCTATATGTACACCTCTGCCTAACCACTCAGGGATATAATATATAGGTGTGAAACTGTCAAACAGATGAGTTGCGTGATATGAATTGTTTTATGATTCTGCCAATGTGGCCTTTTTAAGCCCCCTGATTCCGATTTACATTTACGGTAAATAGAATAAGTACCTACCCAAATAAACTTTAATCTGGAGCAAGTGGAATGGTTCCATTACAAAGTGTAAATTGTGTTTACAGAGTTTTCTGAAGTTGGCCAGTTGGGAGAAAAGAAATAACGCCAACGAATCTAGGTAAGTTAAATAAGTTTTTGTTGAAGAAAGCTTCTAATATATTTTTCACCGAAATCACACAGCAGGGAACAGATAGCTCCAGCAGATGGAGTAAAGGTTAAACAATATTGTCTAAAACTCTTTAAGCTACTTCAATACAAGGAGGAGGTTATGCATTCGGCGAGTTTTGTTTTCATGTCTGTACCTACACGAATTTTTCGGTGATTATTTTTTCATTTGGCAGAAGAAGCTCACGCGGTGGTCCCATATGAATTTTATTTCGGGAGTATATTTTACAATGAAAATAATTTTGACTGAAAATACTTAAGAAACGTCAATAACATGTCAACTTTTCAAAAACTCACTCTTAAAAAATCTATCCTCCCAACAAAAATCCTGTCAAAATATTTACAAATGGTAACCCTAGGTCAACCCACGAGCAGCGCAGGCGCAGCGCAGATCAAAGCACACCTCTATAGGAATAGAAACACCGCACTTCCTGCTGCATATTCATGCTTTTAATTTACCAAGGAAATAGACCTTTTTAGGTAAGTATTTTATTCGTATTTTTTTATTCAAATGAGACGTATTGAAAGTATGGACATGCTGGATATGGTTATTTCTGACAAAGCTGAATGATGATAATGGAGGTAAGTAATAAAATTATACTCTTTTATTTCACTACAATGTCCAATATGGAACTTTAAATCTCTCACAAAAACTACAAGAGCATAAAACTCAAACTCAAAGCATTTATTTCAATTAAACCATTTACAGGCACTTTTGAATTGTCAAGAAGTCGGTCAGTCAGAAAATATGAAGCTAGTTGTCCATTCCAAAGCGTAGGTACCTATGGAGAAGAACGGGCAAGAAACTCCATGGACACTCTTTTAAATTATACATATAAATCATAAATAAGAAGCCTCCTTTCGACTGGGCCGAAATATGAAAATTACGCGAAACTCCTTTTTTTTCTAGTTGCCTATAAGTAGGAACATTATAGACTGATTGAAGTGAAGTAGGTCTGTACAAACACTTTTACACGTCAATCATATTTTTTTTACCTAGATATGATACACACACACACACATATACATGCTACACACACGCCACGCTACATATTTTTGCTCACACTTTCAAAATTAGCTTTTCTTATGAAATTCTACAGCCACCATCGCAGCCACTAACGAACTTATTTCCAATCACATAATACAAGCTATAATAAACCTCTAACAAATTAAGTACAGTAATGAATATTATACATCTGCATTTAGCTTCAACTAGGGTTGCTAACTTTTTTATATCAAATATAGTATTTTCGAAGCCATTGCCTGTAAAAATATAGTAGATGGCGAAAAAATAAAAAGATATAGTAGATAGGTACCTATGTTTTTTAATTCTTTAAGTCTTATTTTTTTTTTAAGTGTCATAACATATAATATCAGACAATGATAATTGGGCTAAGAGAACCACCGATTGGGTCCCACTAAACGCACGACGCCATCGGGGCAGGCCGAGACAAAGATGGCGGGACGAGCTTGACTCCTTCAAAAATGAATAACTGACTAGCAAGACAGAATTGTATGGAAAAGGGAGAGTGAGGCCTTTGCCCTGGGCAGCGGGATTGTCCGGGGCAGCGGGATTGTCCGAAAGGGTTACCGCTGCCTCGGAACATAAAGGGCTAAGGAAGGAACACGGATGGGTTTTAGTCAGTAAGAGTCTGACACTCCCTTCCGCTCCACCCAGAGCGGGAGGGGTCATTGGATGATTTCCCATCCTTAAAAAAAAAAAAAAAAAAGGCCTTTGCCCTAAGGGGGACAATACAAGCTAATTAGTTGTAGTTAATTAACTTTTACTACACTCTCAAATTAAGGTTTCCACTCAATCTGTGTGGTTCTTTCCTCAAAATACCATTTCAGACACCAATCTAAATGGTCCTCAAAGATTATGTGTAGCTTCATGTGCTGGCCTCTGTACAATGATATTTAATTGTTGTGAATGTGAGGACTATGTGGGTCATTTCTTCTTTCTGTTTTTATTTCTTAGTTTTAATCATGATCTGGCAGTTTGAGTCATTTTTTACGCGGCCTACCCAAATGTCCTTTCTTTAGTATTGTTCGTCGAACCGTTGAGCTCCTCAAGTTCTGAGTCGAGCTGCACGATTTTTGACAAATGCGTGCACTGACTGGACATGTTCGCTCGATCAGTGTGGTTCTTTCCTCAAAAGACCATTTCAGACACCAATCTACATGGTCTTCACATGATCTGACCAAGATTTTGTCTGGACTTTAAAAGAGACTGTGACCTCTGAGTTTGTTTCGGCCTTTCTTCTCAGAATAGTCAGATATTAAACTCCGACCTCATCTAGTATAAAAAAAAAGATTGACGTGTAAAAGTGTTTGTACAAACCTACTTATAGAAAATAAATCAAATATCATTTATTTATCAAAATACCATTACTTCAGACATAATGAGATTATTACTGGCCATAATTCGCCATTTTGTAAGTATTGAAAATTGAAATGAAAATATAGTAGTTTCGCTATAGTATATTATATATTGGGGTTGACAACCCTAGCTTCAACAATGTAAGAGCTTAATTAGCAAAACACACTACATAATAATTTTACGACTCTTCCCATAAAATGAATGGCTACAATATTAGTTTATGATAGTTTTACACCCCTGGTTTTACGTAAACTTATCATGAAATGTACTAAAACAGTTATTCTAATAATGATCATGAAATTATGCCTCGGAAGACTCGGTAATCTTCTTTCGATCTTTAACACTCACCAGTCTTACTGTCTTACCAGTGTTACCAGTAACTGAGTTGTGGAGGTCAGATAGGCAGTCGTTTCATGTAAAATACTAGTATTCAGCTGCATCAGGTTAGACTGGAAGCCGACCCCAACATAGTTGAGAAAAAGCTAGGCACTCTGAGAAAGAACGAGCATTGACCATAGACCACCACGCTAACCCACTGCGTGTTGCCAGTGTTGCCACAATAAAATACAGTTTTTTTTAATTGTACTACTTCAGTCGTTTATTAGAACTAGTAATAACAAAACTATATTTGAACTATTTGTTTATCTCGAGATAAACGAAACTATTTCAATTGAATAGGTACTCATTTTAGTTACCGTAAATGACCGTAATCTTAATGGGTTCAAGTGGCCTCAAACAGAACGGGCAAACGGAACGGGCACTCTCGGCTTTTTCTAAAAACGAAGTAGTATTTTAATAATAGCATGGATAAATATATAACATACTAGCTTCCGCCCGCGGCTTCGCCCGCAAGGTATGTCGATAAAAACTATTCTATGTCCTTCCCCAGGGCCAGGGTGCAATCTATCTCTCTGCTAAATTTTATCGAAATCTTTTCAGTGGTTTAGGCGTGAAAAGGTAACATACAGACAGAGTTACTTTAGAATTTATTATATTAGTATGGACACAGGTATGGATTAACATCACGCCAGATCCACGAAGGGTTAGTCAGAGGTACAGTCAACAAAAGAGATAAGTATGCAGGATCGTCCGATAAAGTTGAAGTTTAACTTAGTAAGAAACCGATGGATGTTGTCGGATGAAATTTAATTAGATAAATGAGCTGATGGTATTCTATTAATAAAATAAAATTTTATTCGAGAACATCCATCGATTCCTTACTGTTAACGCCGTAATTCATTTCTTATATTTCATACCTAATTAAGTATTGGCAACTCTAAATAATATTATTATCTGTGCAACGCACATTTCCTTCCGCTTTCCCTTTCCCTTCCGCAACCCTTATAATGCCTGAGCGAGAGCGAGAAGGAAGATTCGCAATGCGCGGACGCTGTCGCGTGCCGCCATGAAGAAAAAACCGCCAGTTTCTCAACCGCTATCAAGGCTTGCGGGTCAAAATTAAACCCTGAGTCGAAGAGAACTCATATAACTCGCGAAGAACGAAGATTGTCATTAAACTGTGCAAGTGCGTGTCTTTGTGTTGTGGAAAGTGCAGATCCTCGTCCGTACGTACGTGACATCGTGGACGCGCCATCGCCACGTGGCTAAGGAACCCTCACCGTGTCTCCGCTATTGCTCACCAGGCAGGTACGATCCTCATTTCCCCACACCACCAGCACCTACTTGCATCATAGAACCGCCCCTCATACAGTCCACTAAGAAAAATTCGTTTTTCACCCTAAGGCTTTAAGCCGCCGCAACATTTTTGGTCCTACGATCACAGATACCTATTTTCTATACCCTTTCGATAACGGATATAATTATTCAATCCGTCTATCATCACCCCGCAATTACATTTCATTTCAATCTTCGTTCCTTAAACTCATATAATAAACCGCTTTCATTTATTACAATACCTACCTACATCGCCATTGCGTACATTCATAGGTATTTCGCATCCCGCTCAACTTATTATTTAATGTATGTAGGTAGATAGGAAAATATAACCTACCTACCGCTCGCTCGCTTCGCCATCTTTCGTTACGATATCCGTTACCAATACCACACCGCGCGCAGATCGTTGCGATTTATTTTAGTAAGTATTTTATAAACCTACAAAAATATCGAAAATGTCTAAGAAAGTAACCATTGACTCGGATGATCCGATAGAAACCGCCATTCAAATAGCATTGTCAGGTCGTAATATGATTTTTGCCCGCATGCAGATTATTTACGATTTAATGGAAAAAATGAAGTCCGGTATGGAACCGCTAGAGAAGTTTATGTGTGCGTGTGTCAATATCGATGCGATGCGCACCGAGTTCCTCGAGGCATTTAATAAATATAATTCGCTTCTTCTAAAACAAAACCCTAAAAATACGCTTGATGAACAGTCGTGGAATAGTTTTGAGGAATTATATTGCCGAATTAAATATAATCATTCGAATTACTCAAAATCAGCTCTTACTTCTAGTAGTAGTAGTGGTGTCATTAAGCAAACAGTTCGCTTGCCCCCCATTGAAATTATGTCATTCGACGGCGACATTCGTAACTGGCCCCTATTCTACGCTAATTTTAAAAGCACGGTACACGAAAATAATACATTGAATGATTCAGAGAAACTATATTATTTGATGGGGAAATTGACAGCTAAGGCTCAAACCGCGTTCTCAGGAGTTTGCCCTAATGGCGATAATTACCAATTGATTTTTAATTCACTCATAGACAAATACGAAGACAAACGTATGTTGGCTTCTGGTTACCTTAATCGGATGTTTGAACATAAATCTTTTAATACCGCATCTATTCAAAATTTCGAATCCTTTTCTGATAATTTTGTGTCCGCCGCAAACGCATTAAAAAACCTTAAAATAAATGATTTGACAGATTTGATCTTTTTCCATGTCGCTATAAAGAAGGTCGATTCTGAAACCGCTCGACTTTTCGAAATGGATTCAAAGGATGAAATTCCTAAATTCGACAATTTAGTACAGTTCATCAAAAATCAAGCTCGCATTTTACAAAATACTAAAGCTTTAGACAGCTCGAGCTCCACTCAATCTAATAACAATCCTAAAAATAAAAAAACGTCCAAAACTCCGCAACCGCAATCTTACACTGTAATTGATAAATCCGCAAAATGTTTGTGTGATGGCTTTGTCCATGAACATTTATTTAAATGTCCTGCTTTTTCTAAAATGACACCAAGTGATCGTTTCAAATCAGTGAAGCAAATCGAAGCATGCACTAACTGTTTAAGTATTAAACACAAGGCCAAAGCCTGTCAATCTGAATCTAGATGTAAAGCTTGTAACAATAAACACCACACGCTTTTACACTTTAATCGCGAATCGCACGCGACTGCATTATCGAACGATATTGATAATACCGCACGTACACAAGCCAGTTCAAACGCCACGGCTCGCGCTAGGGATAGCAATGCTGCTACCGAGCAGCTGTCCTTGTCGCACGTACAGGGTGCGAGCGAGCAACATGCGCACGCCGCCGTCGCCCAGAGCGCCCCGCAATGTAACGCGTCCATTGCTGCGTCGAGGTTTTACGACTCGAACTCCCGCGTATCAAAGCAGCAAGGTAACACGAACACTACTATTTTGTTGTCAACCGCTACTGTAATAATTCGAGATGCGTTTGATAAAGAACATTTAATTCGTTGTCTATTAGATAGTGGCTCACAAACTAATTTTATTACCGCAGAATGCTGCAAACGATTAGGTTTGACTAGACGTTCATCCGATACGCCTTCCGTTAAGGGTATCGGTGGTACGGAAAAATCCGTTAAGGGTTCCGTACAATTCACTTTCTTTTCCCGCTTTAATTCGAACGTTACTTTTAACGTTAATTCGCTAGTTGTCGATGCAATCACCGACAATCTACCTACCGCTCCCGTAGATACTTCCGCTTTGCCTTACTTATACGGTTTACCGCTCGCCGACGAATCGTTCGGCACACCCGGTCGCATCGATGTGCTGATCGGGGCTTCGCTTTTCCCGCATCTTCTGCTGCCCCGCGTAGTTAGCAGCAACTCCTCCGCGCCGCCCGCCATGCAGACGGTACTCGGTTACGTCATCATGGGTACTGTGCCCGTGTTGCCTGTACGTCGTAACAAGACTCCATTGTCTTGTTGCTCATATGTTTCACAACTATCAGACAAAGATTCATTAGAATCGACATTGGAAAAATTCTGGCAGGTCGATGAAGCTCCCGTCACTCTATCGACGAGCAAATCGCTGGACGAACTAGAGTGCGAACACTTTTATAATTCGACCACGCAACGCGACGAGGACACAGGTAGATACTCTGTAGCCTTACCTTTTCGCAGCGATGTGTTCCGATTGGGGAACTCACTCGATGTCGCGAAAAAACGCTTTTTCTGCCTAGAAAAGAAATTAGAATCCGCACCCGAGTTACGTACCGCGTATGATGACGTCATCCGCGAATATATTGACAAAGGATATTTATCGCCTGCTCCTACCGATAGTTCAGACAGTAATTGTCCTGACTATGTCATTCCGCATCACGCAGTTGTACGTTTAGATAAAACAACAACAAAATTACGCTCCGTGCTAGATGCTAGTGCTAAAACGAGTACTGGAGTATCTCTCAACGATATTTTGCACAGTGGCCCAAATTTACAGGGTGACTTATTTACCATAATTTTGAATTTTCGCTTGTTCGCATTCGCACTCTCGGCTGATTGCCGGCAAATGTTCTTACAGATTAAAGTAAGAGAAGGCGATCGCCGCTTTCAACGCATCTTATATCGCTTCAGTACAAACGAATCTCTGGTTCTATATCAGTTTAACCGCGTCTGTTTTGGTCTCAAGTCAAGTCCCTACCATGCGATCCGCACAGTTCGACAGTTGGTTCAAGACGATGGTCATCTCTTCCCGCGCGCCAGCGCTATCGTCATGGACTCGCTGTATATGGATGACGTAGTCTGCAGCGTAAGCTCCGAATCGCGAGCAGTCCAGGTTGCCCACGAACTGATCAATCTCTTTAGAGGCGGTCAGTTCGAGTTGGTCAAGTGGACTAGTAACTCTCAAACTGTACTAAACAGTATTCCGGCGTCGCATAGGTTGACCGATCAACTAGAATTCGACAAGTCGGTAGAGCAAAAGGTCCTCGGCTTGCGCTGGTGTAGATCGAATGATTGCTTTGAATTTCTTATTTCCGCACCGCCAGATACTTGTACTAAACGTGCTATACTGTCGGCCGTAGCTAGACTGTGGGACATTATGGGTCTTGCCGCGCCTGTAGTTCTCTATGCTAAACTACTTATCAAAGAATTATGGTTACTTAAGCTCGATTGGGATGACACCCCCCCGCGTCACATCATAAATATTTGGCAAACTTTTCGTTCTGCCTTGCCCCTTTTAAATGATTTTAAAATTCCGCGCCATTTAGGTATTGTTGAAAACTGTATTCTTCGTCTAATTGGATTTTCTGACGCCAGCGAAGTCGCCTACGGCGCTGTCATCTATGCGCATATTACTCGCAACGACGACGTGGTCGTTCAGCTGGTTTGTGCCAAGTCGAAGGTATCGCCGGTTAAACCATTGACTATCGCTCGACTGGAGCTCTGCGGTGCCGAGCTCCTCGCTAAGCTTCTTCGCCGTGTTCACGACACTTATAATTCGCGTTATAATGTTACAGATATTTACGCATTCACCGATTCAAAGGTGACTCTTTGCTGGATAAATTCTTCTCCGCATCGTTGGCACACGTTTGTAGCCAATCGTGTCGTTCGCATCTTAGACAACGTCCCCGCGGAGCATTTCTATCACGTAGCTGGTACTGAAAACCCGGCGGACTGTTTGTCACGTGGTTTAACACCTGACAAATTCATTGAGCACCCATTATGGTTGCACGGACCCGCTTGGGCTAAGCTTGATCCTTCCGAATGGCCCATACATAAGGTTAATGACTTGAATTCGGAACCCATTCCTGAAGAAAGGGTCCACGCGCACCACATAGTTGCGGACTCAAGTTCGGACAATTCGCTTCTACTCATACTCGCAGAACGTACATCATCTTGGAACAAGTTGCGGCGTATTATTGTTTTCATATACCGTTTCATGAAAAAACTCCCGCGTCGATCTGACGCCGTTACCGCTAGCGACCTCGAGTTCGCTGAAACCATTTTGTTGCGTCATGTTCAAAGAAAACATTTCATAAAAGATTATTCCGAGTTAAAAAATAATAAATTTTGTTCACCCGCTCTTATTAGACTCAAGCCATTCGTAGATGGTGATGATTTAATCCGCGTTGGGGGTCGATTAACTCATTCGGCTGAGGCCTATAGTACTAAACACCCTGTAGTGTTGCCCCGACATGATCGCGTAGTTGAAATTCTCGTAGACTATTATCATAAAAAATATTTACATGCAGGTCCAGAACTCACTATGTCGTTATTGCGCCATAGGTATTGGATCTTATCCGCTAGACGAATTATTCGTCATAGAATCCACAAATGCAACGCATGCCACAGGTGGAAACCGCGACCTCTTGGTCCGCCTATGATGGGCGATCTTCCAAAATCTAGAGTAAATGTTGCTCTCAAAGCTTTTTCTCATACAGGGTGTGATTACGCTGGCCCTATACAGTACGTGCCCGTACGCAGTCGAGGTGCGAAGAGTCGCAAGGGTTACTTATGTATCTTCACCTGTATGACCACTCGCGCTGTTCACATCGAATTAGCTACAGATCTTACAACTGTTTCGTTCATAGCCGCGTTGAAACGGTTTTTATCCCGCCGCGGACCGGTACAATGTTTGTATTCGGATAACGCGACCAATTTTCGAGGAGCTAATTCGTTTTTACGCGTCTTGTATACTTTCATAAATAAAGAATACCGCCCGCGCTTTGAAGAGGAGCTCGCTGAGCATCGCATCAATTGGCAATTTATTCCGCCCGCGTCACCGCATTTCGGTGGATGTTGGGAGTCCATGGTGAAGGTCGTAAAGACTCACCTTTTCAAGACAATAGGTCAACAACTCCTCTCTTATGAAGAATTAGTTACAATTCTTTCTCAAATAGAGTGCCTGTTGAACTCCAGACCTCTTACTGTGCTTAGCGCTGATCCGGTAGAGCCTAAAGCTCTTACCCCTTCGCATTTTTTACATACTGTACCGCTTAACTCATTGCCAGCCGCGGAAGTAGGTTTATCGTCTGATAACCTGCTTCAAAGACACTCTCTTATGGATAAATTGGTCCAGTCGTACTGGAAAAGATGGCGAAGCGAGTATCTTCATAGTTTACAATCGCGCTTAAAATGGAATAAACCTGACGGAGACATGATTAAGGAAGGTACTGTAGTAGTGATTGTTAATGATAATGCGCCTCCTTTATCCTGGCCTCTAGGGGTTATTGATAAATTGCATACGTCTAAAGACGGTAGCACGCGAGTCGTGTCTGTACGCACTTCTAATGGGATTCTTGTGAGACCTGTGGTCCGCTTATGCCCCCTTCCTACTCAGTAATATCTTATTCAGTCCATTCCCCCTTTAAGTTAGTTTTAAATGTAATTTCTATTGTATTAAACTCTTTAAAAGGTGACCCTTTAAGGCCGCGGGGAATGTTAACGCCGTAATTCATTTCTTATATTTCATACCTAATTAAGTATTGGCAACTCTAAATAATATTATTATCTGTGCAACGCACATTTCCTTCCGCTTTCCCTTTCCCTTCCGCAACCCTTATAATGCCTGAGCGAGAGCGAGAAGGAAGATTCGCAATGCGCGGACGCTGTCGCGTGCCGCCATGAAGAAAAAACCGCCAGTTTCTCAACCGCTATCAAGGCTTGCGGGTCAAAATTAAACCCTGAGTCGAAGAGAACTCATATAACTCGCGAAGAACGAAGATTGTCATTAAACTGTGCAAGTGCGTGTCTTTGTGTTGTGGAAAGTGCAGATCCTCGTCCGTACGTACGTGACATCGTGGACGCGCCATCGCCACGTGGCTAAGGAACCCTCACCGTGTCTCCGCTATTGCTCACCAGGCAGGTACGATCCTCATTTCCCCACACCACCAGCACCTACTTGCATCATAGAACCGCCCCTCATACAGTCCACTAAGAAAAATTCGTTTTTCACCCTAAGGCTTTAAGCCGCCGCAACACTTACTAAACTTCAACTATATCCGACGATCCGGTACTCCGATACTTATCTCTGTTGTTGACTGTACTTATAGTACCTACACCCACATTTCGCTAGTTATGTTTAAGTCCCATGTTATAGGGGGCGAGCCTATTGCCATCAACCGGGCTCAAATCCAGACTGCGGGCTGCTATTGATAAATTCTAGATGAAAAACCCAATGACACTGCCCGACCGAGAAATCAAACACAGGACCTCATGCTTAGCAGTAGGGCTTGCGACCAATAGAGCAACGAGCAGGTAAATAAACAGTACTTGGAAGCCATATTGAAGCCATCCATTATAAATTCGTACAAGCAAACGCTTATAAGGCAAAAGCGCAGTTATCAAACGGCACAACAATATTGAGAAAAGGTGCCACATGGTACCATATTTGTAGAAAAAATACGCTAACATTATTAAACGACTCGTTCGACTTTGTTCGCGTGGAATTTCTTGTTCCCTCGACCTACCCTGTCGCATCGCATTGGCGCCAGCGCTTTTACTTCGCTTTCGCTCAGCGTTATACCTTTTTCCTTTTTGCTCGGCCCATATTGGTCCTAGCGTGATGTTAAATATATAGCTTTCCTCAAGAATTGGGCTCTAAAATGCAAAAAGTTTTTTTTCAAATCCAGTGGTAATTCCAGAGTTTAGCTCGTTTTCAATAAAAAAAAAGACAAACAAACTCTTTAGCTTTATTATTTCTTTACATAAAGAAAGATTATGCTCAATTCCGCCACTTCCTTGCCATCAATAGGTAATTTCCATGTAATCGCTGCCATGTCATAAATCACAGTACCGAGCAATACTCAAGCATGTTTACTCGACCCGGGTACTGAACCCGCGACCTCTCCGTACCCAACAAGGCACTTAGGTACAATATGCCTCGATTAAAAGTAAGTACATGTCATAATAGCATATCATAAAAGAGAAAGCATACGTTTGCAGGGACAACTTGCGAAGCACAGACAATGAGATGGGTGTGCTCTATGGCATTTAGTTTATGGTGTAATGACAGATCGTAAGTCGTCTATGGCAGGAAAAATGGAGGGAAAGTCTTGAATTGAGCGTTCCTTTGATTTGAATACAAAGGCATTTGAATATTGAGGAACAGAATGTAATGAAAACCTGTTAATAGCTGGTAATTAAAATAAATCACTTCCATGAAAGTAGTAAATTTTACTATTCAGGGAAAATTATAATCTATTCACACGCAAATGTCAGACTTTCTGTTTAAATCATGGGAAAAGATCTACTAATTATATGAAGCGATTGAAAAGTAAAGTAATCTCACTTTCCTAGCTGGCCGTAAAAACAAAGATGGTTGACGCGGGAGCGAACAGCTGTTCGTTTTCCCGCGTCGCGACGGCGCCTGCGCGAAGCCGGCGCCACGCGGCGCCATATGAGTAGGGTTGCCATTCGTCCCGATATATCGGGACTGTCACCGTCATTAGGCCTTCTGTCCCGACGTCCCGACAAAACACTATTACGTCCCGTTTTATAGCGCGGTCAAAGCAATTCAAATACGCGCGCCAAATTACTCGGAGCGCGGTTGCGACGTCGCGCGTCGCTCGCGAGTACCGCGCTGGGGAAGGGAGAAGGGTGCCCCCCGCACCCCGCCACATGCTATCGCAGCAAAAGCGAGCGAGTAAGTGGGTAAACAAACACCAATACAGTGAGTTAGAAGCACTTACTTTCGCATTGTTGATTGTTTTAGTGTTTAGCTAAGTAGCATAATTTTGTAGTTTTTAACTTGTTGTAAAAAATCCTGAAAGAAAATGCTAAATGCTCAAATTATGCCAACATTTGTTTGCGATACCTGGCCACAACGCTACAGTAGAAACTAGAAAGAGTATTTTCATTGATGTCGAGCCAGTGGACCGATGAAAGAAATCGCCTGCTGCCAGAGACTGTGGAGTCGATATTACAGTGACAGGTTAACTTCAATATGACTTGCACGGAGTTTTATAAATATGTAAAAGGACAGAAAGAATTACTTAAAAAAGTAAAGTCTTCAGCAAAATATGACCAAGCTACGTCTAGCACTGCTTCCATACTGTAGAATTAGTTTTTTTTTTTTAAATAAAAAAATTCATATTTATTTATTTTTTCTCTTTGCGTCCCGACACGAGCCTTGCCAAATATGGCAACCCTACATATGAGGTTACCATAGTGCATACATAGTGAGGTTTACTGGGACAAGACTCACAAGACCTATTGTACTTATTGCTGAATTCTTTACGACTCGAGCCCTTCTTTACCAAGTATGATGCGAGCACTTGTTACATTTGCATTGGTTTTAGGATAGAGTAGAACAAGTTCTTTTAAAGAAAGTTTTCCCGTTACTTTTTAAATTGGTAGTACGAATTTCTGGCTGAAAAATATCCTGGTGAACGAGATCCTGTACTCCTGTAATCATCAGAGCAAGGATTATTTGTCTATACGCCTATCTATATGGGTAATTGCGTAAAACACGATAGTGTGTTACCAATTACTGGTAAGTAGCAATGACTTTCATTTTGACAGATCAACAACAATCATTGCGTTATTTACGTTGTTGAGCAGACAAATTTTTCGAACATGTGAAGCAATGCAATACCAATATCTTTCAAAATAATTCAGGTTGAGATTGATAGTGTGTTACGCATTAAGGTACTGAATATAGTAACACAGAGAGATGAATTATGATAAAGGACAATTACGTAACGTCATTCCAAAATTAAATCCTATTTTTTTCGTGCATTCTGTGCCTATGTCTTGCCAAACTCGTGCAGTGTGGTAAGCCTAAAGTCTTTTTAACCAGTTTTAGCAAATATTTCTATAAGATATACTTATTGGTGAAGCCGTTACTGTCAAACAACAGTCAGTTTGATCTACGTGAATGTTAGTTTAAGCGAATACGAACCTCGTACTCAATATTTATTTTTATTAGTACCTATAAGCTAGTGTGTTTTCAAATGTGTAAGATTTTGTGAAACATTGTCAGTGTACTAACATGGACTTTAAAGTAGCCACAGAATGATTACTCAGTGTCATTATAAGAACCATGACCTGTAATGTAAATAAATGCTGCTAAAATATAATTGAATTTAACTACATATTGTGGAATGCAAATAAATGATTGAGTATTGAGTACCTACATTTTTTTTTTTGCCCTTTATATCCCAAGATCCCAACTCTCACTGCTGGGCAACACTAGAGCATGAGCTGGACTCCTTTGATAATGATAAAGACTGGTCCTTGGCTGCTCTGGACAGAGAGAGGTGGAAAGAAAGAGAAAGAAAGAGAAGAAGAGAAGGCTTTTGCCCAGCAGTAGGACATTAACGGCAAAAAAAAATTATTTCTTGTTTAAACGAAGGTAACTTCGGTATTTCCTATCCGATTTCTCTAAAAAGAAATACCGAAAAAAACCGACAGATGTCTCTTTTTGAGTCCCGATAGTATGATGTGGTGAGAAAGGGACTACTGAGATGCCGAAGACTAACAAAGAAGTACATTTAGAAGAAAAAGACATGTTGCGCCGACCCCAAATAAATTGGGATAAGGACAGGAGAGTGATGATGATGATGACACAGATGTTCAAAATCTGTCCATAGAGTAAAGAGTAAGTATCAACATATCGCTCATTTGGAGAAACATATCGACATAAATGTATTTTTTCCGAAAAATGAGTTAAATATGACGTTACGAGAAACAATACGTAAAAAAAAATAGCAGTTACGTCGATGTTTCTCCAGCGTTATCATTTTTTGTTGTTGTATATTTTTCAACAAATAAATTATTATTAATTACTATTACTTATTTCAACATCAGTTAACACTATCCATTTATCGTGCGCCATTTATTTATTCCCATCTAACATAACTTAACTCAAGAAGTTAACTAATCGATTCCCAGCAACATAAACATACAGCCTGCTTTCGCAAAACCTACGTGGAAGACTGCAGTCCCTATTTAATCTGTGGATGTTGCCCGACAGAAAAAAACAGCGGCCAAGTGCGAGTCGGACTCGAGATCATTTAGGCGGAAGTGTACCTGGGTACACCCACATTACTAAAAAGTTCAAAATACCAACTTTAACTTCCAAATACTTCCGTAATAACAAAACTAAACGTTTCATAAATAATACCCCGTTACCCTCTTTTAATTTTTAACTTTATTTTATTTTTATTATAGCGGCCATAGTAGTACACATACCGGGAACATTTATTACCAAGTATCTACCTATTACGGTTCAAAAGATACAGCCCTGTAGCAGACGGACGGAGGACTGACAGCCATAGTCACGTGCCGTGTCCGTGGTCCCGTTGGTCTTTTCAAACAGAACCCTAAAAATAATTATCAAGAAACTGCGGGCAAATTAAATGCTCCTAGAACTACTATTTTTATTGCAAGTCACTTTATTTCAAGTATTTTCTTCCGCGTACTCGATAGTCGATACTAATTGATTAGAGTTAAAAATAACAGACTATTAAGCGATATGTTCTTTGTAAAATGGGTGTCATTTCCTTTGGTATTTGATTACAAAAAGATAAGGTTATAAAGGGTCTCTTTTATACAGAAAATACTGTACTTGTTAAACTTAATCTATAATATACTAAGTTACATCTTCTTAACGCAATAGAAAATGGTTAAAACATTTTGTTGAAGATTTCCAACTTACTCAATCTGCCTAGCCTTTTCCCATCTATGTTGAGGTCAGCTTCCGGTCTAACCGGATGTATATTTTACATGAAGCGACTGGATATCTGACCACAACCCAGTTACTGGACAACAAGATACCCTTTGGTACTTGTTTTAATACTTTTGGGTTTACCGTAACGACTGTCAAAGATCTACGAATGACAGCCGGGACCAGAGACACGGAGGATTCTTGATATGTAATAGGTGGTCACCCATGGACCGACACGGCGCGGCGGCAAGAGTAGTTTAACCTTCGATAAACCCGTGCGGCTACTGGTGCGGCTATTATTTAGCCACGAGGCCCTCCAAAGATTTCCATAAGTACTACACAAAATAACTTTTAACTTTAGTTGCATATAAACACTCATCAATTAAGTTTAATCAAGTTACAAGAACTTTATATTACACTCATCGTCAACTATCATAATAAAAGTAATGAAAGTCGTTAATAAGGGAAGTTTAGTGTTCTTTAATGAAATGGCGCACGCAACTTTTACCGAGGTAATATTTAAATATGCAATCTCGGTAATTGATTCTTTAAAAGTACGCTACTAAATTTCATATCTTTTATACCAACAAAGGTATAAAAGATATGAAATTTAGCTTTAAGTACATAACATAACATCACGCCTTATTTTCCCGTAGGGTTGGACAGAGGTGTACCTACCTATAGCACACCTATATTGCGCCAGTTATGTCCCGTAATAGTAAGTTAAAGAGGGCGAGCCCATTGCCTTCAATCGGGCACAAATCTGAGTCATAATATTACCGTTAGATAATAATTAGCAAGTCCGGAATGCTATTAAAAAAATTTCAAAAAATGTCTCGTAATTATGTTTTTTTTTTTTACTACTAACACTAGTTTCATAAGTTTTAGTTTAATAACATTCTATGGATTTAAAAGTCTAAATTAAAAAGTTTTTATTTATTTATGTAGGTAGGTACTTAACGACGAAATATGTTTCCAAGATACTGTTTTCAAGCTCATTTTTCCTCTAGATAATTAATACTTAGTATCTTTTCATTTGTGAAGATGAAAGAGTTGATATTTTTGCATTAAGGCATTGACTGCCAACGCGGTCACCGGTGACCGCGAACAATAGATTTTCTTGTGTCTGTCGCCTGGCAGCCAACGTGTCTGATGAGAATGTCAGTGCCAGAGCCTAATGTCTTGAAATAATTAACAACTATTTTGCTAAAGATAAGTATAATGTTATTTCGCTCTTCAAAGCAAGCTCAATAACTAGGGCAAAACATGATACATCCTAGCAAACAATACATTGAAATACGTACCTACTACATGACTACACTAATTAACCATCAAAAGCGTTATCTCGTTTCAGTAACCCGTTAATACTTCAACTTGTTACATTGTAAGAACGGTGAAAACTGCACTCAAATCGTAAGCAAGTTGATGCCAAGTGCGCATGCCAGTGCTATCGGTCAGTGTTGCCAGTGCAATAAAAATAATGAATATTCATGCTTCAGCTGGATTTACTGTTAGGTGAAGGAGACAAGTTGGCGATGGTGACAGAATAACGACTGTTAAATGCAATGTTTTTAATTAGAACTGCCTAATTTATAAAAGCATGGTAATTTGTGAGGAAGTTTTCGTTTAGGTAGCTTAATTTGGATTCACAATTAAATTATTATTGTTTCTAGATCTATAGGTACTTAGTTACTTACCTATTCACACCGCATACAAGCAGAAACATGCATTCATAATAAACCGAAATGCAAAAAGATTCTGAAGGGTATGTCTCCACAGAGAAGGTACGAGCATTGATCACGACCAAAACCACGTTGGCCTTAATATTTAAGTATTAACTACAAGTCTATATCTATTCGTTAATTAATTAGCTAAATAAAACATACCGAGACTTCATAGGTTCAGCCAAATCAACATAAAATATTACTAAGAATGTAAATAAACCCAATTTCCAAGAGATATCTTCAAAACGTGACCCAGCTACGTATAAGAGTATCAATAATTCGACTTGGCGCCATATTATGTTAGCCCGTTAGCCGTTCCCGCCAAAATACTTCGGTGACACATGTCAAACGTTCGAAATCCAAACATTCCGGAAATTCCACTTTTATAGGTTTGAACTTTTTAATCCGAGAGATAAATAAATAAACAGGTTTTTTTAACCTAGATATCCGGAAATTCTTATAGCAACAACACATTATTATAGAACTAGTTTTGAAAACACTTTATTATAATTAGAATGTTTAGCACTGAAATGTGAAAAACAATAGTGAAAAACAACATATTGAGCGTGCGCAAGTCTATCACCAAATTTTTTTGGAAAACACTTTTTCCTTCCTTTTTCCTGAAACCTGAATTAGCAACAAAATCACCAAATACCAAACTTTCTTCAAAAAATAATGTTTATCTATGGCATGGCCCAGCGTTTTAATTTCCAATCAAGAGTTTATGTATAAAGTAATATTTGGTTTTAGCTGTCGATTTCACGTCGCAGTGCTTATTAGTTAGCGACAAGTAATGTAAAAGCAGTTATACTATCAAATTCAAAATACCGTTTTTGTAAATAAAGTAAGATGGCTGCAATGTTGATAAATACATTAATACTGAGGATGGCTGTATCAATATGGCCGTTAATTTACTATGAGGTAGAGTTTTGTTGTCATAAAAAACCATTACTTGACTCAAATATGATGGCCGCCACGCTTTTTCGATCTACGAGTATGTTAATGTACTCGAGGTCCGATAACTTTTTATCAATAAAACATTTTATATCAACAAATATACTACATTCAAATATATCTCTGATTTATGAAGATGTAGGCATAATTTTATGTTAATTATTTTAAGCTAAATGCAAATGCAAAGTGCAGTTTCGTCCAAAAAGGCAATTTTTAACAGATATAATGTAGGTACTATATATAGTATACAATTTTATATAATGTAGGTAAGAGTAGTATTATAAGTCCAAGTGCTTGACACCATTTTCGAACGTTTCTGACATAAAAAAACGATTCATTTATCTCTGACATTAGTGTTACGCCGTTAAAACATTTTTTATCGATAACAATTATTGGATATTTTTATAATCATGGTTATTCAGGCAAATGTGAGAAGTCGATAAAAAACTTGCTTTATTTCAGTTGTCTTTGAATTGGTTAATTTTCAAACCGATGAAAGTACCTACCGCGGAATGGATAGTTAAAACCAACCTCTTTATAGGCCGGTTTTCAAAGATTTCATAATTAATTTCCTTTAGTAACTAGTACGTAATAAACATAACCCAAAGGAAATCCTACTCAACCAAGACTTATTGCAAAACAAAACTAGTTCACGACTTCATGTTTACCCGCCAAACAAACATCTGATAACTAGAGATGTGCCACAGCTATCGACTAAGCATCTTAGGCCGGTCGCCCACGGCGATTTTTTACAGCGATTCAGTAAAGTACGTTTTGTTAACATGGTTCTGCTGTCAGCATGAGTACTTTTGACCGTTTGTCGCATTTGCAACGCGCGAAAGAAGCGATTCAGTAGCGACACAATCAAATACAAACGCGCGCCTGTATTAATTCAGCATTGCTACTAACGCGCGACTGTTTGTGAAGACAAACAGGTAGATGTAGCGTCCACATTCATTCACATATTACTACAGTACAGCGTACAACTGTATCGATTGTGCATCGCAGCTGTATCGTGATAGTAGCGATGCAAAATTGTAGTTACGTGGGCGAAGGAATACGACGAGCATCGCGACATTATCGCGGTCTCTTTGCGACTGTATAGCAACTGAACACTGCAAAAAGGCGACTGGCTTAAGGATGGGAAATCATCCAATGACTCCTCCCGCTCTGGGTGGAGCGGAAGGGAGTGTCAGACTCTAACTGACTAAAACCCATCCGTGTTCCTTCCTTAGCCCTTTATGTTCCGGGGTAGCGGTAACCCTTTCGGACAATCCCGCTGCAACTTAGCTTATCACTGTAATCGATTAAGGCGCAGATATACGACTTCTAATGATTTTAAATTCAACATCACGTCTAATCGACCGGACTGATTTCTTTGAAAAAAATTAATGTTATACTAGACCATTTGCTTCGTAATTTGATATGTGAATATTTGTAATTATATTTTTTTAACATAGTGTAATTAATTTGTAAAGTAATGTCTACCGCGGACATAAAAACGATAATCACGCAAACACTATCTGGTGTATTTTCATAAAACTTTCACCATATAAAGGACAATTTAATTCCCCGAATTTTAGTATACGGTTTTTATTTGTTTGGTGTTTGATAAATCAACAATAGATGATTGTTTCATATTTTGCAATAAATTACCAGCGTTGTGTCATCGCGCATCTCTTTCTTTTCTATGCAGTCCGATAGTGACCGCGCTTTAGGTCATGTAATCGCCTTAAGTACGCGTTCTATTATTTGACGCAATCGTTATTTATTTACGCGCAATATTTTAATATCGAAAACTTGTATTTTAAAGGTTACAGCTGTAAATGTTATTTGAATGATAGATTAACAAAAACATGCCTTTGTTATCTTGTTTCATTCTGTCTAAACATGTCAATCGAAACCAAAAAATATTCTCATTGTTCCGTTAACTTGACCAA
This sequence comes from Gortyna flavago, assembly GCA_963669345.1. Lineage (NCBI taxonomy): Eukaryota > Metazoa > Arthropoda > Insecta > Lepidoptera > Noctuidae > Gortyna > Gortyna flavago. The sequence goes on along the minus strand of OY770150.1, from coordinate 8,775,985 downwards.
AAAAGATGCGAGTTTAAAATAGAATGTTCATCATGAAGGTTTCTTGCTGATTAATTTATTTTTTTCTTCAAAAAGGTCATCATTCTGATAGGTTAACAGGTATAATCGTATTACGCTGACTTCACCAATAAAAAACTTCATTGCCTAATCAGCATTACATCAGATTCTAAACTCGAGGACGTTATTAAAGTAGCTACTTTAACTTGCTAGTGCCACAGCTAGTGCCTGCATGTCTAGAACTAAACGATTGTTTGGAAACAATGTGACTCATTGCTGCTTTATCAACAAATCTTCTAGACTGTATCATACTAGCAATAAAGTCTACATTCCCGTATCAATTTAGCAGGATGTCAACGCGTACACGATACACAGTTCCGAGGTTTTAATGTCATCGTACGATAATAATAATTAATTGTTCATTTTATGATACTACTGACATACTATGTTTTATTACAATGTGCCTACTAGCAGATGATTGATGTGATGCGTTTGATAAATGGCAGTATGAACATGATTTTTATTCAGCTTTGGGAAATGAACAAGCCAGATACTTCATGGCGACTAACCAATCGACAATACAGTTATTCGCGTAATTACGTCACCAGTGCTATACGACAATCATTGTATTGTCCATTGTTTGTCTATTTAACACTCGTGTCGAATTTCAAGACTGACACAACCTAAAAAGTTTTTATGTCGATTCACGAGTTCATAGTGGAGTGCCTACCTATTTAATATCAAATACACGGACAACAAATTAAAATCGACAATCGACGAATAATTTTAATAACCATGCTCCATCTCTAGTGTTCAGTATCTTTTTTTTTGCTTCCATAAATATTTGACAGAAGAATCTATCTTTTTTTTTTCAGCTCTAAAGAAGTCAATGACTCCAACGTTGCCACCTTTTTTCACCAACGAGTGGACCATAAATTCAAAAATATTTAGGATTACGTTGAGTAGTTTAAGAAATCCGCTTAGAAACTTGGCTAGGTTTATCCAGGCCCACCCAGGCAGTTAATATCTGGTTCCCTGAGGGGCCAGTTGCATCAGCCGTCAGACAATAGTACACCTCAATAAGGAAGCTAGGCTTTCCTGGTCGTGTCTTATGTAAACTCCGGTTAACTTTAACATCATATAATTATAATTATGACGTTTAGGTTTGTTTTTGTTGGGATAAATTTAAATAAGGAGGGAGGAAATAATAGGAACCCCTTTTTATTGTATTACTAGCTTCCGCCCGTGGCTTCGCCCTCGAGGTATGTCGAAAAAAAAGTTGCCTATATCCTTACCCAGGATTCAAAGATATCCCCTAATTATGTTTTTTGTTATATACTTTCATAATCATAATTATAGTTAAAAGCTGTTATTTTGACATTACAAACAGTCACTTCAATTTTATTTATTTGTATAGATTTGAATCTAAGTAGTAATACATAGATATTATAAAGAGGTAAAATTTTGTTTGTATGTAAGGGGTGCTTCTCGCATCCAGCGAGGAAACTGGATACGACGGGACCAGAAGCGGTCGAAGTGACAGTGCATGGGGGAGGCAAGTCCAGCAGTGGACGTCTTTCGGCTGAAATGATTACGGAGGGGGTAATCTTCGGAGCTACTGATGCGCCATTGAAAATTATTTCACTAATGTGAAGCTACAATATTGCCGAGTGGCATAGGAATAGGATATATTATACAAGTTGTACCTAAAACGAGCTTTATTGTCAAATGCAAAATGATGTTACAAATTTTGCTAATCCTAGATAAGCCGGTCTATTCTGTAAAAATCTCACAGTATAAACTTAGGTGAAGTGAGCTGTCATTCCACCTGACAGCTCACTTCAAGATCATACTATTGACAACTTATTTCATTTAAGTTTTCACGGTGAATTTTTTACAGAATAAATAGGCAGATAATCCTTACCTACTTTGCCACTTCGATTGATCGAAATTGTTCATCTGAATTGCTTCCTGATGATTAATGTATGCTTTGATTACAGTGAATCACTGTATTTCAAGTAGTAGGCTGTAGTGTCTACTACTACACACGCTATGAGTCACAATGCAAACAGGATCAAGGCCTGATACAACTAAAAATGTCATTGCTCTGTTTGCTAGCAAAATGTTCATCACACTACCAAGAAATCTGTCAGTGTACGTCAACATTGGTTACTCTATGACCAACAAACCATAAACAACAAGATTTAGTAAACAAACAACGTAATTTGGAGTCACTACAACAAGTCACAAGCGCCCAAGATAACTTTGCAGGTGGCGAAAAATGGAACTAAAAAAAAGGTATTGAATTTGACAGTCTTGTTGCATAATGTCTTGACAAGCAGCGCTACTATGGAGTTTCAAGTTAAGTTGGTAATCTAATCTCATACATTTTGTAACCTCAAGTATGTACCTAGTGATGCGATGACCTCATGTAGGAAAACCTTCCATGGTGGTGACGCGTGACGTCATTTAGCAGTTTATTTTACGTAAATGAAATGTTTTAGTATTAGGTAGGTACCTACCTATTTAGTTTTCAAATTGCCTGTAAGTGATTGTTGCACTGTTGATAAATTTTTGCATGTTTGCTCCAGCATAAAACTAGTGTGTAAACAATTGTTGGTGAACAAAAATAAATAGATTATGCCATTATAATCTGTAGACGATGTTAATAAGTTTCTAACCCTTTTCTCCCATACAGCTAATAAGTACCCTTTGATTATACACATGTGTATAATCAAAGTAAGTACCTATAAGGCTTGTCATCTCCACGTAAGTACTTGTCAAGAAGCCATGTTGTTGACATATAACGGTACTAGATTGGTACCGAGAAGCCGATGGAGTTGATACGAAACTTATCGCATTCCCGGATTAAACTACCTGCATGCTAAACTTCATCGCGATATAGCGGTAGGTAGTGCTTTTACCCTAAATAATTAGAGATGGGAAACAAATTGGTTTATTTTATATCGATAATTTTAAAATATTAAATTATTGACTGAAAAATGCTTAAGTAATTAAATTGTATAGTATTTTCGTAGTGCAAGATTTTGCGTGAGTTATAAGTAAAGATGAAATTAATTTAAAAACAGAATAAAACTTCTTAACAAAACAGTTAATTGAAGTTTATAAAATAATGGTTTATAGTTATAACAGACCTAAATATTTCGGTCTTCTTATATTCAATTAACTATTAAAAATAAATAATACATACCAAAAACAAAAACGCTAAACAGCAGAAAATCCTTCAATTAAATACCAATCACTCACAATAAAAATGTCTTATTAATAACACAAAACGTTCACCAAGCAAGCAATATTTCAGAACAGACTGAACGAATATACGCAAATGTCAACACACGCGGAGTTAAAACAAAAATAAAAACAAAAATGGCTCCTATGTGCGTTACTCGTCCTCTTTAAGTTACACGAGCGACTGACTCGGTGATTCACGAACAAGGCAAAATAATACCAATTAAACGCCACCACTTCTATTATTTACGTAATATTATTTAAATTGCATGCGAATTTGGACTCTATTGCGTAGAAATAAGAACAAAGATGACGAATTTAACGGTAGATTGAGTAAGACTTCTTAAAATCGTGACGTGTTTTTGTGTGACGTGCTAACAAGTTTTATGAATGAAATATTGCCGAGGGTCGCCCATTTTCCATGAGTTATTGAAGGAAAGTCAGCAATGGACTATGAACTGTTAATGGTACTCCGTTTCACTATAATAAGGCTGGATATAAACCTAGATGGAGGGAATCTTAGCATAGTTGTGAGATTTATAACGGTATGCTGTACGACATTAAACTTTAAATCAACACATTAATAGACCGGTTTAGAATTAAATGGTTACGCTGTTTTAATGAACTGCACGCTTATGCGGGTACTAATATGCATTTTAATTGCAGGTTTAGCTGAAGAAAATAAGCCTAAACTAGACATTCGTGCAATCGTTGTGAACCCTGAACCGTCTCTCGACACAAGTGGGACGACGTAACTCCAACCTAGTAAAGTGGAGCTACCTTGACGGAACGGCAGTAGGGTGTGATTATGGAGCTATGTCACAAACCATGCTCCACCTCCTATCCTGCCCTCTGTGTCCCAAAACATGCAGTCAAACTGACCTCTGCGCTGCCACCGACGACGCCGTGGAAGTGGCAAAGTTTTGGGCCAAAATGATCTAAAATACAGTCGTGCCAGCGATACGAAGAAGAACTTGACATTTTAAGATATCATTTCCACGAAAACATACCAGTAATATATACAATCTACATTCACTACTCAAATTTGCCAAAAAAGTTTCAAGGAATATCAAATAACTGTTACCATAAAGTCTGAAAGTGATGAGGGTTTTAGGTTACAAACAGAACGAATATTTGCCAAAAGGCTGTTCTGCTTACAAGCACCGTCTGACCACAGATGCAGTTATTAATATCATAACACCACATGTAGCTCAACCTTGTAGATGCAACGTTATTTAGGTCAAAATAAGTCAAGATTGGAAGCAATATGATATCAAAAGATCCTTTATGCGAAACGTTTTAAACTTATTGCCAAGGAGAAAAACCATATACGAGTAATCACTACATCGTTCCCACTACTAGCACACAGGCCTCCATTCGGTGAAAGGGAGTGGGCCGTAATCCACCACGCGGGCAAGTGCGGGTTGGTAGATGTCACATGTCTTCGAATTCTTGGTTCTAGGACATGTCGGTTTCCGCTGTTTCTGCGTGGTGGATTATGGCCCACTCCCTCTCACACAGAGGAGGCCTGTGTCACAGCAATGGGAACAATATAGGCTGATTATACATACTATAATGCAAAAAGATATGAGGAAAATGTCGCGAGGACAGTTTTGAGTATGAATGTCGATGGCTATGAGAGTAGGGGAAGACCAAAGAAACGATGAATGGACTGTGTGAACGATGATATGGTTAGAAAGGGGTGATTAATGAAATAAAGACTAATAGAGAAGTTTGGATGAAAAAGATATGTGCCGTTGACTGCAAATAAATTGGAATTAAGGTAGGAGAATGATAATATACTCATGCTATAATTGCAATGCGTAGAATAGTCCATTGCATCCTAAATACACACTGCTACGGACTACATTTGGGCCATAAACCTGAACAGACTCTCCGCATTATCACCATTTGGTTGAGACAGAATTTTATGGAATGTGCCTTAATCAAGTCGGTTCAACCTCAAAGCTTAATAAAGACTCACCAACACCAGACAGCTTGTTTTAAGTAATTCAGGACCTCACAGCAAAAATATTTGTAATTATAATAGCTAATTAAAGCTTCCTGTTAGAAAAACTAACGCCGTTGTCAATTTGTAAGTCAATGTGATGTAACTGTAGGTGCTAACAACGTTCGACGAATAACAAGAGACTGTAGGAATGCTAGTTACCGATCGAGGAATTTGATGGTGGCTTAGAAAAAGTGTGGTGTTTTCCACGAAACAGTGCGCTGTTTCGTGCACTGACTCATTTTAAGCTTTCCCAGTAGTGGAGTGATGCTCAGAAAAGGGAACAATGGTGGCCCAGTAGAAACTGCCACGACTTACGAAATTATAGATCATAGGTTCAAGCCCTGACAGGCGCTTTACTTTGTGTAAATAATTTCATCACCACTGCTCCCAAAACAAGGAAAACATCGTGAGGAAACCGGCATGTCCTAGAACCAAAAAATCGAAGACATGTGACATCTACCAACCCGCACTGGTCCCGCGTGGTGGATTACAGCTCTCACATAAAGGAGGCCTGTGTTCCAGCAGTAGGCACATTAAAGGCTGATTCTGCTGCTCAGAAAAGTGTTACCTCGTCGACTTTGGGAGGGACCATCATCATTCGCTTGCCCTTACCTTATACCTACCAATGTATTTGGGCGCAATGTCTTCTTCTTCCATTGATACCTCTCTATTAATCGACATCTCAGTAGACACCGTTTTTCCAACCAGAATAATATCATCTTTCACGCACTCCGTTCAACTTTTCTTTGAAGCCCCCTCTTTTGGGATTGTCTTCGACAATTCTCATATGTATTTGGTAATGTAACAATGATTTTGTTTACATTTAAGTCCTAAAGAAACTTTAGCTAAAATCATTTTACTTGAAGCGATGCAAGCTAGCGATTATTTTATTTTAATACAACTGATCTTCGACCTTGTCTGTAAAAGTCAATTTGGTCTCCTTCGCGTCACGAATAAGTAAGTAGGTACCTATTAATAAGATTACAAAACTAAATCAAGTTTAAAACACTATCTGAACGCAATTTAAACACAAATTAATTCTAGATTCTTTGCACAACGAAATACCTATCTAACTTTAATTTAATCACATATTTCGAGACGCAACCTTCACTATTTTAATAATATATTGCTAACACTCGATTGAGACTGCTTGAGAGGTCACCCTGAAGGCCGTAGGAAGGCAAGTCATCACTCCCACACCTGATCACCTCTCGTTGATTGATATCAATAGAGGTGCTCATTAATTTTAATATTAATCGATGCATGTCGTTATCTTGATTAGGCTGCTGGCTTCAAAGCTTTTGCCTTGCCATTTGAATGTCCTTTATTTCATTTTTTTTTTTAAATTGGTTTTTACTTTTATTTGATTACCAGGGTTTATCTTGGACATAACCGACAACGGTGAAGGAAAAACATGGTTAGGACACCTGCGCGGTAACTGCGTAATACACTCAGTACCAATAGCTCTCACTTTGACAGTTCAACCAAATTCATTGCGTTATTTACGTTGTTGACCAGACAAACTTTTCGAACATATGAAGCAATGGATTACCAATATCCTTGAAAATGATTCAGATAATGGTTGATAGTGTGTAACGCAGTTAGGATGCTGGCCTTTTAGTCAATATAAGTCTGAAATCGTCAACCCGTCTTGCACAAGCGTGATGATCAATGCTCGTGCCTTCACTGTATGTGAAGAGAACCTTTGCCCAGCAGTGGGACAGTAACAGGCTGGTTTTATTATTTATACTTGTGTCCTACTTTGGTTCAGCAAGTTACAATCCGGGGTGAAAATAGTAGTATACTAAAATAAACATAATACACACATCAAAAGTGTCTAGGGATCAAGCATTTTTATGCGGATTTCTTGAGATTGAGATGTGGCTTTGTAATAAATTTATGATTTTATAAATTTATATGGATCCTTTTTGGTGCATTTCATAATTTGAATCAGGAACTGTGAATCAAATTCGAGTAAAAGATGAAAATCAGCTGTCAATATTTTCCCTATAAAAACATACAACGCATTGAAGACATATTAGTGCTACTGTTTCCCTACTACTGATTAAAACCAACGTTATTATGGAGCGGCGACGTCATTTAAGCAGGGAAGAAATGCTCAGAGCCGTGGGAATGATAGAAGCTGGTTCCCGGCAACGTACTGTGGCTTTAGCTCTGAATACAAGTCAGAGTGTTATCAGTCGACTTTGGACACGTTACCGAAGCACTGGTACCGTGGCTGAGCGCCATGGAGGACGGTATCGCTGCACCACACGGAGACAAGACCGATACATTCAAATCTTAACTCGAAGAGCTCCAACAATAACCGCCATGATGTTAGCCGTGAGGCTTCATCACTCTTCAGGGAACTTAATTAGCGACCAAACAGTCAGAAACCGCTTGCATGAAGTGAACCTTCATTCCCGAAGACCGCTACGGGTACCACCTATAGCAATGCACAATCGTAGGATTCGATATCAATGGGCTCTTGAACACAGAAATTGGGCAGAAGAACAATGGCGTTTCGTGTGCTTTTCTGATGAGTCTCGTTTTGGTATGAGACCGGATACAAGACGTATACGACACTGGAGAACCCCTGGACGCCAACAGCGATTAAAATCCTGCCAGGAAGTCCATCCTTATAGTGGTGGAACCATCATGGTATGGGCGGGTATTTGGATCGGCGGAAGAACTGAGTTGATTTGGATCAGAGGCAACCTCAACGCTCAAATTTATGCTGAGACGATTGTATCAGACGTCATCGTTCCTCTACAAGTGCAAATCGGTCCCTTATTTCAGTTAATGCATGATAATGCACGACCGCACACCGCAAGAGTTGTAAGACAGACTCTCGCCGCAGCTAACATCAATGTCCTGCCCTGGCCTGCTCAGTCGCCAGACTTGAACCCGATTGAGCATGCATGGGATATGCTACAGAGAAGAGCTCTGCCGAATATGGAGGGTATCCAGTCGCAAGAAGACCTTTTTTTGTTCTTGCAACGAACATGGGCGGCCATTCCACAGCGTGATTTGGATGAACTCATTTTGAGTATGCCAAACCGATGTTCTTGTGTTGTTAGTGTTCGCGGTAGAAACACGGTTTATTAATTGTTTAAGTTACCCAATAAAATTTTAAAGAAAACTGTTATTTCAGTCTTTTTTTCGAACTTTTGTGTTAGTGGTTCAAATGTCAAAAATCCCTTTATTAGGAAAATGGCAAATTTCTTTATTAATGCAAAGGTGACTTGCTTTATCGTTATTGTGACAAACGAAAACACTTTATTTGATGAATCCTTAAAGAAAATTTTAATTAATATCAATCAGGAGAAAAGTTATTGCAAAAATATATGTTGATCCCTAGACACTTTTGATGTGTGTATATACTTAGCTACAGTAAGATTTTTTTATCACCATCGAAATTTTGACAGTGTGTTCTACACATGAATATAAACAACATTCCCTATGGGACCAAATCTGAAATCACGAAAAAAAATCATCTATTACATACAAAAGTTCAATAAGTCATAGTGAAAGTTGTTCATATTCATGGGTAACCTATCGCATTGCCTTTTTTGTAACATAAATTAAAAAAATACTTAATAATTATTTTGAGACTTCCTTAGTTTTTACCATTCTTATTTATTTAAATACTGGCAGACTTCTGCATCTTCATATGTTATTTTATAACAAATTAAAACCGTTAAATGTTTCCTTAATTAATCCACAAAGATTAACGAAATTCGATCACCTAACAGCACTATTTTTTAAGAAAAAAAAACGTATGCACACAACTCAGTAACTAAACGCAGCAGCCAAGGGCGTTGACCTCTTGTCATATCGCACTGTTAGCCGGCTGTGAACCAGTCGATAAATCGCACAGATTTATCGATACTCATGTTTTGTAGGCCGATAACTGTAATTCCTTTGCTTGACTTTTATTCTGTACAACACGTTTATGACTGACCTAAAGGTTGTGCTGGAATGATGTACAAGTAATGTCAAGTGCGGTTGTAATACATGTGAAATGTAATTATTCTCGAGGACAATCGTGGATCGTAAATTGTATGACAATTGACACTTTTGTTGTTGTAATTACTTGAGATGTTGGCGTGACATTTTAATTAGAAAACGTGTTTCAGAACGTGCTATTTCAGCTTTACAAAATGAATTATATTTGGTATACAGTACTGGGATATATACAGGGTTATTTATTATGTATAGCAATGCATTGGCTGGTTTAAATCAAACAGTCTTAAAGCACTTGTTAAACACAACAGCAACACACAAAACATGATTTTTGCAAACTAATACCACTCTTCTTCACCTGCCTTCTGACTTAACTGGACCAAATTTAAACCTGATTAAAAGCAACATAGCACTATATTATATTCCATTTTCAAAAATATTAATAATTTGTAGATGTCTCCAATATCGACACCGTCCATCACTAAAATCCAAGGAGTACATAAAATAAAAGCGAGTCATAATATCCTGCGCCCGCGCCGTTTGCTCACACACGTGTTCACGATAATCTTACTGTCTCTCACTACAATGCCGCCTCATCTGCATTTAGAACACTTTCAGGATCAAATAATATTCTTTTGAACACTTGACGTATGTATGTATAGAGCAATATTATGTTAGTAGCTTTGTATTGAGATTGTTTAATATTACAGGGTTGCTTTAGGGCTGACTTTTATGTCTGGACTGGGGCAATATCTCAATCGAGAGCCTGAAAATATTGCCTTCAAAAAAGTTCAGTATGGTTTTTATTGTGACCCTTACGAAAGAAACAAAGATTTTATTAGCTATAAATATTCAAATAAGCAAGTTGCCTTAAACAAAAGCGTCGTAAACACAAAACCTCAGACAATTCGCCGTAAAAACAACAAAATACAGTCAGCAGCTATACATCTTTTGACCCACTTACTTTATTACAAAGGCCCGCCCTTTCCAACACAGACGGGCGAGAGAAATATCAGAAACATGCCTTAAACAAGTCGGTCATCAAGATAACAGCTAGGCTCAATGGCTACAGTAACCATAAAGGAATGCCCACTATTTAAGCCACGATTAGCTTCTGTATAGGTAAGTGTTTTTAATCACATCAATCATCTTTACAGTTGACAACTCCCAAATATGAAGGCCGTATCAGCGTCTTCTTTTTAGGTCAACCAGTTTCACATAAATTATTCTAAGTCTATAATGTGCAGCTTGACCTAGATAGATAATTTTATTCCTGGTACAATACAATGAATAATGCAAGCTTAAGAGCCATTTAATTTTAATAATCGCGCGAATTATTGTTGTTCGGCATTAATTCTAAAATTATGTATTTTACGAAATACAGTTTTAAATGACATTTATTGAATTTTCGACAAGTAAAATATCGACAAAAATTTATTACCTGACATGCATGATGACCCCTTCACTATTCATAATCCAAGAAGTTCGTAAACATAGAGTCGAAATGCGTAGCGTTAAACTAAACAAAAACATAGTGTTAACTTTCTGTAAAAGGCATATGTTTTGTGTGTGGACCTCGACTTGTCTGTGCTGACACTGGTCATACAAACATAATAAAAGGGTTGCGACAGACTGGCTGAGTAGAGACGTTCTTACATCAAGCGTTTTGAATAGAAAAACGTAGCTAAGAACCTATAAATGCAGACAAAATACCGCTGTACTGAAGAATTAGATGACAGCAGCTGCTGTGTTTTACTCGTTCCAAAAATGGAAGAAGAAACCTATAAACTAAACCTTCAAGGCCACAAAGTCAAGTTTGACGGAAATCTTAAGATATTCGAGATTCTTAAAACACAGTCATACTCTCTCCTAGCCGAAATTGACAGCCCTTTCCCGCCAGCCAGCATCAACCAGCCAGCCTTAGCCTTGGCTTAGCCCTATTCAGCCCTATTATATTACTAGTAGATACTATTTCTCTCCGCTGTCCGTCTGTCTGTGACAACCAACAGGGGTGTATCATTTGAAACGTAATAGGTATACACTTAAAATTTTCAGAGTGTGTACTACTATGACCACTAACCCTCCTTCTGGCGCAGTCAGGTAACAAATAATAAAAATAAAATAATGTTAAAAATTAAAGAGAATCCCCATACAAGAAACTTGTCTATTTCGGCGTTTTTTTTTTTACGTATTCCACATTGGGCACCCGCTTAAATATCACTTGAGTGAATGTGCCGCTGTGTGTCAGGTGCATTCACTCAGGTGCCATTTAAGCGGGTGCCCATTGTGGAATACGTATTTATTTACCGACGTGTTCCGACACGCACTTGGCCGCTTTTTTCTCTTTCGGTTCTGCAGCTTCCATGGCATTTCCATAGCAATCGCTCCAAGAATGTTGAAAACGCAACAAAGTGAATTTTGTTTGTACAGAAGTCAGAAGCTATAAAATCTCGAATCGACATACGCTACAACACATCATAAAACGAATACCAACGCTACTGTCAATCTGTCCGCATTCGATTCGTATTTCAAAATAGGAATTCCGATGAAGGATAAAGTTAGAAGATGGCTGCCACCGCGCGCGTCCCGAATTACACAGGATCCGTTGGTCGCGACTCGTTGTATTTTTGGTAATTACCATTAATTATTATCTTTCGACGGCTGCGTTAAACTGTTTATCCATTTCCGAAGATTTTATTGCGTCGTACAAATTTATTTTAGGTTGAAATAATAAATTAACGCTAGACCATAAACTAGCGTATTTTTTTTTTATTAATTAAATTAGACAGCATTCCAGTGCTGTAGTGGATGGCCATAGATTTAATTTGACGAGTGCGACGCGACGTTTGTTGCAATGATACAAGATTTATATCGTTCAGCACTTTGCGGGAATTAAAAAAAAAAAAAATATCGTAGCTTTTTATAAAATTAAACTGTGTGTGATAATTGTTACGCCAGATGTCGCTAGCCAGCCCAAGCCCGCCGAGTCAAGATAAGCCGCTACGTCACTTCCCCACTACGTGAGTCTTGCCCTACCAAGTTCTGAGCCAGAGGGGGTGAAGTAGCCGCCAGCCAGCGAGTCGTCTATAAAAGCCCGAAGCGATGATTTTGTGGTGGACTTAATAACAATAATTGTAAGGGGAAACTCTGCTCGAATAAAAGTATAAATCAATTTCTGTTTATTTTTACCATCTGCCGTTTTAATCAGAAGTGGTATCGAACAAAAACCTACGTTAAAACGACGCTCTGCTACATATAAACGTCGACGGTCTCCTATTCGTGAGGATGAAAATTCTGCGTCGGTAAGCCAGATGTCTGAAGATTCAAACGAAGAAGGTCGCTGCACACCACCCGCAAGAAAAATATTGAAGATTCTCCTAGCACAAGAAATAGAAAAAACATTCAACGATATGGAACATGAAGCACCTACCCTCATTCGTCGGAAAGAACACCGTGCCGCATCGGTAATTCCAGAATTTGATCCTGAAAACGAAGAATGCGCAGTCACTGCTGCAAGTGAAGGCCTACCACCAGGCATCCTCCATTATCAAGCAACGCTTCTACGCGGAAATGAAGACTACCTCAAGGTCGTCAACAGCGGAGCCAAGGACATCGCATGGAAGGAGGGAGCTGCCCTACTTCGTGCTGAAAGCTGCCAGGAAGGAACCATGCATAAATACTCAGGTCGGTCAACATGCCAATATTTGCAAAATGCCATTAGCCAAATGTGTTTTATAATTGAGTGCCTCATGTGTTGATAATTATGCCATTTGGTGGGGTAGACGTAGACAAAATTAGGGTAGGCCTGATTAGCAAATCCGATCATAATCAATTATTCAGTTTATTATCTCGGTATAGTAATTGTTTTGCTAGCTGTACTAAGGAGTTGGGATGTACGGATTTAGTGCAAATGCGCATTAGATTATCCAATAACGATATACGATCCTAGTTTGCCAACAGAAATTCACACGGATACATGCAAGTTAGGTATCTATTGCAGGCATTCTTTTACAAAAACAAATTGACGGTAGTTTGCGCCCTGTCTTGTATTTTAGTCGCGTTACCAGTCTGGAAGAAAATGTTTATCATAGGTAGGTATGAGCTCGAGTCTCTTGCAGTGGTGGCATCGTTGCGAAGATTTCGTATATATGTGTTAGGTAAAAATGTACGTGTAATTACGGACTGTACTGCGACAATGACTAAACGTGATCTTATTGCAAGCAATTTTCGCTGGTGGCTTATAATTCAAGACTATAATAAGATGCCTATTTCTATTGACTATAGCTTAGACCGGGTGAGCGTATGAAGCATATTTATAGACACATTAAGTAGGAATCCTATAGATGCCGTTATTGTATACCGTTTAGAAGTAAATGATTGGTTTAGTACAGTGCACGTTAAAAAATAAAGGTGAGCTGTATTGTTTTGTTTACGATTCTGGTGCTGAATGCTCGTTAGTAAAAAGGAAGTTATAGTGTCATGATGAAGGCCTGATGGTGGTCAGAACATGAACCCTGCAATATTTTAATGAGCTTTCTTTATTTGAATGAGTATGGGTGTTGTTTAACATGTTGGTTTTGAGAGAAAAGTTTGTTTAGTAAATCTAGAGGTATTGTTTTGTAAAAACAGTAAGAAGAGAATTAAAGTTTTCTGAATTCTGATTTCAAAAGTTAGAAGCCGTAAATGGTCAGAATTGGCCGAGTGGAACATGCACTGCTGTTGAAATTTTCGGTTACAGGTTAACACACAAGAAACGTGCGTAAGCAGGATGGCAGTGTGACAGCATCAAAGACGGTGCTTTTCGTGCAAGCAGCTTCGCGACTTCTGCCAAGGAAACGGTGACAGCGAGTGGATGTCTGTACCATTAAGCCAGCTACAGATCTATTGTCTGCCGAATCTGGTGAGTCGTTTTCATTTTATTTTGTCTCTGATATTGAGTGCTTCCCTGGTAACAACAGCAAAAATGGTTACATTGTAAAGTATAGCCCAATCTAGTTTCCAATGCGATTTAATCTTTGCTCGTGTAGGTAGAGGTCAGTATGTGATATCTCCATCTCTGATCGGATTCCTAAGCCAGTGCAGTCTAGACGTGAAGGGCTACTAATCGGATTCAAATAGCTAGCAAGAAAATAAAGCCGCCTTACTGCCACACAATAAAACCAACCTTGCAGCCATATAATAAAGCCACTTACTGCCACACAATAAAGCCAACCTTGCAACTATACAATAAAGCCACTTACTGCCACAAAATAAAGCCAACCTTGCAGCCATACAATAAATCCACTTACTGCCACACAATAAAGCCAAGCCCAGCCGAGCCGAGCCCAGCCGAGCCCAGCCGAGCCGAGCCCAGCCGAGCCGAGTCCAGCCGAGCCGAGCCCAGCCGAGCCGAGCCCAGCCGAGCCGAGCCGAGCCCAGCCGAGCCGAGCCCAGCCGAGCCGAGCCGAGCCGAGCCCAGCCGAGCCGAGCCCAGCCGAGCCGTGCCCAGCCGAACCGAGCCCAGCCGAGCCGTGCCCAGCAGAGCCGTGCCCAGCCGAGCCGAGCCCAGCCGAGCCGTGCCCAGCCGAGCCAAGCCCAGCCAAGCCCAGCTGAGCCAAGCCAAGCAGAGCAAAGCCCAGCCGAGCCGAGCAGAGTCGAGCCGAGCCGAGCCGAACCGAGCAAAGCCAAGCCAAGCCGCTACGTCACTGCCCCACTACGTGAGCCTTGCCCTACCAAGTTCTGCCGTTTTATATTATAATAATGTATGAGTAGATTTATTTATGCAGGCCATTGTTTTATTCGCTGATCCCTTACGACCATGTCGTAGCGTTGCTTCTATGTCCGATAGCGCCAGTAGTATGCATGAACAATTGGAAAGCGAGGATCTCATGGATCTTCTTGACAAAGTTCATTTCCCCATAAAATATCTTGTTTCTGGAGCTGATGAGTAATCATAGTTTTTCGTTTCCATTGCGGGAGCAATTGTTACAGGATGGCCGACTGTTACGCCAGATGTCGCTAGCCAGCCCAAGCCCGCCGAGTCAAGACAAGCCGCTACGTCACTTCCCCACTACGTGAGTCTTGCCCTACCAAGTTCTGAGCCAGAGGGGGTGAAGTAGCCGCCAGCCAGCGAGTCGTCTATAAAAGCCCGAAGCGATGATTTTGTGGTGGACTTAATAACAATAATTGTAAGGGGAAACTCTGCTCGAATAAAAGTATAAATCAATTTCTGTTTATTTTTACCATCTGCCGTTTTATAATTGATTAACGGTAATTAGGATGGACAATGCACAGTTACAAGGGCCAGTTAAAAAGAGGCCATATGTCAGTCCGCTAAAGATTAAACATCAAACAGAGAAATTCTGGAAAAACCCAATAAAACTGGCCGACCCGGGAATCGAACCCAGCGGGGTAATTGCGTAACATACATCAGTAGAAAAGGCTTTCTTTTTGTCAGTTCAACAACATTCATTGCGTTATTTACGTTTACTTATTGAGCAGAAGTTTTCGAACTTAATTATGGAGCAATGGATTAGGAAGATCCTTCAAAATAATTCAGATTATGTTTGATAGTGTGTTACGCAAATAGGGTGCTGGGCCTTCTTGCCCAGCAGTACTAGCGCTTTTTTTTATTTCTTTTAGAATCGGAAATATCAAATGACAAAGGAGTGTCAGACTCTTACTGACTAAAACCCGTCCGTGTTCCTTCCTTAGCCCTTTATGTTCCGGGATAGCGGTAATCCTTTCGGACAATCCCGCTGCCCCAGCAGGCTTCGGCCCTGACGGGCCCCTCCTCTGATACTGACATCTCTTTGAGGCGCGCGTGGAACACATACGCACCGTCCGGCACGGGCCTGGTCCTGATCGGACGGCGAGCTACCCATTACTCGCCGTCCGCAGGCCCGCGCCTACGCTACGATGACCGGAGTCGTCCCGCGAGCAGTACTACTAGCGCTTGCGACCACAACGAGGCAGACTTGACGTATCTTTATAAATAGCCTCCTAGATACCTTTGCTATGTTATTACCTCAGCACATAACATCCTCACATCAAATTATGTTTACTGATTCCTATCTCACGTTTTTCCTTACCTCAGGGCGACTTGTGAATTACTTTTGCAAACTTTAGAAAGTCTTCCAACGGCCCGCTTATGGTTGAACGTTTTAAACCTTTTGCTTTAACAAAAGTTGAAGTTGAAGCGTTTACTTGTACAAATACATAATATAAGATAAGTATTATTTATTATTGGTAAATAACTTTCTGATAAGGTTTTCAGGGCCAACATGGCCAGGGATCGCACAAGACAGGGAGGTTTGAAAGGAAAAAGGGGAGGCCTTTGCCCAATAGTGGGACACGATATGGGCTAACCGAACAAAGAAAACTTTCAGTGTTATGCTTATGATTCGAGAGCGTGACAGCGGACAGCGAACTTCCATTTTCACATTATTATGTATTAAACTTTTCTTTGGAAACATTGGGCTTGGTCTACAGAAAAATAAAAAAAAACTAATGTGTCTAACCTAACCTAACCAGCTGGATGATAAGTCTCTACATAGCTACGCGATTCATCTTCACTGTTCAGAATGAGCACAAAGTGCGCCTAAAGAAGTTTTCACTACAAGATTATGATGGATTTTTGCTAACGTTAGATTTCGTGTTATAGAAAACTCTCTGTCATAAAAAAGCTGATTATTCTCGGAATCATAATAATTCGTAAACCAGAACGTCTGTCGCGTGGCGCCAAAACTGAACGCACCAATTAACGTTGAAAAGTGTTAAATACAGCTCTAATAAGAACGCACTGCTAAACTATGAACGCACCCGTTGTCTGACGTCATCGGTCATGATGAGAAAAGTTTTTTTTTTAAATCGCTAATGGTCTTGGTAATGGGATTCCATGTTTTTATAATTCCATGCCTTTGGTTTGTTTGCTAGTGGGCTCAATGTTAAGCCCCTAAAAAGTTACTTAATTGTTTACTTAAACAGTACTAAACTGCCTCATTGGTCTAGTGGTCGAGTTATTGGATTTTCATCTGGAATTTTTCAGTAGCAGCCCGGAGTCAAGATTTGTACCCGATTGATGGCAATAGGCTCTCCCCCTACTACATGGGATTTACTCGTAAACATAACTGGCGAAATGTGGGTGTACTATAGGTTCACCTCTGACTAACCCATCTGGTCATACAGCCGCGATATTATGTTTATGTTACATTGTACAGAGGCCAGCAAGCTACCCCAATCTGTCAAATTTCTTTGATAGATTTTCAACTTTACCACAAAGGAATAAGGTTCATATTCAATTGGGAAAATTTGTCAGATTGGGGTAGCTTGATGTGCTGGCCTCTGTACTTAACTTATTGTTTACATACTTAGCCAATCTAAACGAAATCTCTTGAGACCAAATATATTTCAACTGTATTTTTTTTTTACTCATCCGTAGTGTGTAGTTTCAGCAATCTGCTTTGATTATTACCTGATTATTATCTTATTATCTTTAATTGTAACGATAAATGATAAATGATTTATTTTCTGTAAGTAGGTTTGTACAAACACTTTTACACTTAAATCATATTTTTTTAAACTAGATGAGGTCGGCGTTTCCTATCTGACTATTCTGAGAAGAAAGGCCGAAACAAACTCAGAGGTCACAGTCTCTTTTAAAGTCCAGACATAATCTTGGTCAGATCATGTGAAGACCATGTAGATTGGTGTCTGAAATGGTCTTTTGAGGAAAGAACCACACAGATTGAGCGGACCTGTCCAGTCAGTGCACGCATTTGTCAAAAATCGTGCAGCTCAACTCAGAAGTTGAGGAGCTCAACGACGAACAATACCAAAGAAAGGACATTTGGGTAGGCCGCGTAATTTACTCAAACTGCCAGATCATGATTAAAACTAACTAAGAAGGAAAACAGTAAAAAAGAAATGACCCACATAGTCCTCACATTCAAACTATTAAATAAAAAAATAAAAAATACTTTACAAAGTAAATATTCATGTCATTGTATGTATAAAAATCATCAATGTCAAAGTGTATATAAAAATTCGGGCATAATCTTTGAGGACCATGTAGATTGGTGTCTGAAATGATATTTTGAGGAAATAACCACACAGATTGAATGGACCTGTCCACTCCTCTGATCTTTAGAATTATAGTACATACTAATTCCATGCAACTGATAATATATCCCATGCAACAGCAGACTTTTGTTTCTCAATACCTCAATACTCTCTGGTCAAGCACGAGCATTATGCAAATAAACCAGTTAAGTCTTCATATGCACATCCTAACGTAGATCAATTTCGTCTTTGTTACACCACAGTAATTAGCAAGTTATGTTCTTGCTGGATATGTTGTAGAATGTTGTTTTTTACTCCTTTGTGCTTGCTGAGACCTTCCGTTTTCTTTGTCTTTAGGTACATAAAGAGTAATTAAGCTGCCGTTTACCGGTTACATAGGCGTGTTTGTAAAAAAAAACTAGAATAAAGCATTAAACCTTTTTTGGTTGTGGGATTTGTGTCAGCGATACCTATATATGTTATTTTTCAGGAAGAAAATAAGGGTCGCAAGCGCTACAGCTGAGCGTGAGGTTCTGGGTTAGATTCCCAGTTCGGGCAGTGTTTTTGGGTTGTTCTATCTGGAATTTCTCAGTAGCAGCCTGGAGCTGGATTTGCGCCCGGTTGATGGCATAAGGCTCGCCCCCTATCCTATTACACGAGACTTTTAAACATAAACGGCGGAATGTGGGTGACGTGTGTGTAATGTTAATAAAATAAGGCTTTCCGTTTTGGTTACTTTCAGAGCTTTTGTTGGTGAATAAAAACAATTAAACAACTGCAGGGAAGCAAACCGTATTTTAAAATGTTGCTTTTGTTTTAAATAATCGTCACATGGATCGAAGATGTAACGGTGGAAATTGGTGTACATGCAAGAGTAAACCATTGTTCCGTCTACTTATCCATCAGACTTATCTACCACAAGACTAAACAACTTACGACGCCCAGGGGACATTACATGATGTCATCCCTCTAGTTCGATCTTTAAATAAATTCCCTGAAGGCGACTACATGACCTAAAGCGCGGTCACTATCGGACTGCATAGAAAAGAAAGAGAAGCGCGATGACACAACGCTGGTAATTTATTGCAAAATATGAAACAATCATCTATTGTTGATTTATCAAACACCAAACAAATAAAAACCGTATACTAAAATTCGGGGAATTAAATTGTCTTTTATATGGTGAAAGTTTTATGAAAATACACCCGATAATGTTTGCGTGATTATCGTTTTTATGTCCGCGGTAGACATTACTTTACAAATTAATTACACTATGTTAAAAAAATATAATTGCAAATATTCACATATCAAATTGCGAAGCAAATGGTCTAGTATAACATTTATTTTTTTCAAAGAAATCAGTCCGGTCGATTAGACGTGATGTTGAATTTAAAATCATTAGAAGTCGTATATCTGCGCCTTAACATAACAAAAACCATACCAACCATGAAGAGGGGCTTGTGGCTAAGTAATAACAGCGGCACGGGCCGATCGATCTGGTTAAGCTAAGCTTGCCGCAGTTGGTCCGTGGATTAGTGAGCATCTTTACATACCAAAAACGACGAGACCCCTCCGTGCCTCGGAGCGCGTTGATCCCGGCTGTCATTCGTGGACCTTTGACAGTTAAAAATCAGCTGCCTTGCTAAGATCGTGTGACCAACACTTGATAAATCCAATTTCTTTTCACTCTTAATTGAAGATATTACCAATATTATATTAAGAAAAAAAAAACTCAAAGCATGTATTGCAATTAAACCAATTACAGGCACTTTTGAATTGTCAACGAGTCTGTCAATCAGTACCTAAGATGAAGTTGCCCACTTGCAAGCGTAGTAGGTTTCTAGGTCCTGCGCCTAATCTCTCCGGTCGTTTCGGATTGCCATCTCATCGGACTATGAGAGTGAAGGAAGAGAGAGTGCATCTGTGTCTGCGCACACACTTGTGCACTAAGTATAATATCTCCCGCGCCGAAGGCTAATCTCTTTTGAGATTACCCGCCATGGCCGAAATACGGCCTGGATGACTATATTTATTTACTTATTATATATACATTATTGTACACCACAAAAATAGGTTCCTATGGAGAAGAACGGGCAAGAAACCCCAAGAAATTTATGTTTTAATACATAAATATCTTGGGGTTTCTTGCCCGGCAGGCACTTTTAATGCAGAAAGAACACAGGATCCTTATTGTAATGTATTTACTAATCAACAAATAAAGAAGACAAGTGCTGTTAAGTTTATATTAAGTAATGCTCTTCCCAAGTTCCCACGCTTAAGTGTTAGCGAATGACTTCATCGCTACTTTATGTTGATTATAATTAATCATGACACAAACGGTTTTCTTTTGTTTTTAGGGTTCCGTACCTCAAAAGGAAAAAACGGAACCCTTATAGGATCACTCGTGTGTCTGTCTGTCTGTCCGTCTGTCACAGCCAATTTGCTCCGATTCTTATGGACCGATTAAGTTGAAATTTGGTACACATATGAATCTCTGTTACCCAAACACAGGCGTGTAACGTAAATAAATGAGTTTTGAAAATGGGAGTCATTTTTGAGGGGTAAATAGACAATTTAAAAAATATATTTTTTTCATAATTTTAAAATAAATTGTATTAAAGTTATTTAAGACAATAGACGGAAATTTACCATTCCCCCCCTTATCTCCGAAACTAATGAGCCTAAAATTTTGAAAAAAATACAGAAAATAGTTCTATACCTATAGATTACAGGAAAATTAATAAGAAGTCTATGATCTTGAAACAACATGGTAAATCTCTCAATATTGTGCGTACAAACTTACATTTTCAGTTGGAATGTATGGGAGAACATGTTTTTCAACTACAATGTTAAGTTTGTTCTTGGGATAAATTAATTCCAACTACGGATCCCTTCATTGCGCGTGGTCCGACACGTACTTGGACGGTTTTTTTTTTTTGTAAACGTTGTTTATTATGGTTCACTTATATTTTAAAGGGGTAAAAAAGGAAGAAAAAAAATATGAGAAAGTAAAACGTTTATTTGCGGTAAATATGCGCCACATATGCCACATCCACGTGAAACGGCCGTCGTTCAGCAGAATGCTACGACCCTGTGCGAGATAGAGCCCCAGCGCTGGTTTTCAGCGACAGCCAGCATAGGCTCATTGAGACTTACAAAATCTTTACGGAACACTGCAAAATGCTGAAAATGCATTTAAGATCTTTACACACTGAATGCCAGAAAACATTTGCGTGGACATTCCCTAAAACTATGGCAAAATTTATCAAAGAAAAAGCCTTTGAAGCAGCTGCGAGCATCTGCAGCTGCTGAGGCTCTCGGTGAATGTTGAGACGGCTCCCACACTGAACTGCTTCAAGAAACGACTGGACAGATTAAATATCTCCAAGCTATTTGAAACACACATATATAACACACAACATAATCAGCCTATAATGTTCCCTCTGCTGGGACACAGGCCTCCTCTCGGTAAGAGGGAGTGGGCCGTAATCCACCATGCGGGCCCAGTCCGACTTGGTCGATCGACATGTCTTCGAATTTTTGGTTCCAGAACATACCGGTTACCTCATGATGTTTTCCTTCACCGTTTGGAGAGCAATGGTGATGAAATAATTTACACATAGTAACGCGCCTGTCTGGGTTCGAACCTACGATCTTACAACTCGTAAGTCGCGGCCGTTACCACTGGGCCACCACTGCTCTGTGTTAATTAAGTCCGAAAAAAGCAAGATGCAACAACGTCACTAACCGCTGCGTCACTTCCGTCAGACGCATGCCGCGGCGCCTGACCTGGATCTTTGCAACTTAATGATGAATACATTCTGAAGAAAATACTACATAAAAATATGATGGAGATGAGTAGTATACAGGTTAATTTGCTTTAGTGGGCATTATTTGGAAATATTATATGTACACCTATAAGAGAAGGGGAAGACCTAAGAAATCATGGATGGACTGTGTCTAAAAGGATATGGCTAGAATAGGGCTGAAACCTGAGATGACGACTAATAGAGCAGTATGAAAGAAGAAGACATGTTGCGCCCAGTCCAAATAAATTGTTATATGGGCTGAAGAATGTTGATGGTGACGATATGGAAACATGCATGGCATTAATTTTCACGATGGACAAACATGGATCTCAGTTGAGGTTGTTTTTCTATATTTGAGTCCAGAGCCAGACAAAGTTCATACTTTAGCTTTTCGTTCCAGAATACGCGCGTCAGGAGCAAGAGCACTATTCAATGCTGGATCTATTTCATTTCTGTGTGATAATAATAGCTCTTTGCCAAGCAGTAAGTCAAATAAGCAGGCTTAGAGATTACTATGAGAGATTCATTTACTTTAGGTACACAAATGACTAAAAATACATGTCTGAAGTCTGAGATATAAGCTTAAAGAATTTTATTGTTTCCGTTCTGTTTAAAGAAGAGTTTTATCATTTAAAAAAATACCAATTTCAACAGCTGTTTTAGTACTGTAAATTCTCACGCAAGCATTTATCCAGCCTACTCACGTAGTCTATCCATAAATTACCTCCAATTGCTAAACCATTAACAAACCATAAACAGTGCAGAACATAACTAGAAACTCTGTTTGGTTGTCTATGGTTTGTTTGTAGGCTTCGTTTCGGTGTAAGTATTGTGGTAAGGTATCTGAAATTCATGTTACTATCGATTGGATTTGACATCTTGCACGGGACAACAATCTAGAAGATTGGTTGTTTTGGACAGAATGTAATAGTTCTCGAATGCCAGAGATACTCAACCTGGAGCTACAGTTATATAAGACCATCATCAGGTTTTCATCTTCGAAACTTGTGATCTTTCCATCCATAGAAGAACAGAATAAACTTAGTTTGTGATTAACGAAAAGATCTGATCTGAACGTTCAAATTTTATTTAAGTATTTGTTTAACCATTTATTTTTACACATGTAACAGACAAGAAGAAAGGAACATAAAAATATCTACGTTTATAGGAGATGCTTTGTTTATATTTCAAAATATGTGTAAGTATATTTAAACTGTAATAGGCTAGCAGATAATTATAAATAAGTATTAATATATTATTAAGCCTTACCTACATTACATACTGAGGCTTAGACGCAGACGCAAAATATTATAAACCAATGTCTAGATACACTTAACAAATAAAACAATTTCTCATGCAAATGGTTGAGCTCCCCTGGGAACTTGTCATCTACCCACAGTTTAGCGTAACAGCTGATATAAACTCACTTTCAAACTCCGAACAAGAGTGAAATCAGTTCCCCAGTTCCCAGCTTGGTGGAAATACCCAGGTCCCAGTGGCCCAGGCAAAGGCATCAGTATTCAGCCAGCGCAGTGCAGTCGCAGGCTATGTTTTATGAATACTGAGTGATCATATTAATGTGGTACCTACTGGCTATGTAATTAATAAACATTGTTTACTTTTAAATTTTAAATAAAGTGCGTTCGACTGAGTGTTTTATTTTTAACTCGATTGACAGTTGTCTATAGTAATTTAATCAATTCACAATCTATTTTTGAATTTCTGATGCACAATTGTTGCGTTCCCAAACTTTGTTTTCGGGTAATTTTAGTTATAACGTGGAAAATAATACTATTGAAGAGATTTAATAATTGTTATCTTAGTCAAACATAGCGTGAAAACGAACGATTAAGTTTAATTTGTTGTAAAAACAAACACAAATTACAAATTAATACCTACTTACAACTTAATTTCAAGATAACTTGTAGGTAATTCTATGTAGATTAATCAAGGCAATAACTCAGTAAATAATTAATGAAGGATGGCTGTTTTATTTTATGGCGGCGGCACTACCTACCTACTAGCAAGATGAAATGTCAAAAAACTGTCAAATGCAGAATAAATATCTGGAAACCATAAATTAAGTACACTTAATAAAATTACAATTATTTTGCCCGTATTGTTTATTTATCAGCCACATCTCAATTAAAAAAGTGTACATTATAAGAATAATTGGTCGATTTATATGCTACCTACGCCTGATCTATACCTAAGCAGCGACAAACAAGTGATGTGATGAATTACTTACTTTGTAAAGCTGTTATTATACAATCAACTCGTAATTGTCCGTAAGTATAAATATATTCTTTTTTCTTAGAGCCGACCGACCTTCGTTAAATTCTGCCAATTAAAAAAACAAAAGAATATCTATGAGAACGTTCGAATACTGCCTTCATTTTGTTTTTAACTGTATTCTGTTTACAAAACAAATGAATTCGTTACACGCAAAGGCACGAAAGCAAAAGTCCTAATTTCATGCCTTAAAACAACCTCCTTCCTGAATATTTTTCTTTCTCCCCGCAAAACAATGTTTGTTTAGCAAAACTTCTGCAACTGCTCGCAGTAATATCGTAAGTAAACTCACCACGAGCGAGTCATGGTAGCAGACAGTGACAAATGGCCCAAACTGGTTGTGAATGGGCAGGGAACACGCCACGGCGCGACGCGAATTGTTCCACTTCTGATTAGGAACAGGGTTACCAGTTGCAAATATTCAAGTAACAGTCAATAGTTCAGTACTTACCTAAGACCGAGGTACTTAATAAAATACTACCGTACTACTACCGTAAAAAAACAGTCCCAGTATAAAACTCAAAGAAAATCTTTCTGTTGCACATATTCAACTGGTGGAAACAAATAAATTCTTCTCACGAAGCGGGTGCCTCTCATAAAAATAAGAGGAGACAAAATCAGAGTCAGACCGAAAAAGGGCGGAAAAATCTGTAACGGCTGCACTTGCCACTTGGAAACACGAATGCTGCATCAAAAGTAACTAACCAAGGACTTTTACCAAATAACAATAGACTAGAGATTTTTGTGTTGTGCCCCAGCACGTACGTACACAGAATCCTAGATCGTGAACAATAAAACGTTGGGATTCCAATAAAGCGATCAATTCACAGAACAGTGGTTTTAGTAAGAAATAGAAAATTCGGAGAACAGTACTTAGCTTTGTTGGGCACTGTCCACAGTCACAGCACTTTGGACAAAGAATTTACAGATAAAACAAATGCCGACTATTGTTTTCTTTTTGTCTTATATTGCTATAATATTGGTGCTTTATTCCCACAACGATGTTCCAAAATTCTAAGGAAGTAATTTTTTAAACGAAACCTTGTACTTCCCCGTTGGTCTAGTAACTAGTAGGTAGGTAATATGCATTCGCGATTTATTTGCCAAAAATGTAAACAAATATGAGTCTATGGAAAATAACTTTAATTCAATCGTACACTTAACTTTTTCAATAGTCCTAGTCACTCTAAAATCAACTTAATTTTCATTCAAATAAAATTGATAATTGTTTAACTTGGAATAATATTAATTTGAAACTTATGTTTAAATATACTTTAGACGCATTGCGTTAGATAATTGATTGACGTGCAGTGTTATTGGGTCCCTATTGGTTTAGGAAATTCGGAAAATAGCTCTGCCTAGTGCCTACGCCTTCAAGTGTAATGTACTCTTAAGTTCATAAACAGAAATATCTAAGAGTTAGCAACCCTACCCATTTCATAAAATGATTATAGTTATTTCGCTGCAATTTATTTAATAAAATAATTTTCGCATTTAATAATGTAACGGTCAAGTTTCCGAGTCATCATTAAATGTGGTGTTCACAGATATTATATTATTCAGTACAGTTATTTCATTATTTCTTCTTGGTCCAGTAGTTATGGGAAATGGTATGGCGAAAATAATTGCACCGAATTGGTAATAAATTACTTAATCATATTAACAAAGTTTTAATCAAAAACAAAAAACAAAACAAAAACAAAACGTTTATTGCAGTAACTTGTACAATTTTTACAGAAAATCTTACATAATAGGGATATTTTCATTTTTCATAGGGGATTTTTTAAACATAGCTAATAGATGTAAAATATTTGTTACAAATTAAATAGGTACATAAGTACAGAGATGGCCTCCGTTAACTACGTACACATATCAAATAGGTAGGCATACCTACGAAATTACAATTTAGTAACAGAATTATCAAAATAACACTTTTAAGTTTTTTATAAGCATATAGCCTAAAAATCTACGATTGAAGTTACGAGTATAACCCAAACTAACAAAACTTACCAAAAACCTTTAGGTAGGTAAGTACATAAAATTGTGTGGACTGTGGACCACTGGACACGAAGGTATAACCACAGTTGGCCAGGTGTCAATCAGTTTTGCAATAACACTCGTAAAGCTTATCATCCATCCAACCAAGATAAGATAAATCCTCGCAGAAAAAAAAAAGCTAGTTTTACTAACAACCGTTAAATTACACGAACCATTTTAAAATCTGACACTCACTGTCAGATCAACATAGCAAATTGCGCGGCACATCAAAGCAGTGTTCCCACTTGTAAAAATTAAGGTCCGCGGTGTTGCCAACAGCAGTTATTGCTCTCTGGGCGGTTCGTGAATTATGGAACGGCTTTTTTGATTTATTTGACTCGAAGATGGTACTGCTTTTAAGAGTGAAATGACATTTGCGGGTCCTGAATATTTACAAGATGAAAACTAGTCCGCTTTGTGATTATTATTCGCCCGGTCCCTGAATTATACCAATCATTAAGTACACGTTTACCACGACGGGCAACAAAATACTTGATTGAAATTAACAAAGTCTAGCACACCTATTTAGTTAGAGACCTTCAAACCTTAATGCTTTCGCTGGTTGTAAACATTGTTATTGTATGTAAGCGTTAGTTCATGTAAGAAGTACCATAATATTATATACCATACCTCTATGTAAGAGGTATGGCTAATTGGCTATAGGTTACGTAGAGCAATTAACCTAATGCTCTAAGATATGTTACGATTCGCAATTTAGGGATAGGAGGGTCCATTCTGCAAAAATCGGTGAAGTGAGCTGTCATTTCACCTGATCCTAGGGATTGACAGCTCACTTCAACCTCACTTCACCTAAGTTTTAATGGTAAGACTTTCGCAGAATGGATGGGCTGGCATACATTTTTCATTAATTATCTTTTTGTATGCACGTGTTTCTGTGACAAATAAACCTATTTTTCATTATTTTCTTTTTCTATTAGCAACTGACCATTGCTTTCATCGACATGTTTTCACAGAATTACCTATATTAACTTTTTGACTTACTTACTACCTTATCCGTCTATCTATATGATTATCACAGTGTTCGTGCAATTCGTTACGGATCTGATTAACCCATAAAAGATAATGCCTCTTTGCCTGTTTCAGTTCGTCTTTTTGGTCTGCGACTGACCTAGTAGGGCCATTCCTTATAAAACTAGGGCAAAACGTTTTAATGTAAATTCGAGTAAGTAGCTCTTGTGCGATTCCGAATAAGACTGTGAACAAAGAAACGGCCGTCGCGTCGTGAGGAATTGTTGTGGTCCATAATTATCAGCATCATGCTTGGCAAACCGACTGGTAATCTGCAGTATGCTTTTAGAAGGGCCTAGGACTTTTTAAGAGGGGTCTGAGATAGGCCTAGGACAGGGTGTTTCGGTAATCTATGGAAGAGGCTTTATTTATTTATATATACTTTATTGTACACCACGAAAATACATAACAAAAAATAAATGAACCACTACAAATAATACGAGCTAAAATAAACAACGCGCGGCCTTATCGCTTTCTGCGATCTCTTTTAGGCAACCTAAACAAACAATCCAGCAGTGGATGTCTTCCGGTGGATATAAGGAGGATTCAGCTTGATGCTTCCTCTCCTTGGTAACTGTCAGAACTCTCCTCTATATTCTCTATTCTTCGGACATTTTATGTCCATGAATTTAAGGAGTCGATTCTGCATAGCAGTCTGCTGTAATTTTCAACAACGATTCATTTAAAATTCTGTCGAATTGTTAGGAACGATCAAATATTAAAGGACGCGCGGAATGCACTATTGCTAAACCATTTGTAAACACAACCTTACTTAAAATTTATAAAACTTATATTTAAATCTCTGTATGCAAATGGAGGACTCCAAAGATAGACCGTACACATTATTATGATGATTAATTTATGATAATCACAGACGCATTAGTATTTTAATTTACCTGCGCATAAGTTGTCTTTGGTGCGTGGGCAGTGGGCACAATTGTTATTTGTTTTGCAACCTTTTGTCTAGACAAGCATTGAGATTGTAGCAGATAATTTGTGTTTATTTATAGATATCGTCATTCAAGGACTTAGATAATAATCAACAAGAAGAAGCCTGTCATTTCCTGTGACTATAATTATTTTAGTACCGAGCTGTGGTGGCCCAATGGTATCGCCCCCGACTTACCGAGATGAAGGTCGTGAGTTCGAACCTAGACAGGCAATAATACTTTGTGTGTTTAATTTCATCACCACTGCTCTCAAAACGGTGAAGGAAAACATCCTGAGGAAACCGGCATGTCCTAGAACCAAAAAATTCGAAAACACGTGGCATCCACCAACCCGCACTGGTAACGTATTCTCAATGACACAATGGAACGCGAAGTTGGCGTGATAAGCTAAGGAATAGACGTGGTTCAAAAAAAACTCAAAACTCAAAGCATTTATTTCAATTAAACCATTTACAGGCACTTTTGAGTTGTCAATAAGTCAGTCAGTCAGAAAATATGAAGCTAGTTGCCCATTCCAAAGCGTAGGTAACAAATATACGACAAAATAAATGAAAACAAACGGTACAAAACAAATATCTGCAACTGTCAGTCTGTGACACAGATATTAGAGTACACATGACATTCATGTACAAATAGCAAATCTTCTGCAAACACTCTCAGTACAGTTATTTGATACTGTTGTAGACTAGTACCTATGACAAGTAAGATTTTCCAAGCTTACTGAAGACTGCATAACTCCCATGTGGATAACCGGAGGCAAATTTTGACTCATGCCTAAAGGGACACCACAATAACACCCTACCTGCCCGAGAAATCAACCAGGACCTAATCAACAGCAACAACTTGTTGAGCTGATAAGCTGCATCATCTCTAGTATACATACATAAACTCACGACTTCATGCCAGGGGTGTAGGAAGAAACTACAACACTCCACCTGCTACCTGGATCGAAAGTATAAGATGTATGAACGTAAACGTGTACGTTCATATAATGATCTGATATCTGGTTAAACCCGCACGCCGGTTGCGAGTACTACGCACCTTACCTTTCTGGAGAACATCACCAATGAGGTCATTATATCGCTCATTTAAAGAAACATCGACGTAACTGGTTTTTATTTTTTGTTTTTTTACCTCTATGCTTTCCTAACGTAAATACGTTTTCCAAGACTGTCGCCGATATTTCTCCAAATGAGCGATATGTCCTCCAATGGCGTCCCGTTGCCTCCCGGCGTTACCACTCACATTTGCATTGTAAATACCTTCCTCTAATATAGCTTTTGCATTTTAGAAACGCTCGTCAATCATAATGAATACAGGCAAAACTCCTAAAACTTGGAAGTGAAAAGTGGTAGCTTCAAATAACACAACATTTTACTGTTCATGCGATTTAATTTGAATAGAGCTATCACTTTTATTTGGTAAAACATCAGAGGGGCAATTCTCGTAATTTTAAGAACGTTCACAGTCTGATCTCAGTCTCAATCTGTCAAAAATACCTCTAATTTCCCTACATTTTGACAAGTTTTTGACATTTGTTTGTCGCCGAGATGAGACTGTGACTAGATTTTGAACGTTTTAAATTACGAGAATTGGCCTTCAGGTGTCAGTACAGTAGCGCTACTTTTTGATACAGTTACACTTTTACACTCCAAATTACTATTAACACTAGAATCAAAAGTCAAGCGGTTCGTCCGAGCCAAAAACATGACGTCAGAGATTAGTTTTTGAGCAATAAACTTCTGTTCTTTGTCAATATCTCTCATTTGTACTTTAAGGTTCGCTGCGAAGGTGGCACAATCATCGTCTGCTTCAATTGGAGCACCGTTTTGTAAAACTGTGGTTTGAGGTACTGGAATAGACTGTGCGAAGATTCTGGAAGGTTGAGGGTCAGCTGTTCTTCTGTCTGTCACTTTCGTACGTTTTTTTTGTGGTGGGGTGTATTTCTCTTCGCCGCTATCTTCCGAAAATTCTTCTTCGTAATGCTCCTGAGAATGTTAGGAAAAAATATAAGTATTGTTATGATCTTGAAGATATAATATCTCGCGCTTGTATTGCCAGAAGGCAAAGGTACGTAAGTACTTTCGGCAGTTATTAGTCCCATTCCTATATCCCATGTAAGAGGGGGCGAGTCTATAAAAAATATCTGGTACAAATCACCAGATTCATATTTATATGCTTCTGATAAATTCCTAGATATAGGAAAAACACTTTGCCTAAACTGGAAATCCAACTCAAGCCACGCATTGCTATTCTGTAAAAATCTCACCGTGAAAACTTAGGTGAAGTGAGCTATCATTCTACCGGATTGCCACTATTGACAGCTCACTTCACTTAATTTTTCACGGTGATATATACAGAATAGCTAGGCAGGAGTCAAACGCAACGCAACCGAAACTCGGCCATTTCACTGATAAGTCAGTGAGAATGTATAATACGACATGTAATACAAATTGGCAGGTTCCGCAAATGTTTCAACTCTAATAAAGTCAGGTGGCACACTGTTACTTAGACAAATCCAGACAGGCTGTTACTGAGAAATTCCAGATTGAAAGACCTAACACTTTGCCCGACCCGGGCATCGCCCAGGACCTCATGCTCAGCAGTAGCGCTTGCGACCACCAGACTAACGAGGCTGGCAACAGCAGTAGAGATTTTTTTTATTGTATTTTAACAAAAAAAACTTACGTGATGTGACATGACCATGTTTTTACAGGATCACTCGTGTTTGGTTTATAAAGAACTTACCACAGTCATCATAGCTTCAGACTCATCTTCATTGTTAAACGTTGCTCTGGAAATAACAAAATTCCTTTGTTCTTCAGTATTGTACCCAAGAAACTCTTCCAATTCCCTGTAGTACCACAGCGTAGGGGTATATATCTCGTCATCAGTAGCCCCAGAATGCATGCTCATTATAACTTTCTTCTCCTCTCTTCTGAACGCTGTCCGGAAACTATCAATCTTTCTCTTGACCGTATCTACATTAGCTGTGGTATCGATTTCATGTACTTTGGCAACCAAGACATCGTAAGCATCCTTCTTCTGGTCCCTCCGTACATAGGAGGGATCCTTGACGTCCCACAGGCACGGAAAACTTTTGTATAGCTGTATGAATTCATACCAGAAATCGCGAGACATCGTGTTCTTGTTGGTTTTAATGAGCGACATTCGCACATGCGCGTAAATTGGGGACCCGAGACCGACTAGAAACGTGTCGGCCAACACGCGGGAGCGGGGGTGAAGCGAGGGGGCGCGGGGGGCTTGTTGGAAGGGGACCGTGCGCATCGGATCGAGTCGGCGCGAACAGTTGATAAACACATGTTGGACAAGGACAAACTATCGGATGGTCGGCTCACACAGCCGACTCGGATTATAATATCGCGGCTATCGGTCCGTGTAAAGTAGCTGTAGATAAAAACTCGGTCAGACAGTTGATAGAGCTATAAATAATATCTACCAAGCGTGTCTTATGTTTGTTTAGTTTTCCATATAAATTTTCGCTACTTAGTTAGTACGGTCTAGTCCGTCTAGTATTTCTTTCTTGTTAATTAACTTACCCCATAATTTTATCCCCTAGAGTAGAATTTAAAAGGGAAAGTGTTAAATAGGTTACACACACGGCTACACATCAAGCTAAACATTTTCAGTTTTAACTGACCTCTCATTGCATAGGTTTTTCGTACAGACGCCAGCACATCAAACTACCCGAAACTGAAAAAAATTCCCAATCAACTTTGAACCCTTATGCTTTGGCGATAAAGTTGAAAATATATTATAGAAATTTGACAGATTGTAGTAGCTTGATGTGCTGGCGTCTGTACAATCAGAAGTCAGCTTATACTGGTTATGTATAGCTTGATGTGTAGCTGTGCATACATAGACAATCTCTTTGCAATTCGAATATACCTACTAAATAAATAAGCAAAATGCGATGCACCATTGCCACCGGGGTAATTGCAGAACACATAAAATGTCAATCGATCGCAATGCCCTTCAATTGAGAGCAGACGAATTTTTCAAACCTATGAAGGAATGGATGACTAAATGAAAGGCATTACGATCAATTGCCATTATATGTATGTGTGTTTCGCAATAACCCCTTTTAGATAAACACCATTCGCATTATCTATTGGTGAATTGAATTTGGCTAAGAACTTCCCCGAACCGAACCGAATCACCTTCTTTAGAAAAACAAACGGAATTTAGCACAGTGCTTCGTATTTAAAAAAACTTTACCATAAAATTAAAAAAATTAAATGATGACAAAATATCCCAACGAAATTTTTAGGCAATCTGTGGGAGGAAAATCTCGCGCCATCGTCAACGCGATAACGATAAAGAATTGAGGACAGAGTAATGCACATACAGCCTGCAGCCTGCACACACACGACTAGGGCAATAACCGACTTGTATTGATACATAGGTACATACATACACTCACGCCTTCTTCACATAGGGGTAGGCAAAAACTACAGAACGCCACCTGTTACGATCCTTACATACTGCTTTTGTTTCGTTTAGGTACGTTTATACCTACATCTGCAGCCTAAAGCGCTTATTACACTATCCAATTTTTAGGTAAATCTACTTAGGTAATTAGGAAATCGGCAGATGTAATCGCAGTTAGAACAGATTGGATCCAATTTTGTCTAAATTGGAGGTTCCGACCGCTCTAATACTTCCTAAATTGTCTACGATCACGGACAGTGTAATCACGGCGCTACGGTTTAAAACGACTAGTCGGACTAAGCTCACTAAATTAATAGAAATGTATGGGGAAATGCCCTGAAAAACGACAAAAAATATTTTAATAAGTCATTACGCGATGAAGACAGGTCTTATTGGAAATTTACATAAATTATGACAAAAACGTGACATTACAGAGACGAAAACTATGACAAAAATTAGAATTTAATGTAGCTAGTGTAGTGTGATCACTAGCTTCCGACTTCCTAGTTAGTGTTTCTAATTAGATTTCCTAAAAAAATTATAGTGTATTAAGCGCTTAATTGCGTACACAATTATTGATTTATATTTATATAGAATTTACATTTCAAAGTCAACTGTTACTAGGGGTGCATTTATATAGTCTCAACAATCAACATATAAAAGTAATAGCTTTTGCCGGCGACTTCGTGCGTGAAACGCCCCTTTATCCACCGCGTCGCATGGCATCTATTACTGCGTTTTCGATAAGCGTTCTTTCTGACTTTTCTTTCTTCAAGAATAAGACAAAAAAAAAAACTGCCTGGTGGCACCAGAGATTAGCGCGTTCAAACAAACAAACTCTTCAGCTTTGTTATATTGGTATAGTATACTTAAGCGGTGCTCCCTGAGGGCCTAGTCAAAATAATATCAACGATAACGATGATGGAAAAGTAAAAAATGTATGTTCTGACTGCCTGACATTAGCTCCCGAAAAGCTTACAGAAATACTAAACGCTTTGAAAGCGACTGCCACTGAGGCCCTCCGGACAGTCAGCCCGCTCTACCACCGCACCTTGCTGACTGGCTAATATTTTTACCTATGGCTTAAGCTATTCTTATAAGTTCATGTTGATACCAGAGGAAAAGCAGAAACAAAACTGCATTAGTCTGTAGTCAGGACATATTGGACTCCTATCTGCTTCGTCCTGATTCATGGCTCCAAAAAAAATACATCTTCGTGTGGATGTACGATGAATTTAAAAATTTTGCTAGCAATATACTTCACCACTTCTACGATGTTGTCAGGTAGCAGCCCAGACGGGCAGAGGCCACTTAGATTGCAGGTTTGAGGCACAAAAGGACAGAATAGGTGTAGAGACATAGTTTGCACCACAGTTCCGCATCTGCAACTCGCTGTAAAAACTGAATCACAGCTAACCCTAGAAAAATCAGCGTCTCCGCCATAAACAACGCACTCTTGTTTAGCACAGATAACATATGGCAAGTGAAAGGCATAATAACCGATGATTAAGTCGCCATTGATCGAATGCTACCACTCTAGCATGACACCGTCCGTCAGCGCGGCGTAATTACGTGTTGCATTCTAAATTGCAGTTAGGATGATGATACGTGGGACATTGCTTTAGAGAAAATTGTAACGCGATGGAATCGGTATCGACTGACGGAATCGATTGACAGTTGACAAGTTGATCCTATTAAAGACAGCTTTATGTTTACATGGAATTCTTGTAAAGAGAGCATAATTAATCAAGAAAGCAGCTGATGTATACAAACATATCTGTCATGTCATATGTCAATTAAAACAACAAAAAGTCTTATAATAAGGGCCGGGAGATTGGATTTTATTACACATAGGTGTAAAGAAACTGATCTATGTTTGAAGGTTGAAATCTAAAGAAATACTTATACAGATGTTGTAATTATTGTCGTGACTTCAATAACATTGCACGAGATGTTAGAAAATATGTTTTCTGTTTTTATTGTATACCCGAAAACATGTAATTAAAGATAGCCAAGAAAACGAGCGTCTCCGATCGTGCGTCGGATATTAGGTAAATATTTGTTTCCATTCAAGAATTATTTCTACGATTTTAAAAACTCTGACTGCTCGCTATAAAACAAGAGACAAAACTACATCGTTACTCAGTCTCTCATCCACAATTAGTATCTGTCTAGTCTCAGATAAACGAAGCGATAGCAATTAAGACAAAGCCTTAGCAATTACGAGACAATGCTATAAACACACGTAATCGGGCTGTTCATCAGTTACTTGCATCACATGTTTTGTCATTGAACTTGAGTGAAAGTTATATTTTTTAACGAAGACCATATATTAGGGTCTTCTCATTACGCTTTTTCGAATGAAAGTGCTTTACCGAAATGGATTAGACGTTTCCTGATTGCCATTACCATAAATGAAAATGATTTACCAATATGGAGTATCGTTACGTCACATCTGTCATTGAACTTGAATTTGGAATGCGTTCAAAATTAAAATGTCGTCATATCATTTCGGGTGACATTCCGAATACGTCCAAGAGCAGTCGGAGATAATGAATGGGCATTGAAAAATTTTAATTTCGTGATCGATTATTTCCATTTTTGATGTGAATGGTTATTTTAATCAACCGAAATTAAGTTACCAGTAGGTAATCAGTGTTATAATCATTACCTGCTGCACAGGCAACATACCTAATCATTTTCATTTTTTTTACAGGCACAATACACGTCAAAAAAAGAACTGGAAATCCCAAGTCACTTGATTTCAAAATCGAAAATCGAATTTTCAAATATGGAGCGTTCGAAAACGGCGCGCGTTACATAACAGAGAGAAAGTGAGAAGTACAAAACAAAATTAAGTGGAATTGATGCTGCTAATATGGGCTCATTGTAGCGACAAGAGGCGATTAGGCTTTTGTCAGCAATAATAGCTGCGACTGTGAGACGTATGTGATTAAATAAATGTGAAGCATCGATACGACTTTCTTTACACGACTGACTTAACATGGGAACTATTTATTAAAACTTGTAAATATAATTGTATTTAAAGATATACGACACTTGACAATAGGTTTTAGGAATACACTTTTGTTGTAACTGATTGATGAAGAGAAAATATAAACGGATGAGGCAGGTACATATGTTGCAACCAACTGGTTAAATTAGCCGTTCAGTTAACCGCCTAGCCTTTTAACTAAACGGCGGCCTTTCAACTAACGGCCTGAATAATATACAATTACAGTTTAGCTTGGAAGTCTGTAACCAATCACGCGCGAGCCGAATTGGTCGCAGTAACTAAGGCAGGGCACCCCGACCAAATGGGTTAGGTTAGAACTGTGATCAAGCGCGTGCGAGCCGAGAGAGCGAAGCGAGGCGAGCACTACCTACTTCTAAAGGCCAGGCAGTTAACTGTACGGCTAATTTAACCAGTTGGCTGCGACGCATACATAAGCTCACGCTTTCGTCCCATGGTAGTAGGCAGAAACTACAGATCATCACCTGCTACGATCATTAGTTCCTTACATGCTCCTTTCGCTACGTTTAAGTTCATACATACATGAGGACCGACCGACGCGCGACGCACCTACGCACGGATGAGATCTAAGAGATTTCTAGTTAAAGACAGTATACGTACACATAGAATCATTAAAATCATCAATACAACTCTCTTCATATAATCCTATTGAATGACTATTACATTAAATATCATCAGGATACTTAGAAGTCATATTTATTACGGTCGCGAATCATACCTGACACTGCCCTGCAAATTGAAATAACTAAGAAAATTTGAATTTCGCGGACTACCCTGGAGCTTTCGCTCTAAGGGTCTGTTTGTCTTAGAAAACCTCAATCGAGAAAATCTTTTTTCGATAATAAATTATTTTATAACACTGTCTTTTAAACACAGCTCTCCAATCACTATCAGTCAACCAGTCGTCGGTCAGACATCAGTATCGCGTCTTCGCGACTCCAAGACCTGTTAGACGGGATGCCTCTCACGCGGAAACAGGTACTGAATAGTTTCCTCGCAACCTTGAGCGAGAGGAGCCGAGGACGGGCGCTTGTCAACAACATGACCCCTCCTTCGTCAGGTTTTAATAACAGATATGGTACAGAGTTTATTTTAAGGTGTTAGCAACATAATTATTACTATCGAAACATTCACAGTCTGATAGTTTCTCAATCTGTCAAAATTAAGTACATCAAGTTCCCAACATTTTTGACTTTGATTTGAATGTTTTTAATTACGGGAATAGGCCTTCAGATCTCTCTCGTCAATGTCAAAGTTGCATTTTTTATTTCATGAGAAAAAGGCTTTTGATCTTTTCGTAACTGTTATGGTATTTATGCTTGTTACTAACTATTGAGAGAAAGCACATTCGGTACATAGTCTTTCTTATAGGCTAGTCCCAAATTGGTAGTTCTACTTCCAAAGTGAGAAAAACACAACAAAACAAAAAAACAAGAACACAAAACAAAATTGAACGAAATAATCCCTGATTCTATTATATGCTCCCTGGCTAGTCTTTCGATGCTTTCTTTTGTTCTTTATTTATATAGTCGTGCGTTTTAAAATGGAACAATCGATTTTCTTTATCTAATCATTTTCCCTTCTAACTAGATTGCCAAAAACGAAACCCTAGTACGCAATGGGGCTATCTCCCAAGTCCCAATCGAATTACAGTTTAATCACAGAGAATTGAAGGTTGATTGATTGAAAACATTTAGGGTTGACGAGCAGTGTAACTGCGTAACACACATAAAGTGACAATTGATCACAATGTCTTTAATTTTGACAGTTCAGCCACGTTCATTGCGTTATTTACGTTGTTGAGCAGACGAATTTTTCAAACCTATGAGGCAATGGGTTAGGAATTTCCATAAAAACCCTTGGATTGTGATTGAAAATGAGGGTGCAGGAATCAACGACAAGTTTAAATTACGGACTTTAATTACTAGTTGTTTCCCTATAACCTTGAATTGGAAAGACGACATGTAACCGATGATTACGTGTTCCTTCTTGAAATAATGGGTTTTTAATTATAAGATATTGTGAAGATATTAAACGCTTGGAAACCGTGGACACTTCCTCATACTGTATTGCTTTTGAGCAAGAATCTGGCATTGACATCATGTTGGCGAATTATCGACTTGACACAGCGATGTTAATTGATGCTAATTTGTTTCGACATTATTGCAGCAAATCAGTCGAATGAAGAGTACGTGTGTACCCTACTTATAAATGTTTATTCAAGATCATACAAGAGAGATTCAGTTAAGAAATATACTGGTTGAGCGAGCTAGTCGAGTATTTTTAGGTGCCCAACCACACTTAGCAGATCATGTTATTAGGAGGTATTTGTGTATTTGGTTGTAATTTTGTTATATAGGGGGTAATCTACAGAACTACTGATCCGATTCCGAAATTCTTTCACTATAGTCGGACTTCTAATTAGCTGCAGTAAAATGACAGCTTATGTGTTACTTAAATCACTAAAATTGGCGTCTTTTTGTTTTTTCGCGGATATCGACCAAATCTTGTTTTTCTAGAACAGAATAGAGTAACAAATGAAACTTGTTTGACATGCATATCTCTAAACACAGTCCGAAATTAGTTACTATGAAGTTTCATTTTACTGCAGCTAATTATAAGTCGGAGTATAATGGAAAGGTACAGTATTGCTGAGTATCATGGGGTATAATTTATTTAGTTAAAATAAGAAACACTCGGACAAAGTCGCGGGCAGGAGACACTACAAAGATGAATATGAAGAAAACCTTGTATCGCACATCATGTCGTTAAAAGCAAAACCACAAGACTAGGTTGAAGACCTAGATCTATTTATATACCAAGATGGCGATCGTGTCCGATTAATCGTGAAATCAACACTTCCTTTCATAATCCCTTTGAAGATGTGAGGTTTGACGATTGTATTGCGCAATTTGTGCATGAACTTTAAGTTGTTAATAGCACAATGCATAAAACATCGAGCATCTAGACAAAATTGACGTTGACAAACCGCCAGAGAGTAGAAAGCTCAGAGTGTCAAACATTCCAGTACAGTGTATTTTTTCATAAATTTCTTATTTTGTAAACAATGCAATGGGTTTCATTTTGACAGTTCACAACATTCATTGCGTTGTTTACGTTGTTGAGCTGACACATTTTTCGAACATATGAAGCAATGGATTTGCAATATCCTTCAAAATTATTCAAATCGAGGGTGATAGTGTATGTTACGCAATTACGGTGCCGGTCCAACAATCCCGAGATTTTACATCAAAACGTGCGGCTCTTTGTGAATGAATTGCATGAAAAAAGCTTCTAACGAACCATTTCACTAAACAATTCGGTAATTGTTTTTATAGTGTGAAAGAATTTATTGATAAATAAAAGAGTAAAATATAAGTTTATGGTTACTGATTATCATCACATTACCTACTTTTTGTAAGTACCTATTATTGTTAAGAACTCACTAGAGTTATTAGACATGTCAGAATAATTATTTTAACAAATTAATCTGTCCTTTTAATTTTTTACACGTCACTTGTTTCCATATTTGTAGGTATGGCCAGTCCTTGGCGAAACATTTAAGATCATTATTCTATTTATAAGACTTTAATGTGCTATGTTTTAAAGCTTTCTCATAATCGAAGTCTCTGTAGCGGTAGGTGCGCCATATTTGTTTTATGTTGCATCATTACTTGCACCTGTAATAAAAAATATTTTAATTTTATTTTATTTTTAGGCACTATAATTATATGGCAAATTTCTCTTGGCTAAATGTACACGTTAACGTTTTTATTAAATAAATTATTATTATTAAATTAATTACCAAACGAGACAAGTAAAGATTTCCACTTTACTTAGTGAAGCGGTTTAAAAAATTAACATAGCAAAATTAAAATAGTATCTCTACTATCATGATTAATTCATTTATTTAACATTAAACGGCATTAAACATTAAATGTTTGACAGGATTTTGACGTACCTATTCCCTTTACAAGCAGGCGCGATACATTCATTTGTTTTTAACTGTCTCAGTGGCGTTATCAAAGACCACAGAGCCACAGTCTACGCGGATGCGGGAGCATTTCGCGGTAGTAAATAGAGTCATTCAAGTACCAGACTGTGGGCGGACTGGTGCAGCCTGTCCTACGGCGCGACGGAAAGCAACAGACAACGCAGTAAGGTAAGTTATTTTATGATTGTATATACGTCCTCGGGTTTATTGCGACAAACGAGATACACATGTTTGGAATCACGAAGATATGTCTGATGCAATAGCAACAGCAGTTGGCAGATATTCATGTTTAACTATCCCGTTTGTCTAACTTTTTTTAAACTAGTTGATCATTCAATTTATACTATGTTCAATGTATCATAATCTAAAGTTCGATAATTAATCCCAGATAGTAATTTGACAGGTGTAATGTCAGATAACTATCTTGGTTTAAAAAAACGAACGTTAGGTATAAGTTTGACGACTTTTATGTGTTATTCCATTTCTCCTTTATGTCGGGCACAGGCCAGTGGTCACTGCTTGTGCTGATGTTGAAGATATAGGCGGCAAAAACCCGGACATATCATCAGTTGAGATGTTCACATGTTTGTCATCCTATAACATTAAAAGTGTAGCCAAAAATTTGCATGCAGCTGATGTAGGCAAAACAGCACATCGAATGCATGAAGAGGCTGCAGCCGACACTTTCAAGTTCGTTTGAGCGTTTATCTTACCTTCAAAGCAGTCAACAGGTTGTTTTTGCACCCCAAGCACGTAAATACATCCACGTGAGAGAAAGGCTTTATACAGTTTAGCAAGCTAACTGGTAATTTATAAATCTGCAAAAGAATTGTGTTCTTTTAACAAGTGAAACCCGTTTTTATTCAAATTAAGTAAAATCCTGTCAGGATTCAAACATCAACTATTAATAGCTGAACAGAGATGCTAAAAGTTTGTTACCTGACCGTAAATTTTTACGTAAATCATCAGTAGTAATATTAAAAACTAGCTTCTGCCCGCGACTTCGTCCGCGTGAGAAGCGTTTCTTGTTCCCCCTACCCACCCCGTCGCATCGCATCGCCTGCTCGCGCTATTACTCCGTTTTCGCTTAGCGTTCTTTCTGACTTTTTCTTTTTGTTCGGCTAAATAGCCTCTAGCGTTCCTGGAGACTTGGGCTATGAAATGCAAAAAGATTTTATCAAATCCGCCTGGTAGTTCAGAGATTAGTGCGTTCTAACAAACAAACTCTTCAGCTTTATTATTAGTATAGATATAGACAATATGATAAATAACTATTAGGTATACTATAACCTAAAATTTGCATGGCCTAAACAGACAAAATATTGACTGTAGGTACATTAAACCACCAACTTTTACAACTGGAAACATCTATATTTTCTTCAAATTAATTATTCATATTCTCATTCATTTCATTTCCTATCCTGTGTATCAATGAGACTTCTGTCCTCCTCCACCTGTCATGCGTCGTATATGATACATTTTTCATTGGCACCTACAGCCCCGTTATACCTACTTGTGTCAAAGCATTTCTACGGCTCGATTGTGTTGTTCTCAATATAAATCGGTACCAGTTCACTATAAATCGCGAATGGAATCAACACGGATTAATGTTGCCAGCACGTTTTCTTACGCACCGACTTGGCGCCGTTATTTATAGAAAAAGGTTGGAAAAGAGGTTGTGTAGCTAAAGAGGAACGAGGTGCTGTGTAACAAGGTTTGTGTTCAATGGAATAATTTGCTATAAACTGTGGTTGTGATCGGGTACTTTTGTTTAGCAGTTAACCTTTACTTGTTTATACCACGTTTATGACTGAATCTATCAGCGGGGTAATTTCGTAACACACTAACAGTAGGAATGGCTTTCATTTTGACAGTTCAACAACATTCATTGCGTTATTTACAAGAGAATCATGACGATTAAGCAGCTACATGCTTCTTTATGGTTATTAATTACAAGGGCGCCCGTAGGCTTTGAGGAGCAACGATCTTCGAAAGCTGGCTGGTAGTAGCTGTATGAGAGCCAAAGATCAAGTTTGCTGGGGAGTTACACCACTAGCAAGTGGTGAGGACGGGCGTTTTTGGGAACTGTCTTATGTAATTGTGACGTTCAAAAAGTGCTGTCTCTCAGTGTATACCTACTCCGACTTTTAATTAGCTGCAATAAAATGACACTTCATAATAACTCATTTCTGACTGCGTTTAGAGATATGCATGTCAAATAAGTTTCGTTTGTTACACTATTCTGTACTAGAAAAACAAGATTTCGTTGATGGCCGCGAAAAAACAAAAAGACGCCAATTTCAGTCATTTAGATAACACATTATGCTGTCATTTTACTGCAGCTAATTAAAAGTGTGACCATAGTTTGAATAAATGACTCTTGCTTTTAAGTTACATTACGTGCAGTTGGAAAGACTTTTGACCAGCAGTGAACTGATAGAAGCTGCGATGATTACCTACTGGTGATAAAGCCGAAAATCTCGCGTTTATAACTACCAAACAACCATTAATTAGTTTCTGTCCAACAGTGGACATCCGATCCATTACATAAGCAACATCACACACCACACCACACACCATCGTGCGTGGGTCGATCCAGAAACCCGTTCAAGATACATTGGTGGGGTTTAATCAGAATCTTGTCGCCGTCGCCGTTAACTCAGATCAATTAGGTCATTGAGCAGATAGTGTTAACAACGAGCATGTATTCTGCTTTTATAACGATGAGCATTTGTTTCGTAATGCTCGTGAGCATGTAAAGATGAGCATACAATGCTGCGGAAGCTTGTTGAACAAGGTTTATGTTTCGTACGGATAAGCTAATACGGGTTCCCTTTGGTGCTTTTTGACAATACACGTTTGTTTATGAACTGCGGGGTAATTGCGTACCACACTAACAGTAGCAATTATGGCTTTCATTGCGTTATGTACGTCGTTGAGCAATCTTCATAATGATTCAGATTGTGATTGTTAATGAGGGTGCTGTTTTGATATCTGTCTGAGTCTATACGTCACCAAAACTCAACTGCATGAAAGAACTGTAAAATTATGATAATTGGCTCTCGATGACAAGGTGTCTGAAGAGTTTATCTTGGTGTTCGGTATGAGAAGGCTTAGGTTCAACGATGGACGAAATATTCCAACACTGAGCGTTGTAATTGCATCGCATCGGTAAAATATAGGAGCTTTGAACGCTCCTATATTTCAATGGGCTCTTGATGTGGACAAGGTACAAGCTCTTGAATATTTATCTACTACTAGCTGTGGCTGGTGACGTCATCTGCGTTCCAGGATGAAAAGAAGCCTATGCCCTTCTCCAGGCCATGGTCTACCCATGTGCCAAATGCCATCCAAATTCGTTCAGCTATTTTTGCGTGGAAGTGTGACAAACTGACTTTCACATTTATATTAGTTATATTTCTATATTAGATGATGCTTTACCAAGATTTTTTTTCCGAATTTCTACTCTTTATCTAAGCATGCAGGAAACTACCTTTTACTCCAATGTTTCATTAAACTATAATATCTTCCTTCACCAATACTTTCTGATCAGCAAAGATCGTTTGCGACAAGCTCAGCTGTTCAATAATGAGACATCACTCACGATTCAGGGAGCCAGTCTGACCAGCCTCAAAATTTCACCGGCGACATTTAAGCGAAGGTAAAAGTTTATAAAAAGTTAGCAAACTTGTTTATCGATAAACGGCTTTGATACAACCAGTACATGATCATATTCGGAGTATTTTTTGCGTGGCTAAGATTCCGGCCTCCTCTCTGTGAGACGGAGCGGAGCACTTCTTCGTGGGTCTTCTAATTAATGAAGAGAGCTTCGCCATATTTTCCTTCACAGTTTTTCGTGTTGTATATTAGAAGTCACGAGAATTATGTATTTTTTTATATTAGGTACATAATCTGACAGACACTACCTATCACACTAATATTACAAAGGCGAAAGTTTGTGACTGTGTGTGTTTATATGTTTGTTACTTCATCACGCTCAAACGAAAAACGTAACCAAAAAAAATTTTTTTTTTGGTAAAGTCATTGTAAATTTTGTATGGAGGTAGCTGACACCCTGGATTAACATATAGGCTACTTTTTTTCCCACGGGATCGAAACATATGCGGGTGAAACCGCGGGGCGCAGATAGTTGGTTCATATGTTCGAAAAATTTGTCTGCTCAACAACGTAAATACGGTAATTAATGTTGTTGAACTGTCAAAATTAAATCCATTGCTTCTGATAGTGCTTTACGCAATTACCCCGCAGTATAATATACACCAAGAAAGTCTTTAATTTCTTTCATAACTATAAATAATTGCACAAACTGTAATTATTATTTAGAATTGCAGTCCTGCTTATTAGTGTCGATATCAATTACCTTTATCAAATTGTTGCTACATTCTTATTTACTTAGCTAACGCTAATCATCTTTGTCTGACCGCTATAGGCTATCTGTTATCATTGTTATCAGCTATCTGGTAATTACCTGTGGACAAGAAAAACAAGAGTTAGTGCGTTTGTTTTTGATACAGGCATCTTTTACTAAAGTTAGTTACTCAAAAACAGTTGATGTTAAAACATTTGAAATTCGATGTGTCTCCGCAAGCGCATTCAGTACAACAGAGTTTCAGCACTATGTAGGTACTTCCTCAGGTTTTGTAATCACATTTGACAGTCATTAGAAATGTCAAAAATTATGACATATTTTTGACGCATGCTCACGCAGGATTGCTCTGCGAAAACGTTCCCGTTGACCGACAAATAGTAAGACTGTGGTTTCAGTAAGGAGAGTAAAAACCGGCCAAGTGCGAGTTGGACTCGCACCCGAAGGGTTTCCACGATACAATATTTAACACTACATATAAAATAATGGCAAAAAAATCACGTTTGTTGTATGGGAGCCCCCCTTAAATATTTATTTTATTCTGTTTTTGTATGTTGTTATAGCGGAAATAGAAATACACATTCTGTGAAAATTTCAACTGTCTAGCTATCACGG
Source organism: Gortyna flavago (assembly GCA_963669345.1). NCBI lineage: Eukaryota > Metazoa > Arthropoda > Insecta > Lepidoptera > Noctuidae > Gortyna > Gortyna flavago. The sequence goes on along the minus strand of OY770150.1, from coordinate 8,731,124 downwards.
TTCATGAGATACAGCCTGGTGGCAGACGGACGGACGGGCGGACAGTCTTAGTAATAGGGGCCCGTTTTTACCCTTTGGGTACGGAACCCTAAAAACTGGCACACGTTATATAAATTAATTAGCATAGCTATACAGCCTGTTTAAATAAGTAGCCACATCGCACTTAGCTTGCAGATTCGTGATCGTTTACAAAACTCTTTGATAAAGTTTATTTCGAAATACTTGCAATACATAATCAATCACAGTCCTTATCAGCCGGTTGCCTTCTAATCTAGCGTGGTAGTCATTCACAATGCTCTGTGCTACTGCTAACACCAATATTTGATCAACTACTCATTCCATGACGTTATGTTTTCAAAACGCAAATAGACCAACGATGATTTGTTTTATTGTTTATGGACTAGGAACAGTGTTAATGAATAAACAATAACCACAACAACAGAAGTGCAGAACAGACTAGTAGGTAGATATGGTCTGTTCCAAAAGTATCTTTCGAAATTGTAAACAAACCTTATTCAGGTCAATAAATAGAATTAGTAACACATTCATCCGTATTTAAAAGATTTTAGCTTCATATTTCACAACTTTTTCCAACAAATATTGTTTAGCATAATCAGCCTGTAACGTTCCCACTGCTGGGACACAGGCCTCCTCTCTGTGAGAGGGAGTGGGTCGTAATCCACCACGCAGGACCAGTGCGGGTTGGTAGATGTCACATGTATTCGATTTTTTGGTTCTAGGACGTGCCGGTTTCCTGAAGATGTTTTCCTTCACCATTTTTTAGAGCAGTAGGTAATGATTAAATAAATTACACAAAATAAAACGCCTGCCTGGGTTCGAACCTACGAGCTACAACTCGTAAGAGCGGGCCGTTACCACTGGGCCAACACTGTTCTCAGTAAAAATCACACAGTAGGGAATCCTTCAGCATCAGTCATCACTACATGCAAGCGCAAGCTGACGGCAACGATTCAGTTAAATTCCTATTCGTCGCGCAAAAATCCCTAAGTTGAGCTATTTCTAGTTTGCTGTTGTAGATTATGCACTTGTAATCAACCGCCAACAATCAAGTTATAAACAGTAGCAGTTTAAGAGACAATTTCATTCTCTTAACCCTTCCAGTGCTCAGTGATTGTGTTCCGATTGTTGTGGCCATATTGCAGACCTTTGTCCTTGACGCAAAACATGCAGCTTGAGCCTTATGCCCGCGTTACAAGAGGCTAGTTTTTGAAGCTAGAATAGCATAATCACCCTATAATGTCCCCACTTCTGGTAAACAGGCCTCCTCACTTGGAGAGGAACTATAATCTAACAAGCGGGCCCAGTGCGGGTTGAGTGGATGGCACATGTCTTCAATTTATTGGTTCTAGGGCGTGCCGGTTTCCTCACGATGTTTTTGAGAGCAGTAGTGATGAAATGATTTACAGAAAGTAAAGCGCCTGTCTGGGATCAAACTCACGACCTACATACAACTCGTAAGTCGGGACTGTTGCCACTGGGCCAAATAACAAGCAAGTAATATCGCCTGGCTTGGCACATGCTAGAGCCGTTTACACGATGCTAGTAAAGCCTAGTATTGCGGTGACTGATGCCGATTCCTATAATTGAAGGACTCTTTTAATTTTACCAATAATTAAGCAAAGACCTCGTAACTTTCCATAGTAGGCATATGGAAGTAGATATCACAGGTAACATTAGCTTACGAATCTATTTATATGCCCAGTTTGGCAATAAAAAATGCTACCATTAGTAAGCAAAACAATTCGTTATGGTTTATTGGAACCGAGCATTAATCCGTAGTGTAAAATGTACCGATTGGGTACTAGCTTCGCGGCCACTCGAGGCTAGCAATATCGGTGGAACGAGGTGCTACTAGCTCAAAAATAGAACTCCATCTTATTAAACTATCACACTAGCTTATTAAATTTCTCACGAGTTTACTAGACCATTCCGTGCCTCGGAAAGCACGTTAAGCCGTTGGTCTTGGCTGTCATTCGTGGATCTTTGACAATCGTTAAGCGTCGTCAGAAGTTCGAAAATCTGACAACCAGTCTTACCAAGGGGTATCGTATTAGCCAGTAACTGGGTTGTAGAGCACAGATAGGCAGTCGCTCCATGTAAAATACTGGTATTCAGCTGCATCAGGTTAGACTGGAAGCCGACCCCAGCATAGTTGGGAAAAGGCTAGGTGGATGATGACGAGCTTACTAGCCTAAAAAAGAGGATAGTTCCGCATAGACGAGGATAGAGTGACTAGCTTGCTAGCTTACCAGCACTATCCTAGCTTCAAAAACTACCCTCGTGTAACCCGGGCTTTACATAACGATCGGTGATTTTATTTATAAAGCCAATTTAATGTTTATAAATAAAAAAGGCTTCGACTTGAACGTTAACTGGAGCAACAGTAAGCAGTTTTTTTTATCTGAACCGGTATTTCTGTATTTGATGTTTAGCTTGATGAAGCTTAGCTTATTTTTACGCATACATACACGTACATGAACTCACGCCTTCTTCCCATGGGAGCAAAAAGTACAGAACGGCTATGATCCTCCTTGATCTTAATACTCCTTTTGCTTCGTTTACGTTCATACACCTAGTCACACGCACCTAAACTTTGTGAAGAACATCAATCACCAATGGGGTCACTAAGGACTTCTTAGGTCCTAAACCGCCTTTTTAACTTAAAATAAAAGTTGAAATCGTCCACACAACATTACAGCAACAATCATCATCATCACAGGCATCCCCCACCGGTCTTGTGCTTCTCGCATCCAACCTCTTCCGGCGACCTTCACACATCTACTCACAATAATGGAAGCATACAAATACGCGCCACGAAAGATGAGACTTGACTTTTATCTTAAACTTTATTATTTCGTAATAAATATTATAATTTATTGTTAAGAATGTTTGTCTAAATGACATCGATAAATCCCTGAATAGATAATTACACAATACTACTACTACTGAGCTCGTCAAGTCTCATCTTTCGTGGTGCGTTTTATGTATACTTACACCTAATTCTGTTAACGCTGATGAGTATTTGGTAATAAAATATACTTCTAAGCACCTGTTGTCTCTTGCTCTTTCAAGCTTGCTGTTTTCGTGTTGCCATAGCTAAGATCATCACCTGCCGCCATCCCCCAAAATAGTTGGGAAAAGGCTATTTTCCCAAATATGTTTGGTCGACTTCCAGTTAAACTGGATGCAGCTGAATACCGGTATTTTACCCATGTAAAATACTGATATTCCGCTACTCAGATAGGCAGTAGCTATGGTAGCGCCTGACTATCTAACCCAGTTAATGGGTATACGATTCCCCTTGGTAAGACTGGTTGTCAGACTTGCGGGCTTCTGACGAGTCGTAATAAAAGTACCTAAACAGAGCCATGTACCTAGTATTAACGCATCATCTCCCCAGGATGGAGGGATATGGATTTTCTGACTTATCAAGGTAGCTGTCCTCATCATCACTAAACGAAAGCACATTTTCTCATATTCATTTGCATTTGAATTGTGTGGAAAGAAAAACATTGTGAGGAAACCGGCATGTCCAAGAACCAAAAATACGAAGACATCCCTCACTGGGCTCATCTACCCTCACTGGGCCCGCGTGATGTATGCCTATTAACTGTCTATGTCCCAGCAGTGGCAACTTTATAGTCTGATTATGCTATTGCATGGTATCCTTTAACAATGTCATCTCGTGCCTAAAGGTTTACTAACGTGGCGGTATGTTTTGTCCTAGCAACTGTTATGCATATCTGTTGCCACGTGTTTGTTATATATTGTAGATTCAACACGCGCGGGTGACTAATATAATAATGTCATCTTTTCAGCTATCTAAGCGAATAGTCTTTATAGTTCTTCTAACTGAACAGACAGCTGTGCTGCTGGGGAGTTTGTTGCGCCACTTCTTCATCCCAGCTTATCGTATGTACACACGAGCGACACGCGTCGACGTCAGAGGCCCGTCGTCAACAGCTTGTGTTTTTGAGCACCGTGCTCAAATACAAGGTCAGTTGAAGACGGTTGCAGTTAGTTGCCTGTAATTTTCACGTTCAAAATGTGCTGATTCTCAGCCTAGTTTCAATAAATTATTTTAGATTTTTACTATTAACCAATTACAGTGTAGCATGGGCATCGTTCTTGTCTTTATAGGTACTCTGTTTGGGTTCTTGGTCGAACTGAGTTAGTTCTTTGACGACGAGCCACAGCTCTCAGAAAACTTTACCTAATCTATTGTCTATCAAAAAATTACTTGTCAAAGCGACTTTGATCTGAGTGAACTAGTGCTTTACTTTAACAAACATATAAATATATGTTTGTTAAAGTAAAGCACTAGTTCACTTGGTCGAAAATTCGACCTCCCAAAATCTTATGAATGATATCTGAAAGCATTGTAATATATATCAGATTAGCCAGGTCGTAATTCTTCTTGTAATTAGTCGTAATAAATGGCTGCTAATAAATCTTCAGTGCCGATGCATCTGAAAGAGCAGACATAAATCTCAACTACCATAGACAATAGACAGAATATTCGTCTTGTGAACTAATTTTAGGCGACACAATAACTTCGAGTTACGAACGACCAATGAACGAACAGTGAACTGTTTCACGTCATTCACTTCAAGGAATTCCGATTTTAAATATTTTTAAACTATTCAAAATGCTTTTTTATGCTTATAAAAAGCATTCCATGATTCTCTATTCCTAAAGCTTTTTAGGAATTATATAGAGAATCTTGGAATGTTAAGATTCGAATTCGTTTTTAGAATGGCAACGTGCAAAATCTCTGTTTGGTAGAACGTTGCCACTCATAGATATCCGTGTTGCCACTACTGGGACACAGGCCTCCTCTCTGTGAGAGGGAGTGAGTCGTAAATCCACCACGCGGGCCCAGTGCGGGTTGGCAGATGTCACATGCCTTCGATTTTTGGTTCTACGACATGCCGGTTTCCTCACGATGTTTTCCTTCACCGTTTTGAGAACAGAGATGATGAAATTATTTACACAAAGTAAAGCGCCTGTCTGGGTTCGAACCCAAGACCCACGACCTAAAAGTCGTAAGTCGGGGCCGTTACCACTGGGCCACCACTGCACTGCTCTCAAATAACTTAAACGTTTGAGAATACTTACTTTTTTTAGAAGCTTTAGGAATAGAGAATCTTGGAATGTTGAAATTCGAATTTGTGTTTTTGAATGGCAACGTGCAAGAACTCTCATTTTGGGGGAACGTGAACATGATTTACCCATATCTATCTTCTTTACTAATAATAAAGCTGGAGAGTTTGTTTGCTTGTTTGTTTGTTTGAACGCGCTAATCTCTGGAACTACCAGTCGGATTTGTTTTTTTTTTTTTGCATTTAGTAGTTAAATTCTTGAGGAAGGCTCTAGGCTATTTAACATCACGCTAGGACCCTTAGAGCCGAGAAAAACGAAAGAGTCAGAAATAATGTTAAGTGAAAACGAAATAATAGCGTGGCCAGGTGATGCAATGCCATGCCATGTGGTCGGGCGAACAAGAAATGTCACGCGAACGAAGTCGCGAGCAGAAGCTAGTTTAGTACCAAAATATTCCTGCTTAGCATAACTTTACATAAATATAGCTCAGCTCAGTAACCGTTTAATAGTCCTCTTGTAAGCTCCGAGTAGGCCGTAAAACAATCTCAAGAGGAAGACATACATACAGGTGTAAACGTTAAAAATACGACCGTGCTAAAATCTGAAAAGGAAATGAGTCTAACCAGTTATTTCCCTTCCCACAATAAGCAAGATCATACTCTAAATATACCGCTCAGCGTAAACTGTAATAGAATATTCTATAATCACGATGATACACATCTCGCGAATGTTAAGGAGTCGTGAAATCTCCGTTAGTGGAAGAATATTGGCCATTCTCATTCATAACACGGGCTTATGAAATAATCATTGTGTACACTTGAGGCGCACGAAATATGCCTAGTGCTGTTTGGAGGTTGAAAAGATTATGGAGGTAAAATTGTGATGCCTATCCCGTGTGATTGGGTTTCACACAGGATTACAAGCAAATATTTGTGGACAATTGTCAGTAACTGTATTATCTGACATTATATTGATTACTGTCAAACTGTCCGCCACCAACTCTGTCTGAAAAACGCATCAATAGACTATATTTGATATCTAACTATCTATTCAGGAAACAAAGACCATCCTTTCGAGAAATGTTAATTCTAAATTATTGTCTGAGATCGAAATTATCTCTTTTTAAAACATAAGATTTTATCACATTCATAACATGAAAGACCGACACTGTTTGACACCTATCTTTGTTAGGAATGTATATGCTCTAAAAGTTTATAAGTGTCAAACTTAACGCATAAAGTTGTACGTTAATTTTAACTATTAAATACGAAGTATTGTAGACAGAATCTAATTAATGTGATTAGTAGACAGCGTTACATTACACAAATTAATATCGATCGCTGGTCACTCACTTGTCACTTCGGGTAACAACGCCCACAACAGTCTAATTAAACAGGTGGATTTAGTAGGAATGTTTATTTAATGCTACGTTACTACTAAACTAGGTATATTGTGGACACGTGTTTCATTTTGATTAGTTCTAGGGCCTATTTTTCACGACTGTGGACAGCCTTGAACTATCCTGAAGGCTGAAAGCTGAATCCAACGTTGATTGTTTCAAAATGTTGAATATAAGCTGAGAATTCGAATGTATCTATAAAAACAAAGTTTAACTTAATCCGATTTAATTTAGCGTTACAATATGCATTGTTTTGGCTTTCAGTTTTGCGAGAGCTACGCACACTTAAGTAACAATTAATCCAAAAAAACCAAAATTAGTTCCTATACACATATAGGAACTAATTTTGGATTTACTATAAGTGCACATTTTATAGTGAATAAACCGTTGGAGAAACTTACTTTAATAAATAAATAAATATTATAACACTGCACCCTCATCATCATCATTTTCCTTTCCACACACGACAACTGCAACTTCACAAAGTCCTCTTTCGCTTCTTAATTGATAGTGTTTGAAATGTACTTTTGTACACTACAAACACTATCAATTAAGAAGCCATTACTTTCAGTAGATTTATCTCGTTTGATTATCTTATAAACGACAACACTGTTATCTAAATTTCAAATTAAACCAACGATTATCAACCATCCGTATCTAAACACTGATCACTCAATAAAAACGATTACCAATTTAAATCCTACTAACATTACAAATGAGAAAGTTTGTATGTTTGGATGTTTGTTACTCAATCACGCAAAAACGGCTAAACGGATTTGGATGAAATTTGGTAGACAGATAGTTTATAACTTGGATTAACACATAGGCTACTTTTTATGCCGGTAAATCAATCCACGCGGGCAAAACAGCGGGCAAACGCTAGTTCTCTTTAAAATTTAAATTAGGTGTACAATTTCATGTCCCACAGTGTACCAGGAAATAAGAATCGTGGAATATCTAGCAATGGAAGGTAATAGGTATTGAATAATGTAATAATGTGAGCGTAGTGTGTGGCTAGAGTAGCGTAGTCGGTGCTCTCACGGTTACTGGACTAGTGGAGTCCTGGGAAATGTTTGTGCGACAACTATATACAATAGGTACCTTTTGATGACGTAATGTTCTCGAACTTTGGGTGAACTTTTGTGAATTCTGTCGTCAAATCTATGGACAATGCTCCTACCAAACGCAGGACTAGTGGAGTCTTGGGAAATGTTTAGACAACTAATTTTGATGACGTAATCATCTGAAAAGTTGTGTGAACTTTTGAGAGTTCTGTCGTAAAATTTAGGGACAATGCTCCTGTCAAACGCAGGGCTAGTGGAGTCCTGGGAAATATTTGTCCCACTTTTATGTATCTACGCGCTACGTAATCGTCTGAAACGTTGGATAAACTTTTAAGAGCTATGAGGACAAATCTATGGGACTATGGACAATTGTCTCACTCTTTAAACGCACAGAGTTTTCCAGAATCCATATCGGCATTATATTGTCCTTATCCCAATTTATTTTGGGGTCCGCGCAACGTGTCTTTTTCTCCCATTAGTCGTCATTGCAGTAGCCACCCCGTCACCCCCTTTCTAGCTATAATTATTATCTTTCACTCCCTTTCTATCGTTTCTTTGTTTTTTTCACCATTTTTCAGAATCCATAATGGACAGAAATGCCCGTCGTCACCCATGTTTCCAGATAAAATTTGTTTTTTTTTTATTCACCTTTGAATAACCTCGAGAAAAACCTTCATCACAGAGACGTACACCGCACAACCCGACACGATGAATCTTCATAAAAATAATGATACTCCTACAAATTATAGCCTTCGTCCTGTGATCTTAACAATTGTTGAAATGAAATCTTAACAACTGTTCCGACCGAAAATTATATCCCTCAGATCAATAAAATAACCAGCAAATCAGCTCAGAATGAAGATATTAAAGCCACCATAATCACATGAAGATGACAAGCCGACACAATCGAATTATCGTCAGTGGCCGACCCTAGAGGGCGCGGCAGCAGATATGTCACTGAACTTGAACTCGTGCAATTAGGGTGGCGTTCTGTCGATAACCCGGCACAATGGGTTCCGCATGGCGCCTCTCTAGTTGCGATCGATATCAACGACCGAGACATTGCAATTTTACTTTCTGTAATGAGGTTTTTGTCTATGGTTGGCACAATAGATATGAGAATAGCTAGTGATAAAAACATTTGCCAGTCAGCAAGGTGGACGCGAGGCTTATTTTTTCAATGATTTTGTTGGTATATTAGCGTGTGCTAGCTAACATATTATGTATAGCAAATAGTTTAATTTAATGTTTTATGTGTCGTAATGTTAATTACTTTGCATACTATTGTATAGAATCAAGTTCTTCTAACTGAACAGACAGTTGTGCTGCTGGGGAGTTTGTTAGTTTGTTGCGCCACTTCTTCCCAGCGAAAGCACTAGGAAGTTGAGATAGGCAGGCTTTTGGGGGACTCATTGACGGAATAACTAATATTACCTACTTAGTAGTTAAGTGTTGATTATCAGTATAATTTTCGATTTGATTTCATTTACTGCATAGTGAGTTCGATTAACCTCGCCATTTGACGCAATTTTTTTAATCCACTAACGTAATCGTAATTTTGTAATGAGCTTTCTTGTTTTAGAAAGATTGTATAAGAGAAAGTTAGTCGTCATAACATGTAATATTATGTGTAGCGAATGCATAATATTATTTTTATTGAAACTCGTGCTTAACTATGTTTGCCCTTGGTGGCAAATGGAACAGGTGCTCGTTTTTTTTTATCACAAGGAGAATTACTACCAGCTAGGTATGTTTATGTGGTAATACGACATACCTATTATATTTGTCAAAAAAAATACATTTAGGTACGCACACGACAGGAGCTGTTTAATTAACAAAGCAAGGAAACTCTGAAAAAAAACTTGAAAACTGTGGGATTGTCGCCTGTCGGTTTTAAGCCCACATAATAGCCCCCAGCACCCTAATGCGGATTGTAGACCAAGAACTAAGCTAAGTTAGTCTAGCTCAGCTCGCATAGCTGATCTAGTTTTTCGTACTTGTGAAGGTAGGTACAGACCGCAAACTATGAACAGAAGTATGATAAATGGCCTCAGCTATGCGAGTTAAGCTAGACTAACTTAGCTTAGCTCTTGGTCTGGGGCTACTATGATGAACTTAGAACTATAGCTTGTTTTGTAGTAAGTTTGGCTTTGCTCGCTGTAAAAGATAAGGGCAGAACCACCAAGGAACATTATTCAAATCATGAAACTTTTTATTTTTATTAAAGTGTGTATATAGTCAGTTTTAGCATTAACCATTTTATTTTTTTCATTTATCTACTTAACAAAAATCTTAAATTCACCCACTACCGTTTATCTACTCATATGCTGACACTTGACTGACAACGCACAGCCTAAATTGCTGGGTCTGCAATCGTGAAACTTTGCACAAGAGTTCTTTAAATAACGAAAGGGAGCAGGAAGGATTTTTTTTTATTTACCTTTCCATAAAGGGTTTAAATAGTAATTTTAGCTGATGCGAAATATTGCACGGCATGTCCCTAAATAAATTACCTGAAGTGTTCTTTCATTCATGCATGCAAAACTTTCTAATACTTTCGCCCATACGATCATTTCACTCGCTCTAACAGAAATCGTAATCATTTGATAACAATTTATTGAAATAGAACATTGACCCTGTAATTCACGACTACTAAATTAATGACGATACTCATTAGTATCGTCATTAATTTTATTAACAGCAAGGTTTGGGCGCGCGAATCGCCCTTTATACCACCGTGTACAGACGGACAAGCTATTTGGCATACAATAATTATATTCTGTAAAACCCTCACCGTGAAAACTTAGGTGAAGTGAGATGTCAATAGTGTCAATCTCATGTTTACAGAAATCTTTCCATTAGGTACACTGTCAAATGCCAATATTCATTTTTATTGTAAAACAATGAGCATTTTACTATATTTTATTCAATTGACTTATGCGCGACTATAAAATATACAATAAAAAATATTGTTCTAACTCAAAAAATTACAAAGCTGTATGTGTTTTAAACTAGACAGACACGGCACTACTGCGATCTGACGTCACAACACAATGACGCCATAGTTAAGTTCGCGTCATTCAATACAATGATTGTTTTGCGTAGAAAGGATTCTTTATTTTTTTGTAAGTAAATATACTATTCAAAAGCGTGTACTTCTCCATTTTTCCTCCGATTTGTCACAAAATTAGCAACATCTTTAAAATACTTACGTAAGTATTAATTCATATTATAACTACATTTTGTATATTTAGTAGTCTAATGAATACCCTATTGCCTACACAACACACTCACAACATTGTTTAAAAATAGTTTAGAAGCTTGTTACCTGCCAGGAGCCTGTATACCAAACAGTTTGTTCGATAGTACCGTACCTACTACTGTCTTCGGGAACCGGGGGCAAAGACCGGGAATAAATAGACACGGGGTATTATTCTACCTTGTTTGGACACTGGAACCGTATGAGTACGTCGAGATCTACCGTTTAGTTTAGACGGAGATGTTTTAACTGTTGCTTTGCATTTCAGGGGTTGAAAACACATGATATTTTCTTAATTTAAAAGCTACCAATCTTTAAATAATAATAATAATATGTAAGACAAATACTTATATAAAAAAAGGAGGGGAAAGAATCATGAGATCAATTTTATTAAATTACAGAAAATTATTATGTCTTGGCCTGAAATATTCCAATAGTACCTAGTACCTACCCCTTTGTGGGCATTTGTGGCGGTTACTAATGTGTAACTACGGTCAAACAGAATTATTTATTTTCCCATAGCAGCATTTCTCCCAAAAAGAGAGTAAACACAAGCTATAGAATTCATAAATCCATCAAATATTAAAACTCGTATTTCTCGTGCCACTCATAAAAAACTAAATGGTTTTGAGCAAACATACGACTCGTAATAAAACAAAAATCGATCTCTGTTTCCCACGAATGCATGCGGCACAGGATTACCACATGGCACGCTATAATCAATCCTATTACCACGTCATAGGTCTTAAAATATGCACACGCGCTTACTAGCGTAAATCCGAAACAATGAACGCTTACAACGAAACCTATTTTGAGACTTGAGAGTACCATAGACGTAGACCCCTTGGACTTCAATATTGCAAGCTCACACAGAATCTTATTAAACTGGCCACTATAATAAGTCCTTTTCAAAACTTTACTCAGTTCTGCATAATCTGTACACGTTTTTTAGTCTGTGGTCTTTAAGCCGCGCAGAATAAAGGTTTATTCTGCAAAAATATGAAACGTCAAACGCAGCAGTATTTTTGTTTGGAACAAATTACGTTCGGTTTCCCCTGAGTAATGCGCTATTCTGTGCGCCTATAACAGAGGGTGTTTAGCAATAAATCAATCCAACCGCACTAAACTAATGTATTTGGCGTACGTTTCATTTTGTCCGACGTGTTTTCATTAGGTTTTGAGAGGGTGGGAATGGTCATAATAACCTTTTGTTTCGAGCAATAAAACACAATATTTATTATAAATTCTGGCATTTGAATTATTTGAATAGAATGATAAACCACCCTGACTTACGCACTGTTTGTCCCCCGTGTATATTTACATTGAGCTACTTGCTGGTAAACATTATTTCCCATCAAGACTAGCCTTGACTAAAACGGAATAGTCCTACTTTTTATAAGGTGCATCCAACTGGCATGTTATACCGATTAAGAATAAGGTACATAATAGAGAGAGAGAGAGAGAGAGAGAGAGTAGAAAAACGATTCAGATTTACAAGTAAAAAAGTATTTAACTGTTTATGCTCGCGCAAGTATCCGGGAAAGATTATTCCGCCCCTATCCCTTCCTGAACGGAGGTGTTATAGAGACTAAGGGTAAGCCGACACAGGCAGCGCTAAGGGAATAAATTTGCGAGGGTCAGACAGGCAGCCAGTCGCTCAAAGTAATACAAAAAACACGTCTTGTTTGGTGCTTTTCACTGTTTAATCTGGCAATAAGCCATCATGTCTACTACACAAGAAAGTTGACCGTTATCATAATTGTCGGCAATTTATTTTTATCGTCCGTTCTCTCCTTTCCTCATTTCCTACACAAAGTTAGCAAGCAATGTCAACAAATAACACATGAGTTTCATACAATCTTTGGAACGTGTGACTGTGACATTACGGCCTGTAAACTCGTAACATTATGCTTACAAACTGGCGAGGGTGGCGCGGCTATCGACCCGACCTATCCCAATCTACAGACACGCTCGACCAAGGGTGACAGACAAAGGAAACGCGAAACAAAAATAGGAAGCCACGTGTGGAGATCAAAATGGAAATTGTTTGTGAAAAATGTTTTATGTCACTCTTTCTACCATTTTTTCAGCCAACGGCAGCTTTCGGCTACCGAGCATGGTTTTTCATACAATCTTACCTCAACTTATACTGGTTATGTATAGCTTGATGTATAGCCGTGCGTACATCGTCCTTCAGTCATCGAAATGAAATCAAAAGTCCTTTATTAAAATTAGACTGAAAATTACACCACTTCCTAGTGCTTTAGCTGTGAAGAGTAATTCATCAATTAGTTAAACGTTTATAAACGTGCAAGTCGCCCATTATTTAAATCATGCTTCCGTAGGCAAACTGTGAAACAGGAAACCAGAACGTGTAAATAGAATAGTAAGCAGTTCTTTGCTTCATATTGATGTCTAATATGAATTATAATAATAAATAGTTCTGTCCTAACCTAAACCTTATTAAAAGTACATTCACGGATTCGCCCAGTTCGCCCTCGTGGATTTCGGTTTACCGGGGTAAAAAGTACACTATGTTAACACATCCAGGTTATGAACTATCTGTGTGCCAAATTTCATCCAAATCCGTTCAGCCGTTTTTGCGTGATTGAGTAACAAACATCCAAACATAATTTTCATGTTTATAATATTAGTATGATCAATGTGCCATTATAACGTGTTAAAATAAATTTCAAAGATGGACGCTCATCTCATTAAGGCGCGAACAAGTTAACAGTAAAGCCAGTTTAACAAAACCATAACGTCTGAACGTTGAACTTTGAAACAAAATGAAAGGCACGCGAAATATTCGCTAAATGGATATCAACAATGCAGTTTTAATCAGAAACGTCTCGGCTGTAATAAACGCATGTTTTATTTGTCCCGACGTCGCCGCATAATTCAAATTTATCTGAGGCGGCAAGATAATAACTCAAATTAAAAAAGGTTTCGCCGTCAAGTGCGACGACATCTTTTTCACAGAATTCTTCGAATGCTCTTCGTGTGCCAGAATACATACCGTACTAAATTTCTAAATTTTTCAGATAAGTACTTGCACAGACGTGCAATATGCAGCCGTGAGCTTTACGCTTATAACATTTATTTACCGCAAATTATTAGTAATAAAATCGTGACTGGGCTTTGACAGCACGCTGGCCATGTTTCGGAGAGAAGTTATTTTTCAATTTTGTTTCGAACATTTACGTTTGCGACCTGCAATAAAATTTTAAATATGATAACTAACTTTACTGTTATTCTCATTGAAACAAGCTGTATAATTCATACTGACGAAAGATCATTGATTATTGTTTAGCAACAAATCTTATTTTAAAGAGTTAATTATGAACAATCTCTTGTCTAGAAGCTTTTAACTTTTATACTAGACGGTCTATTCTATAAAAATGTCACCGTGAAAATTTTCCGGCATTAGTGTCAATCCCTAGTATCAGGTGGAATGACAGCTCACTTTACCCAAGTTTTCATTGAATAGACCGGCTGATGCTTGACACTATTGACATAATAGATCGGATCCTGTTATTTTCTTATGAATTTACATACACACAGTTTCGGTATAACACAAATTAAACCAAATATTTCACAATTTCACCACCAGAGTGAACGTAAACAAATTTCGCCAAGCATGTGGCAGCCCTGCTTCTTATCTTTCCACACCCCAGATAATAAAATGGCGCCCTTATTTCACTGCAGTCCCGTTTCCCTGTCCCGCTCTGTTTCTGTGTTATCAACAAACCCGCATTGGGAAGACATTTAGCGCCTGCGCCTACCGGGGCGGCGCGGCGGCGGCACGGCACGGCAAGGGATTTTTAAGAGAAATTACAATTAAATTTAAATTTCAATGATAATCAGCGTAGGTACAAAAACAAAGCTTAGAAATACGAAATGCATATGTTATTGAATTTTCAATTTCATTATTATACTAGTACTTTGCCCGCGACTTCGTCCGCGTGGGTTTCGTACTTTCCTCTAAAAAATTCGAAGGCTGATTTTTCAATCGATAGATAATTTTTATTGACATCTGACAGTTTTTGTATGGAAGAATTGGCTACGTGAACATCTAAAAATAGGAAACAGTATGTATCCAGAAATATGCGGGTTAATGGCTATAACAAAACAATTAAGTTTTAATAATATTTCTTTATAGACTACATTCTTGGTCGTTCTGGAGGGTGTTACCAATATTACCAGGCTGCAAGATGAGCTCACACGAGAGCATGCTACGTAGAACTGACCATGGGAGAAACAGGGCTGTCGCAAGTCAACTCCTGCAAATTTAAGGGTTTGACCCTGTGATTTATTTATAGTCATCGAAAAGCAAACTTTTAAAGGGAACTGAAGTCTTTTGAATTCGAAAGGGAGATTGTTCGGGATTAATGGAATACGTGGAATGAAGACTGTTTCTCCCTGGGAAGACCCAGTTAAAATGGTAGCTTCAACAATATTACGATGCAAAGCTTTTACTTGTAGCCTAGTACCGTTGCATAGTTTTGGGGGTTTCAAATTTCTAAGTAACATCACAGGTGTGCCCACGCGCATTGTTAGTTTATGATATGGAAGTCCGGCTGGATTAATAGTGTTCAGAAACTCAATCGGATAATGGACTGCTTCGTCTGTATTTACCACCGTGTCTATTGAATTATATACCATTTCCGTGCTGTCAAATGATTTCAGGAAATTTTTTTAATTACTGTTGCTTGGTCATTTTTAGGTGTCATTATAGCTCTTTCACGTAGCCATTCTAAAGGCTTGTCCTTTATTTGAGCTACATCTGGATAAATTTTTTCTATAAGGTCTTCGACTGTAGTTACTACAACTACATAATTCATCTGTTATAGCTATCAACCCGTCTGTTTCTGTACAAAGTAAACACTTTTATGCTACGTAGACTTCCGAAAAGTACTGAAAATTTATTCCTATAAATATATTTTTACATTGAATAAAATTGATTAGGATCGTGATGGCAGGTAGCGCCATCAAAATCACCACTCCTCAACTTATAATCGATGCTCTTTGAAAACTTTAAATTCGCATATCTTTTGATTGGATTGGACTTAGACGATTGCTAACAAACAAAAACCAAATGTTTCATTGTATTTTACTGTAATTAAATTGTAGTAATATTATGTATTTTATGTAGAAATGTATTTCGTTAGTACCATGTGGCACAGTGGAACGAATGTATGGGAGCGGTTGGACGTAGACATGTCCGAAAAATAAGAGTAAAATTATGACAAACTAATGATGCCATCTTATTCGATTACTTAATGCCTTCATAAATTGTGGTGATGAATTTCTTCATAACTCCCATATTTCGGGAGTAATTTGAGAAAATGTGAAATTTTACTATGAAAATGAGTGTATCGAGCTCTCTCCCTCCTGATTCCGGGCTTGTTTCAAGTAGCGGTCTCTAATATCGTAATGCTATTACTAAGAGCTATATTTAATACTAAGACACATAGTGCGCCAAATGTGCACTTTCTGGGATAAAAGGAAAAGAAAATTTAAAAAAAAAAACGTTTTTTCCCCATTTGTTTATACTTTAAACCGCAGACAGACTTATTAAGAGGTCTATAAATATATTATATATATACAGAAATATATATTAACAAAAATATTCACAAGAACTGATGAGAGTATGACTTTTAAGTAAGTTGATAATAAATTACCTAGTTTCATTAAAAGTACAATAAATAATTAAGATGTAAGCTCTAATTTACTAAGTTACACATTTTAAAACAATAACATCATTTAATTATCTTCGTCATCATCATCATCATCAATTAATTCAAATTCAGAATCGATGTCCGCTAAATCATTTATGTTAACAAATTCGATATCACTTTTCTCAGAATCCGTAAGCTCATAAAATTCCTTAAAAGAAGATTTTTTTACAAACTTATTTCCTTTTGGACGGATACTTGTAACAAGGGGATCAGAAGACAGTAAAAGATTGTGCATAATATCTTCATTGCATGAGATACTGCTATGCTTTCGAGAATGCCCCTCTCTATATTTTCTAAAATCTTTATTTCTAGCCTCAGATGCCTCTTCGGATAGAAAACCAATGGGCACAATTGACATGTTCTGAACTATGTCTGGCCCATGCATTAAAATTTTATGAAGTGAAGAAGGCATATAATACCATGGGTATAACTCCACGTAAAGCTTAGCAGTATCAAAGCAGAACTCTCGGAATTTAGTTACGTTGATCTTCTCTCCTGATGAAATACACTGCAAGATCACACAGATTTTTCTTAAAAGCATAGCATCTATTCCGGTCATTTCAGCAGATTTAGTGTAGTTTTCAAAAAATCTCCTTGCCGAGTTGCCATTGTTGGTGGATCCACTGCCTTGTTTCACAACATCGAGAAGTAAGCCCGTTTCTCTTCTTACAGCCTCTTGAACTCTTTTCTTCCTGTCATCAACTTGCCTTTTTGCTATATCACCCCTTACTTGCCATGATTTTATGTCTAATTTGTAGGAAATGTGTAATAAGCATTCCATTGAGCGAATCCAAGCGTGAAGGGTGCTTAAGCTATATTTATACATGTCCTCGTTTGCGTGTTTATCTTTGATTAACTCTAAATTATTCATTTCTTTAGGACAAGCCTTGCATATGTCACACACTGAAGCTGCTGTATTGGATATAATGGAATGAATTTTACCATCAATCATTGTCAACAGCAGTTGGTGTTTGACACTAATTCCATCAGTGATGGTGGATGGAGTTAAGGCTTCAATCTCTGCTTCGATTTCAGCCATCTCTCTCTGCACATTTTCTTTGGTTTCCTTTATAAACTTAAACAATATTGGCCGGCAAAATGAAGTGGAAGATGGTCGCTCGTTTTCCCAAATTGTTACACCTTTTGAGACGAGCCGCAGTGGTACAAGACTAATCATAAAATTACTAGCAAGATCGATTTGCTCATCTTCACTCGTCCTTTGATGATAAATGCTTTGGCTAGATGATCCGTCAAAACCCCATTTGCTGGTCAATACGAGCTGTTGATTGGGATCAACAGGGGTTTCTAACGACCTAATAAGTCTTCTTGAGGTTAAATCCATCAAGGCTTGTAATTTGATTTTTGCAGAGCTCTCTGTAACTGTGAGATCTTCTTTGGCCGGATAGCACTTAATTTTTTCTTTAACCAACATGTAGTAACTCGGGTATTGAAGAGCTCCTTCTTGAGTGTTGAAATCCCGAAGAGTGTTATAGCGCCATTTCGATAAGTTCATCGATACATAAAGAGCCAATGCCTTCAAAGGGGATATTTCCCGTACCTGAATTGATTTACCTTCAATGAAGGCTTTGATTTTTGAGGCCTCTTCTGGATTCTCCGTCAAGTATTTCATAACATAAGCTGTATCGCTTTGTCCTGCCTTTTGAAGCGCCCTTTCGGCCGAAAACATAATTTCAGCGCTGCTACTGCTGCATGAAAGACTATATTCAGTGCGTCTTCTTTTTTGCCGGTTACTAAGGTCCTCAAAAGATTTACGAGGACTAGGATGTGTACAAGTTGAAGCATCAGATTTAGCAGGAGAAATTATGGGCTCGATGACGTCACTTATATTTTCTGTAGAAGGTTCCATATTTTCATTCTGTAATTCCGGCCATTGAATTGCAGCCTGTAGCCAAATCTCATGTTTCTTCCGAAACTTATCTGTGCTTCTTCCAGACTGTGTCCATTTTGCATAAATGCGGTAGCAAAATCGACGACACCAGTCTTTTAAACTTGTTTCAGCACTTTCACATAACTGAACACAACTGTTATCTTTTAAAACACTGAACTAATAGTTAAAGTCGCGTAAATCTTTATGTGCGCGTGCGCATAAAGCAACGTGAATATCAAGATTTGTATTAAAATTTGGAAAATACATTGCGAGATTAGCTTGGATACAACGAGGTGTAAATCAACACTGATTTTAAAGTTACTAATAGTGACCTATTTATATAAAATCCAGGTATCCCAGGTATCCTTTGTTAAATATTGCAAGGTAATTAGTTATTGTGATAATTAGTAAATGATGCATGCTAAATTAGTGTATTAAGAGCCATTTAGTAATTAAATAATAGCAATGTTCTTATCAGTAATCATTAGTGCATCAGTTTTATATGTAAACCTTAAGTCCCTAATTATATATCCTAATTAGCTTATATCTTCTCTAATTGGCTGCTCAGAAATGTTATTGTAATAAGGTAAACCTTTAGAAAAACGGTTTTAATCAACAAAATAAACAAAAAATAAAAAAATTGTGTTATAAAATAAACATCACTCTTTATCCCAGAAAGTGCACATTTGGCGCACTATGTGTCTTAGTATTAAATATAGCTCTTAGTATTAGCATTATGATATTAGAGACCGCTACTTGAAACAAGCCCGGAATCAGGAGGGAGAGAGCTCGATACACTCATTTTCATAGTAAAATTTCACATTTTCTCAAATTACTCCCGAAATATGGGAGTTATGAAGAAATTCATCACCACAAGTTATGAAGGCATTAAGTAATCGAATAAGATGGCATCATTAGTTTGGCATAATTTTACTCTTTTTTTTCGGACATGTCTACGTCCAACCGCTCCCATACATTCGTTCCACTGTGTGTGGGCCCAATAGATGTCGTTGCATGTGTCTAAATCACGATCGATGCACTTTGAAAACTTTAAATTCGCATATCTTTTGATTGGAAAATCAAATGTTACATTGTGTTTTATTATGACTGTAATTTTATGTAGATATGTATTCGTTAGTACCATTCTGGCCCAATAGATGTCGTTGCATGTATCTAAATTCTTCTATACAAATTTTCACACCCCCTCAACCCCTCTCAGGAGGTAATTTGGAAAAACAAAAAATGTCAAACTTCATAATTTACTTAGATAGATGTTCGTGCCAAGTTTCATGTTTATTAACACAAGTAATAAGATTTTCCATACAAACAAAATTCCCCCTTTTCACCCCCTTAAAGGTTAAATTTCCAAAAACCCCTTCTTAGTGCTCCCCTACATTATAATAGGAAGCCGTGTGCAAAATTTCACATTCCTAGCCCCAGTAGTTTCGGCTGTACGTTGATATGTCAGTCAGTCAGTTCTCCTTTTTAACCGACTTCCAAAAAGGAGGAGGTTATATGTTCGACTTTATGTATATTTTTTTTTTTTTTTGTATGTTCACCGATTTCTCCGTCATTTGTGGATCGATTTCGAAAATTATTTTTTTGTTTGAAAGGGTATACTCCCAAGGTGGTCCCATTGTCAGCAAGTTGGAATCTGATGAGAGGATCCCATGGAAATCGAGGGAAACCCTCAACTTTTTTTGGCAAACATATAGCGATTTGGATATTTTTTAGAGTAACTTGAAGGGTATACTCCCAAGGTGGTCCCATTGTCAGCAAGTTGGAATCTGATGAGAGGATCCCATGGAAATCGAGGGAAACCCTCAAATTTTATTGGCAAACCTATAGCGATTTGGATATTTTTTTGAGTAACTTGAGCATTTGCTCTCGGAAATCATCATTTGGTAAAGTGGAGCTGATGATGAAGACTACAGACGGCCATCGGAACTAATCAATGATAAATATTTCACGGGTTGCGATTCGATTACTTTAATATGGTTGCTAAGCAATTTATGCTCGTCACAATGCGTGTGGTGGTGGAGTGGAGTTCTTCAGGTTCTTACCAGGAGAACTCCTCAAAAATTAACGTCCCAGCATCGGGAAAAGCAATATTTTGTAAAAGGTGATGAGCAGTTGACGTTAGGCTATTGTAACTTAGATAAATTACAAACTCTCTCACTAAAAAGTGAAAAATAAAAACTTTTTTACAAAAAAAAAAACAACCGACTTCCAAAAAAAACTACAAAGTGATAAATAACTTTTATTCGGAAGTCGGTGTCAATAAACGAAAATGCAGAACCAACGACACCGACTTCCGAAATAAAAGTTATTTATCACTTTGTAGTTTTTTTTGGAAGTCGGTTGTTTTTATATATATAGACTATTAAGTTATATTCCAATTCGTCGCATAAAAATCCCTTGCCGTGCCGTGCCGTGCCGTGCAGTGGGCTCAGGCCCTTAGCCCTTACTATTCACAGCCATTGAACATCAATATTGTCAGATAAAGACTGGGCCCAGTAAAAAATACTGTTAACGACTAAATTACATGTGTTGTAAAGGCGATAGATGGGTTTTGTTTTTATTTATTCTTGTTGTGACTGTTTATAAGATCCGCTTATTGTTTTAGGCGTGCTTCCTTTATTAATGTAAAATTATGGGCAGATAAGGCTGGTACACAACAAAGCAGTTTAGAAAAATTGTGCGTGCAGCACTGTACACGTGATAGAAGAAAAACTTTAAAAAAGAGAGATTTAATGTGACAGAGAGTTGTATTTTTCTTCTCTCTCATGTAACAAAATGTGCCTCAACGTGGCGCGTCCTTGATCTCGTCTGATTATTATCGAATCGCCGCTTAAGTAATTTCACTACAATAACATCTGTCAGGACTTTAAAAAAATGTTTGATGTGTATGAACGTGAAAGCTAGATAACAGCCTCCCAAAAAATAAAATAAACTACATTAAGTTAATCTAAACCTTGGCCTTTCGCCAAGGTTAGCGAAATCTTTACTTTCCACGTTTACACTAGCAATTTTAAATTGACCCTTGCACTGCCCTCCTGTTCTCTATGCATAAACCAGGATGCAACTGCGAGGAGGTCATTTTATGCTAGTCCGTTAAAATATAAAACGTATGAGAATCGCCTCCCCGTCTAGACGTACGTCTGCGTTGCCGCGCATGCGTACTGCAATAAACCATTTTGTTTACATTATAATGAAATTTGATGCATAGTAAATTGAGCAATAAAGATCAAAGTCAGCACGTTTCAATGAGAATATGTTTAGAATTGATAATAACCTATTTACATTCACTCTTCAATCAAATTATTGTGACTTACATTTTTATTCATGCACTTTTTACCGCCTACCGCTAAATGCCTGATTCATTTTAAACAAATGGGTCATAAATACTGAGTTTAAATTGGTCTTAGTGTTCAAAATCATTGATGGGGCCGTAATTTTGTGAACCCAACAAAGCGAATGTGATGTTAAAATTAATGGTTTCGAGATTAAACCGTTTCGAGCTCAACGACTGACGTCGGCGCTGCCCAGTTATTTGGGGATCCAATATGGCGCTTATGAAAGAATTATTGATTGGCCTCAATCATCCTAATAACTGTTTTAAAACACGGTAATTTTTTTATTAATCCTTAGTCAGATTAACTAAAATTCTAGAGAACAGACATCTTATATTTGGTGAATCACCCGACCGACCGTCTAGGGTCAGTGTTTCCTTTTTTAAAGTTAGGAAAGCAAACTTTTTGAAAGTTTGTTCCTACTGAACTGCCGCGCCGGTCTATTCTGTAACAACCTGACCGTGAAAACTTACGTGAAGTGAGCTTGCAGTGAGCTGTATTCCACCAAGAGATTGACACTATTGCAGCTCACTTCATTTCACCTAAGTTTTGACGGTGACATTTTACAGAATAAATCGGTTGTATTGTACCTAATGCCATAACGTGTCTTATTAAGAGGAAACGCAGTCACGTGGTCGTTGGCGTTTATTCAATACTAACGTATTTCTCTGTTTTTTTTCTGCATCCCAATTGTGTATAAACACACATCAAACTCAATCTGAATTATTTTGAAGGATATTGCTCAACAACGTTATCAACGCAATTAATGTTGTTGTAATGTGAAAATGAAAGCCATTGCTATTGATAGTGTGTTAGGTACGCAATTAGGGTGCTGGTCGATGTTACTAGTCCAAGTATTTTTTACGATATAATGTAAATCTATACTTATACCACTGCCATGTCATGTTATGTTTTATGGCGTATTTTTTTGGGCATTTTTTGTCGAGATGGGAGAAAACCGGCTAAGTGCGTGTTGGACTCGCACACGAAGGGTTCCGTACCACCATACAATATTTAGCACTACATATAAAATAACAGCAAAAAATCACGTTTGTTGTCACATAGTATAAACTATGTAGTGATTTATAAGTAACCAAGTCTCCTACTACCAAGTGTAATAATGCTAAGTATGGCGATCGTAATTACTTTAGTGCCAATTTGACGTCATAGCGTGCGAACGAGATATTATGCCTGTCATCAATTAAAAAAAAACAACAACTACAGACAATGTTGGGCCACGAGATGGAAAAGATGTTGAATTGTCACTACATTTTGACGACCAGTAGCATTATGTCATAAGGATTGGTAACAAACAGCAATAGCTAGGGATAAGTGGAAGGAGGGATGGGGGGCCTTTGCCCTGCAGTAGGATGCAAACAGCTGATAATAATAATAATAGCGTTATAGCGTACCTATGGTGCTAAAAGACTGTTTTTTTTTATTTTTTACTGCTTTTCTTTCTTCATTTGTTAAACATAAATAGTCAGTCAGGTTGTCAAGTGATTTTAAAGCAAAAGAGATAAAAGTATTTAAGAGGACAGGCGTTTACCAGTGTAAAAGCTGTTGCCTATACATACTTCTTTACTAAAAAAGTTTTAACATTCTCCTCTTCTGCCTGTGAAGGACAAGTCACTTTGTTACATTTTATAATAACTCCAATATCAAGAGACATAACCAACACTGCGACACAAACGTTTAAAATCGCTAACAACTCACGCCTCTCGCAATCCGCTTACTTATTACCTCTACACTAGAACCACTCCACAGCACAATGCACCAGTAACGTCATCATCAACATAAATTCAACGTAATTCAAACGTGATAAAGTTTAAAATCAAGTGACCAGCAAATACAGTAGGAGCGTTGTCCACGTCCAGTTCTGCAGATGATCGGTGCCGCGCACCAGTGCGATTACACAGTCAGTTGAACGTGTAAAATAAAGCTTTAGATAGCCCGCAACTGTGGCTGGATGTTCGTTCAAATATTCAAAATAAAGCTTAGGTAAGCCGCCACTGTGCGAAAGTGGCGTTCAAAAAAAAACTGTCCAAGTGCGAGTCGGACTCGCAAACGCAGGGTTCCGTACCACCATACAATATTTCACTACATATAAAATAACGGCAAAAAATCACGTTTGTTCTATGGGAGCCCCCTTAATATTTATTTTATCCTGTTTTTGGTGGGCAACAGTTCTGTGAAAATTTCAACTGTCTAGCTATCACGGTTCATGAGATACAGCATGGTGACAGACTGACAGACAGACTGACAGTGGAGTCTTACTAAACGGGTCCCGTTTTTACCCTTTGGGTACGGAACTCTAAAAAAAGAATCAATTATGTTGCGATATATGTATTATGAACATTATGACGG
Organism: Gortyna flavago; assembly: GCA_963669345.1. Taxonomy (NCBI): domain Eukaryota; kingdom Metazoa; phylum Arthropoda; class Insecta; order Lepidoptera; family Noctuidae; genus Gortyna; species Gortyna flavago. The sequence continues at coordinate 8,706,929 of OY770150.1, read as the reverse complement.
ATTCTCTTTTGTTTTATTTGCAAAGTAACATAAAAAGCAGGTAAAGGCTGTGTTAGAATTTTGGAAGGCAATTTTGGAATTTTGGATTTTTGTCTGTCTGTCTGTCTGTGTTGTCAAACGTCAAAATATTTCTGAGCGTAGATAGAGATATCTACGCTCAGAAATATTTTGACGTTTGACAGCTGGGCTATTCCCATTTATTTACAAAATAAGTTTCTTTTTTAGTTTCTTTGATTCTGCTAAAACATTTTACAAAAAGCAATGGCCTAATTATTTCATAAAGATAAATTACAAAACACGCCAAAACGTTTACACTACACTTTCTTAACTACCCAATCCTCTCAATTAACAAAATGATTGCTCCGCGCACATCCTGGCAGGAAAACTTGTAAGTAGGTACCTATCTACAAGTGGCGCTGGCGCAGTAATCTTGCAATTATTACGAAACACTTACACCGGTTCGAAATCGCAGCAATTTATTTAAACGCGTTTTACAGTCAACGAAAGTGAGTACCACATGCAATAAATAAAAATAATTTCCTTGAGATATATTGCTTATTTAATGGCTGTAAACTTAATGGCTGCAAATTAATTGACAATAATGAAAGAAACTGATCAATTATTTTAAGTATTTCGAGAGTTTACTATAGAATCTAAAAAAAAACATCAAATTCAAGTTTCAGTATCGTGCAGAAAAAGTTCAAGGAGCTTAGTCACAACAGGTAGGTACTGAAACTCGGAATTTAATAATCATCATCATCATCATCACTCTCTTGTCCTTATCCCAATTTATTTGGGGTCGGCGCAACATGTCTCTTTCTTCCATACTTCTCTATTAGCTGGCATGCGTCATCTCGGTAGTCACCCCCTTTCTAACCATATCATCATTCACACAGTCCCATCCATCGTTTCTTTGGTCTTCCTACTCTTACAGGCATAGACAATCAAAACTTAAACTCGGAATTTAATAAGGATTAAAAAAAAAACAGAATTCAGATAGGTACAGAGGCCAGCACATCAACCTACCCCAATCTGTCAAATTTTCCCAATTGAATATGAACCTTATTCCTTTGTAGTAAAGTTGAAAATCTATCAAAGAAATTTGACAGATTGGGGTAGCTTGATGTGCTAGCCTCTGTACATAAAGTTATCTTTTAAAAAGGTCAGAAATCGTTAGAAAAGACGTCATCTGTCCCTTGTAGGCTGTAGGGACAACAATGAGGGACTTCGAGAATCCACCAGTGTTGACCATAGTCCATTACACGACCTCATCAAGTTTTCAAATTATTATTACTTACAGACGTGTAAAAAAAAGTGTTTGTATAACCTATAAACCTACTTACAGAAATAAACATAATTTATAATCAGTTTTTACTTTGCTGAAGGTCGTTGATGTGGATTGGATGAAGAGACCAGTTAAAGACCTTCCGATCTATTTTGTAGAAACCGCAGCGTCAAAACTTATGTGGAGTGAGCTTAAAGTGAGCTGTCAATAGTGTCAATCCCTAGCATCAGGTGGAATGACAGCTCACTTCACCTAAGTTTTCACGGTGAGATTTTACAGAATAGACCAGCAGCTTTTGTATCCAACGATAATTCGATACATGTATGAGAAGTACAAACGGCTACACATCAAGCTAAGTATACATTTCCAGTTTTAGCTGACCTCGCATATAGGTTTTTCGTACAATCAGAATTCAGCTTATACTGGTTATGTATAGCTTGATGTGTAGCCGTGTGTACATCAGTAGTGCTATTCTGTAGAAATCTCGCCGTGAAAACATAGGTGAAGTGAGCAATAGTGTCAATCCCTAGCATCAGGTGATCTAGATATCATCCATACGTCCATACTAGTAATTATTATGAATTCAAAAGTGTGTCTGTCTGTGTGTTTCTTATTTTTCCACTGCTGAACTGTATATTCTGTAAAAATCTCACCGTGAAAACTTATGTGAAGTCACGGTGAAGTGAGCTGTCAATAGTGTCAATCCCATAGGGTGGAATGACAGCTTACTTCACCTAAGTTCACGGTAAGTACAAAATAGACCGACGAGGTGATTGCCATAAATTGAATATGTACTGTTATTAACTTTTCTGGGTGACTCAATTGACTCTTGTCTTAAACTCGCAACTCTGTCACTTCCCTCACATTGTTGTAACCATTCCAATCACAAATCTAAAATACCTACAGCTCATTAGCTACGTTGATTTTGTCACCACCCCAACAATAGCTGTTCTATTCTGCAATAAATACCAGTGATTACCAAACGCAGGTCGAATGGCAACCGACTGTGAGACCTATCATTATGCTAATGGTAGGCTGTGACATGTGGAGAGGTTCATTGGATTATGCGTTTTGTTTCGTTCATGTAACTTGACATTATAGCTTGGTCAATGATTCCTTATAAAGTCTATTACGTCAATTGCTAAGTGCTACACACCAAATGTGTATTTTTTTTACTAAACCTATTTATTAGATTTCGATTCGAATCTTCTAATCTATTATTGTGCCATTTGAATTAGTTTTTAACGGTTTTATGAGCTCTTTCTGAATCATCATTGTACTTTTTTGCAACTTCAGAAGAAGTAAAACTGACATGAACTTGTGTAGGATATTTTTTTGCGGCAGACGCTAACAGCCGTTGCCAATTAGTAAAAAAAGTAACGCCTTCAGAAAACCCGTTCTCGAATTACGTTACTTAGGTAGGTAACTAAGCTCTAAACGTAATTGTAACACAATTTCATGATAAAACTACACGCAAACGTTACTATGTAAGTTACGTTAAATCCACTACAATTATTAAAGCGATCAGTAATATTAAATTCCTACTATATTAACTATGTCATGTCAGAGCCATGTATTCGCGTCATCAGTCATAGTCGTTTATAAGGCTGCGCGAACGCACCTCTGCCGCTGACGATTAACTTGATACGCTGGTTGCAAGTTGCGACACATGGCATACAACACTCGATTTACTCCGTCAAATGTTGGGGCCAGTGTTTGGGACAACATTGGTTAAAGATTGGAACAAAAATGTAGGTGGTGCATTTTGGTGTGCAACTTAGAACGAATTTAAAAATACGGACGTGACAAAAAGCTTTTTCTTATGGAACAAGTGGATCTCTAAAGGTGAATTTCACCAATGGAACTGAACTCGACGAGCATTCTTAAACCGCGTTCAAGAGCTATCAGTATCATCATTGCTGTGGAACATGACACTGACTGCTCTTCGCTTGACCACGGTTTAGATGTGCTGATCGCGTTCAGTTTCATTGGTAAAATTCCCCCTAAATCTCTACTAGTTCATACTGTAGTAGTAGCGAGGTTCTGTTTTACTGGTCTCATGAAAGGATACGTTCTAACTTCTTTCTTTTCATTTTTTAATTCTTTATAGAATAAAGTCCTCCAAACCGTATTTCGGTCACGGCCGCCAATCTCAACGGAGACTAGCCTTCGGCGCGGGAGATATTATAGTGCACAAGTGTGCGCGCAGACACAGGTGCACTCTCTCTTCCCTCACTCTCATAGTCCGATGGGACGGCAATCCGACACGACCAGAGAGAGATCAGGCGCAGGGCCAACGGCTTATACGTGCGACCAAGAGACCAACGGGGCAATTCGAATACGAACAGCTCAGCAGCAGAGGCGACCTACATCATCACAGAAAATGAAGACAGAATCGTCAATCGGTTTATTTCTTTAGTTTTTATAACATGCCAACATTGGACCCAAGGTTTGCAACCAAACCTACTCTGGTATTGCAATCTGAAACTCGGTCGGCTGCAGGAAACCGCTGGCGCCGGCGGCGGTCTTACAGCCAACGATATGAAAGATGCGTTTCATCTTCATATTTATTAGCCTCCATTATCATGTACCCTCAGGTGTTTGGTTAATTTCAACGTATTTCTCTCCTCATAAAATTATTTATCGCTTATTTAGTCCTACTGCCATGCGCAGTGTCGATGTCCTTGCAAAGTGGTTGTACTTATTTTTTTACACTATGGTGCTCAGAAACTCTTTTACTATCCGGTTTTATTATAATTACGAGTCTTGTTCGTTGGGTCGATGATTCCAATATTAAATTAAATGAGTTTCGACCAGAACTCAACCACATCGAAAATGCTAGTAATGCCTAATGCCTTCGTCCTTAAGTACCTTAAGTTCAGGTGAAGTTGCACAAAGAGCAGCCGATCTGTAGTGCTATTCTGTATAAATCTGAAGTGAGCTTAAAGTCAGCTGTCATTAGTGTAAATCTCCAGCATCAGATGGAATGACAGCTCACTTCACCTAACTTCTCACGGTGATATTCTAACAGAATCGACCGGCTGTTCTGTAAAAATCTCACCGTGAAAACTTACGTGAAGTGAGCTCAATAGTGTCAATCCATCAGGTTTAAAAAGTTAGATTTTTACAAAATAGACTAGCAGGCAGAAGGTGGGACATCGTATGTGATGTGGCTCCACAGTCGCTCATCGGAGTACAGGCATGCGTTTGATCCAAAATCTGGCACTACATCACAGAATAACTAATAGTACTTAGTACCATTAGTATTAGTGTTTCCATTAGTTCTCAATAAGTTTTAGTTCGCAAGTTCCATATACCTACTAAGTACTTATATTTCACCCTGAGTAATAGCTTCGATAAACGTGTTTTACTTTATGTATTTTCTTAAGATACACCACACTTACTTGAATGACTTGTTCAGAACCATTTTAGCTCCTTAGGCAATCCTACGTACCAATTACAAAATATAATCATAATATTATAATAAACAAAGCTTACAACCGATTCCTCATACAATGTTTATAAACAGAACAAAGTTAGACTTCCATCTTGCAGCGTTCGATCGTTCGCTTAGTGTTACCTCCAGACAGTTGATTAAACAAATTGTAGGTATAGGTTTGATAGAGAGCACAGATACTGAATACAACGAATACAGACGCTCTCCACTTCGTCTAGACTTCAAAGACTTGGGCCCTTCGTATTCATGCACTAAGTGCACTCAACAACGCGCATCGATTTCCGCTTAGTGTTCCAAGATGGAAACTTATCATTAACTTTTGTTTATGGTAATGAGTATGCAGATTGAAGAGTTTCCACCTTTGTTGCTTAATTGTCTATCCTTTTTTTTTTTGCTGCTTTTTATATGGCGAGGCGGTAGAAGTTAGGTGAGTTTGGCGCAAAATCTTCTCGAAATTACTGTCTTTGATCTAAAAAGTTTTCGCAATTGTTATAATGTTATTGTCTCAGTATACTCAGCCACCAAAAGCTAAGTTACGGGCACAATAGATTGCACAAGTAAGTGACTAATGATTGCAGACAATGCGTTGGGTACTCGCTCAATATTTGCAGCAGTATTGAAGGTATTGATTCATCAACACGAATCGCGTGACACTCCTTAGAACCTACTTGACATTCTTATAGGAATGTTGCTGGTATTTTAATTGATCATTGTGCGGTTTAAATTGTTTTAATTCTATTGTAATAGGGCTTAGTCAGAAGACAAAAACAAGACCTTTAAACTATCGTTCCAGCAAATGACAACGATAAATGAGGTGAAAGAACTATGTACAATGAAATTCAGAAGTCGTTTATTCAAACTGGGCTAAGAATCAGCACTTTAGCTAGAAAGAAGAAGTGGCACAAAAAACTCCCCAGCAGCACAGCTGTCTGTTCAGTTAGAAGAAACACGGGCTATAGAAAAGTAGCATCATCATCATCGTTCATATCATGCTCATATCCTTATGCGATCGGCGTAGCATAAAAAATACCTAACCTAGGCACTAGCAGACTATTATGGGTTTTATGTCCAAGAACATTACACATGGTGCATTAAAAGCCATAAATAAGCAAGCATAAGATCGATGCTTTCGAGATATGGTGTTGGCGGAAGCTACTTCGTGTACCATGGACCGCCATGAGGACGAATGAATTTATATTGGAGGAACTCGAGATCACCAAGCGGCTATCTACTATATGCCAAGAGCGTGCCTTCAACTTTTTCGTACACGGTTCACTTAAACATTTTCTGGGCCCGGTTGAAGGAAACCGCGCTCAAGGCAGGGCACCGGAAAAATAGTCAGACGCGATCAAGAAGGCTATAGGAGGCAGCATTTACCGAGCGGTCCGCACTGCAGAAGACCGGATTACTCGCAGACGCGTCCTATGTTGTTGCAGTTGAGCTTTCCACTCCGCATTAAGGGAAAGACGAGGAAAAAAAAAAAAGAATAAAGTTGATTTGGACACAAAATAAAAATATCGAAACAAAAAGTAACGTTTTAACTTTTTTCTTCCTGTGACCCAAGGGCTGCCTTTAACCTTGGCCAGACGCTAAGCATTGCCATACAACGTGGTCATACCGCCAGCACAGCCGCCAGTCTCTTGGGTACATTACCAGTCGACAGCGATGCGGACGAATTTTTCGACGCTATATTTTAGTTTGTGTATAGTTTTAGTTAAGTTAGGAGTTATTTATTAATTAATGGTTGTTAGTTCAGAAACTATAAAAGATTACAGAAAAATCCCACTAATATTATAAATGTGAAAGTTTGTGAAGATGTTTGGATGTTTGTTACTCAATCACGCAAAAACTACTGAACAGATTTGGAAGAAATTCGGTACACAGATAGTTTATAACCAGGATTAACACACAGGATACTTTTTATCCAGATATTCCCACGGCATCGAAACTAACGCGGCTAAAACTGCGGGGCGCTGCTAGTATAAAAATAAAAAGTAACGTTTTAACAATAATAATGTGCCTTACGGCTGCGCCAAAAAGGTGCCAGACAAATGCTGTCTGACGCTGGTTTTCTAATGAACCTTTAGGGACCAAGAAGTAGAAGATTCAAGAACAACCACTCCTTACATACACTTCAGTCTTTCCTTTTCTTTAAAGAAACGTTTTGTCGGACCCTCAGACTTCTTATCCCTGTTAGAAGCTGCAGCAATTACGGTCGGTCGATAGATGAATACAAACCCTGGAGTATATTTTGACTGAGCTCCGTTTGGAATCGTGAATTTGTCTGCGGTGTCTGGCTTATGCATACTTTCTGCAGAAGCTTTACAAATAAATATCAAACATTGCTCGTTACTTTAAGGTTCTCCTTAATAATAATATTTACTTTTAATTCGTTTATTATAGGAACGTGATCACAATTTTATTAAAAACGTGTATTTTTGTCACGTTTTTGTGTGTTTGAAGCGACAGCCAGTGATTAATGATTGACACGTGTTTTAAATAGGTGTTACTTTCATTGATGAAATTCGAAACACCTGGCCATTAGGTTTCTGTTTCTTCAACACTTCAAGGATTTAGAGCCTGCCTCGCTGGTCTAGTGGTCGCAAGTACTACTGCTGAGCACGAAGGGTTCGATTCCCGGGTCGGACAGTGTTATTGGATTTTCCTATCTGGAATTTCCTAGTAGCAGCCCGTAGTCTGGATATATTGGTTGATGGCAATAAGCTCGCGTCTATTATATGGGACTTAAACAACTGGCGAAATGTTGTGTACTATAAGTAGGTACCTACTACATCTTACATCTACATCTTCACCTAAACCTTCAGGGAATATAGGCGTTAAAGTTATGTACAGACGACAGAACATCAAGCTACCCGAAACTGTCAAATTTTCCCAATCAACTTTGAACCCTTACGCTTTCATCATACAAAAATCAAACCTTCATCGTACAAAAAGCGCCAACTGTCGAATTTCAAATTAATCGAACATCCGGTCCGGTGCAACGGCTGCGTACTGAGGAAGCGCCCTCCATTAATTCAGTTGTACAATGGCGGCACTGATTCCCTCCATCTTGAGAATAATAAATGACACAATGAAGTTGATTAATCCGTTTTGTTTGAAAGGTGTCTCTTTGTATCTTTGTAGCAAGATAGCAAGTACTAATTCCATGCTTTGTAGTAAACAGGTAGTGTTATTAAATACTGTTCAGACGGTTTTTTATCTGTTGCGCATACATTCTTGTGGAGATAAACGGCCATTATGTTTGCTTACATGTGTTGTATTACTCAATAACTCATTAATGAGCTATACATCGTTATTGTAGATATTTTTCTGAGTATAATGGCTACTTTGAAGTATCGTCGCTGAACCGTAGTGCATCTTGCGTGACTCATCGATTCCATGTGGCCTTCTTCGATAGTAGTTACTATCTAATATCTACTAGTTTGCGTGCAGTTTACGCGTAGTAGTTTACTTTAGATTTAGTAGTGGGTTTGGAGAATTTCATTCATGATACTAGACAACTTTGAGCTATTTCCTAGAAAATCAGGCAATGTCAAAGAACTCATACTCTACATAGAAATTTTTATGGCAATACTTTGGTTTGTTTAGTGTTATCATAAAATAAATAACTGTGAACGAGTAGAGGAGGTAGACCACCTGCGACCAGTTAAATAAAATGACTCCACTTATGTACGTTTGCCTGGCACGGCCCTACAGAATTTGGGTTTTAGGTGTGCACCAATCGAATGTACTCGCATTTAATTAATTTAATTACTCGCATTTAGTTAAATAAAATTCTGTAGGGCCGTGCTAGGCAAACGTACATCTCCACTTCATGAGAAACGCAACAATAGCTCAACGGTTAGCTGGACGACCAAGATGTCGTGAGTTCGAATCTCAGTCACGAGTCACGTTTTTTTGCGGATTTGTCTCATGCAATCAGAGACAACTCCGCAAAAAAACATTCTTTAAGGTATACTAAGTACAACCCTCGTCGCTCACACGAGCTAGAACCGAGGCGGCGCGGCGCGGAGTCGAGGCGGCGCGGCGCGGAGTCGAGGCGGCGCGGCGCGGAGTCGAGGCGGCGCGGCGCGGAGTCGAGGCGGCGCTGTGGCCGACGGCGACGCGACTCCATCCATCGCCATTTTTTCATTTTGTTTCGGGCGTAGACGTAATAATGCGTGACGATTTTGAAACCAACGTGAAATCCATCGAAATTGTACGATTATACTTGTATGAGTGCAAGTACGTCTTCATCTTCTGACGACGACATGTTAAATGAATTGGAATGTGTGAAGGAAGCATAGCCGCCCGCGCCTCGACTCTACATAGAGAACCCGCCTCGTCTTAGGGGCTGTTCATATAACAGGTACCTACGTAAGGCAATTTTGGCCACTTTCTGAGCCCCCCTTTCCACTACGAAAGAAAAGATAAGACTTGGATTAACCCCTCCCCCCTTTTTAACCGACTTCCAAAAGGGAGGAGAATAAATATGTTCGACTTCATGTATGTTTTTTTTTATGTTCACCGAGTTCTTCGTCAATTGTGGACCGATTTGATTTTTTTTTTTTTCGGTTGAAAGTGTACACTCTCGAGGTGGTCCCATTGTCATCAAGTCGGAATCTGATGAGAGGAACCCATGGAAATCGAGGAAAACCCTTAAATTTTATAGGCAAACCAATAGCGATTTGGATATTTTTAAAAGTAACTTGAGCATTTGCTCACAGAAATCATCATTTGGTAAATTGGAGCTGATGATGAAGACCACAGATGGCCATCGGAACTACTCAATGATAAATATTTAACGGGTTGCGATTTGATTACTGTAATATGGTTGCTAAGCAATTTATGCTCGTCACAATGCGTATGGTGTGTAGTTGTTGAGTTCTCATGGATCTTACCAGGAGAACTCCTCAACAATTAACGCCCCAGCAACGGAAAAAGCCATATTTGTAAAAGGTGATGAGCAGTTGACATTAGACTTATACTGTAACTTGGATAAATTACAAACTCTGCCACTAAAAAGTGAAAAATAAAATTATTTTTACAAAAAAAAAAAAAAACAAACGTTTTCCAAAAAAAATACTACAAATTGAAAAATTTGGACCCCCTCCCCCCTCAAATCGTCTTACGTAATAAAATATGAACAGCCCCTTAGCAGTGACACAACCAGTTAAGTCACTGAAATGAAAATATCATGAAAGTACCTATCTACAGTAGGTAGGCAATTTTATTTTGTAGTAGGTAATATAATAATGTAATTTGCGATCTACTGTAATTACTTACCTAAAGCCGGCTATAATATTTTTTCTACATGAGAATAGCTCGTTTGTAATAATATCTGGCTATAATAATGTTAAAGAAACCTATTATTTATCACGTTTGATATTAATCACGTTTAGCCCAATTTGAAACGAAACACGCGATCCCAAAAGTTGAAATTAGTGTTATTATACGAAAAAAATCAACATTAATTTTCAATTCGGATCAAATCATGAATGTATGGTCAGCATCATCAGTAACTGAAATTTTTGGGGCTTCTTTTTTACTCTTCTTTAAGTATATTTATTTACCATGGGTTTTATATTATTATTATTATATTGTTTTCTCTAGGTACTTCATCTCAAGGTGTTATTAACAAGTTTTCATTCATGAACTTACTACTTACTTACTACTTAATATGGTGTGCATATTAAAGAGTATCTATTCTTACTTCAAAACTTTGCTCAATGATAAATTTTAGATAATAGCCGACAGTACCTTCCCAATGATATTATTATTTTATTATAATCTGTAATAAATTACTGTTATCACCAGTGTACCTACTACGGTTGTTTTCAATGTACAGAATGATTGATCACGTAAGTAGTAGTTAATGCTGCATACTGCACAGCTTGAGCTTGATGCAAGCAGGCGCGGGCAACGCAAACCACACAAACCATATGTGGAAATGCTGAGCGAAACCAGTCTCTTCCCGCCTCGGGAAATTCATGACCATGGATGGAGTTTCAAATTAAAACATTTCAAAAACAATTTTTTGTTTATTTTTTAAACATGTCATCGCAAGTAGAGCACCAACTGTTTCTTTGTTCATATTTGGAACTAACTTTAGAAAGTAAAGTTCTAACTTTACTTACCGAAAAAGTCCTCCCAAGTCATAGAGTGATCAGAATCACCGTTCGCACCGTCCATCTTCAAACACTATTTTCAAGATAAGCTAACTCAACATTTTTCAATAAGAACAACGTGGAAGTAATAAAAACACAAAATCGTTTTGATTCTATGTCACCAAACACAACTGGTTACATTTTTGTTTGTTGACAAACAAAAAGACATCGCGTTCAATACTCTCGCGGCGGCGGGGAGGCAACGAAACGCACGGCCTCACGCTCGGTGACCGACTCGTGAATGAAGCAAAAAAGTTTGTTGCGTTTCGTTTCGGCCCTCTCTCGCCCTCGTAGTCGTCGTACTCGCCGACGACGCGGCGGCGACGGCTACTCGCATATCCATCCCCTCGTCGGTCGTACCCGTGGTTATACGCTGGGTGTACAAGCTTCGCTTCAGTTTATCTTTACTTGTTTTACTAATAAGCATAATCTCTGTGGAAGTTTCCTGCACATCATTATGAAACTGCACCAAGATAAGTAGGCGTTACAAAGTAGAACAGCCTCTTATCAAATGAAATGATCTCGATAAGTTCGTACTTAAGTAGGTAGGTACCTAATGTAAATACCTGTCTGCAGTCAAATAATTGCGTAGGGCCTCACCATTTAATCTGTTTTTTATGAAATTGCACATCAGAATCTGTCTGTCTGTCTGTATGTTACCTTTTCACGCCTAAACCACTGAACGGATTTCGATAAAATTTGGCAGAGAGATATATTGCATCCCGGGGATGGCTATGTCCATCCCCGGGATGCAAACTCAATTGTACTATAGGTGGAATCCGGGACCGCGGTCCCGGTCCCAAAAGCCCCCCGACCCCAATATATCTCAGATAGTTTTTATAGACATACCTCGCGGGCGAAGCCGCGGGCGGAAGCTAGTCTTAAATAAATGCTAAATATTATTGCATTTCAAAGTGGGTGAGTACCTAGGGTAGTAGGGTAGGGTTTGGCCCTAGGAAAATTATTGTTTTATTAGGTACTGTGAATTTGTTCTGTCCTTCTGAACCCATTATGGTTTAAAAACATATGCCTTATCAGACTATCTAGAATTATAAGCTAATAAAAAGGAACTAAAAATAAAATAAAGCATACAGTTTTGTATTTTAAATTTGTTGACTTCCGCGTTTTTATCTGGCAGTAGAAAAACCGGGCATTGATCTTTAGAAATAGAGATGAGACACTAATAAGTTAGTCGATTACTGCTGCGAGATATGATTTAGCTGACAGGCGACCTTTGATGATCATTCAATCAGAAGGTCAATTCCCGCAATTTAAAACGTCCAAAATCTATAGCTGGACTTTTAATTAGCTGCAGTAAAATGACAACTTATGTGTTTCTTTTAGGACAGAAATTGGCGTCTTTTTGTTTTTTCGCGGCCATCAACCAAATCTTGTTTTTCTTGTACATACAGGATAGTGTAACAAACGAAACTTATTTGACATGCATATCTCTAAACGCAGTCCGAAATGAGTTATGAAGTGTCATTTTACTGCAGCTAATTAAAAGTCGGAGTATAGTCGCAATCCATCTCAGCAACAATCAATGTCAAAAACCTATCGAAAATGTAGGGGATTATTATTTGTTTTAACATATTAAGACTGAGATCAGGCTGTAAACGTTCTTAAAATTACGATAATTGCCCCTATGGTATCAGTTCAATCCAATCGACAATCTATAGTCAATCTGACTGACACAAATAAAAAATAGGGATTTTGCGTTTAAAGGAGATTTTCCAGAAATTTATAAAGCCTGGGTTAGCACTTAGCACTACGTACACTAAATGGAAATATCGCTATACAATATAGTAACCGTTTTTTAATGTTTATTTCCTATAATTTGACTTTGTTCTAACATACATTAAAAATAACTCAGTCAAGGAGAGCAACACAAAATAAATATGGTGGATCAGCAATATGCGAAATGACATTACGACAATGACATTTGATTGATGTGTCTATGGCTGCGTTGCGAGTTGCGATGTAATTGATTTGAGCGTGCTTTAACCCATACATTATAGCTAATTCGGAATGCGGCCAAAGATGTCACGTCACGAAACTTAAAACTGTCAAAGTCGTCAAACGTCATGTCAAGAAAGCAGTCAAACAACTGTCATGGCTACCATAAAAATAAGGTTATCATACTAAAAAACTTCCCAAATAATCATTTGTGTACGCCTGTACTTTTCTTCAAATTAATTTGTTTGTATTATTATGAAAATCCTCTATTTTTTTGAAGAGAAAACTTCTTTAGCGGCGTTGTACACTTTTTTGTAATGGGTAAAATATGTTAAACTCGTGTCAGGACACGTGACCCTGATCGAAAATTCGTAAGACGGATGGAGAATAGACAGCCGGCGCGGCGTGGGTGAGGAAGTATCCCCCTCTCTTTCAACGGCGCGGCGAAAATGTATGCCTGCGCCTGCTGTTTCGTTTAGGCGGCGCAGGACGCTTGCGCGAATGTTCGTGTGTGTTTATTGTCATGGTTGTGTACGATAGCGCAATAAATAAATATTGAATTCTACCACATAAATGATAGTACTTTTATATTGATAATTAAAGCAATTCGTGCAAAATTATTCCGCAATGCAACCCGTCGTTTTTTTTTTTCTTATAAGTATAAGTATGTAGTGTACACAGTGGTAGCCCAAAATCAACCGTCTCCTTTGCGTCAATAGCATTACACGTTAATCTGACAACATACAATATGAATTATGATCACATGTTGAACTAATGTCAGATTGCTCGTCTAAGGTCCCCTTAGGGTTGATTTTACCAACGTCAGATATCTTCTATCCGTGGAATTAAATTGACGTCTGACAGTTCTAGTATGAATTAACTGTCAAAAATTCAATTTTTATTCTGAGGATAAGACTTATTCTATTTATAAAAGTTTGGTTAAATGCGCCCTTAGTAACACTAAAGAAACGAGTAAACACTAAACGATACGTACATGACGCACGCACATCTTACAAATACAACACGACGCACCTTTCAATTTAATGGCATGCTTACATGCTAGGCCATATGAAAAACATGACTAATTTTAAAAGTTAAGCATACATAATGCATACAGCGCTAAATTCATGCTAGAAATAAATTAAAATACCTAAATAATGATTGAAATAAAATTGAAAGAATCAGATCATGTATTTATCTCGTCTATCGTAAGTGTATCGTAAATCGACTAACTTTGTTTTTCTAGAATAAACCATAATTGCTCCTCTCTATTGACACAAACAACATGGCGGAATTTTGATCAGTTGTTATGTTTCTTGCTAGTTTAGTTTTGTATCTGCATTAATTAATCTTAAAATAGTTCTAGGTGAACTGTTTTCAATGCAGTAGTTTCTAGTAAATGAAAATTTACCCAAAGTGATTCGCGAATCTACGTTTATTTGGTTATTAAGCGATGAAAAGGTGAGTACTTGAATTAGTAAAAATTAACGGATAATTTAATTTTATCGTCACATTGTTGAGCACGTTAGACTTTATTAGATTATACAACAACTACATAACTACGATTTTATTTTTAGCTGTCCGCTCGCGTTTGCGGTCATAAAAAAAATTTACAGTAAAAAAGAACGCTAAACTATCCCCATACAAATTCCTGGATGAATTCGTAATGCCGAGACGAGGAACTGAATTAGTACAACTGCCATTGCCTCCTAAAAAGAAAACAAAGACTGTCGAGGAGCCCCCGAGCTTGGATGTTAGTTTCTCTGATGATGAGGCTTTGCCCCCTGGTATAGTGTTCACTGATGTCTTACAAAAGAAGTGGCGAATCGGGAAGCCCATTGGTAAGTAAAAGTCGCAGAAAAAGTTAATTTCCTTGTGTAATTTGTTTTTGTATCAGTTTCTATTGTCTTTTGTGTGGAAAAGTAATGATACTTATTTAATAATAATTTGCTTCCAACTTATTATGCACTATTAAAGTCTTGAAGTATCTAGTTCCTGTTTAAGACTATCCTTTCCCATCTGTTGCAATAAAGAGGTGCTAACTAAAGAGTTTATTTGCAATATTTAAATTATTTACTGTTGATGAGTCACAGTTCACACTTGTATCACAGTCATCATAAGTGGTTAACTATTTACTGATGATGACATTCCTATATTAAGTACTTGGTGACAGCATTTGTGATATGGCAGCTGATTATGTTTATTTACATTACAAGATTTAGGTATGATAATTTTAGAAATGGATATCTGTCTGTCTATCTTATAGACATTATGGCTACTTCTTGACAATTCTAAAATATCTGTAAATGGTTAACCGTTTTCATGTAAGTGTCACAATAGTAGTAATCTTCCCTTGAAAGAGGCTGTGGATGTTTTTACTGCCATAAAATGAAATCTTGCCCATGAAACCACTGCACTTTCAAATATTACAACAAACATGTTCATAGTCCCTGATTCAAACTCAAAGCATTTATTTCAAATAAACCAATAACAGGCACTTTTGAATTGTAGGGAACTGTGAGAATAAGAAAGAAAAACTAAATTAAGATAGGTGTAATTCATAATAGTTACGACATTAGTCATAACTGAATAAAATAAAATGAGTGTTTATCTTACTATATTCATCAGTAATTGTATAAACAGCACTTTGATTGCTATATTACTCATTTCTTCAACAAAATTACATAATAATTGCATTACATACCGTAAAATGTGGTGAATAGAGATGCAGGGGTGAAATGGGACAAAACATTAAAAGTGACTTTATGATTGAAATAATATAGTTTGTAGCCACAAAGGACTCTTAAAGTGTTTACTGAATTATAATTTTTATGAATAAGTGTCCTTGTTGGCAACAAACTATATTATTTCAATGTTAAAATCCGTTTTCAAGTTTTGTCCCAATTCACCCCTGCAGCCCTATTTACCGTGGTACTTTACAAGTTAACTGTATTTAAAAAGTAAACAACATAAAAATATCTAAACAAATGCTAGGAAGTACATAGGCTAACATAAGAAAGCAAAGTACTAGGAATGTATGAACAGATCACATCTCTGGGAGAAAACTTGTTTCAAACCAGATCAACCACTTTTAAGTTGTGACTTGTTCATTAACATAGGTTAAGTACCTACTCTATAATCTTTCTAATAAGCCTTTGACTAGCCTACTACAATGTTTTTTTTTAGTATAAATATTACTATTGAAATGTCTTCATTAGTATTTATTTTATTTTATTTACTGCATGTAAGTTTTCTAAAAATAAAAGATTATATTAGTTTTCTTCAATTTGTTACTTAGAATAAAAAATAGTTTTGGATTTTATCAAGATATTGTATACAATAAATCACATAATAATAATAAATGAGCATCTTGAATTTTTTATCTAACGTAGCGTTCTAGAATTACTTGTAACTAATGAATCATAAATACTTACATAATTAATTATAAAATGGGGATTGACTCCCCTTAGTTTTAGAGGTAGGATCTCTAGCAAATTATACTTATCAACATACCATAGTTCTTAATTAAAATAAAATATTTGTTTCATTTCAGGCAGAGGCAGTTTTGGCAGGATATACTTGGCATCAGATGTTGTTGACAAAGATGTCACTAAATTGAGTGCTAGATATGTAGTGAAAATAGAACCTCACACTAACGGACCGTTGTTTGTAGAGATCCACTGTCTCATTAGAACTGCACAGTATACACAAGGTGAGAAAAAGATGTATTGTTTATGATCTGTTCAAATCTTTCATAAATTATCGGTATTCCAGCTTAATTTCCAATACTAATGTCAAAGATAATGTGGACAGAGTTAAAATTAATAACTTACAATAAAATAACTAAATAGTTTTAAAAACAGACTTGTAAAGTTCTTGTGAAATCTTTGTGAACTAATATCTACTTGTTTCTTGTCAACAGTAAAAGAATGGCGGCTAGAAAACAAACAAAAGCGCATCGGTATGCCTGTTTACATCGCCAGCGGGTCATTCACAGATGAGAGTACAGGCACTAAATACCGCTTCCTTGTCCTACCACGCTATGACATTGACTTACAAAAAATCGTCGCTAGAACTAGAGTTTTAGACCCCAAAAACGTTCTAATACTAGCATTACAAATATTAGACGTATTGGAGTACCTACATAGTCAAGGCTACACACACTCTGATATAAAAAGTTCCAACCTAATGCTTGGTTTCGACGGATCTAGAATTGGTAAAGTGCCCTTTGTAAAACTAACTCCATCATTCCAAAAAGATACAAAGGAGGTTGCTGTGTTATCAGGAAAACATAGACGGGCAAAGCCTACAAAATCTAGGACTTCCAACTATTATGATGATGAGGATTTCGTCATAAAAGAATCTAAGAGCCCAGACGAAGCAAGTGATAATGATAAAAGACTTGCAAATGTTAAAAAGAAGTTGAGAAAGATACTCTCTGATAGAGATAGCAGGACTCTGCACAGACATCATGCATTCAATCTCAGACAGATCTCTAACTATGTCAACTATGAAGATATGAATAGTTCTGTATGCTCGGACCAATCCTATCAGAAACTTCTAGACGATTTTGGCGACAAAAACTTAATTCGCACCACTAAAGAGTTCCAAGAAGATACTAGAAAACGCAATGCAAGGGAGAAAAGAGAGAGTGACCCTGAAAATGTTGATGAAATATATCAAGAAGCCGTGTTATCACAAACTAATGGTCAAATCTATTTGTTAGATTACGGTTTAGCTTCCAAGTTTTTACACTCTGATGGCAAACATAAAGAATTTGGTATGGATGCCAGAAAGGCCCATGATGGCACATTGGAATATAGTTCCAGAGATTCTCACATTGGAGCTCATTCCAGAAGATCAGATCTGGAAACTCTTAGCTATAACTTACTAGACTGGTTAACTGGAACCCTGCCTTGGAAGACCACGGAAGTACTGGCTGAACCTGACCTGGTCCATGCTTTGAAGAAAAACTTCATGAGTGATATCAAACTGCTACTAAAAACGTGTTTTAAGACTGAATTCTACCCTCAATTCATGGAAAAATTCCTAGAATATGTCACAAGTCTTGACTTTACTGAGAAACCTGATTATGATTATTGTAGAAGTTTATTTAAGAGTGAACTGTTGAAAAATGGCTGTGCTAGTGATAAAGAAATATCACTAAACTTTATTGAACCACCCATATCTTCTATGAGTCGCAAACTGTATTATTCAAAGAGATTTGGTAAGAAGAACACAACACCGAGCTTCCTCGCAAGAAATGGCATCAAGAAAAGTTATGAGAGAGAAAATGTTTGTTCTCTCGAAAATGATTTGAAACTGGAACTTTTGAAGCAAACATTGAACACTTCAAGTGACGGCATTCGCAAGCCTTGCGCGTCACGCAACTTCTTCATTTCAGATGCTGATTTAGTGGCCCGTCTGAAAAAAACACTAATGCCACACGAAATATTTGGTAAAAAACTGTCACCTAAAAACTTGCGATCGAAAAAGAAGATTGTGCCTAAAAAACGTAGAGGTGTCCGAACTCACAGAAATAGTATCGGGAAGTTCGGTAATTTAATGGGTTCAGCGCGCCAGTTTACTTGGGCAGAAATTTTGGCTGGCAACCCTGAAGATATAATTCGCAACAGAGAGCGCAACACTGCGGCAGTGAACACAGAGTATGTTGACGACGAGACTTGCAAATATAGGATCAGAAAACTATCAAATGCATCAGACAACAGTGACTCTAATCTACAGTCGCCATTGATGCAAAAAGATTACTTACAAAACATGAACCCTACTTACGCTATGAAAGAAGTTATCGCTTCATTTAAGAGGAAGGTTTCTGGTAAACCTAAGGAGACAGAAGAACCTATTGAAGGTTTAGAAGGGTACACCCCAGCAATGATCAAAGTGTACAGAATTAAAGAAAAAAGGGAAGCAAAAGAGAAATTAGATGCCTTGAAACAGCAATCATCAGCTAAGAAGGAAACTGTTCAGGTCCTACCATGTACAAGGTCTATGAGGAGTAAGAAACCACCTGAACCAAGTTCAAGAATTACGAGACAGAAAGGTAGTATTGACAGCAATAATTCTGTAGTAGAAGTTGAATCAAAAGTAGTTCCTAAGTGTACTGGTAGAACAAAATCTAAGAGTAACAAGAAAATTGCAACTAAGAAAGTTAATAAGGATGTTAGTAAGAAAGTGGAAAAAGAAGTTAAAATTGTTTGCGAGCCTGTTAAAATTGCGCCTAAAGAAACTAAAAGTAAGTGTTATTCAGTATTACGAAATCTGAAACAACAAACTATTTTTCGGTTTTAAATTTGAATGATATTCTTTGGTTAAAAATAAACTCGCTGAATGTGTAAGGCCGTAAGACCTATCGCACCGCCGGTGATAAACGAGAAGCAGGTAGAGTTTGCAACTAAAGCTAGCAACGAACAGCGAGTGCGCGACGAGTGTCGTATCAAGCATGAGTCTCTCAGTAGCTCTTGTAGCTGCGACAAACCAGTCCTCGCTGGTGGTGTGAACAGTCAGCGATCAACTATTTTTATAGTTTTCTCTTTTATTTACACAGGACCTACAATCTTTTGTACTTTCTTGAAAGAGAAAATCGTTGATAGCTAGTCTCTTCCTCGTCGGCGGCGGTGGGACCGGTGTCTAAACAGAGTTATAACATTTGCCACGACTTTACCCAACATATCTTACGTTTTGTTTTTGGTATCCTAACGACAAGCAGCGTCGGCGACCTGTCTTTCAAATAGTATTTTACATAATTTTCTGTTTTCCTTTTCTTTCAGAATCATCACCAAGAAAAAAATGCATTACAGTAGTCACCAACAGGAGGTGGTTGAGAAGTAGTAAACGCAAGAAGTAATAAATTCACATTCAAAATGTTCCATTTCTAATTTTCTAGATTGACGAGTGTATAAGTGTCGCTTTTCAAATCTATAGGTTAAGTTTTAATGTAGGTACCGCCTTGACAATTTTTTTATTATCAAATATTTAACGGGAATTATTTATTATTCAATAATATCCGTTTGTTCTTAATCTATCAATAAGATTGACGGTGTAATGTTGACCCACAATTTTTTTTTATTTGCATATTGAAATTATTGAGGTAAATGAATGTTTGAACAAAACTGTGATTATAATAATTTGAGTTAGACGTACGTAACATATTTGTCTTGATTTAGATAAGCCCGTTTGGTTGAAATGTTCAGAAAAGTGGGCTTTATTCGAATATTTTTTGCATTTATAAAATAATTGGTTTTTCCCAGGTTTTTCCAAGTATCCATGTGATACTTTGGCCGCTTTCATCACTGTCGGCTTGACGTTCCTTTGTGTACTTCCTTAATAAAAATCATTGTTTAAGTTTCGTTGTTTTCTTTTAGAAATTTAAAACCTATTATAATTTTATATGACCATGTTTTTGTGCAAACCATCAGTCATATGGCGCAGTTAAACTGGATGGAAGCAACAAGTTAGCAACTGCAACTTACGATTAGTGGCTCTTGTGGAAGTCTCCACAATATTTAACAATTATCTATCTATATCTATCTTCTATCTATATCTATACATATAATAAATCTGTAGACGAGACGTTTCTGTACATTGAAAATATTTCCAAAAAAAATAGTTGGGGTGTTAAAGGATAACCAACAGATGCCATTTCATCAATTTTTGGAATTTTTGTCTGTTTGTCGGTTTGTCTGTTTGTCTGTTTGGATGTGACAGATTATTGATTTGAACAGGGTCAACGTAAAAAGTACCAAACCAATACGGTTACTTTTTATACTCAAATATGGTGTAGAACTCGGAGCAGTGATTAGTTTTTATTTCATCGCAATCGGTTCACTCTATCAAAAGATATAATCAATTTAAAGTATTCTAGAACAACTTTTTACGTTTTTTAGTAACACGTAACGACATCTATTGGCGCGATATAGTACCTACTAACGAAAACATTTTGTTGTTGTGATGTGAATAATCACGTCCTATTAGTTTATGCTTACTTAAATGACGAAATAACACAGATACCTACTTATGTCTATGTTATTTTAAAAAGTAATGATAATGATTATAATATTAAACAAAATCGTTTTCCATTGATGGTTTATTTAGTGGCGCCTGTGGCGCTAAAATAATTTTAAACAAAAAGTGAGGATAATGTAAGATATTAATAATTAATGTGGTGTTCTGAGCGATAAAGAAGTTAGATAATTATTGATATAGAAAGTTGAGTAACGCAGATCGTTTTTTAACGAAGTTCTTATATGGAGCTTGCGGTAGGAGTTCTATGGGAGAAATCGTCAAATAACGAAAAAGCGTTATGCCTCATTTTTCAAAGTAATAGGTAGATAGAGACACACACACACAGAGAGAGAGAGAGCTATTTTTCATGGTTTCCGAGGATCCTGACCCCGGTAAGTGAGGTCAAAAAGAAAATCAAAGATGGCGGTTGCCTAAATTTTTAACTTTTTCGTCATGGGTGTCGTTTTCATGGTTTTCGAGGGTGCTGAAGTCGAGAGTCAGGTCAAAATGAAAACCCAAGATGGCGGCTGCAATTTTTTTTATCATGTTTGTCGTTTTCATGGTTTTTGAGGGTGCTGAAGTCGATAGTCAGGTCAAAATGAAAACCCAAGATGGCGGCTGCAATTTTTTTTATCATGTTTGTCGTTTTCATGGTTTTTGAGGGTGCTGAAGTCGATAGTCAGGTCAAAATGAAAACCCAAGATGGCGGCTGCAATTTTTTTTATCATGTTTGTCGTTTTCATGGTTTTTGAGGGTGCTGAAGTCGATAGTCAGGTCAAAATGAAAACCCAAGATGGCGGCTCCATTTTTTTTAAATGTTTTGTCATGGGTGTCGTTTTGATAGTTTTCGAGGGTGCTGAAGCCGATAGTCAGTTCAAAATGAAATCCAAGATGGCGGCTGCAATTTTGTTTTGATTTTTTGTCATGGATGTCGTTTTCATAGATTTCAAAGGTGCTGAAGCCGATAGGCAGGTCAAAACGAAAATCCAAGACGGAGGTTGCAATATTTTTATTATGGGTTTCGTTTTATTGGTTTTTGAGAGTGCTGAAACCAATAGTGAGGTTAAAATGAAACTGTAACGGCTTACCCACCGTCGATTGGCCCATGAACCGTTGGTGAACATTATCTTTAAACCATTAACTTTTTTCCAAAGGACTTTTCACCCACATACGTTTTGCCAACATAACTCTACGTCAGTGAATGCTTTACCCACAGAATGTTTTGACCAATAACTTTTCTCCCAAAGAACAAGGCCAACAGACGCCGGGAAAGGTGAAAGTAAAATAATAATAAGACGTAGTCCTTTCTGTGAAAAGGGTATAAAGTAACCTAACCAAGCCTAACCTCGGGGTGCCCTTCGCTCGCTTTGCTCGCTCACTTGAGCCGCCATCATCCCTTCGAACCCTACCTGTCCGAGTCGGGGTGCCCCAAGTCCCGAGCTCGCTTCGCTCGCCCTTGCATCCTAAGTTCTATTTGACATGGGTCAAATGTTCTTTGGGTGAAAAGTTATTGGTGAAAACATTCTGTTGGTTAAGCATTCACTGACGTAGAGTTCTGTTGGGGAAACGTTCGTGGGTCACAAGTCCTTTGGATGAAAAGTTAATGGTGTTGACCAACGGTTCATGGACCAATCGACTGTTGGTAAACCGCTTCAGTACTGGTTGAAATGAAAGTCCAAGATGGCGGCTGCAAATCGTAAAATTCGTAGTGTGTGTCGTTTACATGGTTTTCGAGAGTGCTGAAGCCGATTGTGACGTCAAAATGAAAATCGAAGATGGCGGCTGCAATTTTCTTTTTCTTTTTTATCATGTGAGTCGTTTTCATGGTTTTCAATATAAACTTACACGACTTTGTGTGAAATAAAATAAAATACAACCGACTTAAAAACACACTTCAAAGACCTTTGGTTTCAGAATTCTGTAATTTCTTGCCAACGCGCAACGTCTTCCCAAACTAAGGTTATTTTGCACTTTGTAGGGTTTTGTATGGAAGACGGTTATATTTTTTTGTAATAATCTTTACAATTTTTTTTCTGGTTTTCGGCAGTATAAGGTCTAAATCAAAATCATGTCTAAAGTTTTCATGGGTTTCATCTTCGTAGTTTAAATGGCGGCCGGTGTCAAATATAACCAAAGTTTAATGGGTTGCTTTTTACACGGGCAACTATATGTAGAAGCTCTTACCATTAATGTATTCTTCCTTTTATCATCTAGATATCTCGATGCTTTATAAGGCATAATATTGGTAGGTATATATGATATCTTCAATACCAAGTTAAGAAATTCTAAATTTACCACAGAGAAGAAACCAAGACTTAGAAAAACTAACTTCAAACTTCACCTACTAATCTCAGATATACTTTAGATAAAATGGTGATATGATTTTACAAGTTGGTATTCTAAGACAGACGCAAAATAAAATGGACATAATTATGGCTGTTTGGTTAGATAATCTGCCTCGAGCAGGCGCTTTTATTTTAATTTATTCTCAAAAATCAAAGTGACACTTCGTCGCATTGTCATTATGAACCATGAAGACGCAGTGATTGCAGTAGAAAGGGCCGTGGTAGCGAACCCTAGGTAAGGAAAGCGTTACCAGGCAAGATCTGATGATTCTTCCTTTTCAATGAAGGAGTGGCAATTACACCTTTCCTAAGCGACACATTACCTATTGTTTTCCGACATCCACGCGAACGAAGTCGCGGGCACAGCTAGTCGCATAATATAAGTTGCAAATCAGTAATTGTTTCGGTCATAGATCTATCTGTTTCACGTAAAGCGCAAATGTTCTCATTTAATATATATTAGTCTATGCAAGTGTTCTGTGCGCGCAAGGCTGCGACATGGCATTTGCGCCCTCTATATTACTTTACTCTGCATTTGCGTTTGGCGTTGCGCCTTACAAAGTTCCACTCTACCGTCGTTGGTCTAACTAAAGGACTCTCAAAAAGTACTCTGTGACTAAAGGTCTACATTTGTAGTCTGTAGTCACAGAGTACTTTTTGATAGAGGTAGTTCTACGTTTAATTTTGTATCTTTACCCGTAGACAGGGGAAAACTATTCCATTAAAATGTTTCCTCTATGACTATTCCATCTACGGCATTATACAAGAAGGTCAGTGGTCTACGGCTTTACTCCTCACATTGTCGTTGGCTGAATGGTGTTATAAATATCAGTGGTGTTATCAGTATTTTTATCGCTAGCAACACATATGGATTTCGGAAAATGACATTGATGGATTGACGTTTTGACTTATATGACTAAATAAACTTCTGGACTGGGCATAAATACAAAATTAGCGTGTATACCTACACTAATCGGGCACTTAAGATGGCCGCCTTTCGTAGGGTTGTTTTTGTTTTTTCTCGCACCACACTGTTTTATACAACACGAATGCATGATTTTCCTATTAATGGACACCAAAATACCTAGTTTTTAGACGTATTTCTCTCGAAAACAACAAGAATATTTTGAGCAATCAACCGTTTGACAGCACATCTAGTACAAAACTATTCATAAAACTCGGCACTCAACATGGCGACCGGTCACGCATAGACATGATTTTGACGTCACACAAAAGTGTTACCTTTAGTACTTGACACACATTTAGATGTATCTCTTTTCATATGCAGCTCTTGATTAGCTAAAAAGAAACAGAAAGCTTTTTGACATGTGTGTGTCGTTAAGATAGATATTTTTGTAGAACTATTATTTCTATAGCAGAATAGGCCGTCTCCATGCTTTTCCTATCTCAATGGTTAAGGTGCTGACTTGACATTCTGGACACATTGACTTGACATTGACAGTAATGACACATTTGACACTTCAGTGGTTTGGCTGATTGTACCAAACGATGGATTTATTTTATTATTCTAATTAGTCAATTGCATAAATTGCCGACTCGTCCACTACAGTGATAGTGACAAGTCATTAGGCCGTCAAATTATTAATTTGTATTCATTCAAATTCCTCACGTACATGACATAACCTAAAAGTTCCTAATAATAAAATTCATATGTAAATTCGTGTTTATTTGAACTAACAATGGAAAGTGAAGCAAAAAATGTGGTTCGAGTTGGTTCGAGAAAGAGTGAGGCATGTACTATACTAATTAATCGTATCATATAATTTTGTTGTTCTAAACAGTTCTTGAACATTACATTAATCTTGATAAGTACTGTAACTTTAGGTGACTGCTGACTGCACTGTTTCCAACCCGTTTTCAAAATTCTTGTATTATCCGTGTCTACGTTGTTTACGTAATTATTCTTCATTTTCAAGGTCTCAAGTTACATGGATTTACATTTATTCTATGTCTAACTAATAATAATTGACCTCAATAAACTTTGATAATATTTTCAATTGCTCTTTAGTTTAGGGGTCATTTTTTTTATTTTTTTATAAGGTAAGTCAAATCTTGAGACAGAATTCTAACAGAAAGATCCTACTAAGTAATAATAAATGTGAAAATTTTTGTTTGGATGTTTGTTACTCAATCATGCAAAAACGGCTGAACGGATTTGGATGAAATTTGGCACACAGATAGTTTATAACCTTGATTAACACATATATTGCTTTATATCCCAGTCATATATTCCTGTGGGATAATTTATGACCTCCATGCGAGTGAACAGCAACAACAATAAATTTAACAAATTGTTCTCATTACCTTTGACTCCTTACAACACTCTAACCCACTTTCCTACACTCACTTATTAAATAATTGTAGATATACAAGCCAATAGCTACTTGACCTCTCTTGAAATAAGAGTGAAATCTGATTACAAAACAAATCAGTAGTTCACAAGTACTAATAAGTATCAATTTCCTGTATCAAGTAGAAGTATAGAATGTTCAATAAATAAACTGGATGACTTGCAAACTAAAATATGTTGACACAGTTGTTTTAAAATTAAATTTTACACAATTTACTTCTGATCATGAAGTGTCCTTGTATAGAGAGATTATATAAATTTTTTGGTTCATCTGCTTCCCCCACCCTTATATACGTATACTGAAAAGCTATGAGAGTAGTTACCTAATGAGTGACATCTGTATCATTTGTATCTATCTGTATAATGTCAGCATTACAAGGAAACATTTTTTTTAACTAACTTTAATTTTAAGTTCATTTAGGTATTTTAAACTCAAACTCAAACCATTTATTTCAATTAAACCATTTACAGGCACTTTTGAATTGTCCAATTAATTACCAGCTGCAGATATAAAGCATCTTAAATTAATCATATTGAGTATCTTATTTATCTCAACATCATTTATTACAGACACTGGTAAAAAAACACAATCTTAAACAGAGGTGTCTTAATGTGTCTGCCCTCCTACCTCAGACAGCTTTAGACCTATCTAAGAGAGCCGGGTGATCTGTAACTCAGGAGCCATCCTGAGTTATACATCACCTGGCTCTCTCAGATAGGTCATTATTATCTACTTAAAATGCTGACATCATGTTAAATTGCAAATATGAAAAAGAAGGTTGTTACTAATATTATTTATTTTTGTTTCAGCTGGCTCTTATACAAACCAACTATGTAATAGACTGTTTAAAGAAAATAAATCCTGAGAAGGACTTCACTGTAGGTAAGTAACATAAAATATTATGGCGCTACCTCGAAAATCAAAAATCCTCGAAAACCTACTAAGAGAGCGAAAGTGATGCAATTACTTTTGAAACGCAATAGAAGAGAGATGTGTGTCGGATTGCCGTCCAATCGAACTATGAGAGTGAGGGAAGAGAGTGCACCTGTGTCAGGGCACACACCGCCGAAGGCTAGCCTCCGCTGAAATTGGCCGCCATGGCCGAAATTCGGTCTGGAGGTAGTATTAAGAGGAGTCTCATTGTTTATTCCAGTTACCATGACAACACTCGGAGATCGCATTTTAGACGTATCACTGCCCAAAATAGGAGAGAAGTCACTCTTCACAAAGGATTTAGAAGATGCACTGAGGAATGATACTGTGGACTTTGTAGTACACTCGCTGAAGGACCTACCTACCACGCTACCTGAAGGATTAGCTATTGGCGCTGTTTTTGAAAGGTAAGGTTGATCAAATTATCCAAATAAAAGAAAGATAGAGATCAGATATACAGGGAGATTTTTTAATCACCATCCAAATTTTTCCAGTGTGTTCTACCCATGATTATGAACAACTTTCACTATAGGACCAACTCTGAAATCTCAAAAATATATCAGCTGTTTCATACAAAAGTTCAATACCTGACCAAAATGTATGAAACATCTGTTTTGTTTTTTTCGAGATTTCAGAGTTGGTCCCATAGTGAAAGTTGTTCGTATTCATGGGAAGAACACCCTGTAAAAATTTGGATGGTGATAACAAAATCTTCCTGTATATCATCATCATCTGCCAGCCTTTTCCAAACTACGTTGAAGTCAACCAGACTTCAACGTAGTTTGGAAAAGGCTGGCAGATCCAGTCTAACTGGATGCAGCTGAAACCAGTATTTTACATAAAGCGACTGGCTATCTTTCTTCTATGACTCAGTAACTGGGCAATATGTTACCCCTTGGTAAAACTGGTTGCGGCTGGCAGGGACATTACGCGAAAACTGAAACATAATGTATTCGGTACGTTACATGATACAGAACCCATTGCGTTGAATATTTACGTCAGTTATTAAAAAAAAAAAACAATTTTGCTGTTCCATACATTTTGACTGCGTAGGTATTGCACTCTTCGCTGTCCCTGCCATCCTGTAAATCGATATTAAATGGTACCCTTTGCTGTTTGAGTAGAGAGGTTGTAGTAGTGGTACGAAGAAAGTAAAGAATGTCACTTGCGCTCACACTTATCAAAATTGTTAAGTAATATGAATTTAAGACAGAAAAGAAAGATCATTGTTATTTTTTTCTGTTGACTGTATTTCCCACCTGCACGGTCAATTACCGTTCCCATGTGAAATGGATTTAATAACTAGCTCGTAACGAGGCATTTACTCGTTAATGAAACAACTTAGAGCATGCAGTGGTGGCCCAGTGGTAATGGCGACGACTTACGAGTTGTAGGACGTAGGTTCGACCTCAGACCGGCGCTTTACTTTGTGTAAATTATTCCATCACCACTGCTCTCAAAAGGGTGAAGGAAAACATCGTGAGGAAACCGGCATGTCCTAGAACCAATAATTCGAAGACATGTGACATCTACCAACCCGCAATGGGCCCGCGTGGTCGATTACGGCCCACTCCCTCTCACTGAGAGGAGGCCTGTGTCCCAGCAGTGGGAACGTTATAGGCTGATTAAGTTATGAAACAACTTAATAGCCGCCTTATTCTTAGTAGCTTTCTAAACTTACTGCTAAACGCTAAAATTTGCCAAGCAACTGCAAATTCTGCGATTCTTCTGGCATTGCACATGACTAGGAATAGGTTTGTCGTTCGAAAAGTGCTGATTTTTAACCAAATTTGAATAAATTACTTAAATTTGACTAAAAGTGGCGGTGACCATATTCCACCAGCTATCAATTTTAAATATATTAGGTACCTGTCTGCAATATTCGTACAGATAACATAAAATACAGTCTTAAATTATCTAACAACCACGACTTACATCAACAATAATGCCATAATTTGTCAACATGATGGTTATTTTAATATTATCGCACGTATATTTACCAATATCTATGCAGGTTTCCCTTATCACTTACAAATTACTGAGTCACGTCGGCGTAGTGCCGGTAAAAAGTAAAATCTATACTAATAACTAGCTTCTGTCCGCGACTTCGTCTGCATGAAATTTCTTGTTCCCCCGATCCACCCCATCGCATCGCATCACCTGCCCGCGCTATCACATCGCTTTCGCTTACCATTTGTCCTGACTTTTTTTTTTGCTGGTCTCCTAGGGGTCATGGCATGATGATAAAATAATAGCCTACAGCCTTCCTCAAGAATTGGGCTATCAAATGCAAAAATAATTTTTCAAATCCGACAGGTAGTTCCAGAAAACGAAATAATAGCGCGTGCAGGCGATGCGTTGCGATGGGGCGGGTCGGGGGAACAAGAAATTTTGTTGATTTCAGAGTGACTACTCTGAAATCAACTTAATTGACATTAAAATAAACTTGATATTTGTTTAACTTGAAATAATATTAATTTGAAACATAAGTTTGAATAGACTAGCGTAGTACCTAACCTTCGATCGGTCCGTACGGCTGTTATTACTCGTACCCCCCAAAAGAGTGACAAGTATCTGAAGTAATATTTTAATTAAATTATCTTTCTTTCAGAGAAGACCCAAGAGACGCGCTTGTACTCCGCGAAGACTTCAAAGACCACACGTTAGCTACACTACCAGAAGGCTCAGTTATCGGTAATTATTGTATACAATATACATAACATTTAAATCAAATTTTAAATATAGAACTGATTAAATATTTAATCAGTTCTATATTTAAAATTTCCTGAGCAAATTTGACATAAACCAATTGTTTAAATACTTAGCTGGTGGTTTGAATGTTGGTGAACTCAGGCCTAAGACGTACTACTAATTCAACTTTCATTGGCGCCTCAGGTGCTCTTCGGAAGGCAACGGCAAACGGCAACGTTGCCCAATCGCATTTTGTTTATTTAAGTATTTATTTTACTCATAAAACGGTAATTTAGCTAAATATAAACTGTTGTTAGATAACATATTCATACTCTCATCTCACAGAACTCCAGACATACTGACATGATCGTCTTACATTTAACAGCGAACACATATGTCTGGCTTAGCGTCCAAGATAGCGGCGACTCGACATGTCGCTGATAATTCTGAAACGCTCTCTAGGAAAACACACAAACAAATAACGTTTTAGTGACGTCATTCGCCAGTAAATTGCAAACGCTATGTGTCGGCCACCGCTCTTCTAGAAAACCGTAGCTTTCAAGAACACTTTAAATAAAACGGCATAGTAGAACTAAGCCATTCACCTAAATAGCAGACAGACTGGTGGCAGATAACAGTTGATAAAAGGTACTCTCCCTAACTACGGCCCGCGGTTTTACCCGCATAAGTTTCGATCCCGTTTGAATATCGGGATAAAAAGTATCCTATGTGTTAATCCAGGGTGTCAGCTACCTCCATAACAAATTTTATCAAAATTGTTTGAGCCGTTTGTGCGCGAAGAAGTAACAAACACACTCACAAACTTTCGCCTTTATAAAAATAGTGTGTAGTGTGATCTGTGTGATATTAATATTATACCTACCTATAGCTAAATACATACTCATTCAATTGAATAGCTTTCACGATAAGCAGTGGGTATAGAAAACAATGTATTGTGTTAGACCTGCCGTCACAGACCTAGCTATTGATAAAATTACGGTCATTTATAAAACAAAATGTCGGAAGTATTTGTAAATTGTATCTTGAGTATAAAGTAAATAGCTTTTGCTTCTACGAAATTTCTGGTTTTAACATTATCCATTTTCATGCGTTCTTTCTGACTTTTCTTTGTTTTTGCTCGAGATGGAAGTTTACTTCTTTTTTTTCCTTTTTTTATAAGGTAGGTACTAGGGACCCCACATTACTTTTTAATAAATTCATTTTTGCACAACATTGATCGCTCCACTAAATTATTTTAAAAACCTATTCTGTGTCGAAATACAAGTATAAAACTAACCAGGGGGTTTCATTTATCTCCAATTCGAGACACAAATTATTTATTTATTTATAACTAGCTTCTGCCCGCGGCTTCGCCCGCGTGGATGTCGGAAATTCATGGGTTATAATTTTTTTACGCGGTAATAAAATAACCTACGGTCATTACGTACACTATCAGATCGACAAACTTATTATTTGCGGTTGGTACAGTAATCGGGTCTAGGGACCGAACCGCAAAATTAAGTTTGTTTTTTATTGTATGCCCCCCGGCCCCCCGACCGTACCGCCGCCGCCGCACTGTGGGCTGAAATTCGATTTTCATAGACATTCAAATTTTTTTTTAAATGACGCTTTTTTGGCTTGGGAACGATAGAGTATACCTACTATATGCTATACCAGCGGTCGCCCGCGGCTCCGCCCGCGTGGATGTCGGTTACCGCTGCAAAAAGCCTACCCAGGAAAGACACGGTCAGCAAAATGATTCCCAGGTCAATTCCCAGATTCGGAGGTTCTCAGATTTTGTTGTGCAAGGCGTTGTGAACGTTCAGGTGAAAATTCTCCCATACGACGTATTCTTGCTGCCCGTGCTTGAGAACTATGTTTAGAAAGTTGAGACCTGGCTCTCTTAGGCATTTTCAAATGTTTAAGAAAATGTTAATAGCGTGTAATATTCTAGCTCTGAAAAGAACTGTTGTTTAGCCCTGAAAAAACTGTTGGTTAGCCCTGAAAAGAACTGTTGTTTTGCTCTGAGAAGAACTTTTGCGTAGGTGTAGTTTTAAGAACGAAATCTAAAAAAAAAACACGAAAATTATTAGACTTCGCGCACGACCGCTGCGTAGGGAGCCGACCTCGCGTCTGAGCCGCGCGGGTGGGTACCTTACTTACTCATAGATCTAAACTCCCCTCCCGCACGCGCACCCCCGTCTTGGTGACGCTCACTTCGCAACGGGCCGTGCAGCAGAAATCGTAATATTTAAATTTCGCCATAACTTCAAAAACAAACGTCCAATTTTAATCATTCAAAGACCAAATATTATCTACATAAACTGTACTTAGTGATGAAATAATTTATTTTGATAAGGATTAATAGCATGAGTAAAATAAACGCGTCTAAATGTAGTACAAAAAAAATTCAAGATTTTTAAATTAATAAATAGTTGTTGTGCCTCACTCGTCATAGATAGGTATAGTGTGTCGCGGAGTTTTTTGTAGATATTTATAAGATCTACAATTAATTAGAACATTTTATGGTTCTATCTTTTATAGTTTAGGCAGCGTACGCAAAATAAGTAACTTTTCTGGTTGATTTTTTACACCTTGTGTCCGAAAAACCCGAATATCTTACGGAACCCTATTTTTCCAAAATAAAATATAGCCTATGTTACTCGTGGATAATGTAGCTTTCGAATGGTGAAAGAATTTTTTAAATCGGTCCAGTAGTTTTTGAGCCTATTCATTACAAACAAACAAACTTTTCCTCTTTATAATATTAGTGTAGATTACAACGGCTTGCGCCAATGACAGTAATTAACAGGTAAAACAAAACTAAACTTATTACATAATTCAAAAACAAATAACAAATCAGAGATCAAACATACATAGCAATAACTTTAAGAAGAGAAATTAAAATAAAATCTAATAAAGTGATAACAACATACAACTTATTTACCTAACAAACGTAGCTTTCACAGAACATGAGACAATTTGACATGATCACCCTGAGTGTGTCATTAAAGATGTCACATTCCGGGACTGTCTCCATTAAGGAGTTTATAGCACCGTGCATGCGACACAATGGGGATTGCGCGCGCGACACAGTGCGGCAATGGGATGTGGCGAACAGTCGATGTCGTCGAGTAGGCCTATGTCGCAGGTAGTTGTCAGGTACATAAAGTGTACACAAAGTATTGTGTAGCTCTTGGGAATCTACCATGCTCCTCAAAATTTTTATGGCTGTTACAATCTGATCTCTGGCTCTACGCACTGAAAGGGAATTATATCCTAACATTCCCAGCAGGAAACGAGTAGGATACATAAATGGATAATATCCGTAAATCTTTTTATATAAAAAACGCAGAAAGGCTTTCTGAACCTAAGAAGGCTTTCTAAATTATAGCTTTCAAAACAACTTATGGCAGGTTAACCCGTGTTTTTTTTTTTTTTGTTTTTGTTTTATATAAAATATACTATGACACTCAGCAATACTGTAACTTCCTATTACTGAAAGAATTTTCGGGATCAGATTAGTAGTTCCGAAGATTACCTCCTACATACAAACTTACAAATTTTACCTTTTTATAATATTATTATTATAGTATCGATTTATTTTTATCTTATCCCCCAGGAACATCTTCCCTCCGCCGAACAGCACAACTACGCGGCTCCTACCCCCAACTCAGCGTAGTGGATGTACGCGGCAACCTCAATACGCGACTACGCAAACTGGACACCACCGGACAGTACGCCGCGTTGTTGCTAGCCAGCGCTGGGTTGCAGCGGATGGGATGGAAAGATAGGATATCTAAGGTAGCATGAAGGTTGTTTAGATGAATAGGGACATTAATCTTACAGCTTACCAAAACTCACCTAAACTCTAACGCCCTTATTAATAAACCTATTATATCAGATGAATAGTTACACACCAATTTCTCTCTTTCAGTCAAAGCGTTGTGTAACTATACAGACGCTATACAACGTTTATTAGTAAGGGGGTAATTCTAAGCCACATAAAATGAAACTTTATTTCACTCTCTTTTTTTCATAATTATTTATTTATGAAAGGTTTAGCGCGCTCACACACGGCATACTTATTGTAGGTCCTACAATCGGTCAGATTATTTCGCCCCATGTTATTTAGACCGACTTTTTGGAGGACGTGTGCGTTGCACTATTGCCATCAGTACGTTCTATTTTCCTCATACAAAAATCGGTCACCGATTATCGGACGTGGACGGGCAGCCTTATAGGATTTATATACTTAAAACTATACCCCACAAAACCGTTAAGTCAATTACTCTAAAAATAAACTTTTTCATAATTCAAGTACCGGCCTTTTATATCTATGGTTCCACGAGTAAAAAAAATGTTCTGATTTATAGATCGTCTGTTTTATCGCTCCCGCCCCGGCTTCTATATACGAAAACTATATTGTCTTACCCTGAATCCTCTAAAATATTTTTTTCATACGCAGATCCTACCATGTGCAGACATGAAGTACGCAGTGGGTCAGGGAGCGCTTGCCGTCGAATGTCGGGCAGATAACACAAATATACTAAACATGCTCGCACCCTTCAACCATGCTGAAACTTACTGCAGGATCCTGGCTGAAAGGAGCTTCCTCAAGACTTTGGGTATGTCTCCCAATTTCGAAGTTTAACTTTTATCCAATTACTTAATTTTGTATTTTAGCGTTATGCAATTTAAGTTCATTTTTAATTGACCATTGACAAAAGGTCCTAAATTTAATAAATGTTGGTTTGAAGCTGAGATCCATTGAGCGAGCTTAGACTTTACCCAAGCTTAGTACAGTAAGCGTTTCATACAAAAAATTCACCTAATTCATTTTATGTTTAATGTATGTTTATATTCGTATGAGACGCTTGACAACAGTCGCTTATAGAAGTATGTGCATTAATTACACACGAATAAGGTTCATTTCGTTTACTGTACCTAAGTTGAGTAAAGTCTAAGCACGCTTTATAGATTTCAGCCTGAGTGTGTAGTTGAAATACTTGATATTACCTAACTGCGGTTCTGGAATTCCTTATGAAAAAAATAAGTGAAAAGAAACTATTCAGGAAATGACTGTTCTTTGGTATTTTCATACCTAAACCCAAGAAGTAAAGGCGTGCATACGTAGGCGCGTATGAAATGTGAACCTATTGTTTCGTAATGTAAACGATAGACAATATTGTTGCCCTCCGAATAAGCCTATTTTTATCTCAGTAGCTAAAACCAAAACTTTGAGAGATATGATTTTTTATATTTTTTTGAGAATATCTCAAGCAAAAAAAAAACAAAATGGCTGCCACATAGAGGGGAAGTGGATTGTTCCTCAGTGTGTGTTGTATTAAAATAGTTGCAATATAAGTACCTAGAATATCGCTAGTCCATGACCGGACACACTGTAATATTAAAGTACAAAACCAAATTATAACCCGTTCACAGGTGGTGGTTGCAGCGCCCCTGTCGGCGTATCAACAAGTCTAAAACCCATAGACTCGCAGTTCAAACTCTCCATAACCGGCGCAGTTTGGAGTATGGACGGCAAAACAAAACTGGACCACACATTACAAGAAACTTTCGTTCAAATCAAACGCACACAAAAACACAAACTCAGTCCCACAGAAGAAAATGAATGCAAAAAGGTGAAAATCGACAACAGTGAGTCAGAAGACGAAATCTTATCCCCAACTGAAGTACTTAATGACAAAAATAATGATAAAAAAACAAGTATCTGTGACGACAAAGAAGTTGAGAGTGACACACGTATATTTTGTGGTCTTACGGTGAATCCCAGTATGCCTGTAGATGTTATTATTAAATGTGATAACTTAGGAAGGGATGTAGCGAATGCTCTCATAGATAAAGGCGCTTTAGAAGTCATGAAAGTTACACAGGACATGATCAGGAGTTCTGTTGTCGAAAAGAAATCATGATTGATACTTTTTTTTAGAAGTGAGGCTGTATTTTATGAGGTTCTTAGGAAAAAGGTGGCCTTATGCAAATATTTTTTAATTTATCTATGCAAAATTTGCTTTGTATGTTCGGCTAAAAAGAACTGGAAAAAATTATTATGAATTTGTAAGACATTCTGTCTGCCATCGTAATCAGCCTATAATGTTCCCACTGCTGGGACACAGGCCTCTCTTCAAGAGGGAGTGAGCTATAATCTACCACGCGGGCCCAGTGCGGGCTGGTAGATGACACATGTCTTCGAATTTTTGGTTCTACGACGTGCCGGCTTCCTCACGATGATTTCCTTCACCGCTTTGAGAGCAGTGGTGATGAAATTATTTACACAAGTAAAGCGCCTGCCGGGTTCCAACCCACGATCTACTCGTAAGGGGCCGTCACCACTGGACCACCACTGATCCAGTGTCTGCCTAAGACCCTCATTTTCACTAACACTGATACCTACAATGAATGCCTAGATAAACCCTCGCTGTTGGATTTTCAGACCTCGGCTCAGCGTCGGCTGTAAATTTAAAATGTTTGTACTGCCTCATAAATATTGTTTGTATATAAATTGTAAAAAAAATATGACGAGAAATCGGATGCAGTTTTTGTATATATGTAATAAATTGTAAATTACATTTTATCACAATTTTGTTATCATATAAATGTAAAAGATTTAAGGAAAATATGTTATTATTTTAATTTTTAATGTGGAACATGACTGATTATCATGCAACGACATACCTGTTTGATTCATTTGCGTTTATTTTTGTCGACTTAATGTTGAAATGGGAGTGCCAATATGCAGAAAATTAATTTATGTTGCAGTCAGCAATTACATAATAAGTTATGAATTTATGTTGCAATGAAATAATAAGCAATAATAATAGCAATACCTGAACAAAAAACCTATCTGGTATAGGCTGGAGGAAAAGCCACGACGAGTTCATATGAACGATTGAGTATTCGCGCAGCGATCGCTTTCTGACTCGGGATAAGCCGCCTTTGACGATACGTTGCGTTCGCGCAGCGTCTACGTTCGACAGTCCTTGGATGGATCACCGTCAGATGCAAAGATACAAACTCTTACTCCATTTATTTGTTACTCCGTGAAGGTCGGTGTAATAGTGAATTTATACGGACTGTTAAAATATAAATGTGATTTAATAATAAATCGTGTTGTTTGCATGTATTATACTGTTGTATATCGAATATTTCCGTTTAAATATTGGGTACTTATTTATCATGTTAATAATATACTGCCCAAAGACCTTGTCTAGCATTTATGTTCGTTATAAAAATTATATTTTGGTTTCAAAATTTATTTTGTTAAAATAAAAATTATTTTTAGTTCTAAGGATTAAGTTTAAGGGGGAAGCGCTAAGGTAGCCCGCGAAATTCAAATTTTCTTACGTTTTTTGCAATTTGCTGGTCAGTATTAAGTCGTACGTTGATTAAAATATGATTCGCGGCCGTAACAAATATGTATTTACAGAATTATAATCATTACAATTAGTAATACAACTTGATATGTTAGTGTAATCCTAAAATGTCATGATTTCATGAAATAGTCATTCGGTAGGATTACTTGGTCTTAGAGAATTATGTTGATGACTTTAATGATTATAATTCTGTGAATACATATTTGGTACGGCCGCGAATCATACTTTAATCAACGTAAAACTTAGTACTGGCCAGCAAATTGCAATAAACGCAAAAAAACTTGAATTTCGCGGGCTACCCTGGCGTTTTCACCTTAAGGCTATTAATTAGTACCTTGAACATTAGATGTATTCTGGCCCCTAAATTAGCCCAATTAAGTATAGCTACGGAGAAGAAAAAAATATCACTTTTCAAGATAAACATTTGTGCAGCACTGCATAGTTTAATGAATTATGTAAAAAATCTAGTCTCTGTTTAGATCCCATGACTAAGCGTTAGCTTCTCAAAAGTGACCGCTCTCTAGCTAAAAAAGAGTGAAACCGACTGTGCGGCAAATAGCTGTCTCTATAAAGTTCTACACAGAACTATTGGCCGCACATTCGCTGTCTCTCTCGTACTTTTCGGTCTGTATTCGAGAATGGAACGAGCGTTCTGTTTTCAGTTCTGCAGTCAACTGAATACAGAACTCTCATTCCCGTCACGCGTCGTCACCTATTGCAAAAGGTTACAAAAAAAATTACTAAGTAGTTTTGTTTACCAAAATTTGTTAGCTACAGCATTTCTCAATTTGACCATGATTTGGATCTCCACAAGTCCCTTAAGTTATCGTTAGGACATAATTAGAGAAATTTTATAGAAGTAATTAATTATACAGGGTGTACAGTATATCTTTGTAGTTTGTATTCGATGCTAAATGTAGATTTATATATAGTAACTAGCTGACCCGGCCACGCGTTGCTGTGGCTAACGTTTATGTCATAACGTTTATGTGTTGGATCAAACTGCACACGGTGTACAAATTTGATTAAAATCGGTTAAGTAGTTTAGGAGTCCATCGCGGACAAACATCGTGACACGTAATTTATATATATAAATATTACAGTACAGCTTCCTATATGGTGCCAAATAGACATTTAAAAAAATCCATGTATTTTTTTAGCGACTGCCTTATAAATAAACAAGTCGTGTGCCCGATGGTATTTCCCATGGGCAAAAGCGAACTTCCATACTTTTCATCTCCTATTAAACCATATCAGAGGATGGATTTCAAAAAATCCTTCCCTAGTTTAAAACTTTCGGTATAAAAGGAACTCTTGTGCGACATTTCATGCATCATCACCCAGCGATTTAGGCTGTGCATTGTCTGTCAGTGAATTTAAGAAGTACATAAATAATTTTGAAATTGATATTTCCACCGCCTATGAAGTTAAACTGGTCACCCTGTATCAATGGAGGTAGTACACACGACGACATATCAAGCTATACATTTCCAGTTTTAGCTAACTTCGCATTGTATAGGCTTTTCTACAATGAAAGTCAGCTTATACTGGAAATGTATAGCTTGACATGTCACTGTGCGTACATGATGTAAAACTTGTTTATGGTGACTATTAAATTGTTGTTGATCATGTTAATTTTATTTGAATAAATTGGTGGATGACTTGGGATTTTTGTTTTTTATTGGAGAAAACTTCAATCGTATATTACCTATAAGTAAGTACTTGATTTCCTATCGTAAAAATAATACAATAAATCGCAATCGAACAAAACCCGAAACACGGCAATGAGTGACTGCCGTGTTTCGGGTTTTGTTTAATTGCGATTCGCAAACGCAAATTGGTAATTGTAAGTCACGTTATAATAATAGTTCTATTGCTTGCAGGATAACGTCTGATATGGTTGTTTAAACTAAAAAATACCATCAGCGGTCAGCACAGGCAGACCAGCATGCTGCATGATGATCAAGCAGTTTTCATTGATTAATTGATAATGAACTTAAATAGAACTGTTTTACAGTTGAAAATAATGTGTGGGTATTCGTGCATGTTCGTCGCCGCCGCAGCGCATGACTACATACCCCACAGAGACAAAGCTTCGATGAAGGATTATTAATTGTTCATAATTCAGTTTTTTGTCATTTTATTATTCTAGTGACGATAGCGCACGCGAGCATCCGCGGGACTGCTCGAGCGTGCGCGCGGATCCTCAAAGATCAGCTGCGTCCGTCCGTCGCCGTCGCAGCCACAGACGCAATCACCGGTGTCTGTGGGACCCTAAAATAAAAAACTGCCGTGCTAAAATGTCCGACGACTTATGATTTCCACTTTCTAGCTACGTCCTAGTTCGAAACGACTGGATATTTGTTTTAAGCAATAAACAATTTCTTTTGGGCGGGAATCGTCCCCATGACCCGTAGTGAAGAAGTGAATAGCTCAACCACTGTGCTATCAAGCAATTCTACTTTTCTTCAACGTTTTCTTTTATGTCATACTAGCTGTTGCCCGTTCGTCTGCGATCCAGGTTGAAAAATAGCCTATGTCTATCTCCGGGACCCCAGCTACCCATCTGTAAAATATCATAACGATCAGTTCAGTGGTTTGCAGACGTGAACAGACAGACAGTTACTTTCGCATTTATATGGATTATAACTGAATTGGTACGAGCATGAGTTGAAATAAAACATGTATATTTGTACAATACTTTTATTTCACAATAAAATCTCAATCAAAACTCACAAGCATCCTTAACCAGTTGTGAACACAAAACAAAACCTAAATAAAACTAAGAAATACCTACATTATTATTGAACTTGCATAATTCCACCTACCCTTCCTTGAAAAGTTAACAGACGTTCTAATGGCGGATCGATTTTCAAGCACATTTTGTATCACAGCCCAATGCACGTACTTGGAAAATTTAAGGTTTTTTTTTCAAAGTCAATTTAATCTAGGATGAAATAATTAAAATAGTAGTTCTTTGATGGGTTTTTTTTTTTATAATTAACTTATCTGTCTAGTAAGCAGATGCTTGATGTGTGTTTTCGAACAAGATGTGGCGAGCGCAAAATGTAACATTACGACTTCGCAACATCGTCACTACGGTCGGCAAGACTGGTTACATGTCTGACGAACGGGCTACAGTCAGAGAAAAGTTACATTTAAATTGAATGTTGCATTGTTTCATAAACTACTGCTACATTGACGCAAGGCGCTGTTTAGTGTAATTAAAATTAATTAATCAAACTTATTACTTCAAATTTCTTAAATTATGCATTAATTGCGAAAGAATAATCGATAAGGATGAATGCCTATAATGAATAAATATTAAATTAAATCAGTAAATGGAAGTCACGGCAGCGGCGTCAACGTAGCGCTATCTATCGACCAAAAATGGAAAATTCCATGATTAGCGAGATATTGAAAATATACTATGAAAATATTCTCCTCTCCAACTGTGGTGGACTTGGTTTATTCGACATCTTCTTCTTGCAGCATCTTTCCGCTTGCCTTCATGGATGCTCGGAGCCTCTCCGAGACCTCGGGCAGCTTCTTCAGGAGCAGGTGGAAGATGGGGGCAGGCATCGTTTGTTGGAGTACCTAGAGAGTGGTAAAAGGTTTTAGTAAAACGATTTGGGGTCAACCAGAAAGATTTTTGAAAAAACAATTTTGATTTAAAAAGTCCAAGATCTTTACTGTCATTTGTAATGAACAAACAAATGCAAATATTAGCTAAAGCCTTCATCTTTTATAAAAGACATCATAAAATAGAATAGATATTGTTTGCAAGAACCCAAAAATTGTAAGTAAATTAATACATAGTTAATTAACACCCCCCCAAAATGAGCTTGCAATGTTCATTTTCACTTGCACTTCTGGTTTTCCGAACAAATGAGTGACATATGAACGATCACGAATTTGCGCGAACGATGGTTTTGGTTAGGGCGCTGGGTTAGTCTATGATTTAAACTGCAATCCAAATGGTGTTCAGGGCCTAAAAAACACAAATACTTACACTAAGAAGCTGCTGCGTCTGTCCGCAGACGGCGACGGCCTGTCCGAGATGCTCGACGCCGGCTTCCATGTCGCCGGCAGCTAACAGCTCCTCACCAAGCTGAATCTGAAAGAAACAGATTTTCTGGTCTTGCAATACTTGACATAAAGTGTGCACACTGTGCACGTACCTTTACAGTCAAGATAGGTAACCTATCTTCACATCAGAGCATACTCTCGTAACCTGTAGCTATCAGAGACATAAAAGTAATGGTAGCTGAAACCAGCAAGCGATGTATTACTATTACTTACAAGGGACTGGAATTTTATTGCAAATGTTGCGATTTTACAACCATCATTATTATCCTGTTAAGAACTTCTTCATTTTGGTATCAGGTCGTCAGGTTGTGTTTAAGCTATGTTGTTGAAAGTAGAAATTGCATTGGGACAATATACGCAAATGGAGGTCGATAGATAGCGCCACCAGCATAAGCATTAACCAGAACGTTTGAGATATTATTAGACATAGAATAGAATACTCTTTATTATGTACACCATTAATATTACAGACGATTTCCGCAATTAGACTCCCATTCGGTCCGTTGTGCGTTAATATTACAGATATAAATGTAGAAATTTTGAAAAGGGTGACACAATGGGCAGTCTTATCGCTAAGAGCAATCTTTCCCCCTTCTTCTTCAAGCAAGCAACCTTACTTCTTTTTTTTTCATAGTGATTGATCATACCTGTTGAAGGAAGAACCTCTGCATGGCCTCGTGGTCACTCATGTCGGGTAGGGGACCACCAATTGTGCGCGATCGAGATGCATTCTGTTGGGCTTTCTGTCTGCCTGGAAATGATACAAACAATACTATTCAATTTAAATGGTTCAAAGGTTCTATTCATTTCAATTTCAAATGGTTTTAGGCAAAATGAAGATTTGATCTTGAAGATTTTAATACTAGCGTGTTATGGTTCAATTGTTGATAATTATACTAAGAAGGCAACAATGGAAACAACACGTTTGCTTATTGCAAAAATTTTATCATAGATATGTAGTCTCAAAAATAGTTTAATGTTGCATCATCTCTTCCATAGCTTTTATCATAACTTGATTAATTTAACTAATACAACAATGCTTAAGAGCGTTTACGCCGTACGGCTTTTCATACAAACTTTCAAGCCATTGTTTTTCGAAATGAATGAACCAATTTTAATGAAACTTCATACGCATAAGCGGGATACAAAGGTCTAAAAAGTTAGCAGAAAACATTTTCGAAATGTCTTATTTAAAAAAAGATAACTGGAAATCTCTGTTTCTATGGAAACTTTAAAATCGGACTAATTTGGCTGTAACACAATTTTTCGAAAATGTTCTCAGCTAACTTTTTAGACCTTTGTATCCTGCTTATGCATATAAAGTTTCAGTAAAATCCGTTCATTCATTTCGAAAAACAAGGGCTTGAAAGTTTGTATGAAATGCCGTACGGCGTAAACGCTCTTAAGAGGAATCCCACTGTAGTGATGATGTTTCTCAAGATAAAACTGTAATTTTGGTTAGATCATGAATAAAAAAGAAATAGAAAATATTTTATTTATCTTTCCCACTTAATTAAATTAAATAAAAAAATTAAATTAATTAATTAAATAATAAATATTTTTTTATTAAATTTAATATTGGCACACTTTAGGTCATATGACCTAAAGTGTGCATTTGAATTCTTCAAATTGTCCATTAATCTAAAACTTATAGTCAAATAAAACCTCTTGCAGCACATATATGAGAACTATAAGACAAAAATAACATCAACGGAATGTTTAACAGATGTTCAAAAGACCAGTTACAAACTGTACGCATAAAACAAAATTGACTACGATTCTTTTTATATGGTTCTTGAGAAACACAACTCTATTGAGAGTTTATACATTATTTTTAACCCGTCTGCGGAATAATTAAATGCACTGATGCGTGAATAATCTCTTTGGTTCAAAGTTTGAGATAAGGAGTTATAGAACTCACGGAAACATATACACATACTAATGAGATACATATTGTAGCAATCTACTAATTACTTTCATCTGTGGACTATTGATTTACATATTCTTCTCCTTAGCATGTAAATAGATCTGGCAATTCTGCTACATGCTTGGCGCCATCACTAGAGTCCAGTAATGTGAAGCTGACAGGACACACAGGACATGATATTAAGTATCCCATTGTGTGTAGGAACAGCACCACATTTACACTTCAAAGCGATTTACTTATTGATAATGGAGTATGTATTTTGGCTTCAGAGACATAAGTATATATTTACTTACTTTAGGAGCCAGCTGTTCAAGCTGCTTTCAACCACCACTTGTACAATTACATTTATTTTATGACTAACTATATGCATCTGTTTAGCTTCGTACAAACTTATTTTTTATTTATGTGCTGCTCACAAATAAATGCATTTATGGGCTCGCTTATATCATTTTGGACAAAAGCTGATTCGCATGAGTAGCATTATAATATATATCTACATATCTGTGCACATGTCATATTTGTTATAGTTTTAGCCTATTGCAAAAGCATGTTGGCACAGTCTACCAAAGTAGTGTAACTAATTTTGTTACTGTACATACTACTATGTAGAAAGTTATTATTAAAAAAAATAGTTACACAATTAACGAGCACATACGTTTTAGTTATCGTTTTCTGTGATGCAGTGTTGAAATGATACAGTTATTGAAGCGAAAATTGATTGATGCATGATGTTGTAACGATATTCCTTGTGAAATTTTTAGGTTAACAAAAAATAATAAAAATGTTTGGACAGCAAAATTAACGGTGGTTAGATGCAATAATAAGAACGTTTATTCGGCTGTTCATGCTGTTTTCATTCAAAAATATAAAAACTTACGTTCTCTCAACTTCTTTTTGAAAAGAGGATCCTTGCGACGTTGTTGGTCAAAGTACACACAATATCCTAGGAACAAAGTTCCAGCTATTCCAACTGCAATTCCTAAGGTAGCGCGCGTAATCTCCATGCTTTTAAATTCACTTGCGTTGTTTTATTCACATAAAATATCAACTCGCTTTTGTTAGAGAATTTTGAGATCCGCCATTTATGAAAAAAAGGATTATTATACTGGCAGCACTGTTTTCTTACTTTTTGCGTTTACAGAATCACAGATAAGAAAATTGTACTAGTCTCTCAGAACGTGGAACATAGTTATTGTTTTGAGACTAGTCTATTACGCAATCGATTACTTTGCAATAAA
This sequence comes from Gortyna flavago, assembly GCA_963669345.1. Lineage (NCBI taxonomy): Eukaryota > Metazoa > Arthropoda > Insecta > Lepidoptera > Noctuidae > Gortyna > Gortyna flavago. The sequence continues at coordinate 8,663,050 of OY770150.1, read as the reverse complement.
TCACTTATAAATATAATATAGATCTAAGTAAAAGGCTTATTACAGGCTAAAACCCCTATTACACTATACGATATTTAGGGCTCGATATTTAGGTGACGTGTTTTTTTTTATGGGCTCTTATTTCATTTCGGGAAAGGGGGGCTTACGACTTATATCGTGTAGTGTAGGAAATCGGAAGCTCACAAAGTCACAAGTCACACAAATCGTACAGACAGTGTTGCCAGACATTTTGTGTGACGAATGATCATCCGATCGTAGTCGTATTCAATAAAATACAAAGACAATGAAAGACAGCCCGCCCAACGGTAATAAACGTACGACCGACTCCTTGTCACAGACTTTAAAATATCAAGGTCCATGCTTTGTTAATAATAAATTGTGAATATTTGTTTTGGTAATAATAAATAATGTTGATTTTTTGAAGAAAAGGAGTATAATAAGAAATAATTTTGTGGGGAATCAGGATTTTGCTCTCCCCAAATTCGGGGATTTTGACCAATGATTTTGGGGAATCTGGAAAATAGGCATTGGCATAAGACTATCCTAGATCGTATACAATTTAGGAAGTAGAGCGATTGGACCTCCAATTTACACTAAATCGGATCCAATCTGTTCTAACTGCGATTATATTTGTATGTTGTACACACGGCTACACATCAAGCTATACATAACCAGTATAAGCTGACCTCTGATTGTACGAAAAACCTATACAATGCGAGGTCAGCAAAAACTGGAAATTTATAGCTTGATGTGTAGCCGTGTACATACAACATTTGCCGATTTTCTAGTTAGCTTTCCTTAAAATTGGATAAAGTTTGTATGTATTGTAATAAGCCTTTAAGTATCAATTTGAAAAAAAAACCCTATATTAGCTATTGTTAAGTTGGATCAAAGGCTTAATAAAAACAAATAATAGAAAATAAAAGTTACATAACGAACTAGTGAACAAAGATCTTTATAATTTTTGAGTTGCCTCATCAAAATTTGTCATATGTACACATGACTGAAATTCAGTATTTATAAATACTTTCACTATTCCAATCCTTATAATATCTATTTATGCCGAAGGACCCTTGTAAGAAATTCGCGTGTGCCATCCAGAGATGCCTTGTTGGTGAGTTTTTTCACTATAATTTTATTTAAGAACCTCTTCGCCGACAGCCAACATAAAATCAGTCGCCATCTTTGCTTCAACCTTTCAATCGCCTCCACAGATTTGCGGGCGTTTCATCGCCGTTTTTCAATGTTTTGCTCAACTAAATCGTTACAGTTTTGTTGTAAAGCCACGTAAAAAGTTTCCAATAAATTGTGTAAGTGATAAGTGCGAAAATGAGCTTTTTCGGGTTCGGACAGACTGCGGATATTGAAATCGTATTTGATGATGCTGACAAACGGAAGGTTGCCGAAGTGAAAACGGATGAAGGCAAAAAAGAGAAGTTATTGCTGTATTACGATGGTGAAACCGTCTCGGGTAGAGTGAACGTCACCCTGAGGAAACCCGGATCGAAACTTGAACACCAAGGTATCAAGGTCGAGCTTATAGGTCAGATTGAATTATTCTATGACAGAGGCAATCATCATGAATTTATATCATTAGTGAAGGAGTTGGCCCGTCCTGGTGACCTATTACAGCATACCTCGTATCCATTCGAGTTCGCCAATGTAGAAAAACCTTACGAAGTTTACACGGGCGCTAATGTCAGACTCAGGTATTTCCTAAGAGCCACGATCGTTCGCCGCCTCACAGACGTTGTAAAGGAGGTGGACATCGCTGTCCACACGCTGTGCAGCTACCCAGATGTACTAAACTCGATAAAAATGGAAGTAGGCATTGAAGACTGCCTACATATAGAATTTGAGTACAATAAATCCAAATATCATTTGAAAGATGTAATTGTTGGTAAAATCTATTTCCTACTCGTCCGCATTAAAATCAAACATATGGAAATATCAATAATTAAAAGAGAAACAACAGGCTCTGGGCCTAACACATTCACAGAGAATGAGACAGTTGCAAAGTATGAAATAATGGATGGGGCCCCTGTTAGAGGGGAAAGCATTCCTATAAGAGTCTTTTTGGCTGGCTATGACCTCACACCAACAATGAGAGATATAAACAATAAGTTCTCTGTGCGGTACTACCTAAACCTTGTGCTAATGGACACCGAAGACCGGCGCTACTTCAAACAACAAGAAGTCACACTATGGAGAAAAAGTGACAAGTCTCGACTACCATTACATAATGCACACATCCCTCAAACATTGTCCCATCCAAGTCACCCAATCCCAAGACAAATGAGTGCTTCTAGTGAAGACAACTCCATCAGGGCAGTATCTCCATCCAATCCTAATCTAATGCAGAGATCAATCTCTCCATCCATGAATGATGGAGAGAAACATAACGGACCTTCTGAAATGGAGCAAGATCAACCTGATGTGATAACGAACAAACTATCCAACATGCACATTGAAAATAATCAGCTTCAGGAAGAAGACATTGAAGATGAACCTGCCCCTCTTGTAGTGGAGAAACAAATGATACCTGAAAAACCACTTTTGGCAGAAAAGCCACTTTTGGCAGAAAAGCCTCAAGTTGCGGAGAAGCCAGTAATTGCTGAAAAGCCTGTTCTAAACCGGCCCGAAAGTGAAGCTAGTCCGAGTCAATAGCCGATATGTACATGCGCAGTCAACTTGACAGGCGCCGAAGATATGAACTGTATGTTTTCATATTTGAAAACTATCATATAAAGGAACATAGTTCTATTAACTTTTCATGTGGTTTCAGCAGACATAGTTTGTGGTCTACAAAGAAAAGTTGGTACAACTGTGTCCTATACAGAAATTGTTGTAGAATTCAGGATTTCTATTATTAAAATGTTGAGCTGTATAAATCGAAATTATTGACATAGTGAGTACTGTCAGCATTAAATGGAATATGGGCTATAATTGTAAGTGTACATCATGCTATCATTGCAAAAATAGCTGCTGAAATATCTTCAGATATTTATTATATTATATGCAAGTTATTCTCCGAAATAGAACCTTATTGCAGCAGTATAAAGAACATTTTAGCACAATATCAGTCATTTGGAGTCTCAAAGGCCTTTGTTTTTTTGCATGTTAGGGCTTGTTATTTTTACTCAAGTAGCATGTGCTTGTTTGGGTGTTTTAATTAAATTGTTTTAGTTCAACGACATTTTAGATAATGAAATAGAATTTTGAACCAAGGTCAATAAGACATGATAAACTCACATCACTTTTTATTTGAAATTGTGCAAAAAGTTTTTTGTTTTTATTGTAACATGTGTATAAAAGTGTACCATCATTGAATTGAAACAGTACAATATCTATATTTAATATCAAGGCACTTATCATCTGTTTGTTCACTGTTGAAAGCAAACTTATCTACACCTCACATTAAATTGTGTGTAATTTATTTATCTGTAAATGTTGAATATTTTCAATGTCTGAAGCTAAATAGTGGTGGTCCATTTAATCAGTATTACCTACTGATTAATTAACAAAAAATGCAGGTTTTGTAAGGATTTTTTTTTTTTCACGATGACAGCACAGAGTAAAAAGTGTAAAAATGTATTATAGGGCCAATGAACTTGATTAGCATTTAAAAACGGTATGCTTTTTCAGTGCTGAGACTTACACTTTTACATTGTTTTTGCTATGTATGCAGCCCACATTCTTTTACGTAAATTGATTGCATTAATCAAATTACACATAAAATTAATTTAATTCGACACAATTAAATGTAGACAGTGAGCAGCTTTTTATTAAATCACACACATTGTCATTAATTTCGCCAGATAGATTGTTTTCATAGAAAATTGTCAAAAGTGTGATTATACATAGTGTGTATATTAAAATTTAAAAGAAGTATTTCTAAGATATTTGGGAAGTCAAAAATGTAGGTGTCGGAAAATATAATACGCGAAAACTTTAATTTTTATTATACAAAAATTGCTTCATAATATATTCTAGTTAAGTTTTGCGGTATATTTTGATGATTTTTAATTTTTAGCACGTCTGGATCTGCCATTCTTATCGTTTTACAAACACAATTAAATAATTTTACAATAATTTAAGAGTCTGATTTTAAATATGTATTACTAGCCCATTCTACCAAATTAGTTTTGTATAACAGTATATAGTTTATCAGCTTTGTAGACTAATAATACGTATCATATTCATCCCTAGTTTGAAGTACAGTACTGACTACCTTAAAATGTGCACAGAACGAAAAAGCCGAGACGAATCACGTAGTCCTCTGTAGCTTTGAAAATTGCAAAAATGTCAATAAAAAATATCTAAACTTTACTAAATACCACGGAGTGCCATTGTTATTTAGCAGAGCTCATTATTTTATTGGTTTCTATAAAAACTCAGTATCGGAAAATTAGGGCGTGATTTCTCTCTAATCTTTTTGTTGAAGAACATCAAACTTTTGGTTGTTAAAAACATTTAATCGATCTAAATATTGATAATTTTTTTATCAATTACCGCGCATTGTATGGTTTGGTTAATCAGTATAGAAACTAACCGATTGTGGTTTAAATGCATGTATAAGACCTTAATGCTAACATTTGAACGGCCAGAGCTCAGAAAAGTATGCATATGTTGGTCTGAAGCTGCCCAGTAATTCTTAATTTGTAAGCTCACACATAAGAGCTCTCACTTTTTAGAAATGTAATTTTGTATTCTAAAAGTGATTTGTTAAAGCAATTTAAAAGTGTTTGGGGTTTGTTATTTGTACATATCATTGCATTGTTAAACAATGCACGACCATAGATTGTAACTACACCAATTTATTTCAATTGAATCCGTCAAGAGAGCAGCCAGTACCAAACTATGTCACCATATTAGGAAACTATTAATGCGAGACATCCATTGATTCTGGCGCGAACGAAGCTCCATTGCAATGAACATAAGGAATAATTTTGATATAGCTTCGATAGTAACAATCTGAATCTAATAAGACAACTGTCTGTAAAAAGTATAGTAAAAATATGTATTGCATATTTATAATTAGTTTAAGTTTTAAAAGTTTTACAGCCGATGGTCGCGCATAGAAATGCCTTATTATCAGCATAATATAGCGTTCAAGAAACAGATCCAACTCATCTGTTGAAGGCTCTTGTGCTGTCCATGGATAATTTATGTAGATTCTATCCATTATTTTTATGTAAATTAAGTAAAGTTACAAATTAATGAAAATATTGTGTTATATTTTAATTGTTTGGTTTTAGTATCACACTGTATAATAAAGATACCTATCTTGTTTCTATTGAGATTAAGGCGGCATGTCGATTGTAACATTATTGTTAATAAAATATATATGTATAAATTGCTGAAAACGTATTTTTATTGTTTTACGTGTCTAATTGCATTAGTTGTGCGATAGGTCTAATTACTTACGCTAACAAACCTTCTAGAACAAGTCACATGTACCTATGTACGCATAATAAAAAGACCACAGATAAAGACTAACAACATTCAAGAAGAGGTTTCTTCTATATCTATATCTATCTATACATATAATAAATCTGTAGACGAGACGTTTCTGTACATTGAAAATATTTCCAAAAAAAATAGTTGGGGTGTTAAAGGATAACCAACAGATGCCATTTCATCAATTTTTGGAATTTTTGTCTGTTTGTCGGTTTGTCTGTTTGTCTGTTTGGATGTGACAGATTATTGATTTGAACAGGGTCAACGTAAAAAGTACCAAACCAATACGGTTACTTTTTATACTCAAATATGGTGTAGAACTCGGAGCAGTGATTAGTTTTTATTTCATCGCAATCGGTTCACTCTATCAAAAGATATAATCAATTTAAAGTATTCTAGAACAACTTTTTACGTTTTTTAGTAACACGTAACGACATCTATTGGCGCGATATAGTACCTACTAACGAAAACATTTTGTTGTTGTGATGTGAATAATCACGTCCTATTAGTTTATGCTTACTTAAATGACGAAATAACACAGATACCTACTTATGTCTATGTTATTTTAAAAAGTAATGATAATGATTATAATATTAAACAAAATCGCTTTCCATTGATGGTTTATTTAGTGGCGCCTGTGGCGCTAAAATAATTTTAAACAAAAAGTGAGGATAATGTAAGATATTAATAATTAATGTGGTGTTCTGAGCGATAAAGAAGTTAGATAATTATTGATATAGAAAGTTGAGTAACGCAGATCGTTTTTTAACGAAGTTCTTATATGGAGCTTGCGGTAGGAGTTCTATGGGAGAAATCGTCAAATAACGAAAAAGCGTTATGCCTCATTTTTCAAAGTAATAGGTAGATAGAGACACACACACACAGAGAGAGAGAGAGCTATTTTTCATGGTTTCCGAGGATCCTGACCCCGGTAAGTGAGGTCAAAAAGAAAATCAAAGATGGCGGTTGCCTAAATTTTTAACTTTTTCGTCATGGGTGTCGTTTTCATGGTTTTCGAGGGTGCTGAAGTCGAGAGTCAGGTCAAAATGAAAACCCAAGATGGCGGCTGCAATTTTTTTTATCATGTTTGTCGTTTTCATGGTTTTTGAGGGTGCTGAAGTCGATAGTCAGGTCAAAATGAAAACCCAAGATGGCGGCTGCAATTTTTTTTATCATGTTTGTCGTTTTCATGGTTTTTGAGGGTGCTGAAGTCGATAGTCAGGTCAAAATGAAAACCCAAGATGGCGGCTGCAATTTTTTTTATCATGTTTGTCGTTTTCATGGTTTTTGAGGGTGCTGAAGTCGATAGTCAGGTCAAAATGAAAACCCAAGATGGCGGCTCCATTTTTTTTAAATGTTTTGTCATGGGTGTCGTTTTGATAGTTTTCGAGGGTGCTGAAGCCGATAGTCAGTTCAAAATGAAATCCAAGATGGCGGCTGCAATTTTGTTTTGATTTTTTGTCATGGATGTCGTTTTCATAGATTTCAAAGGTGCTGAAGCCGATAGGCAGGTCAAAACGAAAATCCAAGACGGAGGTTGCAATATTTTTTTTATGGGTTTCGTTTTATTGGTTTTTGAGAGTGCTGAAACCAATAGTGAGGTTAAAATGAAACTGTAACGGCTTACCCACCGTCGATTGGCCCATGAACCGTTGGTGAACATTATCTTTAAACCATTAACTTTTTTCCAAAGGACTTTTCACCCACATACGTTTTGCCAACATAACTCTACGTCAGTGAATGCTTTACCCACAGAATGTTTTGACCAATAACTTTTCTCCCAAAGAACAAGGCCAACAGACGCCGGGAAAGGTGAAAGTAAAATAATAATAAGACGTAGTCCTTTCTGTGAAAAGGGTATAAAGTAACCTAACCAAGCCTAACCTCGGGGTGCCCTTCGCTCGCTTTGCTCGCTCACTTGAGCCGCCATCATCCCTTCGAACCCTACCTGTCCGAGTCGGGGTGCCCCAAGTCCCGAGCTCGCTTCGCTCGCCCTTGCATCCTAAGTTCTATTTGACATGGGTCAAATGTTCTTTGGGTGAAAAGTTATTGGTGAAAACATTCTGTTGGTTAAGCATTCACTGACGTAGAGTTCTGTTGGGGAAACGTTCGTGGGTCACAAGTCCTTTGGATGAAAAGTTAATGGTGTTGACCAACGGTTCATGGACCAATCGACTGTTGGTAAACCGCTTCAGTACTGGTTGAAATGAAAGTCCAAGATGGCGGCTGCAAATCGTAAAATTCGTAGTGTGTGTCGTTTACATGGTTTTCGAGAGTGCTGAAGCCGATTGTGACGTCAAAATGAAAATCGAAGATGGCGGCTGCAATTTTCTTTTTCTTTTTTATCATGTGAGTCGTTTTCATGGTTTTCAATATAAACTTACACGACTTTGTGTGAAATAAAATAAAATACAACCGACTTAAAAACACACTTCAAAGACCTTTGGTTTCAGAATTCTGTAATTTCTTGCCAACGCGCAACGTCTTCCCAAACTAAGGTTATTTTGCACTTTGTAGGGTTTTGTATGGAAGACGGTTATATTTTTTTGTAATAATCTTTACAATTTTTTTTCTGGTTTTCGGCAGTATAAGGTCTAAATCAAAATCATGTCTAAAGTTTTCATGGGTTTCATCTTCGTAGTTTAAATGGCGGCCGGTGTCAAATATAACCAAAGTTTAATGGGTTGCTTTTTACACGGGCAACTATATGTAGAAGCTCTTACCATTAATGTATTCTTCCTTTTATCATCTAGATATCTCGATGCTTTATAAGGCATAATATTGGTAGGTATATATGATATCTTCAATACCAAGTTAAGAAATTCTAAATTTACCACAGAGAAGAAACCAAGACTTAGAAAAACTAACTTCAAACTTCACCTACTAATCTCAGATATACTTTAGATAAAATGGTGATATGATTTTACAAGTTGGTATTCTAAGACAGACGCAAAATAAAATGGACATAATTATGGCTGTTTGGTTAGATAATCTGCCTCGAGCAGGCGCTTTTATTTTAATTTATTCTCAAAAATCAAAGTGACACTTCGTCGCATTGTCATTATGAACCATGAAGACGCAGTGATTGCAGTAGAAAGGGCCGTGGTAGCGAACCCTAGGTAAGGAAAGCGTTACCAGGCAAGATCTGATGATTCTTCCTTTTCAATGAAGGAGTGGCAATTACACCTTTCCTAAGCGACACATTACCTATTGTTTTCCGACATCCACGCGAACGAAGTCGCGGGCACAGCTAGTTCTTCGAATAAAAATGTTTTTATTATGTGGTTAGGTATTTATAAATACAATGAAAAAAATCAAACCTACCATTACTGATGAAAATAACCTGTATTAGGTATATTAGGGGACTTCCCTATTTGTAACAATCTAAGGAAAAAAATATAGTTTTCAGAATAGCCTTCTAATTCTAAAACCTGTAAATACGAAAGATGGACTTTAAACATTACAGAAATTACGGTTCTTAATTAGTTAATTACAAAGGAAAATCTGCAAGCAAATGAAGAGCGAGTTAATTTTGATGCAGGTATTAACTGTCGAATAAAAGGCGCTTGTTCGGTCGTAAAACAAAGTATAATTTAAGTTACTCAAAAGTAAAAACCATAAGGTAGAAAAAGCATAAACAAAAGGTATAAAAAGGTAAAATATCAAAAAGAAGAAAATGTCTTGCACAGTAGGTATAAAATGTGTGTATTTGCGGCGTTATCTGACCGACCAGTTATTTATAGCCTAGTATTATGTATAAAACATAGACCGTACCGCGAGCCGATTAACTAATAAGGCATTGATCCTAATGGTTAGTTTACATTAGAAATTAGATAGGGAGCCCGGGATTAGGGGCCCGTGGCTAAATAATAACAGCCGCACAGGTCGATCGATCAGGTTATGCTACGCTTGCCGCGGTAGGTCTGTGGATGGGTGACCATCTTTACATACCGTGTCCCCTCCGTGCCTCGGAAAGCACGTTAAGCCGTTGGTCCCGGCTGTCATTCGTGGATCTTTGACAGTCGTTGCGGGTAGTCAGCAGCCCGAAAGTCTGACAGCCAGTCTTACCAAGGGGTATCGTATGACCCAGTAACTGGGTTGTGGAGGTCAGATAGGCAGTCGCTCCATGTAAAATACTGGTATTCAGCTGCATCCGGTTAGACTGGAAGCCGACCCCAACATAGTTGGGAAAAGGCTAGGCAGATGATGATGACATTAGAAATTAGATGATTTTATACGTCTTTCTTCCCCGACCAAAACCACCCGTCCCGTACCTACCTAGGTACTAATAAATATCGCATGATCTTATAGTGGACATAATTATCTCTCTATGTAAGTAATTTTACAAAGTAGGTATACATACTTAATCCGCATACAATTTTTCTAATCAGCTTGATTCAGCAAGCTTGAAAACTTTTAGTGACTTAATCCTAGTACGCCGGGCGATGTTTTCATCACGCACTGGATTTTCAACTCTAGGTTAACAATTGTTAGTCGAGAGTATTAACATGCTTGGCTTTTAAGCCAAGCGTTGAAAATCCAACGAGAGTGCGCGTCAAAAAATAAACTGTTTGATTTTAAACTCTCGGCACTAAAGTGCGTTGAAAATCCAGTGCGCGATAAAAAATCACCCGTGGCGTGGGTACGAGGACTAACGCTGTTCTGTGGCCGCCCCCTTTTTGATAACGCGTGATAATAGACCATTCTAGTTTTAGTCAACGGACTTTCCGACAGTTATGAGAAAAACACGATAGCTATTTTTTTTTTCCAGTTAGTAGGTAGATACCTACTTTCTGATCGTGGAATATAGCTTGAGTCGATAAAATGGTCGCTCGTCACCCAGGAATCGACGTAAAAGATCTTGTGAGTGAGAATACAAAAATAGAGTTCCTTAAAGTCTCGTCCCCACTAGGAACATTTGTCGAGCGACATGTGTCCCCGGAGACATCGGGCGACGTCGGACGACATCGCCGCGACATTGTTGAAACTGTTCCTTGTCGCACAGTCGATGAAGACTACTCTTCCTTTCTACCTCTACAGGTTCGACTGAACTGATGTGGACGGAGACAAGACATCGGGCGGCGATGTAGGGCGACATCGCCCGATGTCTCCGGGGACACATGTCGCTCGACAAATGTTCCTAGTGGGGACGAGGCTTGAAGAAACACAAAGCTACAATTCGACTATCGATTGACATATTATTTATCATAGGTCAATTCAACAATAGTGTTCTTTACATTCGTGTCGAAGGTAGGACAGTAGATAACAGTATTCGAATGATCATCCGTCTAAATTATTTGAGCCCTCTATGTCGTATTGGTTGAACACACGAATGATCAAGTTTTATCGTCTGTTCAATTCTCTAATACCATGTACGATGCATCCACACATTGCATAACTATTTGCACTCTCATCAAAACGGAATTGTTATTAATTTACATCATATATTCAGTTCACATTCGGATCGCGTCATAGCAACACCTCATTATCTTGTGGACTAAATACACGTATAAAGTTAAATACAGTTTTTTTCCATATCGAAGTAGCATAGCATAATCAGCCTATAACAGACCTCCTCTCTGTAAGAGGGAGTGGGCCATAATCCACCACACAGGCTCAGTGCACATGCCACATGTGTTCGAATTTTTGGTTCTAGAATCTAGGACTGTAGGACATGCCGGTTTCCTCACGATGTAATCCTTCACCGTTTAAATACACACACAAAGTAAAGCGAATGCTTTGGGCCACCACTTGACTGCTCTCTATCATATTAAAGTATCAATAATTAAAAGACCTATGGTGACAACCGTACAACTTACGTATCTACCTACTAATGATCTAGATTGCAGGGCGGCTATAGAGACCACAGAACCTCTTTTATCTGTTCTGTGGTACAGACGACATACGCTGAAATATTAGGTCCCACTTACTGTTATCAAGTATTCTTTATAGAATAGGACAGGAGACATCTCGGACATAGGCAATTATCGCCCGATCTCTCTTGCCACTGTTGCGGCTAAGGTATTGGACAGTATGCTTGATTCTTATTTGGCAAAATATATAGAGTTGCACGATGCACAGTTTGGGTTTTGTCCTGGACTGTCTACCGAAAGTGCTATCCTAGGTGTCAAGCATACTGTAAAATACTACACTGACCATAAGACGCCGGTGTACGCCTGCTTCCTTGATCTCTCCAAGGCTTTCGATCTCGTTTCTTACGATATGCTCTGGAGTAAATTGAGGAGTAGGGGTATACCGGAGGAACTGCTTAGTGTATTGCAGTTTTGGTATCGTAGCCAGACGAACCGTGTTAGATGGTCTAATGCGCTCTCGGAATCATATGGGTTGGAGTGCGGGGTGAGGCAGGGTGGTCTGTCGTCTCCCTGGCTCTTCAATCTATATATTAATGACCTAATTGCCGAGCTCAGCAGCATGCGTGTCGGATGCAGGGTAAATGGTGTTAATTGTAACAACATCAGTTATGCGGACGACATGGTGCTGCTGGGCCCATCGCCGGGGGCGATCTTGGAGCTGCTCAACGTTTGTGAGACCTACGCTGCTGCACATGGACTGGTCTATAATGCCAAAAAATGTGAATACATGGTCTTTGGGGTCGCTGGTAAGCGCCGGGAGAATGCCCTCGAACTTATCATAAACGGTAAGCCAATACGTAGAGTCAGAAAGTTTAAATATCTTGGGCATTTTCTTACCGACGACCTCAGTGACCATGGTGACATTGAGAGGGAGCGCAGGGCTCTAGCGGTCAGGGGTAATATGTTGGTACGAAGATTTGCTCGGTGTACAGACCAAGTAAAGATCACGCTTTTTAAAGCTTATTGTCAGAGTTTTTACACCAGCTGTCTTTGGGTCAACTACTCGAAAAGGTCGCTAGATGTCCTGCGCGTCCAATATAATAATGTTTTTAGGATGCTGTTGCGACTGCCTCGTTTTTGCAGTGCCTCAGAAATGTTTGCGGTAACCCACACCGATGGATTTCATGCCATAATCCGCAAAAAAACGGCCTCACTCCTGAGCAGAATAAGGGACAGTCACAATAGCATTCTGAAGGCTGTGGCGTCTGATACTTCCTCCGCCATAATAAGGCAATTTGTGCGAAGACTTGTGCCATAGTTTATCGATGCCTAGTTGTTGGGTGGTCCTAGCATTAATTCGTCTTTAGTTTAAGTTACTAACAATACTCGTAATATTTTAAGTGCAAAACTGTTACTAACAATTTATGGATCTTATAGTTGTCCGAAATAAAATGATTATTATTATTATTCTTTTATTTATTTATATATCATTTTTTTTTACATTTTTAAATATTTCTTAAAATATAAAATTATGTATAAAAAAAACATTTAAAAATATAAAAAAAATAGGGATCCGCCGGTGTCGGGAGCAGGATCCAAGCTACCGGTGGTTAGGTCTCCAGAGACAGGAACCTCCTCACTATGCGAGCCGTATCGAGGAGTACTGCCTTCTGAATCAGGCCCTTGATCCAACCGCCTAACGAGAGCCTCGATAGATGTTGATCGAGGCTTTCGGCCATCAGGCCATTGGCCGATACGACAATCGGGACAATGACAGCCGAGCTCACATTCCACATGTCAACAACCTCGTGTGCTAAGTCAAGATATTTAATTTGTTTCTCTTTCTCAGCTTTCACGAGGTTCCCGTCATGTGGAATGGTAACATCGACAATCATTGTACGGCGCACTAATCGATCTATCACCACAATATCAGGCTTATTGGCGACAATAGTCCTGTCAGTAATGATAGACCGATCCCAGTACAACGTGGCATGGTCATTTTCAAGAACTGGGTCGGGCACATACTTGTAATACGGTACCTCAGAATCCACAAGTTTATATTTCAAAGCAAGTTGCTGGTGAATAATCCTGGCTACTTGGTTATGCCTGTGCAAGTACTCGCCGTTAGCCAGACGAGAACAACCAGAGATAATATGTCTGATAGACTCACCCGGACGGTGGCATGCCCGACACACGTCAACCGTCCCGTCCTTCATAATATGTCTCCGATAGTTATTCGTCAAGATAACTTCGTCCATAATTGCACAGACGAAACCTTCAGTTTCCCCAAATAGGTCACCGAAACGTAGCCAGGATACGGACGCTAAGAAATCTACACCGGGCTCATGAAGAGCCCGATAGAAGCGCCCGTGAAGCTCCTTGCTTTGCCATATCTTCTGGCGGTCATCGGTAGTAAGTACTACAGGTTTGCGCCAGTTCTCTTTAGCCATGGAGAGCGGGGTGAGCCCCTTATCCACTGCAACCACATCACGATGCATACCCACTTCAGCTTTTAAAAAATATTCCCTGAGACTGCACACCTCGCGGTTGTGGAGTGTCTTTGCATTTAAAAAGCCTCGACCCCCGCACTTCCGCGGGATATACAGTCTCATCACCGATGATCGTGGGTGATGCATCCGGTTTGCGGTCAACAGTGTACGGACCCTTCTATCCAGGGCGTCAAGTTCGGTCTGAGTCCATTTGAGTATGCCGAAAGAGTACATCAAAACCGGCATGACCCAACCGTTGAAGGCGCGCGCCCTATTTCCGCCCGAAAGAAGACTACTTAATACCTTCTTCAGGCGACAAAAGAAGCGCTCCTTCAACGATTGCTTCATGTCAGTATCGTTGATGCCTAACGCTTCGGACATACCCAAATACTTATAGCTTTCGGATGAAGAGAGGGATCTGAGGTTTATGGAATCCAAGAGTTGAATTCCCTCAGATTCCACAATCTCCCCTCTCTTTACATGCATGACTGCACATTTGTCCACACCAAATTCCATCCTGATGGCGCTACTGAAAGTTTCAGTTATCTTTAGTAGCTCCATCAGACGCAATTTGTTGGGGGCAAAGAGTTTCAAATCATCCATGTAGAGGAGGTGAGATATGACCTGACCACCTCTCCTCAACCGATAGCCTAGACCTGAATCCTCCAGTAGTGTGCTTAGAGGATTCAGGGCTAAGCAGAACCAAAGTGGACTCAAACTGTCGCCCTGAAATATTCCCCGTTTAATCCATACATGTTCATCATTCCCATGGATCTGTCGACACCCTGGATAACGAAGGACTGTCTTCCATTGTCCCATACACGACTCAAGAAAGGTGCGTAGAGTTGCATCTATCTTGTACAACTCTAGCACCCTCATGAGCCATGTATGTGGCACCGAGTCGTAGGCCTTCTTGTAATCTATCCAACATGTCGACAGATCCTTTCGGGAACGACGAACCTGTTGGCTAATGGCCATGTCTATGAGGAGTAGCTCCTTAGTACCGCGGGACCCATTCCTACATCCATTTTGAGAGGCAGACATAATCGAATTACTGTAAATGTGTGTGTTAATTTTCGCTCTCAAAATGGATGTAAGAAGTTTATAAACCGTCGACAAACACGTGATCGGTCTATAATTCTTGGGTTCCGCGGGACTACCTGACTTATGGAGCAGGTGGGTAACGCCTGTTGTTAGAAACTGCGGTAGCGACCCAGACTCTAAAGATGATTGGAACTGAGATGCCAGGCAAGTATGTGAACTAATTAGCCATTTCAACCAAAAGTTGTGCAGTCCGTCCGGTCCCGGTGATTTCCAATTCGGTAACGGACGGACCGCTTTGGCAACGTCTGATGGCGTAATTAGGACTGCATCCATTTCTGGTATAGTTTCACACACTCGCTCGACATCCCGAATCCAGCCAGCCTCAGTGTGACAGACGGGTACCGACCAGATGTTTCGCCAGAATGCACTTGTGTCGGCATCATCCGGGCGGCATACATCTGTCACATTTTGTTCAGGTCGCTCCCAATCTCTATACACCCACCTTTCATCGCTCTGGAACATGCGATTCTGCGTGTATCGATCAACCCGCCGCTTATACCGCCGAATTCGGCTCGCCCATGCACAAACTTTCTGCTTTAGGAAGTCGATGCGCTCTGTGACGCGGAACATGTATTCTCGAGGGCTGATTCCAGTCCCCGAGAATGCCCGCCTTACAAAGCGCATCACACGTGGTCGTGTATTGCCCTCCCTAAAGCAGTATAGTTTGCCGATGAGTACCCTGGCTCCATCGATACGACCCTCGATCCTGTGCTGCCAGACTGGTACGGTTTGTTTTGGTCGAGTAGCTCCGTCATAACATGGGAACTTGACGTTAGCTAAACGACATGCCGCAACAGCTGCGCAATACAGGATCGAGTGTGTATCAACAAGATCCTCGCTGCTCTCGAAGAAATTCTTGAGCTGCGAGTCCAAGGCACACACCAACGCCCTATTTTTTTTGTGCATAGGTAACCGAGGTAATCGTGGTCTAAGTTCGGTTGGAGTGGACCTATACTCACGAATTGCATCCTCCAGTGCGCTCCTCAGACGGACGTTGCACTGGCTACTTACTGTGGCAACCCTATCATCCTCTTCTTCAACATGATTGGACCGCGGCGGGAGGGCATCAACAGTTGACGCTTGTGCCGCGGTTTGTGCTGGAACCGAGACGATATGGTTGCACAGTACCTCTGAGCGCAGCCTATCAAGTGCGATATCATCCAACCTGTGATTGCGTTGGATGACCCGCACCTGATCCGACAGTCGTTGGGCCGAGACGTTGACAGTTGGTTCCAGTTCCTGGAACAGAGACAGCATCCTATCGCGGTACGCAGTGAGATTAGTTCCCCCCTCTGTAGACCCGTAATATGCGCGCATGACGTTCTCATTCATAGACTGAGTCCATCTCATGCGCTGCACACAACCACCGGTAGCGGGGACCCGGCTCGGGGCCGGTTGGCCCCTAAGTCCCAAGCTTCTCGGTGGCCGGCCTCTCCCCTGCCGACGTACGGGTGTTGGCGACGTCGGTGGAGAAAAATATTCGTCGCTCGAGCTCGACGCAACTGCAGCGGCCGGTGTCACTGGATTCACTTCTGGAGCAGGTTCCGGCAACTGCGAGGCGGAGCTGAGCGACGAACCCGAAGATGTTGGATGTGTGGATTCGTGTCGTCTTGCCCGACTTCGTGTCAGCATTGTGTTCTTGTATCCATAATCTTAGTCCATAATTATTTTAGTATTGTAGCGCTATGTAAATTTTGGTCTTAAAATAATCGTTTGGTCGTAGAGAAACATTATTGCTTATTTATTGTCACAATATACTGAATAGAATTATTATTTATGTTAAAAATACTAGAAATAAAACGGAGTAAAAAATTTTTCAACGTCAGCTTATTATTATTATTATTATTTATCAGCATGAAGCATGGAATTCTGAAGTAAAGCTTGATCATAGGTACCTATCGCGAAAAGGCATGAGTAGGTCGTAGTTGCATCACGATGACGCATCTCATGTCAATGACGAAGGTGAGGTTCTAATTGAAATAATTCTCACGTCATCGGGTCATACAGCAGATGCTGGCATCAATGGGTTGCAATTTCAAATTGAAATAGTTATGAAGTTACCAAACACTTTAATTAATATTACTAGCTATTGCCCGCAACTTCGTCCGCATGGAATTAGTAATTTGGGTAGCTAAATCATAGGAAACGTAAAATAATATTGAGTTTTATTCCGTATTTAAGAAATGATTGATTTTTGAGATTCCCTATACAAACTTCCACCCCTCACTTCACGATTTCACCCCCTAAAGGGTTGACTAATTGGTCAAAAATTATTTATTTCTAACGAAAAGTTAAATGATAAAAGTCATAATTATAGTCCTTTTTCATTGATTCCCGTTACAAATTTCAACCCCCCGGTTATAATTTCAGGCATAAAAACTATTCTATATTCTTCCCCACAACTCAAACTATCTCCATACCAAATTTCATCTAAATCGGTTCAGCGGTTATTGATTCTCCATATAGACTTCCACTTAAGGGTGATTTCTGGGATAAAAACTATCCTATGTCATTTCCCGGGACTCAAACTATCTCTATACCAGATTTAATTTAAATCGGTTCTGCGGTTTAAGCGTGAAGAGGTAACAGACAGACAGATACACTTTCTTCAATCTGTGATGTC
Organism: Gortyna flavago; assembly: GCA_963669345.1. Classification (NCBI taxonomy): domain Eukaryota; kingdom Metazoa; phylum Arthropoda; class Insecta; order Lepidoptera; family Noctuidae; genus Gortyna; species Gortyna flavago. The sequence goes on along the minus strand of OY770150.1, from coordinate 8,645,561 downwards.
CCATTGTAGGGCAAAGGCCTCTTTCCACTTCTCTCTATTTAAAGCTGCTAAGGACCAGCAATTTCTTGTTAGGGAGTTCCACATACTTTTAAAGCAGGTCAATTTTATGACGCTACAACCATTAACTGTTACCTTGATCTGTCCTGCGCATCACCTGTCCTGCAAACGAATATATGTAGTAGGTACTTAGCCCCGTACGTACGAATAATATTATTATGGATCGTATGTTACATAATAGTAATTCGTGCTAGGGGTAGGTCGAACAATGAGTGGCCATATCCCCTCGACTTGACCGCGAGAACGTTACATAACTTGGTAGATCGATCTATCGTCACGATAGCCATCTAACCCCATCCCTTCAGCCCAGTCATTGAAGCAAATGTTTGCAATAAACTCGCGAAAAAAACCTCCGTTATCCAGTAGGTAGTACATAATGTAGGTTATGCAGACGTTTCTAGTGCGACGTTCGACCGTGACTCGTATTCTGTCTGTCAGGGACATTATAACTATGACTGGAGTACACACTCACAGTGTAAGTATCTGTTGATTGATACAGAAATGAAAGCGAAAGTTTATCAATAAGTCAGTTATCATTGCAGATAACATAGTTACAATGAACCAACTACTGCTAGGGTGTATAAAATAGCCGTTACGAGTAGGTAGTAGATGTAATACCGCATCCAACTTGTTTTGGCCAGTCAGCACCTCGCTGAATAGACGACATGTCCTATTCTTATTTATTTCATGTTGAAACGAAAGGAAAGGTGTGGAGGAATGGGGAAAATTTTGTGAGGGTATGAATGTGGATAAGAGTAGGGGATGACCAGAGACGATGGATGAAATGTGTGAAAGGTTGTGACTAGACAGGGTCTAAAAAGGGGTGACTACCGAAACGACGACTAATGGTGATTTATGGAGGAAAAATAAATGTTGACGTGGGCAAGACAATGATGATGAGGACATAAAAGGACCAACTGCTTTTTTACAGAGACCTGATACAGTTTGTACCGACCTTTTATTTATCACTTAGCTACTAAAGTTGCAGTTCATTGCTTTTAAATGTGGTTAAAGTTTGAAACCTAAAAATATCCTTTTGGCCATGGAAAAGACGGGTTCCACTCCCTCATATAGCCTTTTAACCCTTCTCTCTTCACTTCTCATCTTCCGACAATTCTACTATGTTCTCTGTAGGGTATTATCTACCTACTGCAACTCAGTTCATTATTAAAGATATGCTAGCATACAGGGAGGTACCTGTTAGGTAGTTGCTCGTATGACTAAGCTCATCAGTATACCAAGCGGATTGGTGACCGCTGAGCCAATCCCCCCGCTTATGACGTACGGAGTACGGTACAATGTTTGCATTGACGTAAAATTGTTTTTTGAGTCGACTTGGCAAGTACAACAGCCTTGTCTTGATTGATGTGTACAAGTTTTTGCAGTTGTCTACAAAAACATTTAAATATTTTCAGAATCGATTGTTCGGTATTGAAAAACTGTCGTCCATAAACATACCTAATCATACAAAAATATTAAGTTTATAAGTTTCATCTCTTGTTATGAAATGGGCATTTGATTACCCAAATACACTGGGCATCAGGCATAATTTTAAATTACCACTACATCTACCTATACCTGCCTAAATAATTAATTGAAAATTGAGATGGTAGGTGCCTAGTAAAAGAAAAAGTACCATGATATTTTCCGAATATTTTACGAAACAACCTAGTGGTTCATACCCAGTTCATATCGATGCGACCACCGTAGACCAATATATTCAGTGGTCGCAACGGTCATCTCATAGGTATTGCATTTCTAAGGCAATATAACCACATAAGCCACAGCTTCATTTCCTGCTCAGACCATAACACTATGTATAATAATACTAGTTATCGTCCGCGACTACGTCTGCGATTCAGGGTGAAAAGTAGCCTATGTCCTTCTTCAGGTCCAAGGCTACCTGTCTGGCAAATTTTATAACGATTGGTTTAGTGGTTTAGGCGTGAAAATGTAAGAGTCAGCGCGCACTAGCAACTTTTTGTTGACCGATAGTTTGATCGTTCGGGAATTAGTATGGAGCTATCAACGATTTTGAATCGCCAAATGCGTGCACTTCAATATAGCTCCATACTGATTCCCTGAACGATCAAACTATCGGAAAAGAAACAGACACTCTGGCTCTAACAGAATTACTTTCGCATTTAGGTATAACTTTATATGTATGGATTAGTGATGACGCTCTACATTTCCCTAGTTAAACATGTAAACAGCTGACTATCTCGTCCTATTCCTACCTATATTTCGTTTCGCATCCGAGCACGTGATGCGCCGTCAATGAGCGTGCGAAGTTAGGGGCGGAGTATTTACTTCCGAACTATAATGTGACTATGTCTATTAGTAGGTGTAGTATGTTCTAGAACAGTGGGCGGAACGATTATGATGTACCTACTAGGTTTTTTTATTGAGTATTTAAGATAATTGGCTGGCTCGCTCTTGTTAATCTGTTCTGGTATTTTAATTGTGTTTATTTACGACATCGAAATCTTTTGCTAACAATTTCGGTCTAATTTTGGAGTATCATCATCATCTGCCTAGCCGTTTCCCAACTATGTTAGGGACGGGTTACGGTCTTACCGGATGCAGCTGAATACCAGTATTTTACATGGAGCGACTGCCTATCTGACCTCGTGAACCTAGTAACTGGATAGTCCTTGGTACTAGACTGGTTGTCGGACTTTCGGGCTTCTGACGACCCGTAACGATTGGTATATTTCTGCCTACCTAGTCAAAATGCGTATCACGAAGAAGAAGTCTCATTCGTAAACGTTAGAACTGGCACTAAGCCAAGACTGTTGCAGCCCTGCAACATCTGCTGGAATTAGCAGTTTAATACATTACATAACAACACGCCTGTAGGTAATCCCCGATGAGGTGTACCTACCCATTTCGCTAGTTATGTTTAAGTCCCACGTAATAGGATACGTGCCTTTAGGCATGCGGCCCGTCCATGAGGGCCCGTAACTAAATAATAACAGCCGCACAGGTCGATCGATCAGGTTAAGCTACGCTTGCCGCGGTTAGTCTGCGGATGGGTGACCATCTATGTTCTATGATTCTACGTTATGGGTTTGGTTTCGCACTTAGTCCTTCAAATGGACCATTGTCCGTGGGGGTGACCATCTTTACATACCCAGACCCCTCCGTGCTTCGGAAAGCACGTTAAGCCGTTGGTCCCGAAAGTCTGACAACCAGTCTTGCCAAGGGGTATCGTATTACCCAGAAACTGGGTTGTGGAGGTCAGATAGGCAGTCGTTCCATTTAAAATACTGATGTTCAGCTGCATCCGGTTAGACTTTAAGCCGACCCCAACATAGTTAGGAAAATGCTAGGCAGATGATGATGTAGGTAATCAGAGGCGTGCCTTTTGCCATCAACCGGGCATAGACCCAGACTCCGGGCTGCTACTGAGAAATTCCTGATGGGAAAACTCAATAACACTTTGCCTGACCTAAGGCAAAAATCTGAAACCATTTTGAATTCCTATCAAAAATCACTACGCTAAGTAAAGGCGAAGGCCAGGGTAGACGGCAAGGGTTTTCATTTACTTATTTCTTAGCTTATTTCTCTTTAAAATTCTTTGATAACTCATTTAAAAATGTTTCCAATATTCCCACAAATCATTCAAGTCTTCGTTTGATATTCCGAAACTTATTTTCAGTGATTTGCAAACATGAAACCTTTCGTCTGTAAGTTATTGGTGAATACAAATGTAGGAAAGATAAGGTATTGTGGCATGCTATCTTCGCATCCGAATATTTCGTATTTTTGTATGAATTGAGTTTTACTCTTTTTATTGGAAGTTTCATTTCGTCCTAAGATTAAAATGAAATCTGCACGATATCTGGGCGTTCTGGGACCTGCTAGGAATTATATCGAAGTCCTCTTTGTCGCTCTCAATTTGGCAATGACTTAAAAATTAAGGGCACCCGATATTGGGGCACAAACTTCGGCTTAGGCTTCTTTCGAATCATGCCCTGACCATGGATGCCGGTTTATGCTAGCAGGATCCCCCAGATGTCTGGAATTAAACTTACTTTAATAACCCTGACATGTTGAATTAATCATTAATAAATCGTTAATTTTAATGTCCGTTGTAGAACTTGTAGACTGCCATCTGTTTTACTAATGATCTGTAAATATAAACATTTCGTGGCATGTGGCGATATACTTTATTGGAGCTTGGTTTCTAGCAGGACCCAAGACTCAGCAAGATAACTCCAAAACTGCATCTTTGGAGTTCAAAGCTGTTTGTGTAGCTTCTACAAGCCAAACTCCAAAGATCAAACCTCAAACCAAACTCAAACTCAAATCTCAAACTTAAGAATTAAGTTAGTAAATTAATGGGCCACTGCTGGCATTAGAAAAAGCAGAGATATATTATATAATTTGTATCACGAGAAATCATTAACTTCTGATCAAGCCCTTCATAATTATGTAAGAAACTATTCTAAAATATTTAAAAGAGTCTGCGCTGAGGCTAAATCCAAATTAATAAGTAACAAAATTAGTATGTCTAATAATAAAATAAAAGCTGTGTGGCAGGTAATTAATAAAGAAACTGGAAACACAAAACAGCGAGATCAGAATGAGTTGACTCTAAAAATTAATAATGAAACTATTTCAGATAAGTTAAAAGTTGCTGAGAAACTAGAAAATTTCTTTACCAACATCCCAATAGAGGTTACAAAATCACTCCCCTCATCACCTATATTAGCTGAAGCTCTTCTTACAGAAAACTTTAATAAGGATATTCCAAGCTTTGAATTCAAGCCCATTTCTGTTGCCACAATTAAAAAAGCATTTAAAAGTCTTAACATAAAAAACACTGAAGACTTATGGGGGATTTCTGTTAAGGTTCTTGGAGATATTATTGACACAATTGCCCCTGCCTTAACGGGCATATTTAATCAATGTTTAGACAGCGGTACGTTTCCTGATCTAATGAAACATAGTAAAGTAGTACCAATTTTCAAATCGGGCAGTAAGTTTGATCCCTCCAATTATAGACCTATATCTGTGCTACCAGCATTGAGCAAAATCTATGAAAAAATCATGCTAGACCAGATGTTGTCACATTTTAACTCAAATGGGATTTTACATGGTCACCAGTTTGGTTTCACGAAAGGTAGATCGACGACGGACGCGGGAGTAAAACTCATCAGTCACATTTTGGAATCCTGGGAGAAATCCCAGGATGCAATTGGCATTTTCTGTGACCTCTCAAAAGCGTTTGACTGCGTTGACCATAATACACTGATCTGTAAATTACACCATTACGGAATTCGTGGACAAGCTGCTGATCTTGTTCTTTCCTACCTATCAAAGCGGCAGCAAAAAGTGAACGTTAACGGGGCGACGTCATCAGGGTCTCTAGTTAAGATGGGCGTGCCTCAAGGCTCAATTCTTGGCCCTTTCCTATTCCTTGTATATATAAATGACCTTCCATACATGATGGATAACTTATCGGACATCATTTTATTCGCCGATGACACTTCCCTTATTTTTAAAATAGATAGAAAAGATACGGATGTGTTGCATGTCAACGAGAGTCTGGCTATTCTTTCGAAATGGTTTGCAGCTAATAATCTTTTACTTAATGCAAACAAAACTAAATGTCTTAAATTCTCATTACCAAATGTACCTCAAGTGGGTCTGAATTTAAAACTCGATGGAAAAACACTAGACGCTGTTACGGAAACTGTATTTCTGGGAATTACTTTAGATTCAAGATTACAATGGGGCGCACACATTAGAGCTCTTTCAGGTAGATTAAGTTCAGCTGCATATGCAGTAAGAAAAATAAGGCAGTTGACAGATACAGCCACAGCTAGGTTAGTATACTTTGCTTATTTCCACAGTATTATGTCTTATGGTGTTCTGCTGTGGGGATCGGCAGCTGACGTAGATTCAATTTTCATTTTACAAAAGAGGGCGATCCGCGCAATCTATAAAATGGGTCCTCGCGAGTCTCTTAGAAACAAATTCAAAGAAATCGATATACTAACTCTGCCTTCTCTTTATATTTTAGAAAGTATTTTGTATGTTCGCAAAAACTTAGGACTTTTCAAAACAAGAAGCGATTTCCATAATATAAATACACGTAGTAAACATGAAATTGTGATACCTAAATTTAGATTAACTAAAACTAGCAAGTCATTTCTTGTAAACAGCATCCGTTTTTATAACAAGCTGCCAAAGCCGGTTACAGAACTTAGCGATGGAAAGTTCAAAACCCTCATCAAACGTGTCCTTATCAAAAAAGCATATTATAAGATTAAAGACTACGTTGAAGACAAGGTAGTCTGGCAATAATTCCTTCTGCACATGTGGCTTCCCTGGCATCTCATTAACGGCATAACTGCTTAAATGTCTATTAATTGCTCTCAAATCAAGATGTTTATTTTTTTATATACTTCTTTGACATAAAATTTTATTATTTGACATTGTATAGACATTTCTAATTTTTCACCACTTTATTAGTGGTTGTAATGTCAATCATATCACTTGGTTTTAGTAGGTTTTTATAAATTTTATAATTTACTTTATCCTTTTCATGGATTCTAATTTTGTAAATGTGAGGACTTTGTAGGCCTTTTAGACTTTAGATCTGTATATGGTTTTTTATATTATCAAGTACCTGGTACTTGTTGACAGGCCTATGCAGTCCTCCCATAGCTATTGTAACTTGAAAACATTGTAAAAACGCAAATATTTTTAAAAGAGTAACCGTGGAGTTTCTTGCCGGTTCTTCTCCATAGGAAACGACCAATTGGAACCGTGCACCTAGCTTCTGACGTTTCATAAGTGCCCATGTAGGTTTATGTGAAATAAAATATTTTGATTTTGATTTTTTGATTTATCTTAAATTAAAAAGTATGTACACTGTTCCAGTAGAGTAGCATAATCAGCCTATATTGTTCCCACTGTTAGGACACAGGCCTCCTCTCTGTGAGAGGGAGTGGACTGTAATTCACCTTGAGGGCTGCGGGATGGTGGATGTCACATGTCTTCGAATTTTTGGTTTTAGGACATGCCGGTTTTCTCACGATGTTTTCTTTCACAATTTTGAGAGCATGGTGATGAAATAATTTGCACAAAGTAAAGCGCCTGTCTGGGTTCGAATCTACGCCACAACTCGTAATTCTCGGCCGCTACCACTGGGCCACCACTGCTCACTAGTAGAGTACTAGTAGACAATCAACCCAAAATACAATAATGTTTAATTAAGATACTGCCGGTGCTGTCCTGCACGCGACGCATTAGAGTGGATATATGCTTCAAAAAAAATTGTCTTAAAAAAAAATGTTCTTATCTCTGAAATCATTCCTGATGCGCTGCAGAAACGAGGGAGTCCCAGCAGCATCTGCCACAAATTAAATTTACTTCATTTATATTTTCGATTTCCACAGAAAACGACTTCCAAGAGGTCCGTTGCCACAAAGTGTTCGAGGCCATGCGCCATTGCTGCATGAAGTTTAAGCCACTGAATAACTCTCTGGTTTGTGAAGGATACGACTTGGAGCCACGGAACTACGCGCCGGTCACTGACAGACCGGCTAAGTAAGGTAACCATCATTAAATAATACCAGCATTTTACAGTCCCACTGCAGCGCAAATACTCTTCTCACACAGAGAAGGCAGGAGCATTGATCACCACGTTTGCTCAAGACGGGTTGGCGATTTCAAACTTTATTAACTGAAAGTCCAGGTTTTCTCACGATGTTCACCGATGTCAGTAATGACATCCAAGTCTTCCAAGATAAACTCAGAAAGTACATATAAATTGAACAAGCGCCACACACAACAGTGGTACTTCACCGAATTTGAACCCGCTGCCTACACTGTCTCACTGCTGAGCAACCCTTCCAAGCATCCTTTTCCGGGGTCACCTCGATCCAACCTTTGTGGTACGGGTCTAAGTCGTCTCGCCCCTCTTCCTAGGCCTGCAGCGCACAAAATTCACAATGCATTCTTATTTTTTCCAGATAGCATGGACAGTCGTCGTCGAAGCCAACCTCTAGGAAAAAGAAGTTGGATCTACAGATTTCCTCGGACCTTCCAAGTCACGTTCACTGCTTTGGGTATCGGAATATTCTTTTCGAAGCCCATTTACGACGTTTTCTTCAGACCGCGCGATCCGTACGACTTTAGTGAGCCGGATACCACGTATCCACGCAGAGCCTAGTAATAATAATGGAATCAATCTCCAAAGCTAAAGAAAGGCTAGCAAAGTATCCTGTGATATTTGCCAAGTGTTCTAAGCAGAGTGTTTTGTACGCCCGCTGTGTGCTGCTAAAAGAAGGGTCGGTGAAAAAAGACGATTGTGCTAAAGAGTTCGAAGAGTTTAAAGGTTGTTTATATTCTGCCGCGAAAAATTTGAAGACGAGGATCTAAAATGCATCAGTTATTGCAGTTTATAAACTTGCCGCTGCGATACCACCTTGTGGCCGGTTTCTTTATAAGGCTGTTTTTGATCGTATACGCTGATTTCCACGACAAAACATATGATGTCCCGTACACCGATGTTGACTATTCCGTGTTCACGGATGCTGCTAGGCATGTCTTACACGGAGAATCACCATACAAACGACAGACCTATAGGTACAGCCCTTTATTATCTTACCTTCTTGTCCCTAACATGATTTTGGGCAAAGATTTCGGGAAAATTCTCTTTTCTACTTTTGACATCTTTTTAACGATTGCTGTAAAAACGTTAGTGGAACACCAGTTAGGTTCAAAAAGCATTGCTACTAACATCCCGATGTACTGTTCTTTCATTTGGCTCTATAATCCTCTGAGTATCGGTATTTCGACTCGCGGCAACGCAGATTCGGTGTCATGTTTCACAATCATACTATCCTTACTTTTATTGCAAACGGACGTAGTAAAGGGACTAAAGAAATATGCTCTGTCCGGATTTTTCCTCGGAATATCGATCCATCTACGATTGTACCCGTTAGTGTTTAGTTTTCCCATGTACCTTAGTTTGGGGGTGACTAAAATCCCTCGTAAAATTACTATGAAACAGGGAATGTTGATCTTATGGCCGAATTTAAACCAACTGATACTGGCGCTGAGCTGCCTAGTAACACTATCTGGTCTGACATACGGAATGTGGGTACTGTACGGTTACGATTTCCTTTATGAAACATACTTGTACCACGCTTCCAGAGTTGATACACGGCATAACTTTTCTGTTCTCTTCTACTATTCATATTTGAGTACGAACCAGCTTGCCTTCGACATAGTGAGGAATGTCACGAGTTTATTCAAGGTCGTTATTCTGTTTCTGCTGAGTATAAAGTACGGAGCTGATGCCAGAACATTGCCTTTTGCCATGTTTTGTCAGACAGTTGTAGTAGTTGCGTTCAACAGTGTCATGACATCACAGTACTTTGTTTGGTTTTTGTCCCTGTTACCGCTTGTGGCACATTCGTTTAAGATTACTAGACAAAAAGCCTTACTGTTAGCAATCATCTGGGTGACCGCACAAGGGGCATGGTTGTTTTACGCATACCTATTAGAGTTCAAAGGAAGAGAGGTTTTCTTCCTAATATGGCTGAAAGGGGTAGTTTTCTTTTGCTCCAATATTTTTGTATTAGTTCAACTTCTAAGGAGTTTTACTATTGGATACGGATTCGGTGTAGGCCAAGTCAGTCATTTAAAAACTCAGTAGGTGTTACTAGTATAAGGGCTGATTTTTCAATCATCTGATAACTTTATTCAAGGAGTAATTTTGAAATTTTGACAGTTATTTCTTACAAAATCTGTCTAACTTAACTTTAACTTTCCTAGAATAGAAGTTATCTGGCGATGAAAAAAACAGTCCGTAGTTTAATTAAATTATTATTTGTAATTGTAGATAGTCCTGTAGAAATGTCATGAACTCCATGGTATAAAAATAAAATTATAATTTTTTTATTTCATTTGTTTTATTTCCAACGAGTGGACTAACATTCAAAGACTAAAGCATAAAATTACTAAATATTTATAATGACCCATTCTAGAAACAGAAATTGTATCAACTTGTACATTCCTCCATGAAATAACCAGAGATAATACACTCCCGGACTCCTAAATTATAAAATACTAGCATTTTCCCGCGACTTCGTCTGCGTGTATTTCGCACTTTCCTCTATAAATATCGTAAAAATATGTTGCCGATCTTTATCATTTATTTAGGTATATTATAATAAGTATTCGGGCCAATAAGACTTTTTAAATGGTCATGAATACAAATTTTAAACAATGATGGACCAATACTTCCAAACTGCATAAAAACTTGACTCTTGATGTTTTAGCACTTGATACCTTACATGCACGGTAGCTCGATTTAGGTGTCCGGAGGTGTATTTTCAATCCCCATTTAATTTGTCATGAACCCCATAACATTCAATTTGTTTCTCATAAATTTTAATTATTATAATATTATCTATAGGATGACAACTTATAATGAATCATGTTTCTATTATAAATCTGATGTTTCTTTAGGATTTATAATAGGAATAATAATCATACATGCTTAACAGTCTTTGTCCAGGTGATGTGTTTCCAATATCCAATAAATGCCACTGGGATTATATCCAGTGGCGCTAGCGTCGAAGGGGGCTATGTATCATAGACAAGAACGCGTTAGTTGAACGAGAAACATAGAAATTTAATGCAGTGATTGCACATTACGTTATATTGAGCAATCGTTTTTAGGCTTTATAATTTAAATTGGTACAAAGTTACCCAATTATAAAATATATATAAATATTATAAAATTGTTAGAAAGCGCGCATAGTTTAAATCAGAACTAGACCAATTTATGTCTAAATTTATCAAACGAAAAACTTAATGTATTACCCCTTTAAATTCGTAGTTTCGTTTCCGGTGTAAGCTAACTACATCCTACCTTTATATATTTCAACTGGCAATACCTCATTCAATGTCAGGTACTGGTACATTTGAGCATGATTCATGATAAGTGTCATCCATATCTATTTAGTTCTATTTCTTGCCCTCAGACAAATTGACCTTGGTGAGGTCTTCGGTTTCTCCTTGGGACATGTTGGAGAGCTTCTTGCCTATACGCTCGTGAACGTCGAGGTATTTGGCCACGCAGCGATCTAGGCAGACTGATTCCCCTTTGCCTGGAAATTAGAAATTGGGACAATTTAGCTTAGCAAAGTACTGCAAAAAAAACACGAGATTTTTTCTATATTCCTTCTATTCAAAAACCTTTTGTGGCTGGTTAAGACCTTGGGACTGGGATCCTAGTCACAATATACATGGTAGATTATTGACATGGGGCAGTAAGGGCAGGTACCTTAACTGTTATAGCTACAGGAAATTTTTTAAACCATTTTCCAATCAAATAAGGACATTCTCCTAAGATCCATTTTTCTGTAACTACAATGGTTAAGGTACTTACCCTTATTGCCCTGCCTGAAAATCCATTCTGTATAAGTTGGTTATTAATTTATAAATGAATAAACACAAATCTATTTTCAGATATTGAATATTTGGGGTTCAGTGAACTCAAGTCAAAGATACTGTAGATTTAGAAATAGACTTCAGCAGTAAATGAAATTTTAATAAAAATATACCAGCTGACTTTTTTTACTATCTGGATAAAAACAGTGCGTAAAAGGTGAATGGTACTGCAGAAGCCTATGGCACAGATTTTTTTTTTACTTCACAATTTTTTTTAATTTACGTTCAATTGTTGAGTGAAGCCATTGTTGGCTTCAATCAAAGGATTAAATGTCAATCAAGTCATCTAATCCATTCACCTTTTATACCCTGTGCTTTTTCAGATGGTAAAAGACTTGAAGGACTACGGAGACCAAACCCATAACATAGAACATAGACATCCGGTTTAATACAAATAAAAAAATACACTGTACACTTACAGAGTTCTGTCTCTTGATATTTGACCGGTATACACTTGCGGTGGCAGGCGGTGACTAGGCGGTTGTACATATCAGACATCATCTCAATCTCTAACTCTTGGACAAGCTGCAGCTTCGCAGCATCCAGCATAGGTGACGCCATTTTGATTTGTTACCTTCTCTCTTTTACTCACTTAGGTTTAAAGCCTGAAATTCATAATGAAACTTGTTACCAATACAATTACGTTTTGTAGCGGTCAATTGAAAAAGCAATTTATTTCTGATTGAAGTTTTGGATTGCAGAAAGTAAGATAATTAAACAATTAGTAATACTAGTGCTTTGTATACTATAAAGAACAAAAATATCATGTTCAAAAAATTTATGAGATATTACCAACCCAAACTGGCCCTGCTTGGTGGATTATGGGCCACTCCCTTTCACAGAGGAAGCCTGTGTCCCAGCAGTGGAAAGATTAACAGCTTACTATGCTACTGTTTTTTAAGGAATTTCTGAGTACCTGTCTGGAGTCTGAATTTGTGTGAATGGGCATGGAGGCCTCATAAAACTAGGGTACAGTATATAACACACAAAAGATACTGGTATTCAGCTGCATCTGGTTAGACTGGAAGCCAACCCCAACATCGTTGGAAAAAGGATAGGCAGATGATGGGGTAGTTAACATCTCTTGAGGGGAACAGGCATACTTAATGTTATGAGGTTCAATACTCACACTCACAGCTTCCTGTACACGTCTGGATACTCTCCGTGATTGGACTTGCGCATACGTTCTCGCGATCTCATGTTCTCCAAACGACGAGCATTTATAGAGTTCTTCGCCACCACAAACAACGATAAACTAGTCACTGTTACTGCTAACCTGCAAGTCACATCGTTTCACTTACGATCAATAAATAAAGACAGGAATTGAAAGCGCCTTGTCGGGTGATCGGTTGAAACGATTTTTAAAATAATAAACAGCTGAATTACAATACGAATAGGTTAAGTTAGATTTTCCATCAAGTCAAAAGTATCATCAGTCACAATAAAAAAAGATAATAATCTTTGTTCATGGTAACTTAAAATCACAGAATATTATACTATTATTTACTCCTAGATAATTTACAGGGGTTCATGCTGAATAAGTTGAAGAGTAGTCAAGAAAATAAAATTTAAATGTACAGGGCTCACCACAAATGGACTGTTTAATTTTAACAGGCAATAGGCAATGTATTTGTATATATTGAAGTAATTACCACGAAATTGTAATTTTCCCGAACCTTCCAAGCGGCATAATATATTCTCGTGAAAACTTCAGTAAAATTATTTGAGGTTACAATTTTAGTGTCGCAATCGCTCACGTTACGTCATAGAAAGAAGTCACTACTATCGCGTTTTACATGGCAACACAGAACATTAAGATGCTTTCACACTATATAGTGTAGTATTTTAGTCTAACGCCAGTTCCACACGCTTGCTAATTTGAATAGGGTGTAGTAGGCTTGCAAGTTGCTGCTGCTGGCTGCTGTCGGTGCTGATTCGATTGAATTCATTGACTGTCAGTTTTTATATTTGTAGGAAGCTTGCGGTAAGCACTTGCAATGCATCGAATGCATCCACAAGTTTGTATGTTGGTATAGGTAGGTTTGTAGGTTGCTAGTTTACAGCATGTGGCACGCGCCTGTGGAGCCATGGAGCCGCCGGCTTGTCTAGCTTCCAGAAAGCATAGGCAAAAATTCAAAAAATAATTTGATTGATACACATGGGTATTGCAACATCTTTTTCGTCCAAATTGGTCCCAGAATCTCAACTCAACTTAATAATAGCACAATCTCAAAATATTATAAGATTGATTGGATTGTTGTTTGTTGGATTGTTGTTGATTAATTTCTAAACGAAACCAACGCCGCACCCCAACTAAAAAATAGCGAAAAAAAAGAAACGTCACGTTGTAAGTAGAAGGTAGAAGTCGCTTTTGGATCAAGATTCACGTCACAGAGTACTTTTTGATAGCGTCAAATGTTCGAAACAAAACAAAACGTGGTTTTATTGAATTAAAAAGGATTTTAAATTAATTATCATGCCTAAACCTACTAAATTACATTCTAAAGGCAAGTCTAACTCCCTACAGAAACCGTTTAAAGTAGAGAAAGACTCATCGGATGGAGCGGACCCAGAGGATTCAGTTCGACAATTTCAACTTGAACTATGTTGGTGTATTCAACAGTTAGAACGGTCTTTGAACGAAAAGAAAGGCAATGAAAAGCAGAGTAAGTTTCTTTACATGTAGCGGATTCTATCTCATACATTTCCATTTTCAAATTTCATATTGGTGACTAGATTTCATCATAGATGCTAAGTAGCACACTAGCATTGGCTTAAATGCCGTTGTTGGTTATTACCACGGAGTAAAACCTCCGTGGTTATTACGGACATAAGTAGTTATTGCTTTGGTCATTCGCACTACTAGGTACTTTATTGACAAAAAACTGACATCTACACTCACAAACAGGATTTCTGCAATCTAAAATTTCTCATAAATTGTAGCATATTATACAACAATTTCATTTATTTGAATAATGAATATGTGTCTTAACATTTTTTTGTTATTTTTCAGTGCAAGAAGCATGGAAGGTGCTAACAGTACTAAAGAACAACAACCAACCTGTCATACGCAAGAGACAGCTAATGCGCACACATTTTGGTGACTATAGAGCTAAAATGGCTGCCGAAGAAAAGAAATTAGCAAAAAGTAAGGTTAAACTAGTGTCCTAGATAATATTTTGATGCGAGAAATGCATAATTGACAGTTGATATCAACTGATTAACTTATGGGTGGCTCTTCGTTATAAAATACTAAAATAAGCAATGTTAAGGAACTGTTAATAATGTGTCCATAATATAAGTGCTGAGCCCTTGATATTATAATCAACACTCTTGAAAGGTTTTTAGGAAGGCAAGAAGTGACCACACATAGACATAATTCTAAAGGTACCCATGGAAACTCCAGTAGAAGGACGTACCTTTTTCTGAGTCCGGGACCAGTCTCATTATTCTAGAATAACATGAAAGCCTTTACTCGTAACCTCTTATAAAACGAGGTTATTTGTTTGCAGTGGCCAGTAAAATCAAGATATCAGATGTTCCTGAAAAACCAAAAGCTACATTCTTGAGAAAATCTGCATTTTTAACCACAGGCGATGAATCTTTTAGATTCAACTTCAGTTTAGCACCAGAACAAATAGATAGTGGCAATACTGTTGTTAAAGATGGTAACACTAGTGAATCAATTCAAACAGACACTAGCAATAGTAAAGTTGACCCTGAAGTTGCTAACACAGAAAAAGGCAGTGAAGATAGTGCAAAAAATTTCAAATTTTCATTTACAAAGTCAGATTTTAAGTTTAATTTTAATGTAGATAATTCCTAGGTTGTATTTTATATATGAAATTCTGTACAAAATGTAACTGGATTAATAATACAAGTGCTTTACTATGATTTGTGTTTTATTGTACAAATACCTTTCCAAACTGACAGACAGACACAAATTGTTTTGCATTGAAATATAGAATGTAAACTGCTATGGCCCCTGCCTCTAAGCGGTGTGTTGAAGTGAAGCCTATCACAATCCACAGCTGGAAATAGATGTCTCTCAAATTACACCAAAAATGTCTGCTTCAGAGTTCCGTCTATCTTCATACAATATCACACCTGTGATTAGTATTAAGAATTATCATCAACTAACAGCAGTCCACTGCTGGACATAGGCCTCTCCATTTAGATCGATTCTCGGCAACTCTCATCCAGAAACTGCTACCAGCCAATACCTAATGGGCGGTACCTATCTTCGATTTTTTGAAAACTCATGAGGAGAGAAATAAAAACAAAAACTGTTTCAAACTAACATCATAAGTATTTATTCATTCCCGTCACATAAACTCTGATAGTAACCCTTCGTGACGAGCTTCCCGTTGTCTTCCCGTATCCGCTTCGCACATGTCAAGTCTTTGAAGAAGTTCTCGGAGTTCACGATGGAAAAACCGACAGGCAACTCGAATTTGTGGAAATAAACGCCCCAAGTAGCTATCCCTATAAAATAGAATATTCGTTATTAAATAGGTACCACACCATATGAATTACAGATAGCACGACATAGGGCGGTCTTATCGCTAAAAGCGTTCATAAAAAGACAACCTTTCGATTAAAGGGAGGAGAGACGATACTGCAGGTAGTCCATCATTTACATACCTATTATACAATAAATACATTCATAAATCTCTTTGCCTGTATGGGATCGATACGCTAAGAAGAAGAAGAATAATAAATATAATTATGAAACAAGAGTAAAGAACTAAGTACCTAGAGGTACATTATAAACTGTGTTTTTACCATAATTTTCGAAATTAACAAAGATTGAGCACGCCTTACCTATCAACTTATTGCTTGTCGTATCGACCACCGCTCCACCTTCGACACCGTGGTACTCTTTACACTTTGCATTTTTTTTTTCAAATTGTGCATATGTGCAGGAGTGGTAGCAAGGTACGCCGAAGCCGTTACCCTTCCTGTGTTGCTCTAGGATCTTGAAACATATGTCGTGTGCAGCGACCACGTTCAATTCTGTTAGGTCATATTTATTGTCGGCTTTTTTTACTTTGTGAATACCCTGTTGAGGCGAAGAAGGAATTTAAGTAAGTTTAACGTTAGCTTGTCCTTTGTTCTGGGCGATCGTTCTCTCAAGCGATAAGCGTTAGTGGCTGCAGTCCATGAACCACACAGCTCAGACACAGGCCTCTCTCAAGTTGTACCACAAGTTTGTTTTTCGCTTCCGGCATCCAGCAGTCTTTTTACGGTTTCGTCTAGCTGGGGGAAGCATACCACGTTATTAATTAGCAATTGCTAGACGACACGCGGTCCATACTCCACTCGAGGACTCGTCTGCTCTAAGGGCCATGAGGCCTTGAACAGACATTTTCGAATCAATGAAATTAGGAAATGGGCCTTACCTTTTTCATTGTATACCCGAGAACTTTGTACTTAATGTTTCCGTTTTTATTTAGTTCTGCAAACCATTGAAATGCTTCATCTGTCCTGTTTACTACGTTGAACAGTTCTATGACCGCCCAATTCATATTTTTGACCTTCTTAGTATCGACCACTATGATACCTATATCATCAAACATCTGTCTTGTCGGTTTCGAAGGCACCACAAATACTCGGGCCTCGAATCGTTTTGACATATACATTATTGTAGTATAACTTACTTTTAAACTGGAAGTAAGATTAGAAAGTATTAGTTTCAAGTAAATCATCATTATCATCTAGCAGTCTACGCCTCTCCTATTGCACGCCATTCAACTCGATTCTCGGCAACTCGTGATGCCAGCCAGCCTGCGAAGATCGTCGCTCCACCTAGCCTGAGAGCGTCCTACCTTACGTTTGCCGATTCACGGTCTCTACTCAAGAACACATCTACTCGAACGGTCATCGGTTCTACGGCTAATATGGCCGGCCCATTGCCACTACTTCCACTATACCTTGATAGGTTCATTGGTCTAGTGGTTGCAAAGGCGACTACTGAGCATGTGGTCCTGGGTTCTATTCATCAGGTCGGGCACTGTTATTTGGTTTTTACATAATGGGTCAATTCTCAGTAGGAGGCGCGTTGCGCGGTGGTAATAGGGTCACCCCCTATTACATAACAGACGAGAAGTAAGTGTGCCATACAGCTATTGAAGGTTCCAAACTCGTAGCTAAATTCTGGTCCGACTCATGACGGTATTTCTTTTCTCCACCGTAAGATGGATACGCGGAAAACATGTCCGAGAATCCATCCTAAGACTATAAATTCCGTTTATCCAGTAAGGCCTAGGGTGAATTCTCGGACATGCTTTTACGCATGGATGGACCTTAGGGTGGAATAAACTAATTTAGACTGCCATCGATATGCTACACGATACACGGTGTAACCTATGCCCCTAGGCAGGCAAAAGACCTACCTTTTGGAAATAAGGCGGAATGTTATCCAAAAAGTACCTACGCGTAGATACACCGCGCGGCCGTGATAAAGATGGCCTCATCAATACAGACAGCGGTGCACATGTGTGGTACATCAGCAGAGCGCGAGTGTATGACGCGCGCTATCCAACGGTACTTGGACTCCGCCGCCGGCTTAGCGTTCACCTGGTAGTTGTCTAAGGTTGAGAAACCTGTAATGGCGACCATTATTACATTACAAGCTTTTATTGAACTTGCCTTGTTAGTTAATTAGTAAGTATGTATGGGTCAAACCCTGCAACTGAATTTTATACCAGTTATCCCCAACTGATTGTGCTGAAATTTTGCATGTACACGTTTGGTTTAGATGACAATGCATGGTTAGCTATATAAGTGACATCATTCTAAATCCAATATGGCGGACCAATTCATTTTAGTACAACTGAAATATTGAATAAGCTTGTTTTTAAAATCTTTTTTGAATGAGTATTTTTGTTTATGTTATCGGAATGCAAACAAGCCGATGTCCCACATGATGTTAGTTAAGTGGCCCCGCTAATACCAGAGACATCGTAGATGCGTTGCGATCCCAGAGACAAATTGAAATGTCTCAGCCTGTAATGACATCGGCAAAATGCACACGTCGATACGAAATTCACTGCGGTACAAACTTCACACAAAATACTAAAACAACAACACTAACAGCTTTCAGTTAAGTCTAGTTTTCTAGGGCTAGGGGTCTTCAAAACAGGCGGCGATAATAAATTCAATGTTTCCAAAATATCAAACGATTCCGATGTCAACGCTAATTTAACCAAAAAAAAATGTAAAACTAACTTGTACATCGTAAATTATTTACGAAATAAAATAGCATTTTTATGTTTTATTTTATTATAGTTTTTATTTCATACATTGCAATAAAGCAAACCGTATCAGTTTGCTGTGCACTTATCAAATGGTTTTGTAAAATAATTTAGGGGCAACACAGACGACGGATATTTTATTGAAACAACTAAAAAGTGTGATGTCTGTGTAGGCCCTTAAAGTTATAGAAGTTATAGTAGACTACAAACTTAAAAATGAATATTTTTCATTTATGAATTTTAAATACTTCATATAGTTAAATGGCTTTCTTTCCCGTACGCTAAATACGCGCCTTGGCGTGAAGTTGCGGACACCAGCTCCGTATTACCTATACCTAGTTAACTGGCATCTAACCTATAGGTAAGTCAGGAATGTTAGATAAAACATGATAATTTGAAATATAAAATGACATTTAAATCAATTTAACACAATATTCTAACAATATTATTTATTTCAATTATCAATAATAAGTTTAAACTAAATCTAAATAATAGAATCTTATTTTAGGTCAATTTACGTGACAGCGACACGTATGCAATGTAAACTGAGCTTTATGTTAACCGTGCAAGACACAAATTTGTTTGACGATACGCTGTAGTCACTGCATTTTATGAAGGAGTTGTAGAGTTTAACAAAAAATAACCAAAAATCCATTGCATACTCGTCTGCAGCAATACAACTGACTCATATAATATTACTTCTTAAATACAGCAATTTTAGCTAGCGACATCTAAAATATAGTGTAGTGACTCAGTACTCAGTGACAATTTACATTAAGAAATAAGGTTGCTGAATGTGCAAGTGCTAATTATTCCTCATCTTTCATACAATTGGAACTTTATATTGTTTAAACTACCATTTTGCAAGATTGCCCGTTTTTTTTAAATTTGGTAGATTTTGTTTACGCATTCTTTAAAATTAAGTTCCGTTTGATCAAATATTAAATGGCAGTCAACCACCCTATTTCAGATTTCATTCCATACTAAGTCACCATACAAATGGTCGCTTTTTACTCCGTTAAACGATCTCATACTTGTCAGGATGGAAGCTGATCTCCTGCGAGTAGTCCACGGGCGCGGTCTCATCCTCTGCGTGAGTCACTTTGATGGCCTTCAGGAGAGCCAGCGACGTGTCTGATGTCCACATCACTGTGAGCGGGAAGAAGTCGTTGGGAACCGCTGGGGTCACGCTAAAGAGGGGAATTGAGGGTTATATTTATATCTCAATTGTTTGAAGTTGACAGAGATAGAACACTTTTCTAAATTTGATGCGTGCTTAATGTATTTACCACAGATAGATAGATACACCTAGATAACGAAAGAGCAACTACTTCGCGTGCCCAGCTTACGTACAAAAATCGTAAGCCGCCACTTTCGCGCTCAGTCCTGTGTACTGCTGGCTGGTGAGCGTGAGCAGGCCCCGCGGGTGGGACGAGACGGGTGCCGCACGCGGATCTTTGGATAAATTTGATTTTCCCATCACTAAATAGTGCTTGTGACGACATAGTAGGTAGTAAAAAAATTGCACGCTTGGTTTTCATACAGATCGTAATCTAGGTCTATCTATATCTGTGGTATTTACTTAAGCATTTTAGCTTCAGCATTTTTAAATGGTAAAAAAAATAAACTACACCATACAAGTTAATTAAAAAAAGGTAAAAACTGCTCTATTTATTACAATATTAGAAAAACTTGACCCACGAAGCCACATTTGTATATATTTTGAAAATTAAAATCTGTTTAAAGAAATGATCTTTAAATAGTTTCAGCTCATCGTGCTCGACAGTTATGTCTCATTAAATAATTTTTCTGAATTAAAATCTCTGCTGCAAGCAAAAACATTGTGTTACTTCTTATTTCCCACTCCCTCTCCGAAGAGTGGAAGCCTGTGTCCCAGCAGTGGGAACACTATAGGCTGATAATGCTATGCTATAATAATGAACTATAGTAACTCACGTAAACTCAAGGCTGCCAGATTTCTGCTGCTTGTTGATGATGGGTATGCTCCAGATGAGCGTGCGTCCCTTCTGCGCGTAGCTGCCTTCCCATTGGTGGACCACCACGGACGTGTTGCCGGAACTAAGGGCGAACAGAGCATGTTCATGTCAAGAGAGTGAGGGTGAAATTCATCACTCTTTTGTGGTTTTCTAAGCTAAATAGGATTATTATGGCGTTATTTGTATAGCTGTACAAGAATCTTCTGACGTGTGGCCAAAGTTTGAATTAAGGCCGCCATCTTTTTTTTTCCAATACATTTCACAAAACAATTCCATAATCGTTTACCAAAAGCGCCACCTTAATCAACGTCATTCTCGTAGCACTCTACAGTAAATAAATGAAGAGAATATTCTTTTTAGGGTTCCGTACTAAAAAGGTGAACACGGGACCCTATTACTAAGCCTACTGCGTCTGTTTGTCTGTGACGGGGCTGTATCTTTTTGTCAAGGACCCTCTTACTATCCCCATACGGGCGACACTGTGCGGTGGCGAGCGACAGAAAATAGTAACACCACGAAGGAGCTTCTAATTCAGTCGTCATTTTTTTACTTTCTGAGAAATAAAAGCTTATTACTTCAGGTACTCACGGTAACGGTATATGTATGTTGACGTCGTTGAGCGTGAGATGGTCGTGTTCGAGCTCGTACTCGATGTTGACATCACAGCCGCCGCCGGTGCCCTCTGACGGCCAGCAGTTTACTGCAAAGAATAAACAAGTTGTTAACATCAATGTTCTTTACTTTACTTCATATTATACGAAATAATACATGTAATAATCTGTGGGCAATCAAGAAATAAAAATATAAGATAAACATTTTACGTGATAACGTCATAAGAGATAGATGCGTCACAAGCCGAACACTTAGGCCGATCGTGCCTCTCTATCGCTTGTTCCGCGCTCTCGATTGCACGCTCGGCTCAAGCGAAACGTGACAATGAGTCATGCTTTTTCCTGCGGGCAGCCGGCGTTTATCGATTTATAAGTCGTTATCACGCCAAAAAGAGAAAAACAAGGCATGGCATCAAATAAATCATGCACATGACGCCTGTATTGGTCTGGTGAATGTGGTACGACCCTGGTAGTAGAATACGAACTGCTTCCTATTATAGAGAAGAGGCCTGTGTCCCGGTAGTGTAAACATTATAGGCCGATGATGTACCGGGCCTCGTTACGGTAAAGTTTTAATACAGGTTATGCTATCACTGTAGTATATAAGAGTCAGTGCTCACCGGACAGCGGCGCCAGCTTGTCGTCGTTGGCGTTGAGGCGCCACTTCAGCACTCCCACGTCGCTGTTGAGAGGGAAGGCGCGTTGGCTCTGCTTCAGACCTATTACGCCGCTCGCTCTGAAGGCTTCTTTGTCAACGTTGGGGTGGGTCTAGACGAAATATTGTTTATTTAGCAGGATTATATTGCACTAGGATTCACTCGGAAAATCGTGAAAAAGATTAGTCGCTGCATTCATGAGGTTTCGCGACCTCCTCCTAATATGATGAGTTCGAAACAACCGACCTACTCGTAAAACTGTTAAGTCTACAACTATATTCTATCATTTCAGTCAGTTTTGAATAATATGATTTCCCGTAGCTAACCGTTTGTGGAAAAGAGGAATCTTTACTGAACTGTGCTTTTTCCTATAAAACATTACTTTTTGCAGCTATTAAATAAGATATTTAGCACTGTACCTGCAGTTGCAGTGGCCTGGTGTCCTTGTTGTCGACATGCACGTGAATGCGTGCGTACTGCTCGTTACTGATGCGCAGGGTCAGCAGACCTGTCAGAAATTATACCTTATTTGTAAAACATTTTTACTCAAACATTCGAGAGCTTTATACAAGTATTTGCACATTATTTAGTATTTAAATTTAATTAACAACATGTCAGTAATTTATGTTTTTTTTTTGTTAGTGGAAATATTACTACATTATAAAAAATAAAAATAAAATTTCGGAGCTAATGTTTATCTTCGTCGTCAATCTTACCGCTTAGTTCAAAGTTCTGTACATCGCCATCTCTGCCGGCCACTACAGTGAGGCGCTCCTCGAAACGCAAGTGTACACTGTAACAAAAATTTAATTGTTACAAAATAGGCCATACTCTTTACTTTATCCACTTTTACACACACCCATATCTTAAGTAAAGAATACACAGATTGTTTTAGCTGGGAAAAATAAGTGATACAACAATCTGCATCACTAGTTCTTTCCAGCTAAAAACAGCTTAATAAAACAGTTGTTCCATAAACAGCTGCAATACTAACACAATGACAAACAGTTGAATTAAAGTAAAGTTGGACGAGTAAAATCTGTCCAGGTATTTGGTTTGGACAGCCAAACATTAACCATTGCGCGTTGGGCAGTTAGTCCAGTCCATAAAGGAGTTGTAGAGTACGTAAGCGATTCCTTTAGAAACTTGTTTAGCGTGCTTAGGACGTGAACATACTAAAAGTTCTGACGATGACGTTTAGGAGGTGAGCCGGAGTGGGGGGGCAAACGAAGTTTCCACTATTGGGTTTTTCGCTTATATCTCAAAAATCACGGGCCCTGGTACCCCACATCATTTTGCACCCTAATAGTAACGCCTAACCTTGTCCCTCGATCCCTAAATCTACTTACTCCTTATGATCGTGGGGCGGAGGCCTGGCGACACCGACGTCTGCGGCGACTGGCGCAGCGTTCAGGGCCGACACCGTGTCGCCCTCACTGCGCAGGCGCGACACGAACGACTCCGCGTCCGTGCCGCGGGAACCCAGCTTCATTGCTGAACGACCGGCTGGGCGGGCTCTGAGGAAGGAAAATAAAATTACATTATTGTAATAAAATGTAATGTAAAAGAAAGCAAGTACAGTAATGACAAGCTTTTGCACGCGGCTTCGCTCCTGTGGTCTGTCTCACAAGAACAGTTTATCGTCGGGATAATAAGAGCTTGTAAAAAGTTAATCTATAACACTCTCAGTGCCATAAATATTACATACTATCTCTTTGCAAAAAATCAGGTATATCCATTGCTGCGTGAAAGAAAGATAAACCAACAAACACACTTGCACATTTCTTTATTCATGCAGCTTAGTGTTGTGAAAATATCGGTTTATTTTAAGATCTCTCAAAATAAACCGATATTTAATCAGGGTGCTTACTCTCGAATAAAATTCCGATAGATCGACATTGGTCAAACGTCAGTTGGTTGAGTTAAACGTCAGGGATTGGCTAGACTCAGTGAGTCCAGCCAATCCCTGACGTTTGACTGACAATTCCAATGTCGATCTATCGGAATTATATTCGAGAGTAAGCCTGAGATTCGATCATGATTTTAGAAACTGCGGTGTAATTGCGTAACACACTATCAGTAGGAATGGCATTAATTTTGACAGTTCAACAACATTCATTGCGTTATTTACGTTGATGAGCAGACACATTTTTCGAACATAAAATGAAGCAATGGATTTGCAATATCCTTCAATATGATTCAGATCGTGATTAATAATGTGTTACGCAATTACGCAATTAGGGAACCGGTTTCTTATCTTTCTTAATCGATGTAATCGATTTGAGCGTGCTTAAACCCGTACCGAATTGGCGTGAGCGCGATAACGATGTCCCGTGAATCGTCATAGATGACGTCATGACATGCGCCATCTTGCGATAACGCCGACCATGCCTCGTACTAATCGTACTACACGTACACCGTGAGCGCTGTCAAAAATGACAGTGTGTGTGTGAGGACGAGGATGTCAGTGTGTGTTTTGTTTTGAGCTGCATCATATCTTTTTAATAACGTGGCATTTTCGAAATTGTGCAACTGACTGACAGTCGCCACCTAAACAAAGAAAAGGAAGAAACGTGTGGTGTTTAAACGCAGAAATACTGCTGTAACATCTTTTTGACACCGAGTAAGCACTGTGAGCGCGCTCACGAGTGTTCCGTATTGTTGACAGCTCTCAGCTGTCATAATCGTGATATCCAATAAGGAACGCATGTGAGACGATTTGAGTGCTGTGAGCGATATTAGCCAATTCGGAAGGCGGCCTCAGTCGCATTTATAATATCACGGCTGTAAAGTTAGTTTTCGGCTACTATGACTACATACCATGCCGCTGACTCGCGCGCTGCGTACACTCAATACGGTGTCACAACAGATTGACTGCTTCGACTATACTCTGAGTGAATTCACACGGGCCGCGTTTTGTAAAATTACTGCTGGCTAATAATATATCATATAATTGTAAGTAAGTCTAATTGTAAGCCATTATTATAACTACACTATTGCATTAGGTAAGCCTGTGATGATAGTCGTATGTGTTACAAGAATAAATAAAATAAAAAATATTGTGTACTTACGTCTCCCGTGCAGGCGTAGTAGGTATCTTCTCGGCAATTGGCTCTGATTGTGCTGCAGAAGACATCGACGAACTGCCGAAACTACTCCCTACAACCATTAAAAAAATGAGATCGTGTAAAACAAGGTAATCGTTTTGTACAATGTAGAGTCGGCAACAAAAGTAGTTAATAACTTCAGATTTAAAATTATTATTATTCATCGCTAAACTCTTAGCTGAATTCTAGGCTCATTCAATTTAGATTGCCATTGACACGAATTCGAACATGACTAAGATTTTTTTTTTAAACAAATTAATACAATATAAAAAAAAAGAAAACTTCAAAATAAAACACTATTAGATGAAAATAATGCTGAAAACCCGTATCTCGAACGTTTTGAGTCAAAAGAGTACTTTATGTTCCTTGTTTGTGTCTGTTTTTTAGGGTTCCGTATCCAAAGGGTAAAAACGGGACCCTATACTAAGACTTCACTGTCCATCCGTCCGTCCGTCTGTCACCAGGCTATATCTCATGAACCGTGATAGCTAGACAGTTGAAATTTTCACAGAATGTGTATTTCTGTTGCCGCTATCACAACAAATACTAAAAACAGAATAAAATAAATATTTAAGGGGGGCTCCCATACAACAAACGTGATTTTTTTGCCGTTATTTTATATGTAGTGTTAAATATTGTATGGTGGTACAGAACCCTTCGTGTACGAGTCCAACTCGCACTTAGCCGGTTTTTTTTTATTATTTGTTTTTAATTTTTACTCCTTTCTTTGTTGCTGTTGTGCGTATCAAATGAATGATTCTTTTATTTCATTCATTCTATTTCTAAACCTACATAAAAAACTACAATGCCTTACCGAACGACATCTGACTGCGTGTCGGTACGCCTCGTTTGGCAGCTTCCAATCTCTCTCGTTGCAGCTCCTTCGCGCGTTCACGCATGCGGTTAGCTGCTTCGCGCTCTTGTGTCTAAAAACCAATATTTTTTTAAGATCTCCCTTCCTAAAGTATTAGCGGTAAGGCCGGTAAGTGATAGACATAAACATCATCCTTAGTTCAACCGGAAGATGTCCACTTCCGGACATAGGTATCGCAAAACAACCAGTCCTGCGCTTCCCGCAGCCTGCCGACTCCCTAAACCTTCGCAGAGTTGTCGGACGACGAGCGACATTGTGTAGTCGACCTTTGATTTACCATCCTAAGGTTGAAAGTCACTTGCACATTCCAAAACGACAAGGTATATTTGTCTATGTGACGGTAAGGCAGTTTCGACCACAGATAAGTTTCGACCTTATTGAAGTGACACTTTACTGGGAATTGTCAATACTGAAAATGCAATGAGGAAGTTTGTTTTTCCGTGATTTAAGAATTGGTCCCATAGTGAAAGTTGTTCATGGGTAGAACATCCAGGGTGCTTACTCTCGAATATAATTCCGATAGAACGACATTGGAATCGTTAGTCAAACGTCAGGAATTGGCTGGACTCACTGAGTCTAGCCAATCCCTGACGTTTAACTCAACCAACTGACGTTTGACCAATGTCGATCTTTCGGAATTATATTCGAGAGTAAGCAGCCTGGATGTTCGGTAAAAAAAAATCATCCGGTATTGATTAGAAGTAGAAGACTAAAAAATAACAGCCGCATGGGTTGATCGAAGGTTAAACAATGCCTGCTGCGGTCGGTTCATGGATGAGTGACCATCAATTACATATCGAGACCCCTCTGTGCCTCGGAAAGCGCGTTAAGCCCGTCTTACCAAGGGGTATCATGTTACCCAGTAACTGGGATGTGGAGGTCAGATAGGAAGTCGCTCTAATTAAATACTGGTATTCAGCTGCATCTGGTTAGCCTGGAAGCCGACCATAACATAGTTGAGAAAAAGAAAGCTAGGCAGATGATGATGGGTTAGCTTTACAACTGGGTTGACTTTCATAAATTATTATGACTTGAATTTTACATACCTGTCTCACAGCCTGGTAGATCTTCTCCTCATGGGAGTCCATCTCGACGAAGGAGCGTACCTAATGCCAGAAAAGAGTATGAAATTTGTATGAATGTGATATATTAAATTCTAACTTTTGTAAAAATATAGTTTAAAGAAAATATTTTGTATTGCATACAGATTGATTGCAAATTATTCAAAATACTTTATTTCACATAAACCTACATGGGCACTTATGAAACGTCAGAAGCTAGGTGCACGGTTCCAATTTATTATTTTCTATGGAAAAGAGCCAGCAAGAAGCACCACAGTTATTCTTTTGAAAATTATTGGCTTTTACGATGTTTTCAAATTAGTGTTAATAGGTATTAAAATTAATAGATACCTCAACAAACAATTCAATAGTTTGTAATCAGACTGTTATAAAAGAATACACAAATTGTGTCAAATAAAATGTCTTCTTCTTAAATATATCACATTATGATGTAACACTAACCTGTGCCAAGTTGACACTCTCCCTGTAGCCGAGAGCCACAATCTCATCAAATGCAAACAGCAAGTTGAAGGCCTGGTTCAGTACCTCTACCTCTGTCAACTGAGTGCAGTATTCTGGCACCTAGTAACATGGAAAATTAGGTTATGATGTGACACAGGAAAGGTCTTAATAAAGTAATTCTTAGATTAATGTTCTTCCAACTCTCACTCTTTTTATTCCATACTCTCTTGTTCTGCTTATGTTTTCTTGTTTTTTTTTCTATTCTCCCTAATTTCATTGTTTAAATTAAATGGTGAATTATAAGCAATAGAGAAGAATAAAGAGAAAAAAAAAGAGAGAGAAAGAAGTAATCTATGTTTATTTTCATAAAATATCATAGACAAACACACTTGACTCATTGCATAAGGTTCCAAGTTAACTCACCACTCTGCTAAATAAGCGCAATGTCTCCAGATCCTCAAGGATGTTGCTGGCTTTAGTAGTGATGAGCAACATGTACAGTTTGTCCAACGGTTGGTACACATATCTGTAATAATTTAGGTGATAGGAGTGAGTTGGTTTTCATGACCAATCAATACCAGCTTAAGTAATTGTTAAAAATAAATAATTCAAAGACTTCATTTACTTGGGTGGACATGGTAGGTTTACATTTATTACTAGTAAATACCAAGTTAGTAATCTTAATACAAATAGTGCAATAGTAAGTTATCTATTTATCCATACTAATATTATAAATTCGAAAGTAACTCTGTCTGTCTGTCTGTCTGTATGTTACCTTTTCACGCCTAAACCACTGAACGGATTTCGATAAAATTTGGCAGAGAGATAGATTACATCCCAGGGAAGGACATAGGATAGTTTTTATCGACATACCTCGCGGGCGAAGCCGCTGGCGGAAGCTAGTTTGACATAAAAAGTACACAGATACAGGGTGGCCTTTAATTTAGAGTCCAAATAGCCTGGTACAAAATAAATGATCAATGAGGGGCGAGGGCTGATGATAGGTTTTACAAGAAATGTAGACAACTGTTACCTATTTCTGTTATTTTAATTCAATTGTTTTGTTTGATAATCTTATCACACTACAATTAGTAATAAGTGACACAGAGCCTTATTTTTTGTATAAAGTTAACATTATTTATTTCATATGCAGGAAGAATTTTATTTAGAAAACATATTCAAAGATCAATAAACACTGAGAATTTACTTTCATGCTTCCTACTAGTAACCGTTAATTGCAATTATAGGCAGAAATCTTATCAGAATGCCACACAGACAGACAATCAATAGTCATCATCATCATTCTCCTGCCCTTATCCCAATTTATTTGGGGTCGGCGCAACATGTATTTTTCTTCCATACTTCTCTATTAGTCGTCATCACGGTAGTCACCCCCTTTCCAGCCATATCATCGTTCACACAGTCCATCCATCGTTTCTTTGGTCTTCCCCTACTCTTATAGCCATCGACATTCATACTCAAAACTCTCCTCACGACATTTTCCTCATTTCTCCGTAGCACATGCCCATACCATGACAACAGATTCCCACACAACTTTTCGGTCACCGGTACCACTTTCAAACTTCCTCTTATGTACTCATTTCTTATTCTATCCATTCGTGTAACACCACAGACAATCAATAGTATTTGTCAGAAATAGGGAATAAGTACACCTGGCAATGAGTTTAAAGTACCTGACAGATTCAGTTTCGACAAACGTATGTTGTCGGCCACCAGTCATGAGCTTGGGGAAGGCAGCCAGCAACCCCTCGATACGTGCCTTCGTCATCTCCACGAATTGACGTGAAACCAATGCTGAAAATTACGTTATGTTTATGTAAAAATTTATTTCTAAATTACTACTTTTAAATGATGAATTATACAGTAAACATAAAGTTAGGTACCTTTTCCTGATTTTGTGCATACTGTTGCCGCTATGAGCACCTGAAATTACACAAAAACACCTCAGAAAACTATAAACATAAGCCGGATGTCTATCGCACATTTTTAGGGAATAACCACTTTGGTATGGAAACTAAAGCGTTGGAAGATGTAGGTTTGGGTTAATTAGCACTGTTTATAGTATTACCATTTTGATTTAGCTAAAGATTTCTCAAATATCATAAAATAATCACAAATTGCAAACTTGACAGCCAACACACCGAGGTGACGTGTAGAACTTTTTTTTAAATAATGTTGCCCGCTTATTTGTTTCGGATGATAATTCCCGTATCCGAACGCAACTTAACAGATTATTGGCTCAAAGACCGATATGGTAATTTACCAAATTATTGACGGAATTAGAAAAAAACTTTCTTCTAGTCCAGGGTACTCAATCTTAGTACAAAAAACTCGGGACAGCAGTGGGTACAATGATACAAAATCATGAAGTATATGTTGTCTCTGAACAAAATAAGTTTGAATGTGTTTTTTAATTTTGTCGGATTATAATTGAACTTTACGCGTACTGTGGCTAAGAGATGGAACTTTGAAGCAATGTTCACTATTAATTCGAATAGATGGCTCTAAACATAACCGCAACTTTGATACGTCGGTAACCTATTTACTACTAAAATAGTATATTTTTAACTGACTTCTGTTTTAGTGTATCCAAAAAATATTTTAAATTATGGATCATTGTCAAGAGTTTTAATTACATTTATCGCACAGTTTGACATTTAATTATTTTTGATCAATAATTATCACCTATTGAAATAATTTACTAAATTTACACAAATATTTTGCAAACATTCATTGGTATGCTGGTAGAATTACTTTGGAGGTTTTACTATCAATAAATTGGTATCCCCAATACAAATGTCTGATAAGATAATGTCTCACACTCTCTCTTTAATATTTAACGATATTTTTGTGATCTTTCTGTGTAACGTTGCGCGTTTGTCGTTGAGTTGAGCGAAAGTTCCTACGACTAATCCATATTTGTGACCAAAAAGTAATTTTGTGAGTGGTTATGTCAAAACCAAGATAGGACTCCAGTGTAGTGTTAAGTTTGAGATAGTCTTTTAGTGCATCAGGTCATCGGATAAGCACTGCTGTGTAACTGTGTTCCTGGGTGCAAGGACAGCGGAGGTATGTCACATTGTCATAGCTGAATCTTGGAACTTGGCCTTGTACTTGAATGCAATTCAAAATTACGTTTTACCAGTTGTATGGTTTTCTTAAATTTTTGTTACTTTTCAATATAAATAAAGTTAAATTTATTTCGAAACAACAATATTATGGGTTTACTAATGTTTGACAAAAAACGAATCACAAATTAAATAGAAATAAAAATTAATAATTGTCTGCAATTTTTTTCAGACATGCATGCAGTTCTCCATGGATTTCCGAACCCTGAAAAAGACCGATTTAGATTCAATACTTGGCTTTAATCTATTGGCACGGGAAGTGATATTTTGTGACTTGAAAATGCCCACTTCAAACACTTTCAGGATAAATATTTATGTCGCATTAACAGAATAAACAATATTGCAGTTCCAACATTATATTTAACAGGTTTGTTCATTACCTTCATAATGCTACTTTGTATAATAAAAGAATAAAGTTCACAATATTCCTTTAACTGATAAAAAAAAAACTATAAAGCGCCTTAGTAAAATTATTAATGCAGTTATTCCTTTATAATTGTTTCAGGTCTAACATTACAATCACAATATTCACAACCAAACTTGCCATGTGTTGGAAGAAAATCATTGCAAGAACTTGTACATCAGCCAATTCCATCAACTTCTTCAGGTATATTATGTTTTTTTTTTATTCGACTCTTCTAGGGTTCCACATCAGAATATGTGTCCATAATTATGGTCTCTATCTATCCATACTAATATTATAAATTCGAAAGTAACTCTGTCTGTCTGTATGTTAACTTTTCACGCCTAAACCAATGAATGGATTTAGATAAAATTTAGCAGAGATTGTATCCCGGGGAAGGACATAGGATAGTTATTATCGATATACCTCGCGGGCGGAAGCTAGTACCAAATAAAATGAAGGTAAAGTGTAATAGTCTTGATGGAATGGAACCCTTAGGCCTGTATTAATAAACGTTACTCAGCCCAGGAGCTCGCACTTATCGATCTTGAGGTCATGATCGTATTAATAAACATAATAATTGACATACTCAAACTACAGTTTGGGTTTACGAAATGAAAAAAAAAAATGCCTCTAGCCTTTCCAAGTATGTTTTAGTTGTGGCCAAGATTTCATCTTTCACCGAGTTCATCTGAAGTTGGTTGTGAATTTCAGTATATATAGTAATCTTACGACATACCTAGCAAGAACGAAATGTGATGAATGATAATTCTAAACTTCGGCAATGTGACGTACAGCGTCGACTAGCTGAGCTTGGTAACTGAGATACTGTTTTCATGTGTTTATGAATTAGCAATGATCTTGAGATGCTGATATCGTAATAATGGCGTTTCAAATGATAACGCACTTGAGTACTTCCGTTGTTGAGAAACGTTTATTAATACGGCCTTAGACTTGCACTTGTCAGGTTTGCAATTTAATAGTTGAATGAATGTAATAATCCTACTGATTAGAAATTATTTAAAACAGATTTACTTTTGCACTCATACAAAATCATTTTCTACTTTACAGGCAGGAAAATATCTGCCAGGACAGGACAGCTCTCCAGGGCAGAAAGAGATCTACAGCTGAAAATAATGGCTGCCAAAAGAAGAATATGTACATTAAAAAATTAAGTTAATAAGCAGACAGCTGAAATAAGGCAGCAAAAAAATTGTTGCCAATCCTGCAGTACTAGATGTACTGCAGAATTGCTCAAGCACTGTAAAACTATTAATGCGGATACAGTGGAGAGAAGAAAAAAAAATTTATAAAGGACGACGATTCACGCTGCAAGAAAAAATTGTAGCATTATCGGTTTTTAAACAGAGTCCAAAGGCATATAGATTTTTAAGAAAAATATTTATATTGCTCGCAAATCAGACATACGCCAAAGTTATACAATTTTTTTTTAATGATGGCGTGACCAAAACTGCCAAATGGTCTCATTTATTGCAGCTTCTTAAAGAAAACCCTGGCTATAAAGGCATAAGACTGATTCAAAACTGACTGAGGCAAAGCTAACAGAATACCACTTAAACCCTGATAAACTAAACAAAATGAAAGTAAATTTTGCATCGCAAGTATTTAGCAGCACTGTGGCTTCCAATGTAGGTACCTAGCAGGTAATTTATATTTTAGAAGAAGGCGGATAGAAGCCAGTGGTGCCGCAACGTTAACCCGACATGCGACCAATTTGAGTCTGCTTTTGCCACTTTGCTAATCAACAACTTAAACAATGTCTATACCCAAGGAAAAAATTGTGAAAATGACGATGCTTTATGCTTTTAAAAACTAGTTAGAAAAATACATCAAAAGGGTTATAAAAATATCAAGTATATTTTACGTTCTATTATTAACCTTAAGCTCTATGAATTCAGTCAATGTGTTGTTAGCGTCAGAATGGCTGGTTGCCTATGGCAAGCGGCTCTGAAAGTATATTCAAGAATTGCTACCCAATTGCTCATATTTGCTACATTTCTTCAATAATTGCTACATATGATACATTCAGAGAAATATGAATATTTTGTTGACCAGCCATTCTGACGTCAGGATGGCTGGTGGCCTCCGTGTTCAGCATGAAGGACGCAGAATTTCTAAAAGTTTGATGTATCAATAATTGCTTATTAATTGCTACTTTCACGAATTTTAGTTTGAGCTTCGTACATACATTAGGTAAAAAAAAAAAATGATTTTATTAATAATTGTACGCTCTGATATCTTATAAGATATTCATTTTAATGATATGCTGTAAAGGGCAATTTTAACCTACATGAAATGCACAACGTATCTAATGTATTTAATTGGAAAAGGAATGATACTGTATTGTTTAAAATAGCTTGGTAAAATAATTAATAATTTTTATGTAATATGTGAAAGATGAAAATTTTTACTGTGGGTTATATGTAGGAGATAAACATATACCATCACGGACTTTTTTTATCGATATTTTTTAAGATATATGATTTAGTAGAACCTACGTAGAACATTAATTTGATCTATCTCGTAAGGTTTAGCCGGCGTTTGCAATGTAAGCGCAAAAAAACGTTTTTGTTACGACAATCACTCTTGAATCACTCTTATCTATTGCTGAAAACTACATTTCACCTTGTTGACAGAAATTAAAAAAGAAATACCCAAAATTTACAGTTTTCTCTATCAATGTTACAGGCACCCCTCTAAATTACTTTATAAAGACAACCTTTTGAGTTCAGCCGTTGGTTGTCAACAAGGTGACCCTCTTGGGCCATTCATTTTTAGTTTGGCAATAAATCCAATTGTTCGACAACTAAATTCTAAATTCAACGTATGGTATTTGGATGACGGAACCCTAGGAGGTGATATAGACACAGTCTTAAAAGATTTAACTTTTTTAAAAGACAAATTCAGTTCCATTGGCCTAGACCTGAACCTTTCAAAATGCGAAATTTATCTTCCCCAAACGACTGACAGACAGACTACCATAGAAAAATTTAATACAATAGCTCCAAATATCAAAATTACGGAAAGAAACTCTCTTCACCTACTAGGGTCCCCAATTTTTGACGAATCCTTTCCAACGTTCTTTGAGGAGCAGATACAAAATTTTAATGATATCTCGGAAAGACTTTTCAAAATTAATATTCATTCTGCCTTCACACTCATTCGGTACTGTTGTTTTGGACCAAAATTTACATATAGCCTTCGCTCCTCTCATCTATGGAAGCATCCATAACTTTTAGAAAAAGTAGACCAAATTATTAGAAACACATTAACTTCCATCCTAAATGTGGCCCTGGACGACCGTGCGTGGCAGCAAGCCACACTACCCATTCGCTTGGGTGGTCTCGGCGTCCGCAAAATTTCAAGTATTAGTTTACCGGCCTTCCTCTCCTCGGTCCACAGTACCGATAAATTAACCAGGAACATTGTTTCTTCCTCACTGGTCGATTTTGAAGTACCGTGTTTGACCGATGCGATGAACGCTTGGAAAATGGCTTGTCCCAATACGGTTTTGCCCTATAACCCGTCTTCCCAGAGACGGTGGGATGAGCCGCTCTGCAGTATTATACGGAATACCCTTGTAAAAACGTCACGTAATACTGTTGAGCGTGCTCGTCTGCTGGCTGTGGGAGAATGGGAGTCAGGCTTGTGGCTTCAGGCGCTCCCGTCATCCACCATAGGCACAATGATGGATGACTCATCGTTTCGGCTCGCTACGTGTCTCCGCTTGGGCGCACCTTCTGTTGCTCCGCATCGATGTCACTGTGGTGAAGCTGTCGACAGTCTCGGACACCATGGCCTGTCTTGCTGCAGGAGCGCATTCCGCATAGCACGGCACGCCAGAATCAACGATATTATTCGTCGAGCCCTTGTCACCGCCGGCGTACCAGCGGTGTTAGAACCAAACGGCTTGGTACACACGGCTACACATCAAGCTATACATTTCCAGTTTTAATTGACCTCGCATTGTATGGGTTTTTCGTACAATCAGAAGTCAGCTTATACTGGTTATGTATAGCTTGATGTGTAGCGTGTGTACGTGACGATGGGAAGAGACCAGACGGCGTGACGTTGTTGCCTTGGAAGGTAGGTAGGCCTCTGGTGTGGGACGCAACGTGTGTCGATACCCTTGCGCCATCTCATGTTCCTAGCACGGCGGGCTGTGCTGGTGCCGCTGCTGCGGCTGCTGAAACCCTCAAGCGGCGTAAATACTGTAACCTTATAGGCAACTACAGCTTTGAGCCGTTTGGGGTCGAACGAAACGCTCGGGTCATGGGGCCCGAGTACGCGTCTCCTTTTTAAGGAAATTTCTAACCGGTTAGTCGACTCTTCACGTGACCAGATTGCTGGGTCGTTCTTTGGTCAAAGAATTAGCATTGCCATTCAACGTGTCAATGCTGCCAGTCTTCTGGGCACGTTTCCGGATGACAGCGATGCGGACGAGTACTTCAACGCCTAGGTGTCCTTCGTTTTTGTATTTATTTATATAATAAGTTAGTTAATATACCTATATATATTAGATAGATATTACAAGAAAGACAGAATAAAGTTTATTCTTACATTAAAATCCGTTGCGTAGTTTGAAAGATCTAAGCTTACAGACAGTGGATGAGACTGTTTCATACTATGTAAAGATTTTGTACCTAAACTGTTTTGCTTTTAATTTTGTTTTCCTTTCTATGATATTCGTGTAAGTACTGTACTTATTGTGATTTATTTTAATGTGTTCGTCCTTGTCCTTAAAACTTGCACCTCTATAAATGTTAGGTGAATGATGTGTTGGCTTATTTATTTAGAAGCGCACACTTGTATTTTGTTTAAATAAAAACATGATTAGCCAAATAAAATTGTATTTCATTTATCAATCCCTGAAATGAACACTTGAATACTACCGAGAAAAAAAAAACAACAGTAAAAAAAAAGAAAAAGTACAACAGTGGTGTAGTTCTAACTCTGAAAGCTGGGTAGCGCTAGTTTCTTCAGAAACGCAAATGACCCGTTCCACGGAACAAGATTGGTCTCTATCTCACTCTATTAAAAAGTACTCTGTGTTCTAGTCTATTGTCCGAAATGAAATGTCAAATTTGTCAAAAGTAAGCAAAGCACATTGGGGTTATTGTTCGTTTTTTTACCCAATTTTAACGTATAACTCGTATCTTTTCACGTAATTAAGATAATTAGTTGAAGTGTTCAATTACGCCATTAGAATGATGGAGGTTTTAATTTGATTCAGTGTCAAAATTCTATGGAATACACTTGCATACCACAGAAGCCAAATAACAGTAGTAAGTGGCAAGATTTTAATTATTTTGTATTGGTATTTAGACGTAGTTGTTCAGACATGCTCTCGAGTATGCGTT
Source organism: Gortyna flavago (assembly GCA_963669345.1). Classification (NCBI taxonomy): domain Eukaryota; kingdom Metazoa; phylum Arthropoda; class Insecta; order Lepidoptera; family Noctuidae; genus Gortyna; species Gortyna flavago. The sequence goes on along the minus strand of OY770150.1, from coordinate 8,609,066 downwards.
CGTTAATTTAGTGTTGCCGTCATTATTTTCGCTAATGGTCAAACGTTTGATTTGCATACAATGATATTTTCTTTATGCTTGATTTATAGATACTTAATCTTTTCATCCAATAATGTTCAGAATTGGTAATACGTGATCATGCCGTCGGTATTATGACTTGTGCAGTTTTAGTATTTGTTCATACAAAAGTTGTTTATACTAGTTTTTAATGTTTTGAAATCATGGAAGATACATATCTTATTGATAGTGATAATGAGGTATTCATTTTGTCTCTCTATTTTTTCTTAGCTCACTATTACTACCAAATCTATAGAACTTATTATGTAGTTATTTCATTTGCTGTGTTTATTTTGTTTTAAAAAATAGAATGTGAAATTAGCATAATTAAGTAGGCAATCATACAGTTTCTTAGGTCCTATAAATGTTAAAGTTTGGTCTTACCCAAATCATTCAGAACCTTAATGACAGGTTATTATTAATAATACTGAAGGACTTTATTGACAGTCCACAGTTGAGAAGTATGTGTAGAGATGAAGAGATGTGACGCGTGCCGTGTCCGTTCAGAACGGAGGACGGAGGAGAGACCGGAGCACGCGGGGGACAGAGACCCGCTCATAGACACAACAACTGTCTCTCAGGACGACGCTTACGATAACCAAAATTTAGTAAGATTGATACCATTTTCGTAGTTAGTACTGATATTTTTTTAAGTGCACCATTCGTATTTCGTGCACTCATTTTGTTGGTTATATGCAATATTTTATGTGATTTGTCTTTTGTTTACTCTGTCTTTGTACTAGCATCATGTTAATTATAATGTTTTGACTGTAGAATGTAAGATTGATAATTTATTAGTACTTTAAAGCATATATGTCTGATAAAAGAACAATAACCATCTTGGGTTTGCTTGTAAATACTATTGTGTACATTTCTTCTTGTAATCTATAATGGTGAGGCAATAAACTTAAGAACAAAAGTTTCATACACAGTCAAAACTAACTCTTCTGATTATGAGAAGTTCATAAAATGGGTATTTTGAAACCCAAAAAAATATAGTTTTTGGCCACACATTTTTATTTGTGGTAAAGAAAATTTATTTGTTTCTTTTTACTTGAATTACTTTATGCCACAGTACAGTTTCTCTGGATTATTCACATAGGGGGTTAACAAGTAGCAAAACACATCTAAATTCTGTAAGCATAGAGCTACAATCTGTAAAATAACTAATCCAGAACAAGTTCTGACACTCTGGACTTGTTCTCGTGCTCAAGTGTAGGGTTAACTCGTGATCAAGTATAGGGTTAACTCGCGCGTTTAAAGGGTTAACTCGCGCGTTGAAAGGGTTAACTCGCACGTTGAAAGGGTTAACTTGCACGTTGAAAGCGTTAGCTAGTGCATTGAAAGGGTTAACTAGCGCGTTGAAAGGGTTAACTGGAGTTTTGCAAGGGTTTACTCGCGCTTAAATAGGGGTAACTTGCGCGATGAGAGGGTTACATACCGTTTTTTAAATATAATCCTAAAACTTGATAGTCTGAAAATTACACAAGGCCTCTTAAAAACAAGGATAGAAAGGATTTAACGAGAGATGGATCATCATCTATTTATTCTCATTTACCTAATTGTAATATTTACAGTAGCTACTTATTCTGATCGCAGATAAAAAAGGACACATAAAAACCATAGTGCATGTCGCATGCACGGTAAAGTAACAGTGTAGTTGGGGATTTTTTTTTCTTTTGTTTGGTCGGCTGTCTAGCGGGACAATAGAGGGGCAATTCTCGTAATTTTAAGAACGTTCACAGTCTGATCTCAGTCTCAATCTGCCAAAAATACCTGCAATTTGCCTACATTTTTGACATTTGTTTGTCGCCGAGATGAGACTGCGACTAAATTTTGAACGTTTTAAATTACGATAATTGTCCTTCAGATGGGGGTCTTCGTGTGAGATTGTTTTTGTGCACTATGGTTAAGAAACTAAATGTCAAGAGTGAAAAAAATGCTTCATAAAGATTAAGAGTAGTCATAATCTAGACTTATTTATCGAGGTACCAAGTACCAACTAGGTGAACTCGGTACTAGGTAAACAAACATATTGCTGTTTGTAGCAAAATACCGCGCTAATGTGTTTTCTGTTTTATCAGATAAACCAGTAATTTATTGCTAGTAGGGATTTATTTTTTAGACAAAGATTTTACAAGATTAAATCAGTGTATCAAAATATAAATCACGCAGTTAGCTCCATTAAAAAAAGGTCGCTTCCGGTTGTACTTAAAAAGGGATGTACCTAACCTACCTATTTTCGGACGCGTAAAAAATATATCAAATAGGGTGTCGGGTCAATTCGAGTTGTTTCGGGTCCGATTCTTATGACTCTGACCTCATTGAAATGATAAATAAGGTTGGAGTCACGTTTCTGATTTGGAAACCCTTTTGATCCCGGATCCCGGCCCGACATAACATGTCTATTGTCTATAGATAGACCTTTTTCGTAAATAAGTAAACTCAAATTGTTAACGGAGCGATTTTGATGAATTAACATAACATCAAGCCTGTATTCCCCGAGGTGTAAGGAAGAGATGTACACCCATATTTTGCCCATGTGTAATAGGGTGCGAAACTATTACCATGAACTAGTAACACCTATAATATTCTCGCGAAAGTATATTCGGCGATGAATATTGGCATGAAAATTACAGTCATATTATTTGATCGTTCCTTCAACTAAGCTCATTATCGTAGAAAGTAAACAAAGAAAAATCACTAGGTCATTAACAGCTACTGATAGCAAGCCTCTCCAAGATTAAAAGTTTATTGCGGATCAAAAACAAACTGATAATATTGATGCGACCATCGTATTTTTGACTCTGGTAAATTATTAAAAAGTCAATGTTTCTAATATGGCGGGGATCAGAATATGCTGGCCAGGATTTCCCGCCTTTTGAGAGCACAGCACACAGTTCTTTTTTTAAAGTGAAGACTAAGCAAAGGCAGTCTCTGTGATGCCTTGAGAGGATGCGGTAGTGTTTATGTATGTGTTGTGCGTCAGAAAGTGCTACAAAATATGAGCTTTCAGTGATAAAAGTTAGAAAGACATCGGTGAAAAAATGAAGAAGAAAATAAATATCACCATGACGCCGAAAAAGGTAACTTGAAATTAACTCTTTAATCAATATGCACGCTTAGAAAATGCGCGATAATTAATAATATCGACCGTTCAATGAAACAAAGGGAAATAACACTTCATGTTTACCGTAAAAAATGTATTACAACACGAGTTTTCTTAATTATTTAGTCGCAAGCGGTCATGCGAAAACTCGACTAATAAGGCCACTTAAACACGTTTATGAATATATTCGCTCGCCTTTTGTTATTAGGCTGGTTCTACATACCACTGATTTTGCGCCAAAAGATGGAAAAAAAGTAACAACAATACTTTTCATACCATATTCAAACAAGCCGTCGCAAGCGCAGCTTCCCGATATTTTACATACGCCAGCTTTTTCTTACAAAACTACTCGAATTTCTTTCTTATTTAAGACAGGAATTTCCCCTTGTTAAAATCCATCTTTCCAAGCTAAATTCGTCAAGGCTTTTAACAATTGATAAAAAAAATAAGTTCTATCTTTGCGAAAGAAATTCAATACACCACGGTCTCCCTAGAAACCGCCTTTACAAAGAAAAATTAACATTCAAGAGCGACACCAGTTTCTACCGCAAAAGTAAACGAAATTATGTATCGTGGCTACCATCAGTCCTTGCGGCTTTTAATATATTCTAGCGTGCATTCAGGCGACATTAAGGTTTCTTGTTTTCAAACAAAACCTGGCTTCTGTCTTAGTGGTTTACATTATTGTTAGTTGAGTTCCTTATTGTATGTCGTATAATAGAACTTGAAACTGACAAGACGTAGCAGGCCTTATAGGATTGGTTTTACGAGATGTAGACGGAATAATTTGCTAGTTGTTGGAACGGACTTCCTTAAAAGTCTTCCCGCGAATCTACAAGTTTGATAAGCATTATCATTATCACTTAATCAGCCTATATTATTCCCACTACTGGGACACAGGACACAGGCCGTCTTTCTTCCAGAGAGAGTGAGCTATGATCTACCACGCGGGCTCAGTGCGGGCTGGTAGATGTCATATGTCTTCGAATTTTTGGCCCTCACTATTTTTCCTTTACCGCGTTGAGAGCATTTTGATAGCTTTAAAAGAATGTTGAACAGAGGTCCCGTCCAGAAGTTTATTTCAACGCACTTACGCGCCTTCTTTAAGATGCCATAGGCGTCCATGACCACATATAACCATCAAGTGGACTTCGTATTTATTTGACACAACATAAAAGACCCAGCTTGCCAAATAAGTTGGTAATCTTACTATTGGCACGAGATATTACATTCGATGCTGTCCATACTGTTGGCATATTCCCTTAGGTGCCATTTGTCGTCAACGTCTGTCAGAACTACGGAATCAGGGATTTATGAACCCACTGCGTGCATTGGTTACAGACTATAAACATTTCAGTATATAATTATGTCTTTTAGATAAAAATCACTATATTCAGTTAAACAGACACAAAACTGTTTAGATAACTGGCCTTTGAAGCAGCAGCTAAACTCTTTCTGCTTTAAACTTGCTATCCCTGCTTTCCAATCGATCTTGCTGGCCTTTTACACTGCGTCTTTACTATACCCTTTACGGTTTCAAGCTTGCCAGTCCCTACTTTCGAACCGATCCCACTAGTAATAAAATCATTTTCATCACCAATTATTAGGAGGAGGAAATGTAACATCAAAAACATGTTGAATGATGAAGCTAGATTTCGCAAGACCTATTTCTTTTCTTGAGTTAATATATAACTTCTGGGCTGGCGTGCGCAATCGTCGCCCGCGTCTTTGCCAACCATCAGGTGAGATTAGTGGTAAAAAGCGAGCCTATCAAAAAATCTTATATTTATATCGTAGAACGTCCCTTCTCGTACTTAACAGCTCCCAGATTACCGGCATTTCGGTTTATAATAATTATGTTGTAAACTTTTACGACCAAACACGACTCTCCTTAAAGCATGTCACAGTGAATAGTAATGTATTTCCCTGTAATGGTGACTCCCCGTAAAATAACCTATTATAACATAATTCTCGTAAGTAATGAAATGAATCATCAAGGGTTATAGGAAATCTCAACCACTTGTTGTATTTATACCATCGGGCTTTATCGACCTATAAATTTAAAAAAAACTATAAAAATATTGGAATGGAATGGTCTAGGTCTACCTGCTTTCACACTCAATTTGTGCCTGCCATTCTGGTGACATTGTAGAAGAGGCGACTTTCCCGTCGTTGGTGTCGTGGTCGCAAGCTTCCAAGATCGGAAAAAGGTTTTTTGGGTTTTTTTATTGGGAATTTCTTAGCAACAGCCCGGAGTTTGGCGGTGTGATATCCCCGTGCCTCGGAAAACCTGTTAAGCCATTGGTCCTGCGCCTGATCTCGCCAGTTGTGTCGGATTACCGGCCTATCGGACAATGAGAGAGAGGGAAGACGGAAGAGAGTGCACCTGGCAGTTTACCAATATATGGAATCGTGGGACCCGACATCCATAATCTTGCATTTCATTCTGGACGATCTACCTTTCTGTTTTCTTTTCTCCGCCCTTCGCTTTCTACATCACGATTTGTTGTGGTCGTCGGTTAAATTAATTTTTCCTTATAGCTAATAGAAATACGTCATCTAAAGTTATGTCCAGGTAAATGTCAATACCTCTATAAAGAACGGCTGATTGACGTGCCATTAGTATTCTATATTATTTATCCCATGTATACGGAAACCAATTACAAAAACCATTACAAGAAACAATAAAAGAAGTCTTGAAAAACTTGGTTATTGTATAAAGAGGCTTTACGGCGTAAATCTGCCAAACCAGTATGTTAATAGGCCGTTTAACTAAGTCTTCAGTTACTTTTGTTTGGCGAAACAATAGAAAACTTGTAAATATCGTGTTACCTCGCTCTTCCCTACCACACCACCTGGTAACTTTTCGTAGCTCGTTCAAAGGTCAAGATTGAACCATTCGTTACCACTCGCTTTCTAGGTCCTACACATGTTGTTTCTCACATTAATTATTTATGTATTCTCTGATCGATGAGGAGACCATGGAATGGAACTTGAACGGCTCGCAAAGTTTCTGTACAAGGTCATGAAGACTAATAAATCTTGTTTTGAGTTAAACTTCTAAAGAGTTGGAACTTCAAAAGGGTCTTTCTTGAATAGGTGCTTTGAAGGTTGTTATGTTTCTTCTCTTCGTGTTCCTTTGGCAAATGAAAGTGCCCGAAGACGTCGCATTTCGATTGAAAGTATCTCCGCAACGGCTTTCCAATTTTGGTAACTTGTTGAGACAATTCAGTAAATCTACGAGGACGACTTGTCATAAATGCGTAGTTTTTTGAATTTTAACTAAAAATAAACTTTGGAAATTCGCACTAATTAGGAGTGTTTGCGAGTAAATGCAATAAACCCAATTACCCAAGATCCTGACAACAATACGAATTGCAATAACTTGACCCTAATACAGCATAGGCGAGCTTCTTATCTCTCGAGTGCAAGTTAGGGGACAACTGTAGGAAACCGTACACTTTACGTGTTTCATAAGGTATGGCAAGCAGGCACGCCATATATGCATGCACTGCAGATATCTTTGCTCACCAAATTCTTGCTAAATTGATACTAGATTCGTGTTTACAGTGGTGGTTTTTGTCAAAAAAGGGTATTGTAAACTGGAAATGAAACTTTTGAGTTTAGTTCCATCTGGTATAGCAAAGAGTAGCGTTAAAATGGCAAAAACAGCTGCCAGTTGGTCATTTGGCCCTGCGAAGTTTGTGCAATCTGCTGTTTATCATTCCCATTTCATCATGTTCATCAACCATATCTACTGCTTCTTCTTGTTGTTGTTGTTGATTCACACACAGCATAACAATAAGGCCTTTTTCCCCCGAAGGGTTACGCAGAGGTGTGGTGTGATGGGGTTTGGGGTGGTCTTTTGATCCTCCTATCTAAATACGAATAGTTGCGGAGATTGGACTTGACCCTGAGTTTGATATACGAATCAAACAAAAAAAAAAACGGAGAAAACTTTTAGTGTTAAGTATTACATTAGACCGTTATACTGTTCTTTATCAACCCTTGGCCCTTCATCTGTCAGTCAGCTACGTTGTCAGCTGCTGGATCGATTCCCCAAAGTGCGTCAGACGTTTAAGCTACCTTCACATTCGGAGACTCTTAATGCACCGTGACCTAAAAGCGTTTTAGGTTATTCCATATCGGGAAATGGTTAACGCTAAACCGTTCTGCAATCACAGCCGTTACCATTGTGATACGTATAGCGTTATCGGCGCTTGCTCGCACCGTCAACTTTATCACAACTTTAATAGTGTGGCTATCGATAGCGAGCGCTCCAATTGTTTCTCTGCCGAGAGTATGTTTTCGGAATTTTATCGATATTGACGGTATAGCTTATAAGAGAGTATCGTAATTTACGCTGTGGTTATTGGTAGGTCACAACGTTGTGGCAGCATCTACAACGCCACATGCGAACTACGCATCATACTGACGTCACGCAAAATCCTGCATCGCGCAAGCAAAGGTTACCGCGCGACTAGCATATATACAACTTCCCGACATCAATCATCGGGCAGTAGTCCACCAGATACAACATCCGCCTGGTCTTAGGAACCTCCATGTTCTATGGAGAATGACGAACTTTACACCATGTTCGCCATACCTCTATAACGTTACTGCATGAGCTACGAAAGCATCACTGTCAAGTGTCAATGCAATCCAATGTAGTTTCCTATTTCATCATGATGAAATAGATGTAAATTGCTATGTACAGTCAAAGCATATTTAGTGATAACAATTTAACATTGACTGCGCCTTTATGTCCTAGCAGTAAGGGTGGTTTTTGAAGTGTGTAAGTGTTATCACTGATGTTGGGTCGACTGTATGTAGATCATTATGACAAAACTATAATGTATAAAACGTCACAAACGCGCGAAAAATTATACAAACCTGTTGGTTTAGTACTAGAAGGTGACCAAGTATGATCATTACTGTTACCTCCTTTTTGGAGAGATCTGCGTCTAACCGTATAACCAAACAGTTTGAGTTTTCATCTTATAATGAGAGAGAGTTCATTTTGAATTTGAACAACACCCAAAATGTAAACAATTATGTCTACGGCTTCACTAGAAATTTTCCAGACTAAGTTTGTCGAGGTTAGTCTGTAATTTTTATACAGGCCTACCTAGGGCTGTGATGGATTTTCGTCTTCAAAGCTAATGGGTTATAAAAGTAAATGAAAACAGTGGTCTTTATATGCAGTATTGAGTTTATTAGTCAACCGTGGCGGCACGTTCTAGGTGACTTTCTCTTGGGGATAGTTTTAGGCTGCCTGCATACCTACAAGCTTGCATATTCACAGGTGTCTAGCCAATGGCTGCCATGCCAGCACTTTATTTTTTTAATACATTTTTTGTTTGACTATAGTTTTTACAGAATATGTCGCTGTAGCGACGTACCTCATCTATTACCGGTCAACCGATCAGGCAGAACTGCTCTGAGAAACCAGGAATTAGTAGACAATCCAACGCTAAACGCAGCATAACGTTTAGGTATTATTAGAAGCAAATTGATGAAACTAAACAGTCAGATCGTTTCGAGGTCAGGCTGATCTGGCGCAGACTTGTCCGTACAGATTGATCCCACCATGTATGCGATATGGCATTCAGGCGATAAACCCGCTCGAAATATGCTTCATACGCAGTCACTGAGCCGACTTTCTAACAATTAGCAACTCGCTTGGAAGGAGATTGATTAGTTTTGCCTTCGTTTTATCACGACCAAAGATCAGCACAAAATGTGGGATCAACACATAACATAATATCACGCCTGTAAACAGGGTTAGGCAGAGGTACCTATATGACACCCACATTTCACCAGATAAGTTTGAGTCCCATATAATCAAAATTGTATGTGTGTGTAAATGTAGATCCAAGACCAGTTTTGAAGTAAATTATTATTATAAGTTTTTAAGTCCGTTCAAAGATAAAGGTTAAGTTTTAGGCCACGGGGCTAGAAAGTAGAAAATTAGAAACCTAGGTAAACGAAGTCGCAATCAAAAGCTAATGTAAGCTTAATCTAAATATTAACCTCATGGCACACTAATCAAACGACTTGCTAACAGGAGAAAGGTATATTTTACATTTATTTATTACAGTTGGGCTGTTTGGCCTAAATGTGGGCCGATAAATGGTAAACTAAAGTTCTTCCTGAATTTTGACCTAGAAACTTAGTAAAACCTGAACGAAACTTTTCTCATTACTTACCAAATAAGTTTTGAAATGTTGAATAATTTATCTATACTAATATTATAAAGGGGTAAAATTTGCTTGTTAGTAAGTTTGTAGGTATGTGGGGGTAATTTCCGGAACTACCAGTCGGATTTTAAAACATATTTTTGCATTTGATAGCCCAACTCTTGAGGAAGGAGGCTATAGGCTATTTAACATCACGCTGTGACCCTTAGGCCGAGAAAGAAGAAAAAATGTCTGAAAGAACGCTAAACGAAAACGAAGTGATAGCACGGGCCTTTGATGCGATGCGACGCGATGGGTCGGGGGCTGAAATTTCACGCGGAGGAAGTCGCGGGCAGAAGCTAGTATAATGTATTTTAACGTGGTCTGTAATTTTGACTCCTAAAATTCGTTCGTATACTTCGAATTGAACGAGAAGAGTGCAGTTTTCTCCGAAGAAAATGCTGTCAAAACCTTTCAAGATCACTGTAATATGTATGCTATGCATACTGCACAAAATTCCCCATAGCTTGTCATAGGCTGAGCTCGGCCCCAAAGGTCGTGATCTCCAATTAATGAACAGACGGGCTCAGAACAGGGACACATGTGCATCTGTAGTTAACTCTCGATCCGTCGCCTCAATGATGTTTCTTGTTCAAATTCATTTATTGGTTCAGTTTGATTTTGTCGTTAAATCCGGCGCGAATGACCGCCTGAAATTAGAACTATAAACAAGGAGTCTTTATTCTTGATCTAAATAAATGTGTTTGTTTCCTGTTTTGTGGGCAATGTCTCCGAAATCATGTGGGTATGTATGTATCGTTGGGTTTTCTTTTGAGAAGAACTAGTTGCTGATCGCGATTTAGTTTTGTATTCGAAATTTAATCTCATTAGACACGCATTTTTTTCCATCTTTGTTCACTTGTGAACAACTTTCTGTCGTCAGAGTTTTATGTTGTGCCTTGCCTGTCATTATTATTATCGTTTGCTCATAGAAAAAGTCGATATACAAATACATTTCGCTTTATTTTCTGTTTACATCAGTGAAAACAAACGAAAGTAACCGATAAGCCGGGCTATAAAATAGTATTCAAATAAAACTGCCGTGTCGATAAGATTGATACATTAACTTATTAAATACTAGCTTCCGCCCGCGGCTTCGCGCGCGAGGTATGTCGATAAAAACTATCCTATGTCCTTCCCCGGGATGCAATCTATCTCCCTGCCAAATTTTATCGAAATCCGTTCAGTGGTTTAGGCGTGAAAAGGTAACATACAGACAGACAGACAGAGTTACTTTCGAATTTATAATATTAGTATGGATAGCTAGCATTGTTTAATTATAACGCGGATACACCACTAACACGCAATTTAAGAAGAGTAAGGAGTGGCAGGGACGTCGATGCACAACCTGTTACCATGAATTCAGTACTGCATTCTGTAAGACCTGCCACCCTGTAAAAATAACGGAGAACTAGTAACCAATTTTGGGAACATCAGAAGAAGCACTCAAAATAAAAAAAACCCAGACATTTAAATAAGAAATGAATGTCTCTCAAAGGTCTTTTTGCTCATTTTTAAGCTCTCATCAGGTTATAAGCAGTGAGTTAAAGTGAACTGAACCAAAACAATTTACTCCGTCTGTCTATCTAAATTCTGAAATGGTACAAAAAGTTTAATTGGGAGGGTAGGTGGTGGTAATGTTGGTTGGATCGCGTGAATAAATGTTTGCTACTTGTGTTACACTTGCAATTATAACACTAGCGTATAAATAGGGGCGTTCACATCCAATTAATAAGCTGTAGTTTTTTATTTTTATAGGAATATAAATGTGTACATATATTATATTTTATATTATTTTTATGTTTTTGTGTGTTTTGTGTTCATTATTTTGTTGTATTCTGTAGAATGAAATAAGTACAGACCATTAAAATAAAGAAACGGGTGGAGGGGGTAATTCAGGGGATCAGAGCGGAATGAATCGTTATTTTAGTGGTGATTTTGACGGGTGATCGGAAAGGTGAGAGTTTAGCTGGCACTCTCAAACCTCCAATAATATATGGGGATTTGAATTTGAAGCCATAATTTTGTTTACATAATCAGCCTATAATATTCCCACTGCTGGGACACAGGACTCCTCTCTTCAAGAGTGAATGGGCTGTGATCTACCACGATTATGATATATCTGTTACTATATATGTATATATGTATATATGTGTTACTATATTATTCTGTTGATATATCTCAATTCAGCAAGATCAATAGATAAACAGTTCTACGAGTACATGGTTAGGCTTATAACTAATCTGAAATATGGAGTGCGAAATTCCGAATCACAACTGCAACAAATGATTTTGGACAATAAGAATTTATAGGAACATAACTAACATGGATATGCTTCCACACATTCTCAAAAATAAAAGAAAAAAATGTGTACATTAGATAAATCGCGTGAACACTTGCGATGCGCTAGTTTCGCACGCCAGTAGTTAGCGCGGCGTCAGCCTTTGTGGCAAGTGGCGACCTCGACATTGCCTTTGACGAGCCGTCTTTGACGTGCAGTTACTCCGAAAAATGCGGCATTTTTCCTCTAATTCACATAAATGAATTCAGCATCATGCTAGGCCTAATGCTTGTCTCTCTTTTTTTACTTCTAAGGTAGGACCTCTTTTCATTTATTTTAAATCAGCCTCAGAAATACAAGTAGTATTGCTTCCTGAGAAAACATTAAATCTTCTTTACTTTACGCTTACAAGTTAATCTCTTTTGTGTCAGTTATCACAAATACCTCCGAAAACAGGGAGGTGTAATTTTTTTTATTTATTTATTAGTGCTCAATTTAAGTTTAGTTTTTTTACCTTAGTTTGTTGTAATTGTACAATACAACATACAATATATAATTAACGCAAAACCTCATACACCCCAATTAGAGTATTGAGTTAAAACCATAATAACCACAATGACAGAAACTTTTTTTTTTTAAAGTCAACTTGACCCTAGCTTTACTTTATGCATTCAGAATCGGCTCCTATTACCTTCATATAAGATTTAATTTTCTTTAGCTCACTCGGCGGTCAGAAGGGCTAAATACTTACATAATAAAAAAAAGTACCTATATGAAAAGTTACCATTAAACTACTTTCAGGACTTGCGTTTATTCTATTACACCTTGTATAAGGCCGCCAGTAACACTTATAATGCCCCCCGTACTAGTTGAAGTATCAACTAGTTACAACTAGCAAAGGATGAAATGAAATGGAAAATGGAAGGATGAATGGATGAAATGGAAGGATGGCAAGGTATTTGCAGTGCCTTTGGTATTGCCGATGTTTATAGGCAGCAAAGTCCGCTTACCATCAAGTGGATAGTCTGAAAAATGCTATTAATAAGCTAAGCTAGCTTCCTTTTGGTGATCTTTGGACTAAAATTAAGGAACTAACTTGAAAATCATCATCTGCCTAGCCTTTTCCCAACTATGTTGGGGTCGGCTTCCAGTCTAACCGGATGCAGCTGAATACCAGTATTTTACATGGTAACTAAATTGAAAATCATGTCACAAAAATAACTTATTTATTACACCTATTATCAAGTTTGCCAATTATTTCATAATTTATCAATTAGGTACTTTCGGAAATAAATCCAATCCACTTTATCGGATAGCGACAGTAAACGCGAATATCTTATCTTCGACAATCCGCTGGCTGTCTACACCTGCCTAATATACCTACAGTGTGTTCAAATTCTATGGACTTTGAATTGTAATGAGTTTGACGTAGTCTTGCTGTATGCATATTATATCTATGACTTATTACTAATAAATAATATGGAATCACTTAGCTGTTTTTTCAGCGAACAAAATTGGAATAAACCAAATAATATGTTTTTGTTATCCAAAATGCTCCTATGTAGTCTCTGTCGACGCAAAGCTTTCCACATGCACCCTGCATGTTACATTGTCCATATATGATTGATAAAGATCTGGATAAACTTGCAAAACATGGACGGTGTTGGTTTACAAAATAGTATTACCTAATCAGTGGCTTGTGGCACCATTAACAACTTCCGTTAAACCACGCTTTTCTATCTAACTATAGGAATCAGGAAAAGGTTTTAAATTACAGATGAAATTAAAAGAAACTGTTTGGAACAAACATCAATCGTTTACTCCCACGCATCTCAATATTTGTAAGATTTGGGTTAACGACTCTGACCGTAAAATTTCGCCGGGATGCAGATTTAATATCGTGCTGTTTTAGGTCAGCAACCCGGCACTAAGAGGAGGGTTCTCATTCACTGAAAAGACAGAATGCACAGGTCAATATTTGCCAAGCAATTTATAGAAATAGTTGTGCAACTATACCTGTCAACTTAAAACCGCCCTGCACCTTAAAACTGCTCTACAAATGACCCACATTGTGCACGGGCCTAGCGGGGTAATTGCGTAACACACTATCAGTAGGAATGGCATTAATTTTGACAGTTCAACAACATTAATTGCGTTATTTACGTTGTTTAGCGGGCAAATTTTTCGAACATAAAAAGCAATGGATTAGTAATATCCTTCAAAATGATCCAGATTGATAGTGTTCTACGCAATTCGGGGTCAGGTCTACATAATACGTAACCAGCATGGCTTTCTTTTATAGATTCCGGCATATAGAAGTTGCAGTGTAAGGGAACAGTATGGCGGGTTTGTAAAAAAAAAAACCTGGCAGTAAACCCCGAAATGGTACCCAAAAATCATAATTGTATGTCTACTTCTAGCTTATCAGCAAATGAATTGAGAAGTGTCCCCGATGAACGAACACAGTTCTAATCCGGGCAGAAGAGACATCATTTAGGTATTTACACTTTGCTTAACGTAGTAATCGGATTACAAAATCTCGTGACTCGTCAAAGACGAACTTAATCCCTGAAGAGCGGTGCTCTTAGATATCAGTTTAGCCATTACTTAATGTAGGTCAAATTTTAGACAATTCTTAATTGATCGCCGAGGTATTTAGTTTCATTAACGTTTTTTATACAAAATCAAACTATCAATTAAACCATTTACAGGCACTTATGAATTGTCAAAGTCGGTCAGTCAGAAAGATGTAGCTAGTTGCCCATTCCGAAGCGTAGTGGATTCCTATGGAGAAGAACTCATGGATTCTAAAAATTATATTGTTAAGTATAAAATATAGGTCAAACTCTTTCCTATTTTTTCATCGCCATAAAACTGTAGCGGGCTGATCTAAGCCGAAACCGTTCCTTGAGGAACTCCGAATGTTACTTTCTTAGCGCTCCATTTGCGCGTTGGTACTTGTGCGGGGTAATTGCATAACACACAAAAGCAATGTATTTCATTTTGACAGTACAACAAAATCATTCCGTTATATTACGTTCTTAAACAGACGAATTTTTCAGACATATACCAGAACTAGTGGTTTTACAGTTTCCTTCAAAATTCTTCAGATTGTGATGGAAAGTGTATTAATGCCTCAAATATGGCGAGGGGGGTAATGGCTGATCTTTGCGTTATGCTCGTGAACGGGTGCTGCTTGTGGTGACTGGTCGTCTTGCTGACCATGGTTTTATTTTTGTTATTAGTAATACCTAACTTGTTTATTAATTTTAACTTTGATGGTCCTAGTTTATCATTTGTGACTTCAAGTGACAGCTTCGTGAACAGAACCCAGCATTGCATAAATATGTAAGTTGTCACGCCCTTTATACCTGGAGGCTTTTATTTAGGTAGTTATTACTTTTGATTTAGTATTTTTATTTTAGCTTGAGTACGTATATATTTTTATGGTATATGTTGGTATATTGGCGTGGCTAGCTAACATATGGCAAATAATTTTATCGAATGTTCTGTGTCCTGTAATGTTAATTAGATACTTTGCAGATCTAGTTTTGTATACAGTCGAGTATTTTATAACTGAACAGACAGCTGTGCTGCTGGGGAGTTTGTTGCGCCACTTCTTCTCCCCAGCGAAAGCACTAGGAAGTGGTGAAGGGCGGGCGTTTTGGGGGACTGTCTTATGTAATTTTGACGTTCGAAAAGTGCTGATTCTCAGCCTAGTTTGAATAAATGACTTTTGATTTTGATTACGTAAATAAGGTGCCTTGAAGAAGCTCCGAATGTAACTTTCTTTGCGCTCCTGTTGCGCGTTGTCGCTTTGGCAATTGGCATTGACACCAAATGTAGATCCTGGCTTACACGTGCTCCTGCAGTCGGGACCGTAAGTTTGCACGTCCCAATAAAAAAGAAACCAGTAACAGTAATATCTGCAGAGATAAAACTACTTATTCGTACTTTGCTTTTGCACTGTCGGTGATAAGAACGGCAGACGGCACGTGCTGCCACAGTTTCACTTTTGTTTTTGAAGGCATGGTCAACGACTTTGAACATACGTCGGATGTTATACGTTTATATAGAGCTAATTAAATTCTATCTTAGCAGAAGATAATTCATAATTAGCGAATTCGTGAGATTAGTAAGGTGACTAACTTTTGAGATAATACTCGGCTCGTCTGATTGGCTGAAATTAACTCTCTCTAAGCTTAAATAGGCACCTGATTGGCTGAAATGGACTGTTTTTAAATTATTAGGTATGTTTCTGTTGGACTATTGTCATCGGACGGTCAATGGCTGATCGTTCTATTATCAGCTGGGTTGTAAAGTTCAACTCATTTATTTATAAAGTTAAAGATAATTTCATCTACCGTTGTAAAAAAACTGCTTGTGAGTCATTTTGATGGAAAACATGATTTTCTCTTAGAATTTTCTTCTTTCTGTTAGAATTTTTTATTAATTTTATGTGTATGCAAATACGTTAAATAATAATGGAACAGTCTTAGTAAAATACTAAGTAAAAATTACCGTGACTACGAAGTGCCCAGAAATGATAAATATCTACATACTTATATTATATCTGCTATGTGCTAATATTTTTGTCCTTGAGGTCGCTTTAACATTCATCATCTGCCTTTTCCTAACTACGTTGGAGTCGGCTTCCAGTCTAACCGGTTGCAGCTGAATACCAGTATTTTACATGGAGCGACTGCCTATCTGACCTCCACAACCCAGTTACTGAGTCGCCGTAACATTATTAATTTAATTAATTTTAGCCTATGTTGTCCCACTGCGCAATGGCCTCCATTTCTCCTTTCTACTCCTCTCTGTCTTGTGCTAGTGTGGGGCAATCCTATCTGTAGGCGTCAAGCTTGTCCAGCCATCTTCTCCTGGGTCTGCCTCGATGTCGCCAGACGTTTTCTGGGATCCACATGGTGATAGATTTGGAGCATGACTCGTTTGACATGCGACATGTAGAGACAAAAATAAAAAAACATTGAGAATCTAGAAAAAATTATGGTCAGACAATTGAAAGATTACCGTCCGGAAAATACTCGTAAGGCCGTTTTCACATTAGCAGCGCGATAGTAGCGCGGCAGAAGCAGATGCCTACACGTTTCAAGAACAGCCGCGCGATAGCAGCGCGCGAATAATGATGTTCTGACTGAGCGCGACAGTCGCGTGACTGTCGCGCTGCTAAAGTCGCTTAAGTGTGAAAGCGGTCTAAAAACGTCAAAGACAACACTGTACAAAATCTACGTTATGCTCTGTTTGAAATGGGCCTTACAATTAATTACATTTGTCGTCCGAAACAAATCTTATCGCTACTAAGTAGTTAGTGATTATGTGTGCACGGTCACGGATTTGTTAAAATAAAGACAACACGCATTTTCCCTATCTCAAATCTCCAAAACTACTTACATAAAGCTGATTTTACCGCTTCTGTTTTTTCCCAAAATCAATATCGAGTAATTTAAAAAAACTATTAAGTATAAAAAACAACGGTTTTTTTTTTTAATAAAAATAAAATTCCTCCACATGGAATAGCCGAAGTTGGGCCAAAAAGTTGGGACCAAAGTTGTTGTAATGTTGGCCGTAGTAACAGCCTAATTAGGTACTGTGAAAAAAAAACAATCAATGGCAATAGCTTTCATTTTGACAGTTGGAGAATAGAGAATATTCATGATATCGCAATTTGTAGATTTAGTATTTTATCTATGATCGCAATCACAGAATTATTCGCAATGAATACCAAGGCCCTTGTATGCTACATTAATTTGCCTTTAGATAATGTTTGTTTCATTTCGTCCTTCTCGTATTGGTGTCGAATTTCGAATGCATCGTATTGTTCATGATGATCCTCATACTCTGAGCTCATACTATAAAATTTTGATCAAGGATCTAAATGAAAGCTACCACGATAGTAAGTGTTTTAGGCTGAAGTCACACAGCTAGGAGTTTCGCTTGGTGCCACGATTGGTGAGTACCGTAGCTCGAACATAGTCAAAGTCATGCTGTGTGGCACTGGTGTGGCACCAAGCGTCAGTGTGTAATAGTATACCATGCATTAGTTCGCTGTGAGCGTGTCTCCTAGCACGCAGTGTAGCACGGAGCACTGTACAGTACATTCACAGTTATTGTACCTCTAACAGCAGCAACCTAAATGCAACCTTATCAAAAAGAAAATAAGATTCTTGTGATTTCGACAGACTTGTAAATGGCAGTAACACAACAGCAACCGTATCACTCTCAAAATCTGCCAAGATTTTGACAGTGATGCAAATGAGATGTAAAATAACTGTAAAAGGACCTTCGACCTTACGCAAAGTATCTTCGGGTTCATTTCGGGTTGTCTTTTAACCCAACCTGGTCTTCATAAAGCCACCATGGCCTACTGTAACAAGTGTTTCCTTGCGCACACAGTCGTGCGGCATCTGCGCGATGTTCCCGTCGTGCATGTCGCTGTTGTCGCGGCGGGGCGAGCAGCGCGCGCCGCGCCCCGGTCAGGCGTCCGTCGTGCTCAACGTGTACGATATGTACTGGACCAACTGGTAAGTCGCACATACAGTCGCGCGATGGTCCCGTCGTGCAAGCACTGTACAATGGAAATTATAGAGTTCGCAAAAATTACTGAGCGTCATGCTGAGCGTTATTTTCGGGAACTGACTCGCAATCTGGTTTAGAAGTAATCACTAGAAAGGAAGGAACTGAGCTCCTTTCTGCCTTTCAGTTATCACCATCATTTCAGCCGAAAGACATCCACTGCTAGACATAGGCCAAGCAAGCACCACCATTTCGACCGGTTTTGTGCTTTTCGCATCCAGCGATTTTCAGTTACTATCTGATGGACGCTGGTGATGGCGCCAAACAAGTAGCCGAATTCTGGGCCGAGTCCATTTAGATTGCTATCGACACACTAAAAAGAAGAAGAAGTACTATCACCGGGAATTGCAACAAAGATAACAATTTCATGTTGCGATCTCAGGCTAGCTAGGTGGAGCGATGTTCTTCGCAGGGCTGGTAGACTGGTAGTTGTTGGATAAGAGTAGCCGAGAATATTGTTACATGGTATGCGATTTGAAAGTACACTAGGCTGTTATAAGTGGATGATGATAACGTGATGTTTCTTAGTAAAAAAAATGGCCAAAACTTCCGAAATATTTCGATGAAGCATTTGGTAATACAGTAAGACTATATCTTTTTGTCCAGGTACACGGCGGGCGCAGGTGTCGGGGTGTTCCACAGCGGAGTGCAGGTGCACGGCTCGGAGTGGGCGTACGGAGGGCATCCGTACGCCTTCACCGGCGTGTTCGAGATCACGCCACGAGACGAGCGGGAGTTAGGCGAACAGTTCCGATTCAGGTAGGACCTATTATACTAAGGTTCAGCGGACAACCCATCCTTACCAGTAGATTTTATTATAAAATCAGTCTCAAATGTTTCCACTGCTGGGACACAGGCCTCCTCTCTGTAAGCGAGAGTGGGTTGGTAGATGTCTTACTTTTTGAATTGGTAACCGACAAGGAACGCCATATTAAAATTAGTTAAGTAGGGTAGTACATTAATTTAGGAGCTTAGACTAAAAGGCGTTTCAGTTTCTTTTTTGTGAAAAAGGTTCTAAAATCCATCAGTTTCTTTACGATGTTTTCTTTTACCGTTTTTAAGACCTATCCGTTTGACTTTTCTAGTCCATAATAGAAACATGAATACCTAATGCTTTCTTGAAAGCTGGCTTATAAAAAGGAACAAAATATACCTAATTCTACCGCTGGGTATAGTATTTTTATCTCGTGAATCGTCCCGCGCTTTACTTGTGGTTACCAAGTGTACAAACACGCTGTGTATGTTTGCGTGTAGACAAGTACCGTCAGCATATAACGCACACACACTCATGCACACAAGCACTTTCGACTTCACCATTGTCTTGGACGGTACCGAGAGCTTCTGCGCTTACACACATAAAGAGCGTGTTTGTACACTTGATAACCACAAGTAAAGCGCGCTTCGCTTGGTGAGATAAAAAAAACTGTTTTAGCAAAAATTTTAGTTATAGATTTGTAAAGCGTTCTCGTTTTAATGTTGTGTTTATTTTTGTGTTGCAGACAAAGTGTACACATAGGTTATACGGACTTCAGCGAAGAAGAAGTGAGACGACTCGTGACAGAGCTAGGCAAGCAGTTCCGCGGTGACAGGTATGTATTACTACCATTATTACCTGTTATTCCTAGCATCTGTAAGAAAGGTAGCTGAAGTCGTCAAACTCGAAACTCAAAGCATTTATTTCAATTAAACCATTTTGGTACTTTTTAGGGTTCCTTACCCAAAGCGTAAAAACGGGACCCTATTACTAAGAGGTGTCCGTCTGTCTGTCTATCTGTCACCAGGCTGTATCTCATGAACCGTGATAGCTAGACAGTTGAAATTTTCACAGAGTGTGTATTTCTGTTGCCGCTATAACAACAAATACTAAAAACAGAATAAAATAAATATTTTTTCCCATACAACAAACGTGATTTTTTTGCCGTTATTTTATATTTAGTGTTAAATATTATATGGTGGTACGGAACCATTCGTGTGAGAGTCCAACTCGCACTCGGCCGGTTTTTTTTTGTTGTTGGTTGTCAAACAGCCGAACCAAAATGTTGAACAAAAATTATATAGCATGAAACTTTTTCGACCATCAACATATAGTCACACGCAAAGTAATTTAATAAACGCCTCAGTGATTACACCTATTATTAAAATTATTACAAAACCATTACTTTTTACTGCCAAGGTTACACTTCACACATACAGACAAACAGGCGGTTACAGTACAGTCGACAGCACATCATTGGTAGCAATTTGACACTGATAACGCCTTTATGTCGTAGCAGTAAAGACGGTTTTCGTAGTGCAAGTGTACATGGCCGATACGCGTTACACATCGAGTTGTAGAAAAGTTCGCCTTAAAGAGCGTCATCTCTGTCACTCGATAAAGTCTATTTAAATCGTTGTTTCCAATTGATATTATTTCTGCTCATACAAATATCAACTTTATGTCAGTGTAAATTAAGTTTATTTTAGAATGGCCTTAGCTACTATTGAAAAAGTCGTCAAATTGATTGAAGTTGTTGCTTAAACTGAACCTTTTGTTTTCCAAATACACAATATATTTGTTTACCTGTTTGGGAACTAAATACAAACACAGAATACCTGTGTGACATTCTCTTACTAAACTTCGATGTGTTGATTTAGGTAATAGGTAATACGGGCTGTTGTCCGCAACTCCACGTCAATGCGCGTATTTTGTGTTGGTTTATCGGCCGGGTACCAGAGGTTATCGCGATCAGACATACGGACACTTTTATTTTCTAAGTGTATATTAATATACAATATTATGTATGACGACTATTGTTAAAAGGACATGAAGGAATAGAAAGGGTTTCAATAATGTTATTTCACACGCGATGGTGCCCAATTGTTTAGTGACATTGCACTGAATGATTCATCTGTTGTGTCTATTTTTTATGTAAACACTAGCCTCTGCCCGCGACTACACCTTAATCAGCCTATAGTGTTCCCACTGCTGGGACACAGGCCTCCTCTCTGTGAGAGGGAGTGGGCTGTAATCTACCACGCGGGCCCAGTGCGGGTTGGTAGATGGCACATGTCTTCGAGTTTTTGGTTCTAGGACCTGTCGGTTTCCTCGCGATGTTTTCCTTCATCGGTTTGAGAGCATCGGTGATGAAATTATTTACGTAAAGTAAAGCGTCTGTCTGAGTTCGCGACCACGACCTACATCTCTAAGTTCGCGTTCAATTGCTTGTTCCCCCGCGCCACCGCGTCGCATCGCATCGCGCCCCGCGCCACCGCGTCGCACCGCATCGCCCGCCCGCGCTGTTACTTCGTTTTCGCGTAGCGTTCCTTCTGACTTTTTCTTTTTACTGTAGCATGATGGATGTTTAATAACCTTCCTCAAAGATTGGGCTAACAAATGCCTGTATTATCATCTGCCAGTCTTTTCCCAACTATTATGTTGGGGTCGACTTCCAGTCTAACCGGATACAGCTGAATACCAGTATTTTATATGAAGCGACTGCGTATCTGACCTACACAACCTAATTACTGGGTAATACAATACCCCTTGGTAAGACTGGTTGTCAGACTTTCGGGCTTCTGACTACCCGTAACGAATGTCACAAGATCCACAAATGACAACCTGGACCAACGGCTTAACGTGTGTTCCAAGACACGGAGGGGTCTTGGTATGTACCAACCGCGGCAAGCGTAGCCATGCGGCTGTTATTACTTAGCCACAAGCCCCCAATCAACTCAGCCTATCGCAGTCCACTGCTGGACATAGGCCTCCCCCAAACTGCGCCACAACACCTGTCCTCCGCCTTCCGCATCCAGTCAACTCCAGCCACCTTCTTTAGGTCGTCGGTCCATCTAGCTGGGGGGCGTCCCACACTACGCTTGCCGATACGCGGTCTCCACTCCAGGACTCGTCTACTCCACCGGCCATCGGTCCTTCGACAGACGTGGCCAGCCCACTGCCGCTTCAGTTTGCTTACTCTGCAAGCTATGTCGGTAGCCCCCAATACAGCCAGTATATATAATCTAATAATGCTTGTCTGCTATCTGTTTCAGGTACCACCTTATGAACAACAACTGTAATCACTTCACCTCAGCATTTTGTTTGGTGAGTCATTCAATTATCTAATTAATTAATTTTATTTACTATTTACTACGAGCGACCCATACCTAGATACTACCCGCATTTTTTACGACTTGACAAAACATTGAGATTTATTTATTACTTACCAGCTAATGCCCCGGCACGCGTTGCAATGCTTTCTTTTTTTTTTTGTTTTTGTTAGGAACCTTCTACGGCACGCACAGAACATTTGAACAAAATCTCATCACAATCGGTCGAGCCATTTTCGAGTTTTTGCGAGACTAACGAATGGCAATGGATTTTTATGACTAGCTGAACCTACAGACGTTATCCTGTCAAAATGTCAACAATTCATGCAAAAATGCCATAGAAACAAGAACGTTCAGTTTTTCCCGAATTTGTATTTTTTTGGGAAATTAAAACCGACCTATAACGAACAAAAAAAAAATAGCGAAATCGGTGCAGCCGTTAGTGCAGCCGTAGGATTTGACAAAAAAATTATAGTAATATAGTATTATTATGTAAGTTGAATATTAATGTATCAGGCACATAAATAAATTCTCTAATAGATGGTGAGAACCGCATCAAAATCCGTTGCGGAGTTTAGAAGAACATCGCGGTCATACGACAGACACGGAAAGCGACTTGAATAATAATGTGTGTGTATAGATACGATATTATGAAATTACTCATACTTGTAAATATAAAGTTGTGAAAAGTACTAAAGGTGCGGACTTTTATCGATGACGTTAGTTTTTTTTTTTTTAACACAACCTTTAACCTTATCCTTTCTTATTCTGAGTCACTGTGCACTTACATATATCAAGGGTTACCATCCGTGCATATTTAAACGGACATATCCGGCTTTTCGGCCTCCCGTCCGGAATTTGTTCGGCCTCGTAATTTGTCCGGGCTTTTCGACATAAGGTTTAGGTAATAGGTAATACGGGCTGTTGTCCGCAACTCCACGTCAATGCGCGTATTTTGCGTGCGGGACATAAGGTTTTTGTTATTATTGTGTACTGAAAAAAGAAATAATGTCTGTACTTTTTTACAAGTGTCCGGCTTTTTGTCAGGACTTAACAGGTCAAGGCTACAGTTAATATTGTACAAGTTACAAACAAACCAAATGTAATTTATTACAGGTGACAAAGTCGACAAGTTGTAACGTTAAGTAATAAGTCAAATCTATTCTATACATATAATAAATCTGTAGACGAGACGTTTCTGTACATTGAAAATATTTCCAAAAAAAATAGTTGGGGTGTTAAAGGATAACCAAGAGATGCCATTTCATCAATTTTTGGAATTTTTGTCTGTTTGTCGGTTTGTCTGTTTGTCTGTTTGGATGTGACAGATTATTGATTTGAACAGGGTCAACGTAAAAAGTACCAAACCAATACGGTTACTTTTTATACTCAAATATGGTGTAGAACTCGGAGCAGTGATTAGTTTTTGTTTCATGGTAATCGGTTCACTCTATCAGAAGATATAATCAATTTTGTTTTTTAGTAACACGTAACGACATCTATTGGCGCGATATAGTACCTACTAACGAAAACATTTTGTTGTGATGTGAATAATCACGTCCTATTAGTTTATGCTTACTTAAATGACGAAATAACACAGATACCTACTTATATCTATGTTATTTTAAAAAGTAATGATAATGATTATAATATTAAACAAAATCGCTTTCCATTGATGGTTTATTTAGTGGCGCCTGTGACTCTAAAATAATTTTAAACAAAAAGTGAGGATAATGTAAGATATTAATAATTAATGTGGTGTTCTGAGCGATAAAGAAGTTAGATAATTATTGATATAGAAAGTTGAGTAACGCAGAGCGTTTTTTAACGAAGTTCTTATATGGAGCTTGCGGTAGGAGTTCTAAGGAAGAAATCGTCAAATAACGAAAAAGCGTTATGCCTCATTTTTCAAAGTAATAGGTAGATAGAGACACACACACAGAGAGAGAGAAAGAGAGCTATTTTTCATGGTTTCCGAGGATCCTGACCCCGGTAAGTGAGGTCAAAAAGAAAATCAAAGATGGCGTTTGCCTACATTTTTAACTTTTTCGTCATGGGTGTCGTTTTCATGGTTTTTGAGGGTGCTGAAGTCGAGAGTCAGGTCAAAATGAAAATCCAAGATGGTGTATGCAATTTTTTTTCATCATGTTTGTCGTTTTCATGGTTTTTGAGGGTGCTGAAGTCGATAGTCAGGTCAAAATGAAAACCCAAGATGGCGGCTCCATTTTTTTTTAATGTTTTGTCATGGGTGTCGTTTTGATAGTTTTTGAGGGTGCTGAAGCCGATAGTCAGTTCAAAATGAAAATCCAAGATGGCGGCTGCAATTTTGTTTTGATTTTTTGTCATGGATGTCGTTTTCATAGATTTCAAAGGTGCTGAAGCCGATAGGCAGGTCAAAACGAAAACCCAAGACGGAGGTTGCAATATATTTTTTATGGGTTTCGTTTTATTGGTTTTTGAGAGTGCTGAAACCAATAGTGAGGTTAAAATGAAACTGTAACGGCTTACCCACCGTCGATTGGCCCATGAACCGTTGGTGAACATTATCTTTAAACCATTAACTTTTTTCCAAAGGACTTTTCTCCCACGTACGTTTTGCCAACATAACTCTACGTCAGTGAATGCTTTACCCACAGAATGTTTTGACCAATAACTTTTCACCCAAAGAACAAGGCCAACAGACGCCGGGAAAGGTGAAAGTAAAATAATAATAAGACGTAATCCTTTATTTCTGTGAAAAGGGTATAAAGTAACCTAACCAAGCCTAACCTCGGGGTGCCCTTCGCTCGCTTTGCTCGCTCGCTTGAGCCGCCATCATCCCTTCGAACCCTACCTGTCCGAGTCGGGGTGCCCCAAGTCCCGAGCTCGCTTCGCTCGCCCTTGCATCCTTAGTTCTATTTGACATGGGTCAAATGTTCTTTGGGTGAAAAGTTATTGGTCAAAACATTCTGTTGGTTAAGCATTCACTGACGTAGAGTTCTGTTGGGGAAACGTTCGTGGGTCACAAGTCCTTTGGATGAAAAGTTAATGGTGTTGACCAACGGTTCATGGACCAATCGACTGCTGGTAAACCGTTTCAGTACTGGTTAAAATGAAAGTCCAAGATGGCGGCTGCAAATCGAAAAATTCGTAGTGTGTGTCGTTTTCATGGTTTTCGAGAGTGCTGAAGCCGATTGTGACGTCAAAATGAAAATCGAAGATGGCGGCTGCAATTTTCTTTTTCTTTTTTATCATGTGTGTCGTTTTCATGGTTTTCAATATAAACTTACACGACTTTGTGTGAAATAAAATAAAATAAAACCGACTTAAAAACACACTTCAAATTGCAATAGACTTTTGGTTTCAGAAGTCTGTAATTTCTTGCCAACGCGCAACGTCTTCCCAAACTAAGGTTATTTTGCACTTTCTAGGGTTTTGTATGGAAGTCGGTTATATTTTTTTGTAATTATGTTTACAATTTTTTTTCTGGTTTTCGGCAGTATGAGGTCTAAATCAAAATCATGTCTAAAGTTTTCATGGGTTTCATTTTCGTAGTTCAAATGGCGGCCGGTGTCAAATATAACCAAAGTTTAATGGGTTGCTTTTTACACGGGCAACTTTATGTAGAAGCTCTTACCATTAATGTACCTATTCTTCCTTTTATCATCTAGATATCTCGATGCTTTATAAGGCATAATATTGGTAGGTATATATGATATCTTCAATACCAAGTTAAGAAATTCTAAATTTACCACAGAGAAGAAACCAAGACTTAGAAAAACTAACTTCAAACTTCACCTACTAATCTCAGATGTACTTTAGATAAAATGGTGATATGATTTTACATGTTGGTATTCTAAGACAGACGCAAAATACAATGGACATAATTATGGCTGTTTGGTTAGATAATCAGCCTCGAGCAGGCGCTTTTATTTTAATTTATTCTCAAAAATCAAAGTGACACTTCGTCGCATTGTCATTATGAACCATGAAGACGCAGCGATTGCAGTCGAAAGGGCCGTGGTAGCGAACCCTAGGTAAGGAAAGCGTTACCAGGCAAGATCTGATGATTCTTCCTTTTCAATGAAGGAGTGGCAATTACACCTTTCCTAAGCGACACATTACCTATTGTTTTCCGACATCCACGCGAACGAAGTCGCGGGCACAGCTAGTTAAGTAATAAGTCAAATAGCTGCTGTTTAGCATGCACTTAACTTTGTATTTACATACAAATATTTTTGATTTATTGTGTAACTGTTCGGAAGGCCATCAAAGGTTAAGTGCGACGCTATTATAATGTTCGAATTCGATGTTTATTACTGATGTTTTTTTATCGTCTTTTAACCCGACTTCAAAAAAGGAGGAGGTTTTCAATTCGGCTATATATATTTTTTTTTAATATTTTCTAGTTAATGTTTCTAAGCAATAATAAAAATATCGGTACAGGTGTATTGGCCAATATAAGGACAATACTAAACCTGCATCTATTAATTAATCTAACTTTCACCAAGTAAATTGAACGCGACCAGCACAACTAAACTGCGTTCAGTGGCAATATAAAAAAAAAATGTATTATCAAAAATAAAAACATAGGGTCATACAAGTAGTTAATATTTATTATTCTGTAAAAAAACATTGCTTTATGGTCATTAACCAGATAGAAAACAGGCGAGACCGTTTCTATGGACAAAAGACCACCCGCATTTCCTCTTAATTGGTGAAATCCGTCCTAGAACCTACACAAATAAAAAATGCTAGATTTTTCAGAATATGGTAACACCTTCCAACTATAATCTAGCATTCAATATTCAACCATAACCAATCTATATCTATACAAAGAAATAAAGTTGAAGTGTCTGTTTGTAATGTAAAATTAATTAAAACATTTTTTTTTTTAATTAAAACATTTTTTTAAATTTATGTCTGTTCCGGCTAATCTCCGAAATAACTGGACCGATTTGAAGGGACTTTCACTGGCAGATAGCTGATGTTACTTATAAGGTGTAACTTAGGCTACTTTTATTTTAGAAAAAGAATTATCGTTCCGCGTTACCGGGTTGTGGAGGTCAGATGGGTAGTCGCTCCATGTAAAATACTGGTATTCAGCTGTATCCGGTTAGACTGGAAGCCGACCCCTACATAGTTGGGAAAAGTCTAGGCAGGTGATGAATTAGGGTCCCAGCAAAAAAAAAAAAACCCGTGAAATCCAATTTGTTTCCCGACATGCACACGAAGGAATCACGGGCACAGTTGGTATCATATAAACCTACCCGGAGATGTAACAATATTAGTTACAAACTCTGACTAACAAAGATTTAATTAGATTACATAGTTTTTTTAGTTTATTCTCTTGTCAAAATAACCATCACTCACAATTTCTGTCAAAACTCAAATCAATCAACATTCAATCTCTAAAGAGGCAAGTTTAAAACAAACGAGTTATTTAGAATTACGGAAGTGAGGTACAGCAATTATTAGAAGTCAATTATGAGAAACACAATAGCACAATTAGCGATAACGCGGTATTATCAGCTCTGTGTTGATAGCTAGTCGGCGCCCGCGCGCGCAGCCACGGGTAGGTGGACACGCAAGGCTAGCTTTACGTTTTTATTTTCGAGAGCAACGGAATGAAACAAGCAGTAAGACTTTGATAGTGTATATTTTGTAGCGGCGTCTCTCCACAGACAATATCTCACCTCCCATCTTGCTCCGCACTGTCACCTGCACACGTGAGGACCTAATAGCTGCGTCTGCGAACTGTATTCGCGTTGTTGAATTTTGGGCCGATCAAATTTAAAAAGTTACAAATAAAGAGGGTGTCCCTTTATCAATTCTATGAAAACAAAGCTACGGTATCGGGATGTCGGAAACGAACTTTATATCTCAACACTTGTCGCTTTATTTTCTACTGTCGGATACAGGACGGGAACAAAGATTAGAAAGCAACAAATGGAAATAATAGTGCGGGATGAAATATCACTGTTGATATTTATTTATTATTATCAATAACCAACTTGTATTTACAGTTTACACCACACATACAAGTTATCGGTCAATACTAGTGAATGACACACATAATCATAAAATTAGAATAAATTACACAAAATCAGATGAAATAAAATATAATTAGATAGAATTGGAATAAAAATATTATTATCAGGATAACATTTAATTTATATACTCCAAGGAGATTGTACTAGGAGTGGCAATGGACTCCAGGTATCGATTAGCAGTGTTCAGGAATCTCAGTTCAGTACTCGCGAAGACATCTTAGGATTATTGACTAATGACTTAAAACTAGTATGTCCACTGTCTCATTGCTTTGGTGGTTGCAAACACAACTGATAAACTTAGGTTTAGGTTAGTTTATTTAGGTCCTAGGTTTGATTTCCGGTAACAAGTATTATTGGGTTTTTCTGACATAAAATTAGCAGTAACAGCCCAGGGTTATGAACTATTCTCGGTATGTGGAAATCGGCTCGCGCCCTATAACATCCGACCTACTATAGTAGACGAAATATTATATTTAAAACTTACACGTCTGCCAAGCTCCGTCGGTAACAAAGTTGTAATACTATGCATGTTCAGTCAACCGCCCGTCCATGGAAATAATTTGCACCTTAATGTCGTAGCAGTAAGAGCGGTTTTCGTAATTTAAGTGTCTAAACACACTATTATATGCCGAAGTTACGCGACCGAAGTTCGGCATGATTACGCCTCTGCAATGCTATTTAACGCAACGTAATTTCGGCATAATGTGTCGTCAGTACTTCAAATAGCATTGCAGGCGTAATCATGCCGAACTTCGGTCGCGTAACTTCGGCATAGTGTGTTTAAACACTAAACGTTACTTACTCTGTGGTTTGGGTTAACCTACGAGTCTTTTTCGAAATATCAGCAACGTTTTTAAAATGTTATGATTATACATTTCCAGGCACTATGCGACCACGACATCCCGGCGTGGGTGAACCGGCTGGCGTACGTGAGCTCGTGCGTGCCCTTCCTGCAGCGGTGTCTGCCCAAGTGAGTGTCAATGTATATTGTGTCGTTTACTTTTCTTTTCTTCTTTTATAACGGGTGTAACAAGGCCCAAACTGTTATCTACGCATTCTGTACATCAAACTAAGTAACATTGAGAAAAAATTACTGCTTAGAAATTACTTTTATTTTTGGTGTGAAAAATCGCTGTTTACGGCAACGCACAATGTAACGCACGGCACAGGAATTTTAAGTTAAGTTACTAAATTTAAAACTTGTTTTCGCAAAAAAGTTGGTACTTTGACCTTCAATGTCTCCGAAACAAGAAGGTTCACAGGAATCACAGGGATGGTTCGAAACAAAAAAATATCAGAATGACGGATACTACATAAGTGACTCTCGGCTTCGTTATGCGTCTTTTTACATCCGTTATAGGGCATGTACTTATTTATGTTAATAATTAGCCATGTGGCTATCTTTTGGTCATCACTTCTTTTTAGCTTGTCGTTGTATTCATTCATTAGGCCCTCTTTGCCCCAAATTGGATAGGAGATACTCTTAAACAATCAGTAATATGCATTATTGTCTTTATTCGACACTTACCTTGGTTCAGTATGAGCAATCTGCTCTCCTCACCGCTTAGGTAGATAAAAAATAATCGATCATTCCTGACTACTAAATCGTTCACCGTGCGTGGTCCGCTACCGACTTGGTCAGTTTATATCTAGTGAGCAAGTTGACTAACAATACAATCTCCCCACTGCTATGCTATAGAGAGTGGCTGACTCCGGCCGCGCTGCAGCAGTCGCTGGCGGCGCACTCACGCTCCTCCTCGCCGCAGACGCCGCAATAGCATCGTGAGTACACGCCCTTATAATCGTATCATCATCATCTGCCTAGCCCTTTCCCAACTATGTTGGGGTTGGCTTCCAGTCTAACCGGATGCAGCTGAATACCAGTATTTTACATGAAGCGACTGCCTATCAGACCTCCACAACCCAGTTACTGGGTAATACGATACCCCTTGGTAAGACTGGTTGTCAGACCTTCGACTTCCTTCTTCTTCTTCTTCTTAACGACTGTCAAAGATCCACGAATGACAGCCGGGACCAACGGCTTAACGTGCTTTCCGAGGCACGGAGGGGTCTCGGTATGTAAAGATGGTCACCCATCCACAGACCAACCGCGGCAAGCGTAGCTTAACCAGATCGATCGACCTGCGCGGCTGTTATTATTTAGCCACGGGCCCCTCCCACGGCCCTTATAATCGTATATTACTGCTATATGATATACCAGCTATTGACCGCGTTGAGCATTGAAATTATCCCTCGGGAACATACTACCTGGGTAGAAAGTATTCGTATATAAAGTTAACAGATAAACAGGGAGAGTTGCTATAACATTTATTTATAAAATTAGTATGTACGACTCATAATGCGTCGAGAAGGGGAAGAGAGGTTTTTGACTTATAGTGGGATAATACTGGGTAGGAATTGAATTGACTTCTGAGCATTTTTTTCTCTGGTGATTGGTGATCGCGGTAATAAGTTTAGGAAACTCAAAACATTTTATACAAAAAAAAAAATGAGGTGGTTTGAGCCGTTAATAAGAGAGAGAATGACAGTTAATTAATAAAATACCCACAATAATATTAATTTTATGATGGAATGAGGAGTTTAGTTCTTTCATTATTTAGACCCACAAAAAGTGTGTTATAATAAATACAAGATGGCAAGGACATCGACGCGGAAACTGTAACCATAAATTCAGCACATGGTTCTAGACCCCCTAGCGCAGCAGATTTTCGTCGGTTATCATTAAAAAAATCTGCTGTTCAGAATCATGTACTGAACCCATACTAACAGGTTGCTTGTCGATGCCTCCTTGTATATTTTTTTTCTAACATTATATTCAATTTTTTTTTTTGTTTCCAGAATATGTACTGCACTGTTGCAGATAAGCAGTCAGAAGTGTTGTGCGAACTAATACATACTAGAGATAACGTTAGCTAGTACTTGGTTTGGCGCATTGTCGATTGTTACTAGAGAGGCGGAGCCGCGGGGTGCCGTTTAAAAATAAATAACAAGTAGTCGATTTTGTCTATGGTATGTTTAAAAATCGACTAAACGTACAAACACACGAACCGGTGACTTAAAAACGGCTTCGACGCGACTCCGGCCTTTATATTATATTAATCTAATAATAATTCTACTTTCGCGCTAATAAAAACTGAGTTGTCTCTTAACAGTACGAGAGAAAGAGATGACACTATTTCGCTCAGTTTTTATTAACGGGGCTTACGAGTATTTGTAGTAGTGTTGTCCCCATTTTAAGGGTTCCTATTTTAATAAGGAACTTATTAAAGAATATTTCAATCGTAAAACTGAAATTTTTGAGGGAATTGATCGTTTTCATAATTTTGTTTAAGTAATTATGTGAATGAAAGATTATTCCTTCGTTGGTATCTCTAAATTGATTCTATTTCTTTTCTTAAAATTAGATGAGTGACAAAAGACAAAATATATTTAAATATAAATGTATTTTGTTAAGATATTAAGTGGATTTTTCATTAATTTTCTAACATCGTCACGTAAATTATATTCATTTAAATATATTATCATTTTGAGGTAACTCCTAAGTGTAAGAATATCGGATTTCTATATAAAATACCAAAAAAAAACTCAATTTTGTCGTTCTACGTGTAAAAATGGCGGTTGCACGTGTGTGTGTGTGTTGATATAAATATACGTAGATCATTGTAGTCCGTCCGTCAGATGTTGAAACAGGCGTGATCCTTAATCATAAGTGCGTTTTCTATACTTCGTTATTACTGTCTCGCAAAGGGCAGTTTGATAGCATGCACAACTACAATACATAATAATCAGCCTATAATGTTCGCACTGCTGAAACACAGGCCCCCTCTCGGTGAGATAGTGTGGGTATCCACCACGCGGGCCCAGTGCGGGTTGGTAGATGTCACATGTCTTCGAATTTTTGGTTCTAGGACATGCCGGTTTCCTCACGATGTTTCCCTTCACCGTTTTGAGAGCAATGGGGGAGCAGTGGTGGCCCAGTGATAACGGCCGTGACTTCAGAGTTGTAGGTCGTAGATTCGAACCCAGACGCATTACTTTATGTAAATTTTCATTACCACTGCTCTCAAAACGGTGAAGGAAAACATCGTGAGGAAACCGGCATGTCCATAACTACAATATCGATGAATCATGGCTGGTCCGAACTTTGCGCAGAAGGCTGCGCAATAACATTTTTTAGGAACCAAATGGTGACATGAGGCGAGAGTGATTGAGAAAACACGTGCGTAAGTTCGGAGAGCCTATGTTCATACCGGCCATGATCCATCGGCCGCATTACACTAGCCGACCAAACAAAACCAAAAACTAGGTTTGAGTTTATATTTATAAGTAGTAAGTATGAGATCGATTTGAAAATCGTTCTAGAATACGGGCATAGAATAGTATAGACAACCGATTTTGAAAACCTAATCGAGTGTCTCCATCCGAACTGCGTAATACACTTTAATCACAATCGGAATGATATTTGAAAAAAATTGCTAATATCTTCATATGCTTGGATAATTCGTCTGTTCAATAAAGTAAATAACGCAATGAATGTTGTTGACCTGTCAAAATGAAAGGCAATACCATTGTACAGTACCCGGCGATAAATATTGCACACCGACCTTTGGAAAGAGACAATCGGCAAATTTCGGCTTCGTAGAGCGTTATCTCTGTCGCACGAAATACAAACAGTCTGATATCTATTAGGAGCTGTTAAAACAATTATGATTTGCTTCTTTTGATAATTCTTTTTATTCTTTGTATAAACTACACCAATTTTTCTATAAGTGATGGCTTTAGGTTAGGGTAAAATATCCTCTTTTTCCTAAAGATGCCATAGTACAACTTAAATTATTTAAATTTGGGGGTGTTAACAACTCTAAATATATATATTTTGAACTGGACGCGACCGCACTCTATCGCACTTGAACAACGACTGACAAAACGTCACATAGGTAGTGTGCGACAGAGATAACGCTCTACGAAGCCGAAATTAGCCGATTGTCTCTTTCCAAAGGTCGATGTGCAATATTTATCGCCGGGTACTGTAAGTGTGTTACGTAATTACCCCGCTGATCAGTAAACCTGCCGTTTTAAATCTAATTAGTTGTTGTGACAGCAGATAAAATTGATTAGCTTTGAGAAAACGGGACATCGGATAAAAATAAATAGCAACACACATTATTTAGTTAAAAAATTACGATCTTTTGACACGATTCATCCAAATAGATTAACATCGATGGAATGCCAAAGTAACCATATGATTCCGGTGTTACTTTCCAAAATATCAAACATATTGAAACTGCCTTTTGTGAGACGAAAAAGTTGGGGAGAATAAAAAATATTTCTTGTTAATGTTTTAAATAAATCGTTTGGAACGTGTGTATATTGTAATATTATTAATTTAAAATATATCCAATGTATAGGTATACAGCTTGTATCAGAAAGGTGTGGTACAGACCATCAAATTAAAGAAATTTCCGCATGTAACCAACATCGTAATCGTGAAAAAATTATCAGCCGTCCCATACATTTGGGTCGAGTAGTTATTGAAGCTTTGTATGGGACAGTTGACATTTTTTTCGCGATTACGATGTTGGTCACATGGAGAACGTTGTTCAGTTTGGTCTGTACCACACTCTTAAATTTGACCACACCTTTCAGAAGGCCAATTCCCGCAATAAAAAAACTTTCAAAATCTAGTCCCAATCTCATCTCGGCGACAATCAATGTCAAAAATGTCCCTAAATTAGAGGTATTTTTGAAAGATTGAGACAGATCAGACTGCGAACGGTCTTAAAATTACGAGAATTGCCCGTCTGATACATGCTGTATATGTATGTGTCAGAGTTGATGGAATGGGCCTTTCAACTATACATTTGTATCGATAAACCGAAAAAGACTTGTATCGTTTTTGGGTGAATTGTAAGTAAGTACATTCGATATAATTGTGTTGTCTCATCTAACTAAATGATACACTGTGGTTTTAATTTACTAGCTAGATAAAAAGAGATGATCTCTTTAGCTGTAAGAAGTAAACTGTTTGCAGTACCCGTTTTGGAGAAAAAAACGTTTCACTCAGTCAAATGCATCGTTTTCCAAAATTCGTAAATCAAATGCTTTCTTATTATCATAAGGGACTGGTCATGATAATCACCTCTGAAAGTTTGCCAAGTAATTTAAAAACACAATGTATTTGTATCAAATCATCTTCTAATCAGATAAGGGCTGATTTTACCAAAATCTAGATATCTTTTATCAGTGGAATAAAAGTGACGTCTGACAGTTCTAGTATGGAAAAACTGTCAAAAATTAAATTTTTTTTTCTTACGGTAAGACTTATTCTTAGGTATAAAATAGTTTGGTGAAGTTCGCCCTAAAACGCATAACCGTGTGACTTCGACAGGATAAAAACTTAAGTGCACTTAGACATTGTGCATTTACTGGGTTACTTAGGCATAATGGTATATGTGTTACTTCTAAGACTAACGTGTCTCTCAGGATCGATGCAAACATTACGCCGCTCAAAATGAGCCGACAAGTTTTCGACGCCGAGTGATGGGTAAACCGCGATTTAGAATGTAACTAATTGCAGCGTAATTTCGGAGACTCACTTTCAGCGGCGTAAATTTAGCTCGTGGAGCATCACCCCTATATAAAAGCTTGTCATTTGAGAGTGCTCCACAAATACTTCATAGCGATAAAAGAGATAGAAATAAATAGAAAGAGAAGACAAATAGTTGAAGCGTTTAGTTTTTTAATATTTAGAACGCAGTTGATTACTAATTGTTGTAATTATAATCGCGGTCCCAATTAATCATATACAATCGTCGTGGGTATATTTATTGCATTCTATGTTTTCTGTTTCATTAATTTTCAGAACGGCAGCAAATTAGCTTATAAAGATCTGTTATTTAGCTAGTTTCCCTTGTGGGCTTATCCATAGATGAAATAAGTGTATTTCGTAATTATTGAGTCCAGTACTGTCCGTTTCAAAAGTTATCATAATTTAGCTAGCTACCTATTTTTAGATAGCTAGCTAATTTAATTCTCGAAGCGGCGAAAGATTAGGGAGTTAATTATACTTAAGCATAGCTACGATCCTGATATTTCACAAAAGTGCCATTGATATAATAATGGAAATTAGGTAAAATTAATTTATTGACTAAAACTTATATATTTTCGCGGCCATGTTGATTTTGTGAAAATCTTTAGAAATTAAACGAGGTTTCTTAGTGAAAGTTTAGGATAATTGGCTTGAAATAATATGAGCGAAACATGATTATTGTAATATAACCATATTCTCAGCCTTGAACTTGACAATGCGCCAACGGATAACGTATTTCAAATTGGAACACTTATGCACGATGATATTATTTTATCAACACGTTTTAGTTGTTCTGTACATACTTTGTAAATCATACTAAATAAAACGATGTTATCAAACAAGGCACAATTTATGCAAGTCGGACTCTTAAAATGCAATTTAAAAGTTTTTTTTTTATTATTTTTTGAAACATGACTTAAGGTTCTTTTTTCGTTTTGTAAAAACCTTAATAACATTACCATAGCGAAAGGAATAATACTTAAAATACAAACGACGACGGCCGTATGCTTGTTCGTAAATACACGGGCACGGTCTCGCGCGCAAGCCGCCCTCCAGGTGCGACGGCGGCAACGAACGTTTTGGCAACCGGCGTGTCGGTCATCCGTCATGACGTCGCCGCACGCTGTCGGGGATCATGCCGTTGTATAATTTCTGCCTCATCAGAATAGGGCGGGAGTTTAAGTATGAATGTAAATCGTGCATCGTGTTTTATTTGAAATGCGTGTGTATCGTGTGTAAGTAATGGACTATTATGTGCCACGTCTCACCTCAGTGTTTCAAATTATGAAATTTTTACAAGTTACGACTAGTTAGGTTATTAATATGTGATGACGCAGTCACCGGCTGGCGACGCACGGACGCGCTTATATAGTTTGTACGAGCAGCTAGAAATATAACATATTTCAGCCAGTTTCTCCGAATGAAAATGAATGTGACAAATTGTCAAGCTCGCGTAATCTGTTGTGATTGGTTGAATGATAGCCAATAGCAGCAGTTTACGCGCGCTTGACAGTTTGTCTCATTAATATTGCGATAATTTTCGTTCGAGAAACTGGCCCATAATATGTTATATTTCTTTAGGTATGTCTAGACATAAATATCTAAGGATCAGCGCAGACCAAAGAGAAGCGAATAGTCAGTTGGTGTTTTAAAGAGTCAACAAATTCACTCGAATTTGTTGCCTTTTTAAATTACTTATTATAAGGTTCATTATTCAATATTATAAAAAAATACTCCGCCTTACGCTCTTCTTTGATCTGATCTGAGTCTTAGGGTCAATTTATACTAGCGCAGAGTCGAAGCGCATCGAAGCGTTAATCTGAAACATAACAAAGCAAATTCACCCTTATCTCCACAACGTAATGCACGCGCACCAATCAGCGTTGCTCGCGCACCAATCAGCGTTGCTCGCGCTCAGATGCGCGAATTCCGTCGAATGCGTGTGAATTCGCGCGCCTTTTTTATCTCAGAAGTAATATGTGCATTACGTTGTGGAGATAAGGGTGAATTTGCTATGTTAGGTTTCAGATTAACGCTTCGATGCGCTTCGACTCTGCGCTGGTATAAATTGACCCTAAGACTTTTACATAAATTCTGTTACGCAAATTATGACTTACTATTATTTTGTATAAACTTCTCCATAAATATTTATCTAGATTAGCACCTCATTAGTTTTATAAATCAATCTTTTAATACTAAGTTTACAAGGAGTTCCTAAGACTCATGACAATTTCGAAAGTAAATATTTAAAGTCGTGCGTGGAACAGCCCGTAACTGCGGCACAAAATACTGTAGATTTTGGAACTATAAATATACTTAATATGCAAATAAAAAGAGTTAAAACTGTTGAATAACATTATAAAATATTAATGTTTAAGGTAGATATGTTTTAAACCTTTAATTTTTCGAAATGTTAGAGCAACTGTACTTGCATGTAAAATACAATAAAAATAGTAAATTAAATACACTTACAGATGACCATAATGTGTTAAAAATCAAACATTTTCAGTTACACAGAAGGAAATGCGACAAAATTCTATGTCAAAGCAATAAATAAAATAGTACCTAATTTCTTTAGTCGCCCTGAAGCAGTGTAACATACTGTATAAATAAATAAATATGTTAAAATTTATGAGGTATAATAACTCTCAAAAGAAAAACTAATAAATTACTGCCATTTAATTGGATCATAATTAAACCAAAGATTCCGCCACACCGATTACTCATGTTTTTTAAATGATATAAATTGTGACAATTTAAATCAAAATGCTACTGAATCATTTAAAGTCTGTTAACTTTTGAGGCCTTTGCCCAGCAGTGGGATGATGCAGGCTAACAGTATCAGTAACTTTTATTATGCCCTCCTATTTCATTTTTACCTTTTATTATTTACCTAATGTTTAACAACTTCTCAGTTTTTAGCAGCTTCAACATTCCTTTTTAGTTACTTCCCGTCTCATTCAAAACAATTGTTTCCATAAATTGATTGATAAATTGTATAAACTTGGTAAATAAACTATGATGTATGATTATTTTAAAGTTATTGATAATTTCGGTCACATAAATGTAACTTTTGTAATTCATAAGTCACGCGATCTTGGTAGTTATTTACCAAAGTTTATTCAAGTTTTATTTCGCATTTATTTTAACTAAACATTTTCGTGTGTGCATGTGCGTATCTTATTTGTAAATTAAGGCCATATTTTTAGCAAATATATTTTATGTAACGCGTTTATCCCTTATGAACCTCGAAAAGGCATACTTTGGAAATGTTTGTACAATTTATTTCGAGTTATGAGAATATGTAGTTGTGAGTTGAATTTCAATTTGATGTTAGTCTTGCGTGTGGGATAAAGAATTCTCTATTTTTATTATGATGTGGTAACTAAATGAGGATGTAACGAACTAATTTAGATGTTAAATAATATAACACTGTTACATACAAGTAAATCAATGTATATTCTCTTCGGTGAGTCGGAAACGTGTTGTGGATATTTTCGCTCATTGAATGGCGATATTTAACGGTTTTTCACAATATTGTCAGATTAAAAGTTTGGCAATCGTATAATTTTTGAATGAATAAACTGTGTAAGAAGTTTGCAACTTATGTTTTATTTCAACCCTTGCGGCTACTTGCCTGTGGCCTAAAAAGGCCACTGGCAGAATCATAAAACAATTCAAATCACAATTTCATCTGTAAGACAGTTTTGTATGGAGATTCGTAAAATGCTATAGGTACACCTCTGCCTAACCTTTCAGGTATATATAGGTGTGAAACTGTCAAACAGATGAATTGCGTGATATTAATTGTTTTATGATTCTGCCAAAATGGCCTTTTAGGCACCCTGTCTGTCTTTTTTTTTTTTTTTTAAGGATGGAAAATCATCAAATGACCCCTCCCGCTCTGGGTGGAGCGGAAGGGAGTGTCAGACTCTTACTGACTAAAACCCATCCGTGTTCCTTCCTTAGCCCTTTATATTCCGAGGCAGCGGTAACCCTTTCGGACAAACCCGCTGCCCCGGCTGTCTCCGCGCCTTAAATGAATTTTCAGTTACAATAACCTTTGCAGAGCAATTATTCTATTACTTAAAAAAGTAAAGCATAAAAATAACTGGGGGTGATTTGATAATTACTCTCAGTGGTTATAACAATCGATGAAGTTCATAATTATTATTTTTTTTAACGAAGGATATATCCAATCTCTAATATTAGTTCCACGGAACCTCACGTTGCTATTATCAGCGCCAAAATCAAATGTCTTCACTTTGTTGTCATCGATAAATATGGAAGTCCAGCGTACGTGTATAATAGTCAGTGGAAATACGCGCCTCTAACAATCACATTTACGGGGAGTCCAAGCTTTAGTTGTGATACCCATCCCCCAATTTCAGTTTTCAATGTCAGTTCACCACTTGGAGAATGACTGACTGATGAATGATTAGACTGTATCGATAATTTTAAAGTTGGGGATAGGTAGAATAAGAGCGTTTACGACGAACGGCATTTCATACAAACTTTCAAGCCCTTGTTTTTCGAAACGAATGAACCGATTTTAATGAAGCTTCAGTAAAGAACATTTTCGAAATGTCTTATTTAAAAAAGATAACTGGAAATCTCTGTTTCTATGGAAAATTTATAACACTATTTTTCGAAAATGTTCTTACTAACTTTTAGATCTTTGTATCCTGGGGGTCTACTCCGAAGTGGTAAATTTATTGTATCGGCCATGTATCTGCCGAATGTTCGGTCATTTCCTACTACGAAGTTCATTATATTCGGTTCGGTCGGTTCCGATCCGACTGAACTTAATTTTGACACTTGTTGTATCGTTACCCTACTCTGAACGAGAAAAGACTGACCGATAATTTGAGTTTGACAAGAGTTACATCGTGAAATTTGTGTCAAAATACACGACAGCAAAGTAGCTACCTTTTGATTTTAATTTTATTGTATATGCTTATTTCATTTTGTACTCCATATGTATTGGCAAAGCATAGTGCACATAATTTTAACAACAATACTATCTATAATCATACCTATGTTAACAGAATAAATGATTGATTGATTGATTTGAGTACCGTAAACTTATCGAATTTCATGAATTATTACAATTTTATTGAGTTTTACATTTTTTTTAAGTGAATGTACTACTTAAAATTGTAGCGAAATGACAGTACGTATGCTTTTGGGTGGAAGAGGCTCTCAGAGAAGAGCGTTTGGAGCGTAGAAGGAATTGCAGATGATCTTATGACTCCTTCACTACCAATTTAATGCCCGACCTTGAGTTTGTAGCTAGTTACAGACTCAGTTGATCACTTTGCCAGGACATAGTGCCCCTGTCACCCTGAAAGCGTAATAGCCATGCAATTGAGCCTGCTACAAAGCTACAAACGCAGATGTAAGATCTAAGTTTTCCACAGCAGTCCACTCACTAGGTATACATATATAGAGATTTTGTTTAGTTCGATGTCTATCTGTTTGTAATTAGTATATCTAGCTTAGTTTTATTATTGTTTTCCATATTCTAATTCAATAACACTGATTAAAGTAAGTTTGTAAGGCATTTTTTGGAATATGTAAGGATTGTCAGATAATTACGTAACTTGAAAATGAGATTTTTTGTTTATGTAGTTTATTGAAATAAATTTGTCTCAAATGATAGAGTTATGTATAAAACTAATTTCCCAATTGGATTTATGTAAATCGGATCACCCAATCCCAAGATATTAAAAAAATTGTGTAAGGAAAATGTACCAACCAAATTTTTTTAAGGTTGATCGTTTTTTTTTTTAAACAGCATGCCCTCTCCACCAATGAACGCACATTTGAAATAGTCAAGGGTTGATGGAGGTGTGTCTTGACAGCGCGGGAGGTGCACTAGAATGCAGATAAAGTAGGCAGAATAATCTTACCCTGCTGTGTTTTGCTTAATACCTATAATAATAATAATAATAACCCCATCGCCGTATCTCAACGTTGACGTCGTGGTGGGGCTTGCGCGCTCCGAACTCTAGGCCCGTGCCGGAAAAGTTTACTTTGCCGGAACGGGTCTAAGGTGAGGAGCCAGACCAAGAGAGATACAGAAATCCGCAGGGCAGCATGTGGCGAGCTGTTGGGCAGTAGCGACCCCACGGACCCTATCTCCCGGGAGAAGTCTTGTACCTCACCTATGGCTTGCCTTTATTGGCCGGCTGGAGTGAACAATGACGAGGAACAGAGCTCCCACCTCATTCTTGCCTATATTGGCTGGCTTGAGTGGAGATTCGCAAGGGCAAACGTGCTCGGAGGAAGGAAGTATTCCAGTAAGATGCTGGTAGGGACCTTGACCGTACTTCCGGGATTGTCCTGATAGCCGTGGAATGCCTCTCCACTTCTCATAAGCACCTCAGGACATGTTGCCCCCTTGTCGCTTCGTCACCATGTGCTAGCGACCGTTTCCGGGGGCCCATTATTGAGTGTGCAAGTCACCCCCTGCTATTTTATCCGTGTATATATTAAACATTGATCAGGCAGGGGTCATAGTTCTTCCATAGTTCTTGGCAACCAGTCCACCTTAGCCACCCAAACCCATAGTCCAACTTTATATTTTTCCATATGCTGCAATAGTCCTACACCAACCGGGGGTTGTCCTTGGGTGCACTTGCATAGTGCACA
Organism: Gortyna flavago; assembly: GCA_963669345.1. Lineage (NCBI taxonomy): Eukaryota > Metazoa > Arthropoda > Insecta > Lepidoptera > Noctuidae > Gortyna > Gortyna flavago. Next base: position 8,567,401 of record OY770150.1, on the reverse strand, counting down.
CAGGGATAATCGTCGGTTGGTGTCACATTTCATTAAAATTTCCTAAAGGGCCTCTACGAGTTGGCTTCGGCCCCTCGTACGCCTTCCAAAGGACCGGGACTCAATGGTCCCGAGATATAAACAAGAAAATAATAATATCCTTGGACATTTCACACAACGCCATTTAGTCCCAAGCTAAGCAACCTTATGCTTGTGTTATGGTAACGAGATGGCTGATAAACTACTTATATACTTTTTTTTTTTGTAAATACATACATGTATAAGGGACGGAGCGAGTGCTCCGGAGTTAACCCAAGATGATTTTTGAATCGGAGAACTCTCGGCAGGTGACTTAGCAACCTGTTACATTTGCCACAGATGCTTTGAAGAGGGTACAAAGAGAGAGGGAGATTAATACAATCTTAGAAAATGATGAATAAAATATATTTTTTACAATTCGTACCTCCTAAACTAGAACTAATCTTCTATTTGTTACAAGTAAAACTAAAAATAATACAGAATTCAGCGTGGTGCACATTTCTTTCCACAGTCGATGATTCAGCGTACGACTGTCGATCAAGTTGCCTTGGGCCAAATCTCGATGAGGAGAGCATCAATTTGTTCCGCTGTTGGTCTGGACATGGTGACTTTTTCTTGCAGAATGTTTGTTCATAATTTTCATTTCCAAATTTCCAAAACACGAACATGAGAAAACGATAAGCCTAAGGGGCACTTTATCAAGCGTAGATAAAGTGAATAATTTACGTAGTTTATTAAACTTGTTTTTTGTAGATATAGTACATCTCATAACTTGACTTTAACACTACACTTCAGTCAGCACTTGACGATAAACGACCGAAATACGATTAGGTATCTCTATAGCGATAGCGGCAGATGAGATTTGGTTTGAGTTTAAAGTACTTTTTCTCAATTTCGCATTATTAAAAATCACAATCTCTCCCCTTGTTTGTTTACTTGCATTATTTAAAATTTGTAGTCTGTGCCATAGATAATATTACCAAAGTCTGTGCTTGTCATCCTTTGACTTTTATCCTTTTTCTTTTTTTTTTTGACAATCGGCAAAGTAATCTTTATGCCAGCTACAAATATATTGTTTTTTCGAGAAATATTACAATTTTCTTAGGTAAAAATATTTAATTAATAGCAAAGTTCTATTTTCTTACTATAAAAATAATTTTACTCTGTAATTCAACAGTTCAAATAAATCGAAATGAGTCTCATTGACTTATAAAAACATATCGATAAAACGTTCACCTCTGGCACTACATTTCGTTCGGTCCGACACTCTTTTCGAATATTGACTATGGTCTCGACCAAACTGAGCCAATCCGAACCTTTTTCGTAGTATGACAACAATATTCGGTTCGGTCGTGTGTCGGATCATTCCGAACATTCGTATGTGCCACTTCGGAGTAGACTCCCTGCTTATTCGTACGACGTTTCATTAGAATCGGTCCATACATTTCGAAACACAAAGGCTTGAAAGTTTGTATGAAATGCCGTATCGTAAACGCTCTTAATGATAAAAAAATTAAACAAAGGAGTTCTTAATGAATACATTTTATTACTAAATCATTATCAGTAGTGACATTGGAACCACACTCCTAATTAAAACATTTGTACACAAAGCTATAAGCTCATCATTCACTCACTCACTCACCAAGTCAGTTACTTAGTGTAACTTAGTCATTAAAAAACTTACAATTACTTACTAACCCCCCGATTTTATTTATTACATACCTAAACTAGTCACCTCCATACCTAAATGGTAGTTTGTATAAACAGTGATCCCAAACATTTGGGTATACATTTATTATTAATATTGTTGAGTAAACTAGAGAACATTACTTCTATGTAATGACATTGATACTGTTATTGTCTACACAAAAAGTGGTGAATATTGACTAAAGCTTGACGCATATCTTTGAAATTTACTAAACAATTAGGTAAAAAAACTGTAATGTAGGTACATACATCGATAAATATGTGTAAGGTAGGTAGGTCAGGCGCCGGCCGCAGCCGACAGTCCGCAATATACGATCTAACCGAGTGCCCGTGTTTTATTACGTCATCCCGCCGTAACATCTTATAAACGGAAAAGTTTTTTTTGTCAATATTCTCCCACTCAATTTCATCGTACCTGTGTTTTTAAGAAAATTATTCATTTGCAATAGTAATGATATCCTGTCGTTGTACTACTTACAATACGGAATTCTAAAACTATGAGATGTTTCGTGCTTATAAACATAGCTTTTTAAGATACTGTCAGCACTCAACGTGGTAGTACAAAAAAAAAAAAATTAAAGTAAGTATTTCTAATTTAGACATATTTACTGAACCTAATTTCCGACTAAACATTCAGAAAATATATTAAAAATGTATAACCGTGATAATAACTCTTATTAGCTAACGTTTCAATGAGTCAATTCATTTCAAAATTGCTTTGTCAAGTAGATTGCACAAAAAAAAAACAACACGGTGCAAAAACAACTACATGTTTCAACAAAATTTATGTATAGAACTTTCATTAGCTATCTTAACTGGTTCACGATTATGCAAAAGAGACATACCTATTGCAAGAAACCTTAATTGCTGTGCACATTCACCGATCAAAAAAATATTGCACCAACAATATCAGACAACATCTAAATAATGAGGGTCGAAATAAAAAGTGTCTAAAATGATACTGTATTGTCAGGCGGCAAAAGAAAAAAAAAATGTTAGGCAAACTGAGAAATTACTATTTAATTGGTGCAATATTTTTTTATTTACTTATTTTGGTAATACCTAAATACTGTAGGAAAATAATATGTATCACTGTACGTTTTGTCTACATAATATCAAAACTCCAACACTAACCGACCGCGACTTATAGTAGATTATTCGAAAGCTATTCAACCTTTGCAATGTCGGTATGTTATTGTTAGCGACTCGACGACTACCCACCCTAACCTTACCAACCTTGCTGACCTTTTGCAAGACACTACAACAACAGTAACGGTTTTTGCCAGTGCGAAACTGCAGACTATAATAATATGCTAGATGCCATCGGTAATGCCAGGCGCGATCATAAAACGCGTGAAAGAGACAATACGAGGCTCCGTATCAAGTTAAGTTTTCAGAAATCCCGTACAATCCCGTAAATATTCACCATCTTACTTGCAAGTCTTATGACCGCGTCGTTAGCGTTAATTATAGAGGCCTTTAGTCGGTTAATAGTTTGATAGGTAGTGTTTATTTTCTAAGAGTATTTCAGCCCGATTTTAAATCAGTTTTTCACACTCCAATAAAGGTTTATGCCGTTTATCCACCGCAACCGATAGACAAACGAAACACCGGTCCGCTAGGTGGTCCATATGTCATTGTATTTGAATGACCTCTGGCCGACAAACGGCCTTATACTTATTGCCTGACCCGTCAAACTATCAATCGAGTGATAAGACTGGTGGGCGCTGGGAATTAGAGAAAAGAAGGAAGGTATACAAAGTTTTTCTAACATTACAAGTACTTAGAAACTCCGTAACAAAATTAGCCTAGATTTTTTCTAATGTTGAGCTCAAATTGTACGATACAAAACTTACAAAACCACAATTCATCAAATAAATAGTGCTTAGTTTCATAGTAAAGCGTCTAATTTCCGTACAAATTTTATATTTATTGCTTTGTTTAAATCGGTAATCTATATTCACGTTTGAATTTAATTAAATATTGCAGCTATCTAGGAACTAGATGTTTGACGAAGCAAAAGAAATATGGAAGAATCGTAAGGTCTGCAGGAGTTTAAGTATGTATACCATAGTTTCTTACTCGTTCTATAAGAACGCCGTAACCTAACTCTAAACTACTCAAAGTGCCACTTTAAAGCTCTTATTTTAGAGGCGCGACATATCATCCGACGAAATCCAGTTAACATATTTATTTCATACGCTAACATACAATATACAGTGACAATTTAACACTAAGTAGCTTCCAACGTGTAACTTCACGTACAGTAAAAAAAATTATGAACCATACCGTATTAGAGTTTTCAGTTAGTTGAACTCGGTCACAAACCCGAATTTCGTGGGATCTATTTGTTTACCCGACACATTGGATTATCAACCTAATGTAAACGCGTTAAGAGTCGTCGGACGAATCGTCTCTAGAGTACATAGAGTAGACAGTGGATCGTTGTTGACTAAGCTGTCTGTAGAGGAGGTTGGCTATGAAGGAGTCGTTGATAGTAGTGTTTTCAGCCGTGACGTCACGCGAGAGCGGTGGGTCTGGCCGGAACAAAGATCACTTTTTCTCGCTGCCCGCGACCGCGTTGCCGGTGCTACTCGCGTTTTGGTTGCCATAGTTCTGCAATAAAGTTTTTTTTTTTGACTCAGTAATAATAACATGATATCCAAAGAAAGAGGAAGACGAAGATGGAGGGACGAACTTGATTCCTACCGCAAGGACTGGCCGGCAATGGCAGAGGACAGACGTGTGTGGAAAAAAGGAAACGGAAACCTTCGCCCAGCTGTGGGACATTACGGGCTAAATAGATTCAAAGAAAGCAAAAACAAAATGGAATGTGTGAAAGGTGATATGACTTGAAATATAAATTACGTAGCTAACTATAACAATTACGGCAAAGGAAAAATACGTACGAATTGCTGAAATAATATAGATAAAACTATGTCTTAAAAAACTGGTAATGAGACCAAAATTTATGCAAATCATGAAAAAGACTTAACACAAAAACTTTGATAATTGAACAAATTCCGTACTAACCTGATAGTATTGCGCCCACGCCTGTGCGTCGGCAGCGTTGCCAGTCTGGTTACCTTGTTGATACTGTAACAAAGATCCACATCAGATGCTGCTAACTGGAACATCGTATGAATTAGATTATCTTCATAGGTGCTTGGATACCAAGTGTTGGCCCCACAAGGAAGGGCTGCCAAATTTTTTATTTAGATTTTTTATTTGTTTGTTTGCGGAACAGAACAATTTTAACAATCGTTTTTTATTTTATTTTAATTATTTAGACATTCCAATTCTGAGTTCATCAATTTGAACTCAGGAGCTCAGTTATTATCAATTTCAATGCAGCCCTTTTTCTCTCTTCCCGCAACTTTGCAATCTGTCTGATGATAATGAATCACGATAGCGAGCCCACTTACGCTTCAAGTCAGCTGAGTGTTTCTCCATAAGACAAGCGACTGGAGGAAAACCAATCTCGAGACAAGCGAGCCCACCTACGTCACGAGCAAGCGAATACAATAGCTGCTCATTACACTCCTTATGATGCAAGGTTTCTTCGGGTATTTTTTTTAATTTTTTTTAATTTCCGATTAAATTTACGGCCGGTGTCAGACGAAATCTGAAATTATTTTGTAATTGTCGACTTCAAAACCTATTTAGGCTAATATTTTTTTGTTTCTCTTTAGGTTCTGGTAGTACTTGGTCAAATCTGGACAACGACACCAACCATTGTTGTAGTTAAAAAACTTTTAGCACTATACGAAATAAAATTTCACCACATAATGAAAAATAAAGTCTCACTCGCAATGTGACGTTCATAGTCACATGAAACCCTACCTCAAAATTGGTACAAATATGACCTACATTTTGAATGTTCAACTATTACTGTAAGCTTTTAAAGTGTCATAGACCGAGCTAAAAGACATTTTAATGTCAAAAAACTCTTGATAACTTTTGTACATACCCCAGGCCAGCCCGCCTGCTGCTGCTGCTGCTGCCACTGCTGCCACTGGTACCACTGCTGCGCGGTGTAGTTGGCGGGCCACTGCTGGCCGGCCGCGCCCTTGGCCCCCGCGGGCCCCGCGGCTCCGGCGGCCCCGGCGGCCCCTGCAGCCCCCCCGCCTGCACCTCCGGCCCCGCCCGAGCCTTGCCCAGGGTTGCCCCAATTGCCCCAGTTACCCCAGTTGCCCCAACCTGTAGGAAAGATCATGATTTTCTGAGAACTAAAACTTTAAACAAAGTAATTGTACATGATGATCTCTTGAGTATCTCAAAAACTCAATGGTCGAGAACCACTAGGAATAGAGAGAAATGTCAAGCTTTTTTATTTAATCAAATATTTTTTTTACAAATCTAATTTACCCACTCAAAACTACGTTATTCCACATAAACCTTCATGGACACTTATGAAACTTCAGAAGTAAGATTCACGGTTCTAATTAGTCATTTCCTTTGGAGAAGAGCCCGTAAGAACTAAAAATGTACTCAAATGACTGTTTTAGCTTCAACAATGTGCTCAAATTACTGTGTTATACATAGGTATGAGAGGCCGGACTATCAGGTACATTACTTAACAAAAAGAAAATGATCAATACACAATCGTAACTATACCTTGGTTTTGATTCCAGTTGCCCCAGCCGCCCCATCCGCCGGCCCATTGGTTCCAACCCTGTTGGTTCTGTTGGTTTTGATTTTGGTTCTGGTTCTGTCCATCCTGTGTTCAATACAAGTTTGATTTAATACCGGTTTTTATAAGCTTTTCGACGTTCGAATAGCCCGCGGAAGAACGTAATGATTCGAACGATACCTCGTTTGTACAGACGCCAGCACATCAAGCTACCCCAAACTGTCAAATTTCTTTGATAGATTTTCAACTTTATTTCAAAGGAATAACGTTCATATTCAATTGGAAAAATTTGACAGATTGGGGTAGGTTGATGTGCTGGCCTCTGTACAAATGAGTAATATAGGAGTTATACATACATAAAAATGATAACCCTCCTTGGCTTTGCTCTAGTTGGGTTGAAAAAAAAAAACTTTGTTAGCCCCCATTTTGAATTTTCATTTTAATGTAACTATCAGCATCAGCACCAAAACAACATCTATGACGAAAAAAAATTAAATGTTCATAGCCGCTATCTTGAAATTTGACCTCATTATTGGTATTAGCATCAAAAGTGGCTAGATAAAAGTTGATTTTGTTTTTCTTTTGTGTTTCTGCGACAAATAGTTGACTATAAACTAAAGGGATAAAGCAGTTTCGAATGTCAAGGGCGCTAGTTTCGGAGGTCATCTAGAGACTCGCCCAAAACAAAGACACCTTTATCCGGAGACACCTAATTTTTAGTTTAGGTTAGCAAGACGACTACCTTCTGGTTGCCGCCCGCCTGCCCGCCGCGCTGCCACACCCCGCGCCGCCTACAGTTAGCACATCCTACCTTCTGGTTGGGCTGCGCGGCGCGATGCGGGTGCATGGCGCGCGCCTGCTGCATGGCGCCGCGGTTGCCGCCCGCCTGCCCGCCGCGCTGCCACACCCCGCGCCGCCTACAGTTAGCACATCCTACCTTCTGGTTGGGCTGCGCGGCGCGATGCGGGTGCATGGCGCGCGCCTGCTGCATGGCGCCGCGGTTGCCGCCCGCCTGCCCGCCGCGCTGCCACACCCCGCGCCGCCTACAGTTAGCACATCCTACCTTCTGGTTGGGCTGCGCGGCGCGATGCGGGTGCATGGCGCGCGCCTGCTGCATGGCGCCGCGGTTGCCGCCCGCCTGCCCGCCGCGCTGCCACACCCCGCGCCGCCTACAGTTAGCACATCCTACCTTCTGGTTGGGCTGCGCGGCGCGATGCGGGTGCATGGCGCGCGCCTGCTGCATGGCGCCGCGGTTGCCGCCCGCCTGCCCGCCGCGCTGCCACACCCCGCGCCGCCTACAGTTAGCACATCCTACCTTCTGGTTGGGCTGCGCGGCGCGATGCGGGTGCATGGCGCGCGCCTGCTGCATGGCGCCGCGGTTGCCGCCCGCCTGCCCGCCGCGCTGCCACACCCCGCGCCGCCTACAGTTAGCACATCCTACCTTCTGGTTGGGCTGCGCGGCGCGATGCGGGTGCATGGCGCGCGCCTGCTGCATGGCGCCGCGGTTGCCGCCCGCCTGCCCGCCGCGCTGCCACACCCCGCGCCGCCTACAGTTAGCACATCCTACCTTCTGGTTGGGCTGCGCGGCGCGATGCGGGTGCATGGCGCGCGCCTGCTGCATGGCGCCGCGGTTGCCGCCCGCCTGCCCGCCGCGCTGCCACACCCCGCGCCGCCTACAGTTAGCACATCCTACCTTCTGGTTGGGCTGCGCGGCGCGATGCGGGTGCATGGCGCGCGCCTGCTGCATGGCGCCGCGGTTGCCGCCCGCCTGCCCGCCGCGCTGCCACACCCCGCGCCGCCTACAGTTAGCACATCCTACCTTCTGGTTGGGCTGCGCGGCGCGATGCGGGTGCATGGCGCGCGCCTGCTGCATGGCGCCGCGGTTGCCGCCCGCCTGCCCGCCGCGCTGCCACACCCCGCGCCGCCTACAGTTAGCACATCCTACCTTCTGGTTGGGCTGCGCGGCGCGATGCGGGTGCATGGCGCGCGCCTGCTGCATGGCGCCGCGGTTGCCGCCCGCCTGCCCGCCGCGCTGCCACACCCCGCGCCGCCTACAGTTAGCACATCCTACCTTCTGGTTGGGCTGCGCGGCGCGATGCGGGTGCATGGCGCGCGCCTGCTGCATGGCGCCGCGGTTGCCGCCCGCCTGCCCGCCGCGCTGCCACACCCCGCGCCGCCTACAGTTAGCACATCCTACCTTCTGGTTGGGCTGCGCGGCGCGATGCGGGTGCATGGCGCGCGCCTGCTGCATGGCGCCGCGGTTGCCGCCCGCCTGCCCGCCGCGCTGCCACACCCCGCGCCGCCTACAGTTAGCACATCCTACCTTCTGGTTGGGCTGCGCGGCGCGATGCGGGTGCATGGCGCGCGCCTGCTGCATGGCGCCGCGGTTGCCGCCCGCCTGCCCGCCGCGCTGCCACACCCCGCGCCGCCTACAGTTAGCACATCCTACCTTCTGGTTGGGCTGCGCGGCGCGATGCGGGTGCATGGCGCGCGCCTGCTGCATGGCGCCGCGGTTGCCGCCCGCCTGCCCGCCGCGCTGCCACACCCCGCGCCGCCTACAGTTAGCACATCCTACCTTCTGGTTGGGCTGCGCGGCGCGATGCGGGTGCATGGCGCGCGCCTGCTGCATGGCGCCGCGGTTGCCGCCCGCCTGCCCGCCGCGCTGCCACACCCCGCGCCGCCTACAGTTAGCACATCCTACCTTCTGGTTGGGCTGCGCGGCGCGATGCGGGTGCATGGCGCGCGCCTGCTGCATGGCGCCGCGGTTGCCGCCCGCCTGCCCGCCGCGCTGCCACACCCCGCGCCGCCTACAGTTAGCACATCCTACCTTCTGGTTGGGCTGCGCGGCGCGATGCGGGTGCATGGCGCGCGCCTGCTGCATGGCGCCGCGGTTGCCGCCCGCCTGCCCGCCGCGCTGCCACACCCCGCGCCGCCTACAGTTAGCACATCCTACCTTCTGGTTGGGCTGCGCGGCGCGATGCGGGTGCATGGCGCGCGCCTGCTGCATGGCGCCGCGGTTGCCGCCCGCCTGCCCGCCGCGCTGCCACACCCCGCGCCGCCTACAGTTAGCACATCCTACCTTCTGGTTGGGCTGCGCGGCGCGATGCGGGTGCATGGCGCGCGCCTGCTGCATGGCGCCGCGGTTGCCGCCCGCCTGCCCGCCGCGCTGCCACACCCCGCGCCGCCTACAGTTAGCACATCCTACCTTCTGGTTGGGCTGCGCGGCGCGATGCGGGTGCATGGCGCGCGCCTGCTGCATGGCGCCGCGGTTGCCGCCCGCCTGCCCGCCGCGCTGCCACACCCCGCGCCGCCTACAGTTAGCACATCCTACCTTCTGGTTGGGCTGCGCGGCGCGATGCGGGTGCATGGCGCGCGCCTGCTGCATGGCGCCGCGGTTGCCGCCCGCCTGCCCGCCGCGCTGCCACACCCCGCGCCGCCTACAGTTAGCACATCCTACCTTCTGGTTGGGCTGCGCGGCGCGATGCGGGTGCATGGCGCGCGCCTGCTGCATGGCGCCGCGGTTGCCGCCCGCCTGCCCGCCGCGCTGCCACACCCCGCGCCGCCTACAGTTAGCACATCCTACCTTCTGGTTGGGCTGCGCGGCGCGATGCGGGTGCATGGCGCGCGCCTGCTGCATGGCGCCGCGGTTGCCGCCCGCCTGCCCGCCGCGCTGCCACACCCCGCGCCGCCTACAGTTAGCACATCCTACCTTCTGGTTGGGCTGCGCGGCGCGATGCGGGTGCATGGCGCGCGCCTGCTGCATGGCGCCGCGGTTGCCGCCCGCCTGCCCGCCGCGCTGCCACACCCCGCGCCGCCTACAGTTAGCACATCCTACCTTCTGGTTGGGCTGCGCGGCGCGATGCGGGTGCATGGCGCGCGCCTGCTGCATGGCGCCGCGGTTGCCGCCCGCCTGCCCGCCGCGCTGCCACACCCCGCGCCGCCTACAGTTAGCACATCCTACCTTCTGGTTGGGCTGCGCGGCGCGATGCGGGTGCATGGCGCGCGCCTGCTGCATGGCGCCGCGGTTGCCGCCCGCCTGCCCGCCGCGCTGCCACACCCCGCGCCGCCTACAGTTAGCACATCCTACCTTCTGGTTGGGCTGCGCGGCGCGATGCGGGTGCATGGCGCGCGCCTGCTGCATGGCGCCGCGGTTGCCGCCCGCCTGCCCGCCGCGCTGCCACACCCCGCGCCGCCTACAGTTAGCACATCCTACCTTCTGGTTGGGCTGCGCGGCGCGATGCGGGTGCATGGCGCGCGCCTGCTGCATGGCGCCGCGGTTGCCGCCCGCCTGCCCGCCGCGCTGCCACACCCCGCGCCGCCTACAGTTAGCACATCCTACCTTCTGGTTGGGCTGCGCGGCGCGATGCGGGTGCATGGCGCGCGCCTGCTGCATGGCGCCGCGGTTGCCGCCCGCCTGCCCGCCGCGCTGCCACACCCCGCGCCGCCTACAGTTAGCACATCCTACCTTCTGGTTGGGCTGCGCGGCGCGATGCGGGTGCATGGCGCGCGCCTGCTGCATGGCGCCGCGGTTGCCGCCCGCCTGCCCGCCGCGCTGCCACACCCCGCGCCGCCTACAGTTAGCACATCCTACCTTCTGGTTGGGCTGCGCGGCGCGATGCGGGTGCATGGCGCGCGCCTGCTGCATGGCGCCGCGGTTGCCGCCCGCCTGCCCGCCGCGCTGCCACACCCCGCGCCGCCTACAGTTAGCACATCCTACCTTCTGGTTGGGCTGCGCGGCGCGATGCGGGTGCATGGCGCGCGCCTGCTGCATGGCGCCGCGGTTGCCGCCCGCCTGCCCGCCGCGCTGCCACACCCCGCGCCGCCTACAGTTAGCACATCCTACCTTCTGGTTGGGCTGCGCGGCGCGATGCGGGTGCATGGCGCGCGCCTGCTGCATGGCGCCGCGGTTGCCGCCCGCCTGCCCGCCGCGCTGCCACACCCCGCGCCGCCTACAGTTAGCACATCCTACCTTCTGGTTGGGCTGCGCGGCGCGATGCGGGTGCATGGCGCGCGCCTGCTGCATGGCGCCGCGGTTGCCGCCCGCCTGCCCGCCGCGCTGCCACACCCCGCGCCGCCTACAGTTAGCACATCCTACCTTCTGGTTGGGCTGCGCGGCGCGATGCGGGTGCATGGCGCGCGCCTGCTGCATGGCGCCGCGGTTGCCGCCCGCCTGCCCGCCGCGCTGCCACACCCCGCGCCGCCTACAGTTAGCACATCCTACCTTCTGGTTGGGCTGCGCGGCGCGATGCGGGTGCATGGCGCGCGCCTGCTGCATGGCGCCGCGGTTGCCGCCCGCCTGCCCGCCGCGCTGCCACACCCCGCGCCGCCTACAGTTAGCACATCCTACCTTCTGGTTGGGCTGCGCGGCGCGATGCGGGTGCATGGCGCGCGCCTGCTGCATGGCGCCGCGGTTGCCGCCCGCCTGCCCGCCGCGCTGCCACACCCCGCGCCGCCTACAGTTAGCACATCCTACCTTCTGGTTGGGCTGCGCGGCGCGATGCGGGTGCATGGCGCGCGCCTGCTGCATGGCGCCGCGGTTGCCGCCCGCCTGCCCGCCGCGCTGCCACACCCCGCGCCGCCTACAGTTAGCACATCCTACCTTCTGGTTGGGCTGCGCGGCGCGATGCGGGTGCATGGCGCGCGCCTGCTGCATGGCGCCGCGGTTGCCGCCCGCCTGCCCGCCGCGCTGCCACACCCCGCGCCGCCTACAGTTAGCACATCCTACCTTCTGGTTGGGCTGCGCGGCGCGATGCGGGTGCATGGCGCGCGCCTGCTGCATGGCGCCGCGGTTGCCGCCCGCCTGCCCGCCGCGCTGCCACACCCCGCGCCGCCTACAGTTAGCACATCCTACCTTCTGGTTGGGCTGCGCGGCGCGATGCGGGTGCATGGCGCGCGCCTGCTGCATGGCGCCGCGGTTGCCGCCCGCCTGCCCGCCGCGCTGCCACACCCCGCGCCGCCTACAGTTAGCACATCCTACCTTCTGGTTGGGCTGCGCGGCGCGATGCGGGTGCATGGCGCGCGCCTGCTGCATGGCGCCGCGGTTGCCGCCCGCCTGCCCGCCGCGCTGCCACGACCCCGCGCCGCCGCCGCCGCCGCCGCCGCCGCCGCCGCCTGCACGGGACGGAGCATCTAATCATTCTTAAGTCTTAAGTGAAGAATCAGTCTTATTGGCTCGCGCGTAAAGCTTTATGCCGCCAATCAGCATTGCTATGTTCCGGTATGAAGGATATGGATCCCGGTGCAATTACAGACACATAATATAATACCTTTCAGCTTTGTCTCTAAGATGGGATCGCATCTGCGGAGCATCTGGTATTTTAAACCTCCAAAAACCAGCAGTAACCACTTAACATCTAAGGGTGATCTCATAATTTTAAAACCGTTCACAGTCTGATCTCCATCTTTTCTCTGACTTCCCTACATTTTTAGCAAGTTTTTGACATTTTTGTTTGTCGCCAAGATGAAATTGCGAGTAGATTTTTTACGTTTTAAATTACGAGAATTGGCCATCAGATGGGTCGGTTCGATTAATAACCAATGGCGTAAAAAAATGTTTATATTTGGATATAATGAGTATTAGCGACTAGCTTGCTTCGCACGAATACTATCTACTGTATTACTAATGATAGGCGAGCCCAGAGTGTTTTTAGCAAGCATATTCAGGGAGAAAAGTTGATAGCTGAGTAGGTGTGGCATGAGGAGAGAACACCGAAAACAATCATATTTGTAAAGTATCTGATAGGAGCCCTGTGGTGTCCACTTTCAGATTTCAAAAAGGGCCAAAAATGAAGTGATCTTCCGAGTCGTTGATTTTGGCATGATCGGGTGTGGCCTTATTGATTTAAATAGGCAAATCTGATGAAGAAATTGTGGGCTTTCCTTAAATCTGAGGACTTTGAAAACTCGATTTGGATCATTTTTAAAAGGATCAGGGATTCAGGGCCTGCCCTGAATATCCTTTTAAAAATGAGTTATGAAGTTGAAATTAATATCAAATACCAGGGTATTTGACTCCACGCGTTCCTGTGAAAAAGTGTTGGAAGATGGACAGATGGACAGACAGACGGACAACAATATGATATTTTAAGGGTTCCGTTTTTCCTTTTGAAGTAAAGAATCCTAAAATAAAATTATTAGAATGAACAAGCGACTAGACTTCGTCAAGCGTCTTTTTACACCCGTTACTGTTCGTTGGCTCGTTTCCATTTAGATTAGCAGCCGAAAGTGTGCGTGCAACAAATGGAGATTGAAGACACGCAATTTAAATGAGTGTGATCTCTAGTAGTGAGGTGCGGTACGTACCGGGCTGGTGGTGGCGCTTGTCGGGGCGCTCGTTGGGCCGGTTGTGTCGCTCGCGCCCGAAGCGCTCGCCGCCGGGCGGCGCGCCCCCGCGCCCGCGCCCCCCGCGCCCGCGCCCCGCGCCGGCGCGGAACTCATTGCTGCCACAAAAGCACATGTTTTACACCATCACATCTGTATTCCCTGAAGGGTTAGGCAGAGGTGCGCCTATAGTACCATTCACAATTCGAAGTTTCTCAGTCGCAGTTTGAAGTCTGGATTTGTGCCCAGTTGATTTATTTATTTATAGTTAACTAGCTTCCGCCCGCGGCTTCGCCCGCGAGGTATGTCGATAAAAACTATACTATGTCCTTCCCCGGGATGCAATCTATCTCTCTGCCAAATTTTATCGAAATCCGTTCAGTGGTTTAGGCGTGAAATGGTAACATACAGTCAGACAGACAGAGTTACTTCCGAATTTATAATATTAGTATGGATTAAAATGGTAAAACACCAATTACATTCATTAACATAGAGACAATTATCACGTTGTCAATAAAACAACACACACGTTGTGTTTATTTAAAACTAATATGGCCCAGTGGACTTCCCTTGCATACTTTACTCTATTCATCCACAGACATAATTATCACATTCAGGGTTGGCAGTCAGAAGGGCATTTATCACCTTTAGTGTACGACAGACTGGGGATTCGGCTCTGGCTAGTTTTTTGGCGGGTACAAGTTAGATACCAAACAAAGCATAGTGCTTGTTGTTGGGTAGGTATCTGTTTTTCAACAATTTATTTATACATTTAATTATGCGGTGCAGGATGGTCATTTCCAGTGTTGCCAATTCTTATATTAACTGTATAGGTGTCACTACTCCTGTTTTTTATTATTTATTTTGGGACAAACACTTATATTACTAGACATTGGAACATAAAATTTGAATCTATAGTGCCATCAGGAAAACGATGAAACAGCGAAGCTAAATAAATCCCGCGGAATAATTTAACTGTCTAGGAACCAGTAATAAATTATTTGAAAAACATTACGAAACAATAGTATCAAGCAGGAGAACGAAAATCGTTAGACTGGGTGTAAAATTTGCTGTTCCATACATTTTGATCGTGTAAGTTTTTTATACAATAACCGACGAATAACATCTGCGCTGGGCCTAGAATCCTGTGCTGAATTCATGTTAGCAATTTGCACGTCGATGTTCCCTCACACCGTGTGTGTGAATTGTGAACTTGCAAGTGAGACAAAAGACAATAATAAAGCTTGCAACTAACTCGTATCGTCCGCCTCCGTTCCCCTGGCCGGGCGCGCCTTGCTGCGGCGGGCCCCCCTGCCAGGGCCGCTCGAACCGGTTGGCGTTGGGCGGCGCGCTGGGCCGCGAGTCGCGCGGGCCCCAGCGCGAGCCGCCGCGCCCGCCCGCCGCGCCCCAGCGGCCCCCGCCGCCGCCCGACCCGGTGCTGCCTCCCCAACGGTCCTCTGTGGACATCAAAACACATCATTTGAAAAATCTTTATAATCGTAACGACTACAACTACCTCGATGTTTTGAAACGAAACATGCAACCCAAACCTTTATTTTTTCCACCTAGACTGGCATCACGGTTTTTGATCTTAACTCATAAAAATATCTACCCTAAAGACCATCGATGTTACGGCTAAAATAGCAGGCCCATTACCACTTCAGCTTAACTATTCCATAGGCTATATTTGACAACTTTAGTTCTCGATAGACGAAGATGGTCTAAAGTTGTATTAAAATCATACCTCAACATTCAAAACCTGTTTGATAACAACTAAGGCTGAGTTCTAAAAAGCATACTGTTAGTGCTTCATACGAATATGAACCTTATTTGTTTGAAGTTAATGTTCATATTAGCAATTATTTATTACACAAGATTTAGAAGTTTATTCATAGTATATTTGTATGTGTAACTAACCTCGATCTCCTCTACTAAAGTCCCTGTTCCTCCGATCATCCCTGCCATGTCGCTTGTCGTTGGAGCGATGTCGCTTGGCAGGCGGCGCGTCGCGCGTGGCAGATCGCTCGCGCTTGTCCTTGTCTCGCACCACGCCGGCGGCCTTGGCCTCGCGATGGTAGGCCTCTACCACGGCGCGGGCTTCTTCAGCCCCCAGCTCGGGGTAGATCACCTCGTCTAGCCACGAGCACTTCTCGGGCAGCGTGAAGTTGGCTACAACAGAGAGGCGTGTGAGACGAGGCAGAGGCGGGGCGGGCGGGGGCGGCTCCTAGGGCTAGGCAGAGTAACCAACCTTTCATGTCCACGATAGCCCCGTCGGGCACCTCCTTGCCGTCGGCCTCCTCGCGTCGTTTCTGCCGGTCGCGGTACGTCTCGTCGTCGGTCACGATCACGACCGCGACCCGCCGGTACCCGTCGAATTCCCTCAACTTCCGCCTCTGGGCCGACGGGTATACGTTCGTCTGTTTTTACCCAATGCGATATCGAAACCGCGGTCGCGAATTACGTCGATCGCCGTCGTCGAGTCCCGCGTTGATTATGATGTGGAGCAAAACATTCTCATTATAGATATTGACGATATCCAGCGGTGACTTTGTACTTTGTGTTAATGTTTTGTGGCAGTTCGACACCTAGAACAAGCTCAATAGAGATCCCATCGCGGTTATTTCAGTGGGCCTTAGGCAGAGTTACCGCCCACCGCTCCCGCGTCTACTACTTACCTCGGCGCTACTACAAACAATTACATTATAGCTCGCTCTTATCGCGGAAGCGGTGTCGTGATACATAGCCTTAACTACTCTTATATATAGGACGTACCTTATGAAGATGCGTAGATATATAGATGGCATACGAAGCTAGATAGACGCTATATAACATGGCATACATATACATAAACGCTCCGTGAAGATAGTGATTGATATTGATAAACAAATGAAAGGCGATTCAGTCGCGGGGGTAACAGTCGTTCGATCTCGATTGTTCCTGAATTAAGTGTGCCTGCCAAAGTTTTAATGTAATAAAAATTGAAGTGTTGCTCACCTGATCGAGTATAAAATTCCTTTTGCGGCCCTTCGCGATTTCCAACAACTTAAGCACGCATTTAGCGCACTTGGACACCATAGCGTCCCACCTTGCATCGTAGCTGGCGCGGAAGGGCTTACAGTCCACCTGTGTCGACGTACACACTCATACAATACTAAACCTAGACGCTGCGGCACGACTTAGGCTATCTTACACTAAGGAATATATGTTATTGTGATACCAGGGACTCTCCTTGGTGACTCGGGACTCGGTATACGTACGTCCTCTTCAGTCGGCGATCCACTGGTATCATATTAACTACACTGCTAGTTGTTGACCGCTAAAGGTCAATTAACATTGTTTTGTTATAATGTTTTGTTTTATAAATGTTGCTCATATTGCACCCTGTTGAAAATACAGACGAACATTAGTTTATCAATGTTTACAGTTGGAGCTGATGGCGGTTTATTGTGCTCATACCTCTAGCGCTGGAAGGGAACAAAAATTAGTTTGTGTACAGTGTTGTGTTTGAAAAGCAAATGTTCCTTATTTATGTTTCTCTTAGCAAATTAATTAATTATTATTCTAATCTTTGAGGTATTGCGAAGTTAAATTAAATTCATTCGACACACTCATACTTCTTATTTCAAACATTTTCATTCAAGCTTGCATTCTTTGGGCGATGTCATTTGGCATGAAAATAAATAAGTATTTGCTAAAGGCTACGCGCGCATGATTGTATGTTGGGCTAAGAATATAATTTTTTCTAAAGAAAATAACATGTTCACTGCACATTCTCTTGTGAAGACTTACTTACCTTGCTGTGAACAAATTAACCTTTCCCAAATTGCATCATTTTGGAACCAACCCAAGAGTTTGTAAAATGGCCGAGTATTTTCATACAATTATCCTTGTCCGCATATCATGCGCACTTAACCTAACAGAACTTTATAGCACTAAGCAAATAAAAAAAGTTGTAAAAATGAAAATTTTTGAGAGCTGAGAGAAAACATCGCAACAACGCAAAGGGGTTATCAAAAAAATTGTGATCAGTACAAAACATAAATAAAACCTTGATTTGTGTTTATTGTAATAGAATGAAAATTAAATGTTTTGTGTGTCAGTATAGCTCGATTTATTTTAATCTCCTTATAACATCAATATTAATTACATTACACGCGAATTAGAAAGGGCTCATAAAAGTGTTTGCAACATTCTAATGAGTCATTTCTGATTCATTTCATGACTGAAACTGTCATGCAGTAACTTTTTGGTTGATTCAGGACTGATAAAAAAAAACTTATCCAAGGAATAAATATGAACAGCTTTTGTAAAGAAGATAATAAATGTCAAACTAATACAAGTATTTATTCTTAGGTTATTATTAAACATTCAGCCCATTAACTATCAAAAAGTCAACTAGACCAATAGCTAGCAAGTACATATCCTCCATTTCTTTGTTTACACTATCAGACACAGAAACAAATCCAGACTATCCCATCTTTGTGTATGTATATATTGTGTAGTGTGGTGGTACTGTGTGGTCGGTGGCGTACCTTCATGCGATCGAAGAGCGCGCCGGTGGAGAGTATGTTGTACCGCTTTTCAGGGTGCTTGGCCGCGTGCTGCTTCGCCCAGTACGTCTTGCCCGAGCCAGGCATGCCCACCATGAGGATCACCTGAAGCAAATCATTTCATTTAACATTTATTTGAATACAATTAGCCACAGGGACACGGGCCCCGGTACCGGCTGGTCGCAGCCGCGTCACCACGTCACGGCTCCAGTGCATGGGACGCCACGCCGCGCCGGTAGAAGGGCTCCATTCAACAACTTTAGGCCCCATTGGCTATCCATTCCACCTAATACCAAATTAATTTGATTGGATAACGCAAGGAAATTCTCGACTACCGAGCATAGCCCTCTTTGCACATTTATCAAATGTCTGCAAAACCAAGGTCTGTTTTATCTTAATTCAACTGTTCCTTTGTACACGTAGATCGTGTGTTCAAACTTGGACTGGCACTTTACTTTGGGTTAAATTACCCAATTAGAGCAGTACCTAATCAGAGCAATGGTGATAACACTAAGAGTACTTTTGGGTAATTTTAACCCAAATTAAATACTCAATCTTTTATTGCATTCCTTAGGTATTACATAGATGGTATTACAAAGTAAAAGATCAATATTGGGCACAGCAAAACTAGGAGGGGAAGAGGGCTAAGTAGCAATTACAATACAAAAACTCAATGCAATTACTCTAGTTTTATCACCACTGCTTTCAAAAACGGTGACGGAATCGGAATATCCTAGAAACAAAAATTCGAAGACGGATTACGGCCCGCTGATTCTCACTAAGAGCCATGGTCCCAGCAGTGAATGCATTGCAGGCTAATTAGTCTTACGTGTAAACCAACCAGTCATTGCAACAGTAACATCCTGTAGGCTCGACACTAGTAATAGGCTTGTCTCACCTCACAGTCGGCGATGCTGGCCGGTCGGGAAGGTCCCTCCACAATGTCGCCGCTACTTATGTGCACGAAACCAGGTAACATGTCCACCTCGGTGCCATCTAACTCTTCCTCTACTGTGTACCTGTCAATAATTCATAAATAATAAGTTAAACTAGCCTCGTTAAACTCCCTCACAC
This sequence comes from Gortyna flavago, assembly GCA_963669345.1. Taxonomy (NCBI): domain Eukaryota; kingdom Metazoa; phylum Arthropoda; class Insecta; order Lepidoptera; family Noctuidae; genus Gortyna; species Gortyna flavago. The sequence goes on along the minus strand of OY770150.1, from coordinate 8,548,099 downwards.
AGCGAGGAAGCCTACGCCCCAACACTGGGAACATTATAGGCTGATTATGCTTATGCTGAGTAAAACTTGACAATGTAGTCCCGAGATAAATACTACATCTTGTTATGCCGGGAATAAAATCAGTTCTTTTTATTTTCAATATATGTGTCGCAGCCAACTGGTTAAATTAGCCGTTTAGTCAACTGCCTGGCTTTGGAAGTAGTGCTCGCCTCGCTTCGCTCTCGGCTCGCACGCGATTGATCACAGTTCTAACCTAACCCATTTGATCGGGGTGCCCTGGCTTAGTTACTGCGACCAATTCGGCTCGCGCGTGATTGGTTACAGACTTCCAACCTAAACTATAATTGAATTTCATTCAGGCCGTTAGTTGAACGGCCGCCGCCCGTTTAGTTAAAAGGCTAGGCGGTTAACTGAACGGCTAATTTAACCTGTTGGCTGCGACATATGTATCATTCCGCTTGCGATCTCATATATTATTATCATGTAAAATACGAGAGTAAATACGGAATTTTGATATACCTGCTCAGATGACTCATATCACACAACTGAGATTGAGCATCTCGGTCTGAGATGAGTAGTCAATTACTTCACAGGATAATAAAATTAATTCTGTATATTTCATTGTAAAAACTGGACCAAACACAAGCCGCATTGGAAAGCAAGCACGGTTTTAGTTTTTTGTGCATGCAATCCGTCTTCTTGTATAATTAAAAAGACCTGCTTTTAAGAGAGCTAAAGCCATAGTGAAGTGTGATGAACCCAGATCAATGATGACTTTATCATTGATCTGAGTTCATCAGTGTTCTGAGTAAATATATTGAACATACCTAAAAAAATTGGTTGTCTGTAAAGTCGGTTTACGGACGATAATTTTACGTGATAACGTCACAAGCCGATCGTGCCTCTCTATCGCTTGTACCGCGCTCTCGCTTGCACGCTCGGCTCAGGCGGAACGTGACAATGAGTCATGCTTTTTCGTGCGTGCAGCCGGCGATCATCGATTTCTAAGACGTTACCAAGTCAAAAAAAACTATTTTTAAGTTTGCAATTTTTGTGATTACTATTGAATAATGATAACTTACCTTGTGACGAATTTGATTCTCTTGTCTAGTACATGTCCTTTGAGGACTTGTTCTTCAGTCACCTCGGCGAGTTCGCCTTCTGTAGGAAAATATAACAAAACTCTTATTATTTCGATCAAAATATTACACATTACCTAACGAAATCATTATGAAAACTGCCTTTTGAACTTCCATACAAGCTTTTGTCCTTTTAACTTTTACTGCAAAAATTGAAATTACGTAGTTTTTTTATGCACCTACTTACTGAGAAAATCAATCTATTTATTTTTTCAAAATCTCTATTAACATTAACTTATATGAAGTCTAAGTCTGTCTGACTGTAGTCTGTAACAATAGATTACAAATTTTGAATTTAAAAAATTAATGTGCTTGTGGAATTAAAAGACCGAGTAGCTTCATTTACGAAAATTTATCAAATCGAGGCTGCTTCGCGCTGCCGCAGCCATGCTCTTAGCGCGGCAAATACCTCGCGAAGCTTATAATGATTGTGATTCCGGTAGTGATCTCATATATTTTGGTAACACAAGCAAGACTTTGATTACGGGGTCATAAAAAATCGGTGTCGACGCAGCACGTCATTTTCTTCCATACATTTCTATTAACCGTCATCTCAGAATTCACTTAATTGTGATCCATATTATCATCTTTCACACGCTCCATCACTCTTTTCGTAGGTCAACTTTTTTTAATGGCCTACTGTGATAATATGTATTACGTTATACTAGCGACCCGCCTTCTTCGCACGGACACAATCTCTTGAAGTGGAAACATGGGAAATCATCGAAATTTCAGTGCTGTTTTTAGGTTAAACATTGTATTATGCAAATGAATCTTCCGGAATAAATGCTCAAAATGATGGTAACAACCACACTTAGGTAAATCCATTGTGTAGTTTAGAAGAGCAAAGCGCACACACGAAACGCTTTGTGTTATACTATTTAGAGATGTACTAACCTGGTTCAGGTTCTTCCTTCACCTCCGTGTCTGCGGCGGGCTTTTCGGTAGGCTCGGCATCCATAGGTTCAACCTTCACTTCAGCCGCCTGCTCTATTTCTGCTGCAGCTTTTTCACCATTCTCCTACAAGATGCGCTAAGTTTAAAGTTATATTCTTGAAAGGTGTTCCCAATTTCGCCAGTTACACAGGGTCAAATTAAAGTAATTAGGGAAACTCCGCAGACGTGATTGATACAGTATTTTTATCCCACAAAGCGACAAGCGCTTTACTTGTGTTTACCAAGTGTACAAACATGCTGTGTATCAAGTTTGAAACAAAAGTTGCGCAACATCGTTGCAGCAACATGTTTGCGCAACTTTAGTTTACTGTGACTACTGCTAGTATTGTTTGCTCGAACAAGTTCTTATGATTGCAAGTTGCCCATTTGATTTCAAATGCGTATTGGTTTTATAAAAGGTCAAATTAATTTAACTGGCGAAACTTCACAGACGTGATCAACGTCAAATTATGCTAAAACAAAATATCAGTATGACCCGGTCAGTAACTCCAAAGTGTTTGCTGGCCTTTCTTGAGGAGCTGAGATGGATCGGATGATCGTTGTTCCCGCTTGTACGCAAAATACGCGCTTGGACCCCAGCACATTAAACTATACAATACAATGACTCAAAGAATAAACTCTCACCTTGGGCTCATCCATCTTTTCTGCGTTTTCCTCGACTGCTTCAGATTCCTTTTCTTTCTCTTTATCTTCCGGTTCCCTATCTTTCTCTCCTTCTACTTCGGGTTCCTCTTCACCTCTCTCTTTTCTCTCAGCGTCATCTCTCTCCTTCCTTTCACGGTCTTGCTTTTCCCGCTCCTGTAGGAAAGAATCGACAGATTTTCAAAAAGTTAGAAAGAATATGAAAAAAACTACACATTCAATATTTTGAGTGATTAAGAGCATGTTATCATCGAATCATTAACAATTGGCTATATTATCTTACATCTTTCTTCCTCTTCTGTCGTTCTTCCCTCTCACTCTTCTCCTTCTCCCGTCGCTCGCGTTCCTTCTTAGCGGCCTCTTCCTTCTGTCGCTGTAACTCGGCCTCGATCGCATGCTTCTCTTCTAGAACTTGTTCGACTGGAATCTCAACGCGCTTTCGAGCTATCTTCGTTTTTGTTAACATGTTGTATCTGTTGAAAGAATGAATTAGTATGAGGCAATTTAAACAGAATTAGTGTGGTAATGGCGAAACTGAAACTCAAAAAGAAATATTTGGCTTTGAAAGTTTGTAAAAAACCCTTTCTCAGAAAGAAATCATTTAAAAAACAAAAATACTTTTATCACCATTCATTGTAGCTGTATAGGTCTACGCACCGCCGCTCTCGTGATTAGCGAAGAATTTTAGTAGAAAACTAACTTGAAAGCAGTTCAAAATAAATTCATTCGAAGTTTCAACTTAGAACATAATCCTTAGATTTTCATCCAATAAGAATAATAATTTTCTATACCTACCCTCATAATAATTTTTTTTTTACACAACAACACGAAAAATGTATTTCCGCTTGAGATCTCATGCATTACAGAAAACACGAGAATAAATACGGAATCAAATGTACCTGCTATAATAGAAACCTCACGGTACACAAAGCACTCTGGGTTGATCCAGGCAGGAATATTAAACAAACAATATTTTGAAATTCACAAATAGTGATATCCTTGAATGCGGGGATCGAACCAGCCGTCCTGAGCGTAGAAAGCGAGAGCGCCGCCCCTACGTCAACAGGGAATTCGAAATAGCGGCGAAATGTGCCTTCCTATGACATCTAGACAGGAATAGATCGACAGTCTAGCCCGCGCGTTCTAAAATTAGCTAAGTCTAGACGAGTGATGTCGGAGTGTGTACGTAAATAAAACGCACGCGCGCGTTAAAATTGCGTGCGCGCTCGTGTACGTGGCATAATTTAATCTGTGATAAAAATTAGCTATTTATTATAGAAGGCTAAGCAATTAAGGTGAGTAGAAAGTGGCGTCACCATTACCATATACACGTGAATTTTGTGAATACTGTTTTTACAGGATGCTATAACATTTTGGTGGGGTAGCTGGTAACCATAGTGTCAAAAAAACCGACCAAGTACGTGTCGGACCACGCACAATGAAGGGTTCCGTAGTTGGAATGAATTTATCCCAAGAACAAACTTAACATTGTAGTTGAAAAACATGTTCTCCCATACGTTCCAACTGAAAATGTAAGTTTGTACGCACAATATTGAGAGATTTACCATGTTGTTTCAAGATCATAGACTTCTTATTAATTTTCCTGTAATCTATAGGTATAGAACTATTTTCTGTATTTTTTTCAAAATTTTAGGCTCAGTAGTTTCGGAGATAAGGGGGGGGAATGGTACATTTCCGTGAAAAATATATTTGAGATCCTCACGGTAAGCCCTTTCATTTGATATGTCACACGGTACAGATTGCGAAACTCTTTTATTAAATTGTCTATTTACCCCTCAAAAATGACTCCCATTTTCAAAACTCATTTATTTACGTTACACGTCTCTGTGTTTGGGTCACAGAGATTCATATGTGTACCAAATTTCAACTTAATCGGTCCATAAGATTCGGAGCAAATTGGCTGTGACAGGCAGACGGACGGACGGACGGACGGACGGACGGACGGACGGACGGACAGACAGACAGACATACAGACATACGAGTGATCCTATAAGGGTTCCGTTTTTTTCTTTTGAGGTACGGAACCCTAAAAATGAGCTTTGTTGAAGGGGTTTAACAAGCATCTTAGAAATTAAATCAATGTACATTCCACTTTGATGGCAACCTATTCTGATAAAAACAAACCTAAAAATAATATCTCGATGAATCGCAATACAATGGCCAACAATACAATATTCCTATCAGAATGTGAAGCCTCATCTACTAGCAACACAAATTGCACAACTGAAGCCCCTAAAATAGTTTTAATAGCGAGGAGTCTATGCAAGGCATAGCCCATATTTAAATTCACTTATAATGTATTTACCTGTCATATCCGAAGTTAACTTTGTAGCAAATGTTCTTGGTTAGCAGATGCGGGAACACCGGCTTTCCGTTGAGTGCTGCCTTGTCAAACTCGTAAGCCGTGCCTAGTTCAGCACCGTTCACCGTGTACGAGATCTTGCACGGATTTGACTCCAGATCCTGGCAGAAATAGAATAAGTTAAGAACGTATTACTTGACTTATGAGATTGTCGAGGAGCTAATTTTAGCTTCCCTATCCCTATGCCAAAATTACCAATTATATTGTATTTCACTTGCTAGTGGAATGTTATGGTCACCATAAGAATATATGTAGTTTTATGGAACTTACCACACAATCTATTGGTGATGCTTTATTTGAGAAGTTTATTTGTCAGTTTTGCTTGCTCACCAATAGTGTAAACGATATTTTTATTTGAGGACTACCATTGGTTTACAATCAGCTGTTATGCTATACACAATTTATTACCAAGTAAGCCCCAATGACGTCCTTCTCGCTGAATTGTTTCCCGTACTCCTTGAACTCGCTGTTGTTGACAGCGCGACCGGAACTCTCGAAGCCCCAGCTGAGTTCACCCTCGCCTGAAAAGATCATCAAAATGTAAAATTCCAGCCGAAATACTCATCGCTTTGACTTAGCCATTATAAAGAAACCAGATTATCCTCGTCCAAAACAAGTTTTTCAGAGCAATTAACCAACATCTATTTTGTGTCTGTTGCTTTACTTATTGCTGAATTGTGGACGAGGCACTTTCCGATCCTAAATCAAATTTGATGCTTTTAAAATCTAAGCCTGCTTAATTTTTTTAACAAAGTTTAGATTTTTAAATGACAAGGCATTTTTTTTTTGTAGATTTTAAAAGGTCTGATGCATGGAAGGGTGTTTTTTTATTTTCTTTTTGGTCTTGTGGTGGTCTGTCTGAACCTTGACTCAGTGTGGTGAACTATAAAAGTAACATTTTTTTTAGTTCACCACACTTACCAAGCAGAATTCTGTATGCAAACTTACCTAGATGCAGTGGGGAGTCATCAGTGGACCATCCTATTCTCAGTCCGGAGCCGACAGGTTCCTTCTCCAAGCTTTCAGTGGTTGAAAGTATAGTGCCGACTCGCACCTACAATTACAACACAAAAGGTTATATTGTCATAATTTTGATTGAGAAGCTTTTCAAAATACGTAGATAATTGGTCCCATTTTCAACCTATGGGTACAGAACTCTAAAAACTGTCTTTGCCAAACAACTGTGATTTGTTCATTACAGATTGGAAAGAAAAAGCAAGAAAGTGACACTTCCCTTTCTTGCTTTTTCTGGCCAATTTCGAAAATCTATGATAAATATTTGTGAATCAAAGGTTGAAAAATCTTTGGGAATCAAAATTGTTGATAAAAAGAAAAAAAAAGAAACAACATGCAGTGATATTTGCCATGATATGAGGCCATAGTCTGGCGACGTCTTATCAAGAGGTATTATGTTATCCAGTCGCTAAAATACCGGTATTCAGCTTAATCCGGCAAGACTGAAAAACTACCCCCACGTAGTTGGGAAAAGGCAAGGCAGATAGATTTTTGATGAATTTTGGGGCCATAGTAACACAAATTCTGCAATATTTACAACCGACTGCCTATATTACGATTAAAAAAGATTGTGACAGATAAGACAGCATAGGCTTAGAAACACATTTTGGCACTTTGTGACTATGGACACCTTTGAAAAGAAATAAAAACTCTCGCGTTACCTCATAACACACTCTGCCGGCATTGACACCATGGCTGGCCCTTGCGCCCGCCCACGCATGTGCAAAGGCACCGTCACTGAGCGGCACTACGCTGTTCAACTCCGGCACTTCCAAGTACTGGTTCAGATCACTGTCATCTGTTGGGCAAAATTGATAATTTGAGGCTTGTGGCATTCTGGAGTTTACTTATTTACAGGTTTCCTAAGAAAAGTATGCGCTTCGGTAATCTTCGTGTTACCGAATTAGCATAAACGTCGCGCCACAGAGCAACCCCCCACATAGGCAAGCTTGTAAGTTTTGTACTCCCACGCTCCGTAGTGATGAACCATTGCGCGTTAGCATAAGTTTTCTCTCTGTCGGGTCTCTACTACGTACTCCAGTCTCAGATCGTCATTTGTCGTTTAAAGATTTGTTTTTTTTTTGTTATTGCATAGTGTTAATCTGTAGTTGTGTAAACATGGTAGTACAAAATAGGCAGTTACTTCCATGGTTGTAACAGCTCTATATTAGATCTTATCATCGTGTGTTCGTAAAGATAGACGATGGATCCCGAAGCGCATATTGTTCTTGGGATATCTGTAACTGGGTGATGAACGACAGTTGTTTCATGTAAAATACTGGTATTCAGCTGCATCCTGAGAAGACTGGAAGCCGAATCAAAAAAAAAAAGGCTAGAGAGATGATGTATTTGCAGTACTCACACCAAGAGAGGGTGATTTTGCTGTCATCAATGTCAGGCTCTGCTATTTTCACTTCAGCAGACTCTTTCTTCTCCTTATTTGCCTGGGCCTCCTGAGGATAAAATAGTACTTTATAGTGACGCAAATTACTAGTATTTGGCCGTAAATATGGCTCATCTAATTTTAGAACGATTTCGGCTTTGGAGAGCGTCGTGCCTGTCATTCAGTGTCTAAACACACTATGCCGAAGGTACGCGACCGAAGTTCGGCATGATTACGCCTGCAATGCTATTTGAAATACTGACGACACATTATGCCGAAATTAAGTTACTTTAATAGCGTACAGTAAAATCAGCCGCGGAACTTCGGTCGCGTACCTTCGACATAGTGTTTGGACACATACCTTTGTGAGTCTCGTTCTAAAGCTCAATGTGTCACATTAAGAGTTGGTTAGAGATCGTCTAATTTAAAACTTTTACATTTCAAATGTTTGTATAAACATTTTTGTTGCCCGCCTGCATTTCTAAGTCAGACAATCTCTACTGTAGTATAACAGCCTTTAAACTGTGTATATTATTATTCAGAATGTATAAAGATTTCTTCTGTACAGGGAAATACTAAAAACCCTACGCATATTTATATTATAAAAGCAAGCACCATATTTTTCTTTTTACAGTCATTTATATAAATAAATTAGGGTTACTTGATTAGTAACATGCATTATAAAGGTGATCAACTCCTGATGACGTTTACGAGCCTTTGAGCACTAGATATGTGGAAATGTGAAGTTTCTAGGATGTACCACTAAGTCAGAACTACCATCAGCCTTTCGAATGACTACAATTCAGTTCTCAAATGCATGTTTGGCTCGCAATAGAATTAACACAACATGTGAACGCTCGCTTTCGAATGCTCGCGGTGTGGACCTAAGATGTTTGGGTTCATTTTACGACGGACTATACGTGCGACATACCTCAGGCAGTGAAAGCACTTCGTTAGTGACTTCGACAGCCCTGTAGAAGTTACTCCAGCGAGCCTTCTTTTCGCGCTTGCGCTTCAAACGTTTCAGCTTAACTGGGTCCTGTTCCAATTAGATAAATGGTTCAATTATTTACTGCCTCTTTAATGTGTACGAGTTTACTCATGTATTTATTTCAGATTTTACCGACAAGCTTCAAGCTCAAACGCAGATTGAATAATATGACTCATGAGCTCATGAATTAGATTTCTGTTTGAGGTCAAAACAAGTCGGTCAACCCCGAAATAAATACGCGAGTAAAGGCGTATAAATCCATAGATATGACAATATGTCTCACGAAAAATGTTTATTTCCCGAAAAAATAATGTTATCGAAAACAAAATCGAGAAGAGCAAACTGGAGAAATTCTCAGAAGGCTGATCGTATTAGTACGTGTTTATTAGTCAAAATTAAGAAACTGGTTTTTCTACTTTTATGGTATGACCATGTAGCAAAGCCAGTAAATAAATCAAAGCTAGTGCAGAATAGAAAATAAAATCAAAGCAAAACTAACTAAATTTCAGACCTACATTTAGACTAAAATAATATTTGACAGAAATAAATATGTTATTACTTTTGTTGCATCGACAATCTAGGATTAAGAAATTCGTCTGTTGTGTCTTTTGATAATTTATTTAAATTTGAATCCGCAACACAAAAAAAATCCGTGTATTTTTATACTCGGTAATTTGGCAGAATACAGGTTTGATGGAATCCGAAAAATTGCGTCAAAAATGTCAATATAACGTGTATCCCTAGTAGCATATGCAGAGAAAAACTTCAACGGAGGTTAGTAAATAAAATGTGCATGCAAGACTGCAAAATATAGTTTTTCTAAATCTCATTGGAAGTCCAAATAAGGAAAACAACGGAAAAAGCACCTTAGCAGGACAGCATAAGCTTTAGAACAGAGTTGCGTATGGGAGCCGAAACACAGACAGAAAGAAAGTTAAAAGGTTTTAGAGTAAAGAGAGTTTTACAAATTGCCTGATGTGGCACGCTCCACGTCGGTAAAAATTTTGGCCCCAGTAGCCTAATATCACCATTTTTCTTTTTAAGATTACCTAATTGGTCCCAGCCAACCAGTCACCGATCGTTAAAATTGGTGGCGCCGAGTAGCCTAAATGGCGACAAGTCGCCTAATCTGGCACTAACCCAAGTCCCTTTGAATTCTTGCTTCCCAAACCCAGCCATGCTAAATAGTAAGTTCTACATACATTACTAACATCCTCGAGGCATTTCGCGTCATCCTCGGCCTGCTTTCGTTCTCTCTCGAGGCGTTCTTGCTCACGAATGCGGAGGCGCTCATTCAATTGGTTCCATTCCTCTTCTTCAGTAATGACACGGTCTCGCTGAATGACAAGTTAGTTGAAATAAATAATTTCGTCTTTTCAATACCAACTGAACACTTGTCGGACTGTTCAGTTGGTACTAAAAAGACGAAATTAGTTATTTGCCAACTGAACACTCCGACATGTCTCTCTATAAACGTGGCGAAAATGGAACTATGGTCCTTTCAGTTATTTTACGCTCTGATTTTGCATCATAGTGATCTTTATTCACGTTATGTTAAGGTTGATGTTAGTTTGCACTCAGAGGTAGTGTTAAGACAATAATTAACATTATGAATAATTATCATTTCAAGTTTTTATTACTTTCTTTTTCGCCACGTTCATAGAGAGCAATGCACGACTACACTAGTGATACCTAGATAAACCTAAGAAACGCTGTCGCGACAACTTGGGACTCGTTCTTGACGAATTGGTTGGTTAGGAATCCTATTTCATTTTTATAATTCATTATGATATATTTTATTTAACGGTTTTTTTTTATCATTGTTCCTCTCAACCAAAGCACCTGCCATCTAATCTCTTCACCACTCTTGGTTACTAATAAAGAATGCCTAAGGCTTTATGTCTACCTTTGTACCTTTTTGTGTACAAAAAGTTAATTTAATAAATAAGGCAACAGAGAAAGGACAACATATGGAAAACTTGGAAGAAGCCTACTATAAGATGGGACAAAAATCCAAGACATGCTAAAAAAAAGCAGTGGGTCTAATTAGTGGACAAAAAAACTTTCAATACTGAACGGAATGCCACATAATTTATACAAATATAATAACGCTGAAGAGTTTGTTTGAATGCGCTAACGCTAATCTCTGCAATTACCAGTCTAATTTGAAAATATATTTTTTCCATTTGATAGCTTGAGGAAGGTTCTAAGCTATTTACCATCACGCTACGACACTTAGGAGCTGAATTAAACGAAAAAAAGTAAAAAAAAAAACGCAAAGTGAAAATAAAATAATAGCGCGGGCGAGTGATGCGATGCGAGGCGGTGGGTTAGGGACCGGAAATTCACGCGGATGAAGCTAGTACAAAATATTACGAATCCATACTAATTTATAAATGTAAAAGTAACTGTGTCTGGCTGTCTGTTACCTATTGACGCTTAAACCACTGAACCATACATATATTAGGTCCTTACATATGAAATTAGCGTTTTGTCGTACTGACCACTTTGATCTGAAAGATCTCCTCTTTGGTTTAGAATTCCAAATTCAAATTTATAAATTCATTTAGCTGGTACATTTGAGTTTCGAAAACAGTCATTCATTTGTTTTTTCCTCATTATTTTTTTCTTTGGCGTCGCTTATTACCGCTAATGGAAAACTTGAAATATCGGTATATTTACGAGTACGAGTTCTACCGTGGCACCAGTGCTGCAGAAACAGCTCGAAGGATTAATGATGTGTACGGCGCTGGTGTCGCAAAAGAAAGCACGGTACATTTTTGGTTTCAACGTTTTCGTTCTGGAAATTTCGACCTTCAGAACCAACCCCGTGGACGGCCGGAGACCGAAGTGGAAAATGAAGAATTAAAGGCTATTGTGGAAGCGGATCCATCACAAAGCACTTCAGAGATAGCTGCAGGCTTCGGGGTAACTGATAAAACTGTATTAATCCACTTGAAGCAAATCGGGAAACTAAAAAAACTTGAACGATGGGTACCTCATGAATTGAGTGAATCGAACTTGCAAACACGCGTCGACTGCTGTGTTACTTTGCTCAACTAACACAATAATGAAGGGATTTTAAATCGAATCATTACTTGTGATGAAAAGTGGATACTGTACGATAATCGGAAGCGCTCGTCGCAATGGCTGAACCCTGGAGAACCAGAAAAATCCTGCCCTAAACGAAAATTGACTCAGAAAAAGTTACTTGTGAGTGTTTGGTGGACTAGCGCCGGTGTCGTACACTACAGCTTTCTAAAATTTGGCCAAACGATTACGGCAGATATCTATTGTCAGCAACTGCAAACCATGAAGGAAGAACTAGCTGCTAAACAACCGAGATTGCTCAATCGCTCTAGGCCACTGCTGCTTCACGACAACGCAAGACCACACACTGCACAACAAACAACCACTAAGTTAGATGAGCTACAATTGGAATGTCTGCGACATCCACCGTACTCCCCGGACCTTGCTCCAACAGATTACCATTTTTTCCGGAATTTGGACAACTTCTTACAAGGAAAAAAATTCAACTCCGATGCGGCAGTCCAAACCGCCTTTAAAGAGTTCATTGATTCTCGCCCCCATGGTTTTTTTAGTAAAGGGATCAATGAACTACCTATGAGATGGCAAAAGTGCATAGATAGCAACGGTGCATACTTTGATTAATTAAATATATTTACAAAAAAAAAATGACTTTATATTCCTCCCGTATAAAACGCTAATTTCATATGTAAGGACCTAATACATAATATATAACCGTAATACCGTATACATCTGCCTACCACTGCAAATATTAAGGGGGATGCGCTGAGGATGCCCGCGAAAACAATTTTATAAAATTTTTTTTGCAATTTGCAGGGTAGTGTCAGGTTGTGTCTTAAAGCTCCAGGGTAACACAAATGCTATCTAATAGAAACTCACCTCATCCTTCCTGTCATCCTTATCTTCACCCCTATCGTGGTCCATCCTATCATCCACATCATACTTCTTCTCTGGCTTGTCCTGTTCTGTATTCAGATTTTCTTGAACTTCCATTGGTTCTGGAAAATTATTTTATTTTATTAGCCTGACATATCACTGGTCATGGGAAATCAGAACATGTTATTTATAAAATATGCTTACCAGTATCACCTTTTGCTGGCGAAACATTCCTGAAATTCAAGTAAAGGTTTAGTAAGAAATATATTACATTTAAACTGTTTCACTGTTGAGCAAAGGCTTAATGAAAAAGGCCATTATTATCATAATATTATTCCAAAATTAAAACGATTGTAAATACAAAATTCGGTTATAATTTTTTGCACCAGGTATTATTTTTTAAGGGTTTATTTATAAATTTTGCTAGTTAAGTAATGATTAGCAACTGTTTAACTATACATTTTTGACGTTTAAAAGTCTCTTATTGCTTTTGTGATATCAGGTAATATTATAAGCATATCAAATACAGGAAAACGCAATTGAAATGACCGGTTAGTCATTACTGAGCGGATGTATTGTTAGAAATAATTGTATAAAATATATTACGTTATATCGAACGCGTCACATCGCTACATCATATTGGTGCTTTTATTTATGACTAGCTTCCGCCCGCGGCTTCGCCCGCGAGGTACGTCGATAAAAACTATCTTATGTCCTTCCCCGGGATGCAATCTATCTCTCTGCCAAATTTTATAGAAATCCGTTCAGTGGTTTAGGCGTGAAAAGGTAACATACATACAGACAGACAGACAGACAGACAGACAGACAGAGTTACTTTCGAATTTATAATATTAGTATGGATAGACAAATCAATTGACGAACGTAACAAATCTAAAAGGCTTCAAATGTTGCTATCTGACTGGATCATCATCATCATCCACAAAACGACTTCACCCACAGGGAAATAAACCTCTCTATGTTATGCCGATCACCATGCTGCATGCGCGCGACAGTTACTATGTCCTCCGCCAATCTGATCTGATCTTTTGGCGCCTGAATGACATTGGCAGGGGGCAGTATTAATAAACATTGTGAAATTGTCACAAAAGTTTTATTTACCAAACAAGATGGCGGCGTTAGTTCAGAATTTAGCTACGCGCCAAAATAACCTTGTAGCGACAATCACAAGGCGATCTGTGACAATTTTTTGACAAATATGTCACATATACACTATCAAACGACACGCCTGTAATTCCGTTAGGCAGAGGTGTACCATTTACACCCACATTTTGCGAACTTAGTAGTCACATTGTCCATTATACCAAATACTATAGTTTTAACTATTTCTACTCACTTTAAGTCATCAGCAGGCACAGTTTCTACAACAGGCACCTCTACCGGCGCAGGTACGGGTGCAGGAGCCGCCACTGGTTCAGGCGCCGCAACTGGTTTAGGGGCAGCAACTGGTTCAGGGGCAGGTGCTGGTGGTACAGGGGCAGCTACCGGTTCAGGCGCAGCAACTGGTTGAGGGGCAGCAACTGGTTGAGGGGCAGCGACTGGTTCAGGGGCTGCAACCGGCGTTGGTGGTGCAACTTTTTCTGGGGAAGCACCTGGTGCAGGTTCAGGGGTTGGTTCTGGCTCTGGTGGTGCAACCGGTTTAGGAGGGGCAACCGGTACAGGTGCTGCCTTCTTAGTTGGCGGTGGTGAATCATTGTCAGAATCCTCCTGGCTTGGAGAATAAGCCCCTCCGCCTGGCTTTGGTTCCTCTTCTATTGGTTTTGGCGGTTCTTCACGTATGGGCTGCAAAGATAAGTTTTAGAATTTTAAAAGCATGTAAGTAATGTAATATTACTTGCATTGTGGCTTACTCTTTTGACTAGTACTTTGAATATGAGGCGCCATCTTCAGGCGAAAGAATCGCAGCGATAGTCACGCCATGCCATCAAATTACCGCCGCGATTATTGGTGGTCGACTGGTTGCACATTTATCAGCATCGTACGCGCCGCATTTCGTTTTTTCAATATTGGAATGCCTTTAGCATTTTACGAATTGCGGCGCGTAGCGTACGGTGCGGTACGGATGAAGTGTACGAGGTTTCACATGATTTAATACAATGAATTCTAAAATGTGAGTCGTACGGCGCGTGCGGCGCGTACGTTGCTGACAAATGTGCGATCAGCTTATACCACGGTGCATAGTCATCGATTCTATTGAATGTTTACCTACTTAGAATTCTCATTTCGTTTTAAATCTCAACTTAACTGTGACTTTTCCTGCACTAACTGCCACATTACACAACAAATTTAAACCCAAACCTTCAAGCCAGTTTTTGTATTATGAACTTTATTTTTAACCGACTTCAAAAAAAGGAGGAGGTTCTCAATTCGTCGGAATCTTTTTTTTTTTTATGTATGTTCCCCGATTTCTCGAAGACGCCTGGACCGATTTGGAAAATTTTTCTTTTGTTTGAAAGGGTATACTTTCAAAGTGGTCCCATGATCATCAGGTCAGGATCTGATGATAGGATCCCAGGGAAATCGAGGAAAACCCTCAAATTTTATTGGCAAACCTATAGCGATTTGGATATTTTTTAGAGTAACTTGAGCATTTGCTCTCGGAAATCGTCACTTGGTAAAGTGGAGCTGATGATGAAGACCACAGACAGCCATCGGAACTACTCAATGATAAATATTTTACGGATTGCGATTCGATTACTTTAATATGGTTGCAAAGCAATTTATGCTCGTCACAATGCTTATGGTGAATGGTTGTTGAGGAGTTCTCCTGGTTCTTACCAGGAGAACTCCTCAACAATTAACGTCCCAGCATTGGGAAAAGCAATATTTTGTAAAAGGTGATGAGCAGTTGACGTTAGGCTATTGTAACATAGATAAATCACAAACTCTCTCACTAAAAAGTGAAAAATAAAAACTTTTTTACAAAAAAAAACAACCGACTTCCAAAAAAACTACAAAGTGATAAATAACTTTAATTTCGGAAGTCGGTGTCAATAAACGAAAATGCAGGACCAACGACACCGACTTCCGAAATTAAAGTTACACTTTGTAGTTTTTTTTGGAAGTCGGTTGTTTTTTTTTTTGTAAAAAAGTTTTTATAACTGATGAAAATTTCTAGGATACAAAAACTGACTTTAGAACAGAGTTCAACTTGTCAACTTTAACTAATGAATATAAAGTGATACAGTGGGTCTTATGGGGCTTCAATGACATTGAGGCGCTGTGTAGATGATCGACAATTTTTCCGCGGACAATTTGTCCACGACGACAGAAGGTAGATATCTATGCAAAACGCACACGGAGCACAAAACGATCGCGTCGCCAATGCTTGCCGAATGATGGCTCACCCGAGACCCCAGGCGTCGTTGGTTAAAATTGTTGTGAAATCGTTTTGATAAAACCTTGCAGTTGTACTAATGATTTAGCCTTCTTACAAGTATTTTAGCTGGGGTAGCAGCAAGTCGTGACGATGAGGACCGCCGCGTAGTCCGAGCGGCAGGAGTCGGTCGCCTCGGAGTCGCCGGCTCGTCACCATCCTCAGTTGAAGTGTCCAGTATAGACGTGTCGGGTATTGCTAAGAACAAACATGAAGACAGGTTAATAATGGCGACACAACTAAACATTTTCTGGCAAAACCAGTGGGCATGTACGCACGGAGTAAACATAACATACAATTAAACGATTTTGAAATTGAAACTCAACGAGCACTTTATATTTATTTATTTTTGAGACTATTCTTAGATAAGAATAGTGATACTAATAGTTGAGCTTGTCGCTAGGTGTTAAGGGTGGTAATTTTATTTTTATTTTAAAAACGTTCGAATTTGCGTTACGTTTGCGTCGCGCGTTAGTGCAAGGCCTTTGGATGAGACTGGCACAGGAATGTGGAGATGGGTACAAGTAGAGAGGCCTATGCCTAGCAGTGGGTGTAGTCAAGGTGTGATGATGATGAACTGATGTTGCAAAGCATTTAGAAATGTTAAAATAATAATTGTTTATGTGCCAGAGAGGTTTGAAACTAGTTATGATTTGCACTATCCCTTTTGAGCAGTACAAAAATCATGGCTTTATTTAACAATTTATAGTATGGCCCACATTCAGTAAAAGCAATTTCTGTTGAAATCCAGCAGTATAAAAATAAAATAAAACTTAAATTCGAAATGAAAAAATATGTTTTTAAATACAACCATGGTTAAATAATTGTGTAAGACATTCAAACAATGACTCGGCATCATATAGTAAATAAAAACATGATAAGAATCACAACTCAATGGCAGCTGCGGCTGCTGCTGCTGGCGGTGGGCGGCTTACAAGCCGCCCACTGCATGCAACTGTTTTAAGTTATATTAGCTGTAGTCCACGACTATGCTGCTCATATTTTGTTAATTCATAGTTTAATTCATTATTTTTAACAGACTTCCAAAAAGGAGGAGGTTATATATTTGACTTTATGTTTTTTTTATAATATAATATGTTCAAAAGAGTGTCCATGGAGTTTTTTGCCCGTTCTTCTCCATAGGTACCTACGCTTTAGAATGGGCAACTAGCTTCAAATTTTCTGACTGACTGACTTCTTAAAAATTCAAAAGTGCCAGTGGCTGTGGTTTTATTGAAATAAATGCTTTCAGTTTGAGTTTGATTACATTATATCCATTTATTCATGATGCTCACTGATACAGTTATACTGGGCATAAAACATTATTTTTCCTTCACATTTATTTATATAAAAAAAATAGCTTTGCCTGTTTGGAGTTCAGAAACGTCCCACGGAAACACACTACCAGGATAAAAAGTAGTGATCTACCTTTTAAAAAAAAACAATCAGCAATTTCAGTGTGAAAGGGTAAAATTAAGCAATCTCTCTTTCACATATATATGGTATTTCTTGTTCCTTCAACCTTTTGTAGAAAAATATTAAACACATTTCACTACTGCATGAAAATTAAAATTAAAGTTAACAAAAGGTAAATACAAATTTTAAATTTCTCTGAATTTGCAATTTTATCAGCAAGGCCAACTATTTACCTTTGTGACATTTATGTGGCTTGCTGGTGATAAAACTAAAAACTAACATAACAATATTACTCTTAGCAATCTAGAAACATACACAGTAGACAGACTGCCTTGTTGGTATAGTGGTTGCAAGCATCACTGTTGAGCAAGAGGTCTAGGGTTTGATTCCCCAGATCGTGCAGTGTTTTTTTTTTTACTATTGAGCCATTATTGGCTATTCTGCCAGTGATTGTGCCGTGTTATTAGGTTATTCTATCAGGAATTTATCAGTAGTAGCAGTTCAGATTCTGGATTTGTGCCCAGTTGATGGCAATAGGCTCGCCTTCTATTAGATGGACATAAAAATAACAACCTTCCGGGTAACAAGGCATTATGTTATGTTATCTAAGGACATGGTTGAACATGTACTGACCTAGCCAATAATGATCAGTAATTAATTACTACTAACCATTTTGAATCAATAACTTTCAAGTGATAAGTCGAACATGCAAACACCTATCTATCTGCCGAGTAGTTATTGTGATTATTTACCTTATCAGAAAACTACATAAAGTGGTCATAGTCAGGTGGCTGGTTTTAAGAGGATAATATTTATGTCACTATGAAATGTATTCATCAGATCCTGAATGTTTCTTTAAACCTTCATCTATGGCCTAATGAAAATGATGCTATTTTTCAGGGAATATCAACCAACCGCTCTGCTAGATAAGTATTAATACATCATGATAATCTATTGCTATATGTAAAAAAAGAGCTTTTCTAAGTCAGAACTCCTAGTTTTTATGAAGCTGAATGCAAAGATTTTGTCAGAGGGCTTCAAATACCTTGTGTTATGTTTGTGGGAACTTGTTGGATAGTAACATAGCTTACACATAATAACAATGCCGAAGTGAAAAATAAATTAATATAACCTTGAAGATGGAGTGACATTTTGTGTTATCTTTTGTTATGGGCGTAAATTGTAATTTAATAATAGCAAAATTCAAAGATTACATTTTCATTACTGTTGTAACACCAAAATGTGACATCATGGTTATTATTATTGAGCAGACAACTTAAAAAATGAAGGTGTACCGTGTAAGCCAAAAATTTCCCCCCCAAATCAAGTAGCCAGTAGAGTTATCATTACAATATTTTTTCTAGCGTTATGATAGCATGACGTCAAGTGAAAATTGTGAAACCAAGCGTTGTAAAGTCATCAAACATTTTTACTCGCCAAAAATGTACACGTGCCTGTGATAGTAATATTGATTAAACTAAAGATGGAATCAAGAAAATATTTTCAAAATTGTTCCAACAGGTGTGATAATCACAAAACGAGCGTGTTTTACCTATTCCTGACTTAGCTTCTAGAGCTTTCTTCAATCTTTCAACTAAAGCCGGCTTGTTCCCTTTGGTGTCCAAACCGAGGGCGCCAAGCTCAGATCTTAGATCCACAACTTTCATCTTTGAGGGTTCCATCGTTCAATTTTAATATTAACCGCTGCTCACAAATCACTTTACTCCAATTCACACACAGTAATTACGCAAATTAAGTGTAATCAAACATTACTCGCGAAAATTTACAATAATAGGAAAGCGCCAAGCCAAACCAAGATGGCCGCGCAACAACACGTAACGGATCCGGATGCGGAAAGTTAAGGGATTGAACAAACAAATTACAAAACTCTATTGTCTATGAAATACCGTATAATCGACTAAAATAACGGTCGAATGGTGAATTGTTTTCCTTTTTCCTAACTCATGATCACAGAGCTAAACAACATTAGCAAAAGCAAAAGATTAATATTAAGTCAAATCTCAAATCTTGAGAATCTTAATATCCTAAAACCAAAAACTTTGAATATGTGGATAGCTAACAAACAATACGTAGGCAAGAAAATTGGAACACATCGATGAGATCGAAAGGAGAATAAATAAGACTTCTAAAAAAATTTTGAAGTCTCAAAAAAAATATTAAAATTAGAGCAACCCATGATAATAAAGAAAAAGGTAAAGGACTCCTGCTTTTTACCCTGCCTATCTTACGGTTGTTAGAATTGGTTATTGCAGTGGTTATTGAACGAAGCGATGAAATACAGACGTGCCAACGAGCAATGGAAAAGATGGAAAACCAAATACAAACAAAGAAATGAAGTTATTTGTAAGAGAACCAATGATCTAGACGCTGTCAAACGGAGCCGACAGTCGGTTGTCAATTTATCAGTGCTTAGTCATGGATATTATAAGGAAAAAGAAAGGAAACACAAAACAGGCAAGGACTCTAAAGTTGTGATAAAATCTTTTTCGATCTCAATTGGTGGCGGCGGGGCCAGGAGCGGAGGTGTTGCGGGCGGCGGCGGCGGCACTTGCGGCGCGCTCATAGTTATGTCGCTTGACTCGTCCTTCTGCATTGCGTCGCTGACAGTGACTGACGCGAGAATGATACGTGCGGGTTACACGATCAATCTCCAACCAGTCTTTCATCATTCAAAACGGACTGACAAAATTATTTAAAATATTTAATTTTCATCAGTCTGGACCATCAGTCTGTCAATCGTGGGTTATACTATCATTCTGACCAGACTGACGTCAATCTGAGAGTGTAACCTTGCTCTTATACTGGTCATACTCATAACCAGCCGTGCGTACATAGAAAGTTTGGCCAACGAATGCTGACCACTGCTGACCACTATTAAACAAGTACGTGCGTACTTGTATAATACAGGTCAGTGCAATAAATCAATAAATATAGGATAACCAGGGTAACAGCTCTTGATTTTTTTTAAACTGGCGCCTTTTTTCCTCGTCAGCTTTCGTTGGTCAGACTCTACTAATTTTATGGGTGAAGCATAAGTGCCACTGACCTATTATACAAGGATGTTTAATAGAGGTCAGTGCCAATTGTTTTTTTAGTAATCTGTGTATCGAACATGAATAAAGCGCGGGAATTACAAATGGCGGTTCGGTTTGTTGCCTGGATACAAATCAAATTGATATTATGTTAATTTAGTACCTGTCTCGGTTTTTAGATATTTTTGTGAATCTCATTAAATTTAAGTAAAAAATGACTACACCAAAAGATTTTAATAAAAGTAATGTTGTTATTCCTGTGTATAATAAAAGAGTTAAAGTTTTATCTACTCACTTTCAATAACTTTTGTTGAAACTTTCCAGTTTTCCCGAACAACGAATTGGAAAAGAGGATTATGGAAGCTTTTGAAGTATTTGACCATTCTGCAAAACAAGTTGTCGATGTCAGAGAAATCGGAACTATCCTGCGATCTTTAGGTACGTATTATCTACCGGTACCTAGGTAGTCCGCCTCACCCCATGACCCCAAAGACATCAGGACACCAAATTTTTGTTGTCGTATTTTATTTTTAACTCAACTGCCTCCAATCCTACGTAACTAAATTGAAAAAACTAGCACGCTGCTGAAATTTCAACTTTCGGTGCTGATCCGAGCCCATCATCATTCTCTCGCCCTCATCCCGACGCCATTTCATCCATCTAGTGTTCATTCTGTGCTTAACAGTCCGTCTAATTTGCCATTGCCATCTGTATTACATTTTAGGATGTTGTCCCAGCGAAGCGGAGATACAGGAGGTGATTTTAGCGACAGAAAATAAAGAAGCGACGGGAAGTGTGCCGCTTGCAAACTTCCTACCCTACTTGTGCAAAGCTATGCTGGAACACAGGTTTCTTGACTCTTTTTCGCAGTACTTGTTGACTTGACCGTATCTATTTTACCACGATGCCTTGGACATGGTCAGGCATATATGTATGTATAGGCAATACTCGACCAGACAACTGATTTAAAAAAGTCAAGAGCAGTAGGTATACTTTCCAACATCGGAGCCGGGTACCGCAAAAGTCAATTGCAATCCACTGTGCACTGTAGCGGTATCTACGCCACATGCGAACAACGCGTCATACTGACGTCATACAAAATCCTGCATCTCGCAAGCAGAATTTACCGTGCAACTAGCATAGATACAACGGCCTAAAATGAATCATCGGGCAATTGCCCGCCAGACACAACCACAGAACAAAATACTCTCTAACGAGAGGGAGGACACAACACCGTCTGGTCGGAGGAACCGCCCTTTTTATAGAGGATGAGTGAACTTTAAACACTGGTTTTCAGTTGCATATGGTTAGACAGTCAAGTAGGCGTCATCTTCCAGTCTAATTTATACTGGAAGCCAACCTCAACATCGTTTAAACAACATGCACTGTGTAATACTAAAATATAAATAAATAAAATTGTTACACCAAATTTTGTGTGAAAGAGAAGCGTAGATACCAACTCTTTTGTTCACTGTTTTAGCAATATTTGTATTAGGTACACTTTACACTGTGGCAGGACAGAGTAATACTTACTGTTGTAACACTTTATCCCCCTTACGTATTATATCAGATGAATAGTTACACACCGATTTCTAAGTCGTCAGTAAATTGACTTTCGAAAGAAGAAGACAAAGCTTTGTGTAACTGTACAGATGCTATACAATGTTTATTAGTAAGTAAGGGGGTAAAGGTATTGTAGAACGTGTAACGTTAAATGCGCAAAACCTCATTCATTTCATTTCCTCAACGGGTCATTGTACGCATAATGTTTTTTTGTTTTTGTACTATGTGTCTGCAATCAGTCTTGTGTACTTAGGCAGATGTGTTATGTGACTTTTGGCAGTTGGAGTGTGCTCTCCAGCGAGAGCAACTACTCATAGGTGTAGCATGTATTTAATTTTATGCTATTCAAGAGGGTATAGACAGGATATCTTTTCTTTTGAGACGTTTTTGATACGTGCGTGTTGTCAGTCCAGCGGCCAGTTCATTTGGATGATTCTCTAGCCTTTCCAAGTATGTTTTGGTTGTGGCCAAGCTTTCATCTTTTACCGAGTTCATCTGAAATTGGTTGTGAATTTCAGTATTTGTAATGAACCAAGGCCCATTATATATAGTTCTCAGAATGACATTTTGCATTCGCTGTATGATGGAAATATTAGTTGCTACAGCTCCCCCATAGCTGAATGCCGTACTTCCAGACAGGCTTTAGAGTGGTTTTATATATAGGTAATGAGTTTGTTGTCAATTGATAATTTACTGTTCCGCCCTAATAGCCAGTGAAGGTTTTTGCAGCGCAAGTTGAGCTCGTCTCTCTTGGTACTCATCATTATGAACAACTTTTATTAGGGGACCAAAAAAAATCGCAAAAAAAATCTGCTGTTTAGTACATTTCAACATTGACGAGATATGACGTGATTATAAATGTAGGGAACAACTGTTTTTTTTTTCGCGGTTTCTGCTTGGGTTGTTCATTATGATGAGTAGGTACAGAGGCCAGCACATCAAGCTACCCCGATCTGTCAAATTTTCCTAATTGAATATGAACCTTATCACTTTGCAATAAAGTTGAAAATATATCAAAGAAATTTGACAGATTGGGGTAGCTTGATGTGCTGGCCTCTGTACAATGACCCCAAGAGGTTTTGCGCATTTAACGCTACACCTTGTCACAGATAATATAATACTCTAGACTAGACCTTGTATAAAATGTACAAATAAACAGATTTGATTTGATTGATAGTTGAAAAATTAATTAATTGAGATTCAATATTTTTGTGTACCTAGATTCTATCCGGCAAGTGCGGAGATGTTGTTGGCAGCGTTCCGTTATTTCGACGAGGAAGGACGTGGTTTTATCACCAAGGAGCGGTTTGCTAAGCTCATGCTCGAAGAAGGGGAACCTTTTACACAGGTCAGCAATTGATTCATAAATATTGAACAAAACCAGATTTTTGTATCACATAAGCAGCCTATAATGTTCCCACTGCTGGGACACAGGCCTCCTCTCTGTGAGAGGGAGTGGGCCGTAATCCATCAGGCGGGCCCAGTGCGGGTTGGTAGGATTTTTGGTTCTAGGACATGCCGGTTTCGTCACGATGTTTTCCTTCACCGTTTGGAGAGCAATGGTGATGAAATAATTTACACAAAGTAAAGCACCTGTCTGGGTTCGTACCTACGACCTACAACTCGTAGGTAAGTCGCGGCTGGTCGCGGCCGTTACCACTGGGCCACCACTGCTCTCTTTTCGTGTCAACTAAGCCAAAATTGCAATTTTGGCTTAGGCACAAACAAATTAGTTTTGTAGAGTACACTTTGGTAGTTCAATAATATGCTGGCTGCATATGTTAGAAGGGGGTTAAAAGCGATTTATATGTAGGTATTGTTATGTTGACAGCATTATTCGATCAAACAATATTCAAATCACATTAAAATTCGTGATTTAATGACGACACAAATAGGTAATTCAAAATCTAACATTTGCGACAAGTGGGAGCAGTATTGTCCCACAGACTTCAGGTCAGTGAATATCGTCCCAATGCAAGACAAAAGCCTA
This sequence comes from Gortyna flavago, assembly GCA_963669345.1. Lineage (NCBI taxonomy): Eukaryota > Metazoa > Arthropoda > Insecta > Lepidoptera > Noctuidae > Gortyna > Gortyna flavago. The sequence continues at coordinate 8,524,249 of OY770150.1, read as the reverse complement.
TTATTTTTAAATTACTTCCAAAAAGGAGGATGTTCTCCTTTTTTTTGTGTATTCACCGATTCGTCAATTGTGGACCTATTTAATTTTGTTTTTTTTTTTTGTTTGAAAGTGTATACTCTTGAGGTGGTCCCATTGTCATCAAGTTGGAATCTGATGAGAGGATCCCATGGAAATCGCGGGAAATCTTATAGGCAAACCTAGGTATAGCGATTTGGGTATTTTTTAAAGTAACTCGAGCATTTGCTCTCGGAAATGATCATTAGGTAAAGTGGAGCTGATGATGAAGACCACAGATGGCCATCGGAACTACTCAATGATAAATATTTCACGGGTTGTGAATTTTGTGATTCGATTACTTTAATATGGTTGCTAAGCAATTTATGCTCGTCACAATGCGTATGGTGTGTGGTTGCTGAGGAATTCTCCTGGATCTTACCAGGAGAACTCCCCAACAATTAACGTCGCAGGGAAGAGCCATATTTTGTAAAAGGTAATGAGCAGTTGACATACGACTTACTGTAACTTATATAAATTACAAACTCTCCCACTAAAAAGTGAAAAATAAAAAAAGTTTTTTTCAAAACAAAAAAAAACAGCGGGCTTCCAAAAAAGAAAACTACTACAAAGTGAAAAATAACTTTAATTTCGGAAGTCGGTGTCAATAAACGAAAATGCGGAACCAACGACATTAAAGTTATCCTCCGAAATTAAAGTTATTTTCACTTTGTAGTTTTTTTTTTTTGGAAGTCGGTTGTTTCGTTTTTTTGTAAAAAAGTTTTATCTTCGTTTCGTTTCTGCTGCTAAAATGGGGTTTAGGCAATATGATTCGTTGCCTACTGAGATAATTTTACATTGCTCAACTCATTTCACAAGCATCTATTAGATAAACAAGTCTACCGTTGATCATCTGGGCTGATCTGATTTGTTCCTTTGGCGAAAATCGACTTATTATAATTTATATTTGTAGCGACTGTTAGCCGTACACTTTTGACGTTTTAACGTCTCCTAACTTTAATCAACGTAAATAAAGAAATGCCATAATTTCAACTGGTTTTATTCAAATCTTTGATGTTTTCCTTTGCTGCCATGTGGCTAACAGGAGGAATTCGACGAGATGATGCAAACAGCGCTGGATCCTGTCACTGACACCATCACTTACGAATACTACATCAACCAGCTTATGGTACGTATAGATTTTTTTTTCACAATTAAACATTTCAAACTACCCCAATTCACAAACTTTGAACAAAAATGGTGTTACTATAAAGCTCAAGTTCATTTTATTATTGTCCTCTCACTTCTGTGATGACTGTGTGAGATAAAGGAAAAATAGTAACGTATTTAGAAGTTGTTACGAATAAGAGGGCAACAGTCCTGTAATAACTGGTTTACCGGATATGCATGATTTTGTTCCTCAAAACCTGACTAATAAATCCATCCTGTCCTTAACATGTCATTATGTCGCTGGAACTGTGTAATATGGCATCAAAGGATGACATGCCAGATAAATAATTGAGAAGAATGTTAATTATAATATAATTTTAAGCAGGGTTAAATAACATGTGACTAAATAAAAGAAACAAGGTAAGTACATAAGTTTATACATATTTATTATACGGAATCGGTAACAGGTTTAAATGATAATAATATGAATAACACAATTTATGAATGAAAACCATCTTTTTTTTAATTCATCGTCCAATAATTCATGCAATCAACTAAAATTTACCAGTTAATAGCATTTGCGTAAAACCCATTCATAAGTTAAAGAATATTATAATTTCATGTTTCGGTATTCATACAACTTAAAAATAAGACTACTAATAGTAGAATTAAATTATAATTAACATATTCCTATTCTATCTATATCTTAAAACACCTGGAAAAAATCTCAAGCTTGGAATTCAAGGGACCGTAAAACATTACCACAATATTATAAGTTAACAATAAAATATCATAAACTGAATAAAATATTATCAACTAAGAAATTAAAATATGCTCAGTGTGAAAGTATTGAATATGGTAGCAAAATATTTGTATCTCCCCTAAATCTTCGCTAAACGAACCTATTTGTAAAGATCTCTTCTCTTAAAAAAAATCTTACCATACAGTGGCCCTATCTAGTCCTGCTTAAAATACAGGGGGACAGCAAAATCGACGCGCAAACCAAAACCATGAATTCAGCACATGATTTTTTCGTCGATTGTTAAAAAAAAGCATCTGTTTCGTAGAAAAGTGATGCCCTATGCGGTCAAAATGTATAGACCAGTAAATTTATTTTGTTTAACAACTGTCGAATTATTTCGACACAGTGGGGTTCAGAATCATGTACTGAATCCATGGTAACAGGTTGCGTGTCGATGACCCTGCCACCCTATATTTCAGACTTAGTTCTGCGAAGCTAGCCTGCTTGCGCGTCGAGTGCGTATAGCACTTGGCGTGACGTTAGCAAGCCGTGCTGACATCCGCGATGGCGTAGATCTACCTGTTGCACTGCTCTTTAACTCTCCTACTTTATCATCAGTGTCTTGTGAATTTTCCTCCTTTTTAGAGTCGTCGGAAGTTTCGGTTGCTTCCGTATTTCGTTCTTCTGTCTTATTAGCTGCTTCTGAGTTTTGAGTTTCAAACTTATCAGTGACCTCTTCTTGGGGCGTAGTGTTATTGTCTTCAAGGTTGTCCTCAGTAACATTCTCATCAACAATTTCATCCTTATTTTCTTCATTTGCAGCATTTTCAGTCATTTCCTCATCATGTTTTATGTCTCCCTCTTCTTCCTCCATTTCGACATCTTTAGCTTCTGACTTAGCTTCGTCACCTTTATTTTCGTTTTCCTCATCGACGGCATCTTTTTCTTCTTCTTCTGACTTCCTTATAGAAGATAGTAGGTCTGTTATCTGGCCATCTAAATCAGAGGGAATAATGTCAGAGTTCTTATCTTCGTCCTCTTTTTTAATCTCTTCCTGGCTTACGCCATTAGATGTGGCATTAGGTTCACCGTTTTCTCCGTTTGATTCCTGAGGTCCATCCTTTTTGCAGATTCGTACGCTGAGCGTATTTCGTCCTGTAAAGTAATATAAAGATATAATTCAACATGAGAATTGAAAAGAAAACTTTTAGCCCTAGGACAGCCTAACATTTAACCCTTCGTATGCGTACGAGAGAACGTAGATCTACGCGAGACACACAATGGCTTTTTAATTGTGTCTGTAAATACGACATTCAACTGGTAAACCATGAAAGAAATTAAAAGTATTTAATAGATTGTGCCTTAACTTGGCTTTAAGAGGTTATATCGACCTTAGAACAAAAGTAACTACCAATAACAGCTCCATCAGCTGCCACCATGACATCATAATCAGTTTTCTCAGTGAATCCAACAAAAAGCAAGTTATGGATACTCCTGTGTTTCTTTATAGACTTCGGGTTGTACTGGCTCAGAAATCCTTGCATCACCTTCCTCTTTGGCAGTGTAGGACGACCCATGATCTGAAAGTCAAGATTAGGTCAACAAAATGATCGCGTTATTTCTATTATATCAAAAAATCCGACTACCCCACGCCGCCTATGAACATCAACAGAGATATTGCAGATGTGTTGCCACCCCAGAGAAAAAAATGACCCTCGAAGCTAATACCATTTAAACCGGAACACACCATCGCTGATTGACGGCAGAATTATGTATCGTGGTAGTACTTGCCCAGATGAGCTCATGCTATCAAAAATAACCTTGCCTATGGCTTACCTTGACATAATAAGGCAAATTGTACATCTGGCGACTATCATTCGGAGTCTGTGCAGCAGGAGCAGTGGTATTACCAGCACCCTGGCCTTCTTTCGAGCTTTTAGTACCGTAGAGTTTAGCAGCCTTCTCATTGGCTTTCATTGTTATTGCTGCTTTAGTAGTTTGGTACATCCCGTCGACATTTAAAAGCTTGACAACATACTGAAAAAGAAATAGCCATAATAAATCACCTAGCATAGTGTGTGAATATCAACACCTTTAAATGGGTAATTGCCAAAATCAATGTATATTAATTAACTTAATTCCATAATTGATATATAACTTACTGGTAAATATTTTTTCATGAGTCGAGGTATGATCCGCTTCACGTCATACACTTTCACGGTAGTGTTCAAAAAGTCTTTATACTCTTTGTTGGATTCATCTTTGTCTTTATTTTCAGCGTTGTCTTTATTATCGGCATTCTTTTGAAGGTCAATCTGTTCTTCAGTTGTTTCATCAACAACATCATCACTTGCTGGAGCATTGGCATATATGTCTTCAAGCTAAAAAAAAAAATTAAAAACTTCAATTAGTAGGTATCATGATGAAGGTACAATATAAATGTACAATATGTTAAAATTATAGTTAGAAGGATATGTTAGGAATACTCACTTTCGAAAACATTTCGTTCAGTTTTCGCTCAAGAAGGCTAGTCATATTGGCTCTGAAGAAATCACCTGGATCTCCTGCAAGTAAAATATTATCTCAAAGTTCAAATTCACTATTATTTCGGAATTAATTTCGGTGTTACTATAATTATAGTAACTATATGTATGGACCTAAGGCTTAAAATATAATGAAAAAGTTCGTATGATTTCATTCTAAGTACTTGAATAATTTTAATATTTCTAAGAAAGATATGTATAAAGAAGCTGTAGTAAAAATTCTGTCTATCTCATATTAGAAAAAAGATTAGATACAATAGTAATAGCTTTTTTCAATAAATATGCATGACACATTTTTATTGATATATTGATGTTGGTAAAATAAAAAAATAAAAATACTAGGCATATAGAAAGGGCTTGGTTTATAAAAGTAAGAAATAATGAATCAATAACTACCTGACTCAATAAATTTAGTTTTCAGATTTTGCTCTGATGCTGAGACGCCGCCGGCTTCTAGAGCTATGTTCAGTATATCGGCATCAGTCTCTTCAGGGAACTCCTCTCGATAAATAGCGAGGATATCAACCAGGCTGCCGACTACTTTTCCTAACATGACGGTTCGGATACGCTCTCGCACAGCCTGTTTCATAACACGCTGTAGCTGAATTGAGCGTAACACGGTAGCGTGTTTTGGTTGGCCATCAATCAGTGCCCTTATGTTTTTCATGATCGCACCCAAAGCCAGCTCCAAGCGGCCGCTGACCTGCTGCGAGGGTACGCGGTCGGGCAGCAGCATGCGCGACACGGCCCCGTCAGACGACGACTCGGTCGCAGCAGCCACCAAACTTTTACGTTCAGTGACACTGTGAGACGCCATTTTATTAGGAGCAGCTGACGCTTTCTGCTTTGATACTTTAGACGGTGTGAAGTCTTTGTTTTGCGTCTTTTGTGGAGCTTTCTGGTTAGCGATCTTTTGGCCTATAGATTGCTTTGGAACCTTTACATCCATAAGAGGCCTAGGAGAAGAGAACTTTGAACCTTGGGCAGGTCTTTGGTTCCGGAAATTCCCAGGCCCAGGATTACCCGAGCCATGTTGGTTAAACTGAGACGGATTTTTCTTTTTTGGAGGGGTTCTTTTAGGGGCACTGTCGTATTGCCATTGGTTTTCAGCTTGGCGTTTTCTGCCAAACTGATTGCGATGTGTGGGTCCGGTTTCGTACAAGTGGGTAAAATCGCGATTGGAACCATGCTGACCTGGTTCATCATATCTCATTTGATCGTACGAATGTCTCTGAAATTCAATTACAAAAAGATGATGATTTACATTTTAACAATATGCTGAAAATGCTGTCATTTGTGGGCCATTCAATCTGATTATCTGATGCTTTGTGTAAGGGACTAATCGACTTTTAAGTTAATTAATCAATTAATCAGATTAATAGTTTATGACACCAGCATATTTGGAGGTGAACTGGTCTAATGAAAAGAAAACATTAGATTTATGTTCACTTCAAGTAACTATTGTACATAGAGAACATTTGTGGTAAATTCCAATTTCTAAAAACAGTCGCAAAGCAAAGTGTTGACTACAGCAAGGTGTTGCTTCTTAAATTCCATATACTTACACAACACACATATTGACATGTTGAGAAAGCCTTCCAAGCAAAATGCTGTGGTATCAGTCACCACCATTATCATTCTTTGAGCTTTCCCAACAGAGCTATAAATATTGTGTCATGGATGAATTTAAATAACGTCTTAGCTGTTGATGGTACTTTCCTCAGTAAAAATTTCTAGATTTGGAATCTACCATGGAAGCAAAAAAATTGTTGTAGTTATTTTTTCATTACATAAATAAGTAAATGTGACAGTTTTGGTATACTTTGAGAATGTCCTAATCTCCTATGGATCAGAACACACATGACATAACATACACATATTATTTGTTCATCACTGTCGGTATAAATAACATCAGATCCAAGGAAGACAATGGGGAATTAAATAATTAAATAACTTTGTTGGTTAAAATATACGAGTTCAATACTAGCTACAGTATCAAACCAATGATTTTTTCAAAAAATTTATAGTAGGCGCTAGTAGAAACAGTAATGCAGATATTTTCTAGGCATCCAAGCTGTAACATGCCATGCAGGTTTAATGTGTGTCTTACAAACTTCTGATTGGCTGTGCAATAACTGAAGAATGGACTTCCAGTGTTTGACATTGTATTTTTATTTTTCTGTAAATATCTATAACAGCCAACCTCCTTACTAATAAACATAATATAATATCAAATGAATATTTACACACTGAGTTCTCTCTTTCAGTCATCATTAATTTGACTTTCGAAAGAAGAAGACAAAGTGTTGTGTAACTATACAGATGCTATACAATGTTTATTGTGAAGGGGGTATATATACAAGTAAATCGGCAAGATGTAAACTGAAGTGCCTGCAAGAAATGGTAATGTTTATTAAATTATGCTGTATCATACCGATGAATTCTTATATTGCTGCTCCATGACAAGCAACTGCTGCTGTTGCTCGATCATCTCGCGCTTGCGTTTCAGTAGTTCCAACTCCAAATCAATATCCTGGGAATATTACAATGAAAAGTTTATATCATCAAAAGTATTTCAGTAGACAATATGCCTTGTTGGTCGCAAGGGCTACTGCTATGCATGAGGTCCTGGTTTTCGATACACAGGTAGGGTAAAGTATTATTGGGTTTTTCAATAAATAATTTTTCAGTAGCATTCCAGAGTCTGGATTTGTGCCTGGTTGATGGCAATAGCCTCGTCCCCTATTACATGGGACTTAAACATAGCTGGCGAAATGTGCATGTACTATATGTGCAGCTCTGCCTCAGCCTATAGATAGGGGAATACAGGTGTGATGCTATTTCATTACTTTTATGTGCTGTGAATTTCACATAAATAGGAATACTTTAGTAAACAAAATCATTGATTTTGTTTATTATCAGACATTTCAGAATTAGTGGGTGACCCAGATATTTCCTGTATTATGGTGCATTTAAAGAAAGACCAACAGACATTAGCACCTAAACATAGGGGGCTTGAATCTTGCACATACCTGTGCAATTAAGGTTTCTCTACTAATGTTTGTGAAAGCATTTCAAAGACTGAAAAAGGCAGTAGTGCTGAACAGTTTACTATGTGAATTTTGAAGCAAATGTATTGAATGGAAAATATACCTAGCTGCTGGCCAGTTTCCTAATTTATTAAACTTGAATTCAGTTTTAGTAATAAAAAGGTATTATTTTATTTGCAGAACTAGGTTAGCGATTCAAATGAAAGAATTTACGAATTTGTATCATGCTTTTCACTTGTAACAACTCGTTCAATCAGACAATGCATGACGAATTCATAAATAAGGTTACATGCTCTGTGACTTCATCGTCAAACGATCGTTTTTTTATTGCGTTTAAATTTGCCTTACGGCGATAAATTATTATAAACATTTTATCCGTAATTAACACGCACTTTGATATAATCGAAGTGCGTTTTCTCAATGTAAGTAAATGTAATTGAAAAATACAAGGTGGTTTTGAGTAGGTAGGTACCTGTAAATGCCCGGTCATCAGCGGCCCACCGCCACCTCCTCCAGAATTTATATTACCCCGGCGGCCCATGTTGCGTCGCATTTTGTTATTTTATTCTATACTTTAGCGTAGCACAGGGAAATTTCCTTTAGAAAATTCGGTAAATTATTTAGGTTGACAACTTGACAAACAGTAAGTCGCTGCATCCACCATTGAATTCACAGATAACTATATACAAGTCAGAGAATTGAATTGAATGGAATCACAGAACACAAATACCCATGGAATTGAAAATGAAAAATGAAAGCTGTAAAATTAGTGTTGCCAATGCCAACTTGCCAAGGTACCAAACCACAGACTGTGTACCAAACCAAAACAAACTACTCTAGTACTCTTCCCAGCTTCCCTTGATATTTTTTTATTTTTGTTACAAATAGTAAAGCACTAATAAACTCTGAGACTGCCAGAATTATTCTGCATAATTTCGTCACACGTACAATTTTTTTTACAAATCTCCCAATTTATAGCGAATATTATGTCGATTCTGGACCTAGTAACTTTTGACTTTGTTTCATCGATTTGGCTACTGATGGAGTGAACGAACTAAGACATGTTTTTAGTCGATTCGTAAATAAGCGTAAATTCTTGCGACCGAATAAAATACCAAAAATGTTCGTGTTTTTTAAAACTTCTCATATGTGTACATACCTATAGGTAAATATTTTTTTGTTCTATTGTTCTCTTTTGCGAGTTGGACTCGCGTTTCCTATTAAATTTTTTCCTCTATGGACTCGCGCAACAGGTTCCGTAGGTATGTACAGAGGCCAGCACATCAAGCTACCCCAATCTGTCAAATTTCTTTGATAGATTTTTAACTTTACTGCAAATAAATAAGGTTCATATTCAATTGGGAAAATTTGACAGATTGGGGTAGCTTGATGTGCTGGCCTCTGTACTACCAGCAAAACTGTAACGTTTACATTAATTAATTTTAACGATGGACGCTTTATCACGTCTGCAAAACCGGAGCGCCTGTTACCAATGATTTCTTTATTTATATGTCAATGCCTGTTACTGACAGAATGGGTAGGACGCTTAACATAAGATAAATCTCCTGATTCCTTCCATAAATACCCAACCTTTCCCAAATATTCCACTCCTTCAGGTTGCGCAGAGAGATGTTTACGCCTTAGCAGATAAAATTGAAGCGGAAAGGAAAAAAGTATTGGCTGCTCAACCGAAAAGGAGACGCGCTTCCTCACTGTTACGTGTGGCGGCTGCCACTAGCGCTAATGCTATGACGACGGTCTAATGTAGTGCGAAGCTGGAGTGGTAGCGGATTGCCTAAACACTAAATTCAAGCCAGCAACTGCTGTATTACATACTTCCTGTTTGCGATGATTTGAGTGTAAAAATCATGGTTAGTATCCTTTCCAAAGTCTTTGATCCTTTCCGATAGTTGGCGTTAGAAATAAATAGGATCTTACAGGCGCCCGTGGCTAAATAATAACAGCCGCACAGTTCGATCGATCAGGTTAAGCTACGCTTGCCGCGGTTGGTCTGTGGAGGGGTGACCATCTTTACATATTGAGACCGTTGGGCCAGGCTGTCATTCGTGGATCTTTGACAGTCGTTACGGGTAGTCAGAAGCCCGAAAGTCTGACAACCAGTCCTACCAAGGGGTATCGTATTACCCAGTAACTGGGTTGTGGAGGTCAGATAGGCAGTCGTTCCATGTAAAATACTGGTATTCAGCTGCATCCGGTTAGACTGAAAGCCGACCCCAACATAGTTGGGAAAAGGCTAGGCAGATGATGACAGAGGGCCCTGGGCCATTAAAAAATCATGTCACACGTTAAGGGGGAGGGAGTGAGAGAGACGACATACGATGCCTTAGACTAAGTATCCTCTAGACGGAGCCTGAGCCAGAGACGCGTGTCCTTTTCTTGTTAGTGTGCGGTTCTAGAGTAGTATTAGTGTGCGTGACTAGGGAAGGGTCGACGCTTCGAAGCATATCGATGGAATCTGTAGTACATCGATGTTTTACTGAACGGAAAATGCATAGATGGAAGCTAGTACCTACGAGAATAAAATGTGTGCTTTGTTAAATAAAAATTATGGACACATAAATTGTTCGCAAAAAAACAGCTTCGCTACTGAAGAGAGTGAGACATTCCCAACAGCTTCCTGAGAACGGTAGCGGAGAGCTTCACGTCTCAAATTGTAAAGCTGTTTGTGCGAAGGGTGAATGGTACTAACTCAAGATAATAAATTGTTTAGATATTATGTTAATAGCACTATGGATTCTTTGGTCCGAATTAAATATCATATAATATTATTATAAATATGGTATTAGGTAAAATAATGTAGCAATTTATTACCAATGAAGGGTACAACTTAAATAAATACACAGACGTATATGTTTTATGATTTTATTTGCTGTGGAACAATTTACACATTCGATATAACAAAATAAAACAATAATAAAATGAAATGAGATGAAATGGGCACCTGCAAAAGTAAACAAAAAATATTAATACCATAACAACAAACGTCGACAGATTTTATCGATAACTGTACACATCACTGCAGTTCACGCCGAAAACAATGCCTAGGTTTAACATTAATTTGCCTATGAAACTTGGATTTTTATCACTAAGATACAAGACAATCTTGGTCTTAACATGTAAATCTTTAATGTTCATCGATTTTCTACCCTTATACCTCTGTAATTAACGATAAAATTGTATTCAAAGACTTACGTGTGAAATGATAATTCTGTGTCTTTTACGCCTCCTTTCGTTGTTCTTGATGAACAATATACAGCCACACAGGACATATTTTCACTTTATTTATTTAGTTCTAGCCAAATCACTGTTAGTATTTTATATTTCGCATTTAAACTGCACCAAGCCGCAATGTTTTGACCGACTAAGTCGGTCATTTGTTGACACGAGTTACACAGACAGTGCGACGTTGCCAGACTTACATTAGCTATACCTTTTACTCGTTCGTAAACTCCGTGAAATAGACAGAGAAAACAATACTTCGTTTGACACACGGATACAAGAGCGGCAACAAGCTATAGCTCCGTCTAGAGGATACTTAGTCTGAGTACGATGCTAACAAAATGTGACATCGTCCGTCAAGGGCGGGCGGGGGCCAATCATAAACTTGGTGGCGCCACGCCACGCCACGCTGTAAACTTCAACTCTCAACTTTAAAATACCTAAGGCTAAGCGCGCCCTACGAATTTTAATCGTTGCGAAGAAAATTCGTCAATCTGTGAACAATAGAAATGTACTGAAGTCCGCGCACCGCGGAAAAAAATCGCTTGAAAATTTTGTTATCACTGCACTATACTCCGAGTTTTAATTAGCTGCAGTAAAATGATATTTCCTAATAACTCATTTCGGACTGCGTTTATAGATATTCATGTCAAATAAGTTTCGTTTGTTACACTCTTCACCACACAATCCTCACTTTTGAAAACTTCAAGAAAATAAATTTTGAGAACGGCAAAAAATTGTCACCAAGGTTAAAAAAATAGTCGCATTACGATTTCGAAGTTATAGCTTTGTTGGTGAGGATTGTGTGGTGAAGGTCTCCACACAATCCTCACCTCTAGCACAGCCTCTAGTGCAACCAAACAGCTCGGAGTATCGACTTGGTTTCAATTCCAAACAATAGTCAAGAAATAGTCGTAACGCTATGCCAAATCTCGAAAAAGAGATAAGGTAACATACTTCTACATAGTAACCCAAGTCGAAATCATCATGGTTGGAGACGACTATTTTTTGACACCAAATTCAAATTCAAAAACGTTAGCGTTCCGCGGTAATCAGGTGAAGAATGTGGCGAGAAAGGCTCACCACGTAATCCTCACTAAGGCACCTTTATAGCTCTGGAATCACTTAAAGACTATTTTAGATATTTGGCTTAACGTTACGACTATTTCTTGACTATTTTTGGAATTGAAACCAAGTCGATACTCCCAGCCGTTTGGTTGCACTAGAGGTGAGGATTTAGTGGAGACCTTCACTACACAATCCTTACCAACCTACAGTTATAACTTTGGAATCATAATGCGACTATTTTTTTGACCTTTGTGATTATTTCTTGACTATTTTTTGGCGTTCTCAAAATTGATTTTCATGAAGTTTGCAAATGTGAGGATTGTGTGGTGAAGGACACCTATTCTGTACTAGAGAAACAATATTTGGTTGATGGCCGCGAATAAACAAAAAGAAGGTAATTTCCTACGCCGATGTCAGTCATTTAAGTAACACCAAGGCTGTCATATTACTGCAGCTAATTAAAAGTCCGACTATAGTTCAGATTGTGCTTTGCAGTATGCCTAGTGGTTGAAGGACGTGCTTCCTGTAAGGAGACTTGATTAATGAATGGGGGCTAGTCTATTATGTATTTCAAATTGTCGATTAATTTGGTGTACTTATCTCCGTAATCATCAGCAACATCAATGTTATGAATTAATCGGAAACAAAAAATCTAGTGTAATATCATTATCTTTTTCAGGTGGAGGACGAAGTCGTGGGTAACCAAGAACCGCCAAAATAAATCTCATTTTATCCATAATAACAACTCAGAATACTCACAAAATAGTCAAGAGAGCAAAAATAAAACCATCAATCGTTTAACAATACGTTTGTTTTATTTATGTTTTAGTTTACACAAAATTATGAGGATAGGATAACTAAAACTATATTCTTTGTCTCAGCTTGTGATATAGCAAATTGTAATGTTTAACGTTCTATCAAGGACTAGGTCACTTTTTGAGGTACCAATATCCTTACATTTTCATACATCTATTTAACTAATTCTTAAATACCTATTCGTCATCAGATCCACTACATTCATCTAATACGATACCTTCAGACATAAGAGCAAGGATGTCGTGATCATCCAATTCATCGTAATCATCATCAACATTATTGCTTTTATTAGGTTTCTCATCAATTTTAATTGGAGTTTTCACAGGTAAAGGAGCTGGTTTCTTTCCAGTGTCATTAATTTTGGGAGTAACTTGAGGTTTCTTACCTCCTTTATTTTCTACAACTGGCTTAGCAATGGTCTTATTCTCAGCTGCAGGTTTATTTGCTACTGCAGGTTTATGTACAACTGTAGTTTTATTAACTACGTTTTTATTTTCAACAGCTGGCTTAGTAGCAGCGGGCTTTTTGTCGACGGAAGGTTTAGTGACAGTCTTATTTTGAACTACTGGCTTACTGACGGGCTTTTCAGGGGTAGGCTTGTTTACCGCAGGCTTGTCAAAGTGAGGTTTGACTGGAGTTTTATTGACGGCGGTTTCATTCTCATCTGTGGCCTTACTTGCTGCAGTCTTATTTTCAACTGCTGGTTTCTTCACAGCAGCCTTATTTGCATTAATTGCTGCAGCCTTGTTTTCAACGGCAGGTTTACTTACAGGCTTTACAGCAGCTGGTTTATTTTCATTCGCAGGCTTACTAATAGCAATCTTATTTTCGACTGGTTTGCTTACAAGTTTTTCTACTTTCGTTACATTCTCACTTTTACTGTCCTCTACCTTAGGTTTAGGAGGAACATTTTCAGTTTTAACTATAACTTTCTCTGGTGATATAATTTCAGGTTTTTCTTCCAATTTCTCTTCCTTTTCGTTCGTTTCTGCTATCTCATCGCTGGCGTCTTCGTCTTGTTCGTAGAAACTTGTGATAAGGTTTGGCGGGCATTTAGTAAACTTATAGATTGGGGCTACAGTCACTTTTATATCACCTTAAATTAAAACATCATCATTACTAACTACGTACTTTTTCAGCTTATGCATCTTGCGTTGGTTGACGTTATGTAAACGCTGCTCTAGCATCGATTAGACGTCATTCTTTTGAAACTGGCGTCGCATTTGACGAACGCCTGTTAGATGTTGTTTGTTTAGGTTGTTTTAGCTTTTTAACCTAAGTCTCAGATTCCAAAGATAGTCCTGACTGTCTCTATAATTTTATAGTTATGAAGCTAAAATTTAATTTTTACGTACCACATCGAATATCTTTAGCGCTGCAGATCCTGTCGAAATCGTTGATAGTCTTGACTTGTGCCGCAAACATGTTTACAGTTTTCTCAATGCGCTTGAAAGCGGTGAAGTTATATTTCCTAAGAAATTCGCCTAGATGCACCTTTTCCGGTTTACCCGAGAATTGGACCTAGAAATACAAGGAAAGTTGAGTTACGAGCTTTTTATCGTTATAGCGTAGCACATGCTAAAATGTGTGCCATGTAACAAGCTTTGCAAGCAAGCATTGAAAAACTACTAGAAAGTCAAGGCTTTGTCTGAATCAGTCTAGATCACAATAAAGATTGCGTTTACGCGCGGACACGGTGTCGCGGCAGACGAAAGCGGGGTGCAGGAGATGCGCGAGACGACGAGGTGGCGAGAGCCAATCAGTACCGATCGACGCCGGCCGTGCGTCACATCACATTAAAATCTATACCTAAATTTTATACTAGCAGCGTCCCCCGGTTTCACCCGCATAGGTGTCGATCCCGTGGGAATATCGGGATAAAAGTATCCTATGTGTTATTCTAATGATATATTACTGTCAAGTTTCATCAAAATCCGTTCAGTAGTTTTTGCGTGAACATTAACAAACATCCAACCTCACAAACTTTCGCCTTTACAATATTAGTAGGACAGTCCACTAATTTAATTGAGAACACACCACCTTGGTGGGTTGTGAATCAGTGAATCAGAGGGGCAATTCTCGTAATTTTAAGAACGTTCACAGTCTGATCTCAGTCTCAATCTGTCAAAAATATAATTTCCCTAAATTTTTACAAGTTTCTGACATTTGTTTGTCGCTGAGATGAGATTGCGACTAGATTTTGCATTACGAAAATTGGCCTTCAGGTTGTGAATCAGTTAATTATTTAGATTATTTATTATTGTTTTTGCACTCCTAGCAGAAGGAGTAATAAAATTGTTATACCTTTACGTAAAGTGGGTTGTGAACATTCAGCAACCTCTTCGTAATATTCAAGCCCAATACCTGAAACAAAAAACACATTTATGAATTTTTCAAAAGTAGATTGTTTTTAAAGTAAACAGAATCTTTTTCCCAACTATTTTGCGGTCGGCTTACAACTGGAGGCAGCTGAATACCAGTATTTTACACGGAGAGGCTGCCTATCGGACCTCCAAACCCAGAAACTGGGTTGTACGTTACCACTTGATTAAAACTCTGACGATGTCAAAAATCCACGAATGACAGCCGGGACCAACGGCTTAACGTGTTTTTCGAGACACAGAGGGGTCTCGATATGTAAAGATGGATGCCCATCCACGGACAGACTGCGGCAAGCGTAACTTGACCTGATCGCTTGACCCGTGCGGCTGTTATTACTGTTAGAATTTGTTCTGAAATATTCTTATAATGCGGATAATGATAGGAATAAGTTCATCTATACTAATAATAAAGCTGAAAAAATTGTTTATTTGTTTCAACGCGGTACCTCTGAAACTGTTAGACAGATTTGAAAACATATTTTTGCATTTGATAGCCCAGTTCCTGAGGAAGATTATAGGCTACTTAACATCACGCTAGGACCATGAGGAGCCGAGCAAAAGAAAAAAAAAAAGTCATAAAAGCTAAGCGAAATACTTACATTTCTAAAGTCATCGCCAGCTTGATTCCTCAGCTTTTCGATTACTAGAGCTTCAGCATCGTCTGAGGGATGGTCCGGAAGTTCATGCCACACCTGTGACAAATATACAGTGTTAATTATATAATTAGTTTTTCTCAGAAACTCACTCTCGGTTTCTTAAGACCTATTCAATTTAATCACAACAGCTATTCAGAATCTGCCGGGGCAGCGGGATTGTCCGAAAGGGTTACCGCTACCCCGGAACATAAAGGGCTAAGGAAGGAACACGGATGGGTTTTAGTCAGTAAGAGTCTGACAATCCCTTCCGCTCCACCCAGAGCGGGAGGGGTCATTTGATGATTTCCCATACACAAGAAAAAAGCTATTCAGAATAGCAGGGACATTGACGCGCAAACTGTTATCATGAATTCAGCACATGATTCTAGAATCTTATACATTATTATCTAAATTTTTTTTTTAATTAAAATCAAACTTATTTTATTTGAACACAACAGCAACGAGCCACATATACTCTCTAATTAAATTATATTTTTCCCGGGATGTCTGGACAACCTAAAATTTATAGCAGCAACATGTTATTGGAAAATTCGTAGTTCTATTTTAAATCTTCTGAAACTAGTATTTCGAATTACTTGGAATCAGTGAAGAGTGTTGGTTTTTACCATCGACACGTTAAAAGAAGATCGTTTTATTATTACCTTGATCATAATATCTCGTAGTTCAGTCTCGACAATCCTGGTCATACGCGCGTTGAGTTCATAGTGTCCACCCTGTAGTGGCGGCTCCACTGGTGCGCGCAGAGGAACTGACTTCTTTTCCTCTTCTTGTTTCTTTATTTCCGCTGTTTGTGAGTATTTAGAAGATTTATATTTCGAAAGTGAAAACAAGAGTACAGCTTGATTGTGGTCGATCGACGATAGTCACAAATTTGTCACTTCATAATAATTATAATATTTCTAATTATGTCACGAATTCACGATGCACGTTGTACTCTTACTTTGACATGTTTATTTATCAACTACAGCAAATTTTTATAAGCAATATTGGAATGTTGATACTGGACTGTGCACTAACTGTGCATAATGATGACCACAACTATAGCTATAATTATTTAATTATACTTACGTTTTCGAGAAGCCCCGGGTGTGCTTTCGAGTACTGCAGAACTTTTAGATGGCCCTTCGGAAATGATAAAAAGAACAATGTTGAGTAGTTTTTTTTTTTTAACTAACTGTACCGACAGACGTTGTCCTGTCCAAATTTTAATAATTCATACAAAATTCCCATGGAAATTTCACTTTCATTATTCTCGAATTTCTTTATTTTCATATTTTTCTTTCGGTCAAAACTTGATTCGGACTATTACAAATATTTTCCAAATCGGTCCAGTCGTTCTGAAGTGATGCGCTTAGCAACGAACAGCATTTCATTTTTATAACATAGATTTCTTGGCTGGTTTCCACTAAAGTGGACAGGTGTTAAAATAATGAAAACTTGTTGCTTGCTCCTCTCTTATAAACAATTATTAAAACGGCCCTTTAGGCTGTCATTCCATTGACGCGGAGCGAGGCTGCGGAGCGGAGAAACGGAGAAATATTAAAAAACAGGATTGCATAAAAATCTCAATGTCATTTTCTATTGGTCAATATTTCTCCGTTTCTCCGCTCCGCAGCCTTTCTCCGCGTCAATGGAAGGCAGCCTTAAAGTTGTTATACTGCCTGTAACGTACCTTTAACAACTTTAGACTCTTTTGGGATGACTTTCGATTCAAGCTTGGGAGGATCTGCCCTCCGCTTTAATAATTGTTGAGGCCTCTGCTTCTTTGGACTCGGAGCATGCTTCTTCTCTGTAACAACGAAATAAGATTACAGGGAAAAGAAAAAATAAGAAAAATAAGCTAGTAAGTAATTAATAATGCACACAAACCGCTAACCAACCCGCACTGGGCCCGCATAGTGGATTACAGCCCACTCCGTCGAAGTGAGGAGGCGCGTGTCTCAGCAGAGGGAACATTATAGGCTGGTTATCTTGTGTACAAACCGGTTCAGAAGACTTGTTGTTATGAGAGAATAGAGACTTCGTTAATTATGGATAACCAAATTACCATTCGTAGAATACGAAAAGATCATTCTAGAAACATCGAAAGACAAATAACTCGGGCTTCATTAAAATTGATTCCACGAGTATGCATAGCAGTATAAATGTAGATCCGGCGCACTTTGGATAGTATAGATATTTTGAACACACGCAAACTCAAAATTAAATACTGTTCACAAAAAAAAAAGACTTGGAAACCGGGATGGAACATGGATAGGAAGAAATACCAATAAGTATCTGCGCAAATAATAGTCTGAAAGAAAACTGCTGCAACACATTGTCATATCTGCGAATAAGATGAGGTTGGGTAAAAGCTTCGCCTCATTCAAGATCTATTATTCCGCAACAATTTGAAATTGAAAATCCTGCTGGGCCCTGGGGCGAATATATGAAAGAAACAGCGACAAAGAAAAACTTGACTTTACAATGATGACGATATCGAGTACCTTGGATTTATGAACGTTCCGAGCGAATATCTTTTGCGACACCTTTGGAGCCTCGAATACCTTCGATATCACTGGGCCACAAAATCTTCTTGAAAAAGTCGGTTTATATAAACGCCTACTTGTAAAAAGGCCGAATTCACACAACCACAAAATTTCAGAAAAACAAAACAAAATACAATCTTGACTTATTTCTTGGGAACTCCCATGATTGGCCGAACTGAATTACAAATTGCATAAAAATGGGGCGCACCCTGCGTACCAACTTGTTAAAGTTTTTATCAAGACAGAAGCCATAGGTATAAACACGAGATAACTAAAATTTACCTAATATAAAATAATTTAGGTAATTTTTCTCCACATATCGAGTGTTACTAGGCCTCGTTAAGTTCTAGGAGAATATATGAGTCGTCGCAGGCAAACAAGTCTGAAAAAATACTAAGGAATTGTCAAACCACTCCATTTATTGTATTGCTAGCTCTACAACCGGCCATGAGAGTGTGGAAGATCCCACACCCCACTCCCTCTCACAGAGAGGAGGCCTGAGTCCCAGTAGTAGAAAAATGACGGATTGTGTTAATGCTGTTGCTTTTAATACCAAAATCAAAATAGGGGTGTCAGCCACCCTTAAGATCTTTGTGAAGAGAGCATGATGACCAGTTGTCGATAAATTTAACTTACCTGATTTGTATCAGATTACATGTGGCGAGACTTCCGTACATCAATTTTAAATGATTCACAAACTAAGACTGGAATACATGTGTAGTGGTATCTACAAACACCACACACGAACTACACGTCATACTGACGTTACACAAAATCCTGCATCACGCAAGCAGAGTTTACCGCACAACTAGCATAATACAACGGTCCGACATGAATAAACGGGCGGTTGCCCGCCAGACACAACACCCGTCTGGTCGGAGGATCCTCCCTTTTCTATGGAGGATGAGTGATCTTTACACCCTGTTCCTCATACTTCTATACTGGTGACCCCGAATATGAACGTCAGCGCAGCCTTCGTGCAACTAAGTGACATCATAAACATTCATCAGTCATAACCTCATCAGCCACTTGGCAACATTGTACTTCTGCAAAATTTGTTGTTTGCTTCGGAATACAGCAAGCGTGGCGGCATTTATGTAGGCCAGCCGTTTGCAAGTGCTGAAAATGTTAATGCAAAATTATATTGAGCCTTACCGTAATATTATATCCGTGCACAATCTTCGGAACCCTGTAGCATTCTGAAATTTCGGACTCTCTGCAAGGTTTTCGTTGATTTTCCATGACGATTCAATTCAAAATTTAAACTTTGTTGACGCCAAAACTCTATAAAAAGAATCAACAAAACATAATAAAAATAAAATATTGGTTAATCAACAACAAATAGCAATAACTGGATGTTGATCTGAGAGATTTTCGACCATACCAGAAATTCAGATGGTGATAACTACATCAAATATGACACTTACCTCTTTTTACCCGACTGCGAACAGGCCCAAAAAGGGGGTAATGTTTTTTCACCTGATGCATTCTGAGACCAGCAATCCATACAAATGTAATTGCGGATATTACCAGAAATATCCGAGATTTTTTTTACAATGTTCGATTTCATAGCGATGTCACTTCGTAACTTCATTTACACCATTTACAGCTAAACCCCCTGCACACTTACAAATATATTTACTTATATAATATATACAGCATTCATACGCTCGTTACGACTTTTCAATGGTAAAAAAACATGAATTTCTAAGTAGTAAGTATATTATTTATTGTAACAGCAATATCTTCAAACATACTTTACAGTGACAAATCCATAGCGGGTTCTTAACAAATTCAAACTAAACTACAACATTACGTGTAAGTGCAAACAAAACAAAATATTACCTTCCGAACAAACTTAATCTAAACAAATAATGCTATCATCAGAATCGGAGTCTATATCCATGTTAGCGATGTCGTAACTGTCCGTCATTTCTGCCTTATACTTTTCAATTAGTTCCTCTAACTTGGAATGAGAATACTCAGACTTAAAGTACGCCGTGTGGGACTTATTCGTAATATCGAGATAATCTAACTGATACTCCATCTTCGACAAAGTCTCCAGGGAGTCTAAATCTACTTCTAATTCAAACTTAGCCTTGTTTTTCCTATCAGGTGTTATGTGGAGAGGTTTCCAGATATTGAAATTGATCCCTTTTACACCTTGGTTACTTTGCTTTAACCTCTCTGCTACGATAGCAGGATTTAGCTGATACTCGTTAGGCACAACAACACTCATTCTAAAGAATCGAGTGTTCTCGTCTTCAGCACCCAAAATAACTATAGCATTGCGGTTTACTTTACCTAAATGTTGACTCAACAACCACTGTTTTGTCTCCGGATTTTGTGGGACTACCCCAAAACAGTTCGGAGGGAAAAATCCGTATTTCACAAAATCCGTTTTGGACGTACCGTCCTGTTGATGATGTCGGAAAATATGATATATGAGCACTTCTTTAATTTTACGCGCTTGTAGAAGAGTGATACTTTTGCAACCTTTGAGAGTTATTTTAACGAGTGAGGGATCGTAAGTGAGCGACGCCATGGGTGAGTTCTGTATGGCTTCTGAGATGACGCCGAAGTCTACGGTGGCGGGCTCCTTGAGCCCCGCGTCGAATACGTCCTTATCGACGGCGACCGCTTTCAGAAACACGTTCACTTTCTGCAGTTCGTAGCTCAGCATCATCTTGTGTTTCTCGAGAGCGCGCGCGGACGACGGCGGCATGTCAACGTAGAGTCTGGTTCCTTTCGCAATGACGATCTTTTTAACGAACTTCCATTTGGCGATGTTGACGCCTTCGAGGCGCTTGTTCTGCAGTTTGAGTTTATCGAGCGGTTCGATGTTGCGGGAGCGCGAGTGGCCGGGCAGCCACACAGCCGCGCGCTCGTACCAAAGCTCCTCTTTCGTATACACGATGACGCTGAACTCTGTGAACCCGCTAAAATCTAAGTTGACGAGCCAGTCCCTGGTGCTGTCGTCTGTGGTGATCAACTCGTACCGATGCGTGTTTTGCAATCCTTTGAGGGTGAAGTCGGGCGCCCAGCCCTGACCGATTTCGGTCTCTCGTAACATTTGAGAGATGAGGAAGTCTTTCAAAGAGTCCGCCTGCCTAGCTGTAATCTGTTCGAAATCGTCTTTGCACAAGTATAGTTTGTGGCCCTCGTCCTGTGGTTGGTGCTGAGCGACTGCTTGCTGGTAGGGCTCGGGCATGAACACTGGATTCTGCGGTAGAGTTTCGTATGGGTGAATGAATGGTGCCGGCACCATCATAGGGACCATGCCGGGGTTCAAAGGCGGCGGGACTCCGAGGATCGGCAATGTGACCACTTCTGGTGGAACTATATTCATGTTCCATCCTGTAAAATTTTAACATTGATAACTTCGAAGGCAACGATTTCACCACTTCTAAAATTCGAAACATCGAATAAAGAAAGTAAAGAACAAAAACAACATTGAATATACAAACTTACTAGAATCACTTAGTTTGGGGCGCGGAGGGTATTCTGAAAAGATGGAAGAGTTATGTGAAGTCTAAGTTTATGGTCAGAAAATAATTAGATGAAGATATGATTAGGTTCCTACCTGTCTTCATGGGGGGGCTCTGAGAACGACGGGTCTTGGCAGGAACCTCCGACAGTTCTGTGGAAATATTAGCCATGTTAAAATACTACCCACACAAAAAAAAGAGCTTCAGCATTTCGCTTTAGTAATATTATTGGTGTTGAATGATTCTTTTATATTTAATTCTCTTTTTTTCAGCATCATTATTATAATTAGTAAATCATTATTATTCCTAATATTATTAACCAAATAGCTTTCAGAACTTTTTTACATGTTACGGAATGCAAATAATTCATATTTATTTAACAAGTTTAGCAAAATTAGGAACGATAAATCAAACCACCTGTTGTCATGCGATTTGACAAAAGCTTAAAATTGAATTTTCTGTAACCGGGAAAACCTCACGTACTTTATAATGATAGAAAATAAAATATTACCAGACATTGGGATACGAAAGTCATAGAACTTACCTGGAGCCTGCCTCTTGATAATTCTGAACTGGCTGGGAAGCGAAGACGTGACTTCCTGCAATATCTTCTCTTCTTCTTTAAGGTTATACTTCGCTTGGTACTTGATAATTATCTCTATGAACGACACGTCTTTGTCGCCAAACATATCGAACACTATTCTTGCAACTGCAAGCTTTAATTCTTCAAGAACTCGATTTCTCTGCTCCCCTTTGAGTTGTCTGTAGTTTTCGTGTCTGTCGAGAATTTTGTTGCATATTTCTTCGATTGCTTTGTCGCGTTTGTTTCTGACGGAAGGGCAGACGGCGAAGCGTTTGGATCTGTCATCGATGCGATCTCGTTCCTTTGCGTAGTCATCACGGCGGTATTCGACGCGGTGCGGTCCATCATCCCGCGGTCTATCATCATGTTCCCTGGATCGTAGTTCTTCCTCACGGAATCTGTGTCGCTCGTCGTAACGCTGCGGTCTTTCTTCGCGTTCCCTCTCGCTGTGATGACTTCTACTGCCTTCCTCATCCAAATAATCATTCCTCTTTGACAATCGGCGCAACTCTTCAGCCTTCTTTTTGAACTGTAAAGCTCTCTTGTAGATGTCATCGAAATCTATATCGATGTTCGGATTAGCTGGTTCTTCTTTTCTGCTATCGTGGCGGGGGGACGGTTCCCTTCGGCGGTGGTATTCATCTGGATGAGGGCGTTCTTCATGCTCTTGCGGTCTGCGAACAGGTTCGTATTCTTCTCTTTGCGGATGCGGCTTACGTTCAATTGAAGTTTCTCGCCGACGGTAATTATCTCGGCGTTCAGCTTCATAATCTTCGCGGGGAGAGTACTTGGGAACTTCTCTTTGAACGAATCTCTCGCTATGAAGGACGTGAGGTACTGGTTCCCTCACTGGTATCTCTTTAATAGGTCGGATTTTATCCTCGATGAACGGTCTTCGTTCAGTGTTTTCAGGACGTCTAGCGCGCGGGTCTTCAACTTTCTCGAAGGGCGCTCGGGACTCCCATACAGGCACATGTTTGGTTTTGTCGGGTTGATCTCTTTCGGGGAAATTCGGGCGACTGGTTCGGGCGTAGTCGGTATCTCGTACATTCTGTCCGGGCCAGGAGGGCGGGGGCGGGGCATCACGTATCTCGGGGCTGCGACGTTTCTCTAACGCCCAGGAACGGCGCGGGGAGTGAGACGAGCGGGGAGAGGGAGAGTGCCTCTTGTAGCGGTCTCTTAGCGGAGACCTGTCGCGTCGGATCGGCGAACGAGATTTCCTTTGCGGCGTTAGGGTGCGTTTTGCTTCGCCTGCAGCGTCGGGCAAGCGATCTCTCATCTGCATTCTTACCATATCGCGTCTATCGTCGTCCTGTTTCTTCATAGGACCGGCGGCTTCGTCCCTCTCTCTTTGCCAGGGCGAGATCCTTGGCTCGGCTTGCCTCATCCCCTGCATGGGATACTGAACATTCTCGCGGTTATCAGGTCGGTAACCACCTGAGTACATAGCTTGGTTTGATGCCTGGAAATTGAAATTTAGTTTGCAAACACGTAGTAGATAGAAATCAAGTAACATTGAAATAGATAGAAATAAATATCAAAATGGACCTCGGAGTGATAAAATTCTTCCTCACTTATTTATCCAAAGTGAAAACCACGGAATTGCTACTTTTATAAATCATTCTTGTGTAATGCTTACAACATTTTACAAACATAAATAAAAGTTATATTTTCCACCTGATCTGTCCATTTATGGTCACCCAGTTGTCAATAGTAACATCGAGGTTTGTCAAAAATGGATCTTCATAATACTTAGTGGAAAACCACGAAAATTGGTCATTATACATCATTCTACATATCTAATTGGGGTGTATTACTGAAAACACATAAAATATTGGACTCGTAAATGCGTCTTTGAAGCTTTGAATCTGAAAAGATTTTTAAGTATTTCCTTCTTAATGGAATCCGGTTTCTGCATTGAAGTTTTGCATTCATAATTCACATCTATCTGAATTTCACGTAAATGTTGAGCTTGATAAGGTTTTATTGATCTTCATGCTGTTATCTTGTGCCTTACGATATCCACATGAATGCAATAAATAATTTCTGTTGTGAACTATCATCTCATGTGAAGCCTTCTACATGAAATTTATTTCAGAACTCCTACAGAAATAATGAGTGAGCTTCCAATAATTTATATGTATAGTTTTGCAGTTCTTGCCAACTGTTTTTGAGGACCTTATCCATATACGGAGATGTTATTAAAAAAAACCGTTATAATCCCACAATAAAGATTCAGGAACTGGCGTACTCAAGTCGCTAGGGTAAGCCAGAAGATTACTGGAACGCTGCGGGCTCTGTACCGATTGAGAAATCTGTTACCTTCAAGTACGAAGACAATACTTGCGCAGTCCATAATTTTCCCTATCATCGACTATGACCTTGACCTACTATGACCTGAATGCAGATCTCCTCGATAAACTTGACCGTCTTCTCAATAACTGCATTCGATTTGTTTTCAATCTGCGTAAATATGACCATGTCTCTGCGCATCGGTCGCTTCATCGGTTGCCCATACGCCAGCGCAGAGAGCAAAGGGCGCTGACCACCTTGTTTTCATTTCTTGATTCTCCCTCTTTCCTTGGCTATCTAGCCCCCCACTTTCAGTACAATTGTGCCAAGCACAATAGAAACCTACGGTCTTCACACAATCGTCTTCTTCAATATCCCAGTGACCGCAGACTTCATTCACTCTTCCTTCTTCGTTCAGTCTATCTCTTTGTGGAATGCGCTCCCTCAGGAAATCTTTGAAATAAAAGTTCGTGAGCACATTCGCAAGAAGATGGCAGTATGTATTCTCATTGTATGACTTATTTGTTTTTAGTATATTCGTGTATTTATATATATGTATTTATTTGTGCTTATATTTATATATAATTAGGTATATATATTATATTTATAGTTTTAATAGGATTTTGCGTCCCTTTATATTAAAAATATTTATTCCTCAATTTTTCACGATAGCTCCTACCACTGTTTGTCTCTGCATCACCCAAAGGTTGACTGGTATAAAATGTCTATGGCATTAAGTCCACCTCTGCACATTAGTGTGCTTAAAGTACTAAATAAATTGTAACGATCTTGGGAGACGCCTTGTCCAGCAGTGGACGTCTTTCGGTTATTCAGCCGATGATGATGAAATAGGTAACACATTATTTTGCAGCATTCTTATTGGTCTCACAAGAGTCATATTAGCCAGTGCGGCTTGCTGATTGTGGTATTTTGTGCGGTTTACATAGTTCAATGACTCCATTCATTATATAAAGAGTCCTTGCCTCGGAAAGCACGATAAGCCTTTGGCCACGGCCCTCATTCGTTCATCTTTGACAGTCACTACGGGTAGGCTGAAGCCCAATGTTTGACAGCCAGTCTTACCAAGAGATATCGTGTTACCCAGTAACTGGGTTGTGGAGGTCAGATAGTCGCTCCATGTAAAATACTGGTATTCAGCTGCGTCCGCTTAGCCTGGAGCCGACCCCAACATAATTGGGAAAAGGCTACGCAGATTGACATGGTTCAATGATTCTCTGAGAATAGCTTGAATTGTATTTCTGGACAGGCCTTGTTTTAGTAACTTTTATTGTAGCTAGGTTCTGAAGGTTTTCGTATTCTGTACTTGCCGTACAGGCGACACGGCAATACGGCACGCTGCACGAGATCTTTCTTGAAAAATATTTCGTACATTTCTTTGTCATCTGCTGAATAGCTTGAACACAGTAATCCTATATTTATGTCGTCTGAAATGATATTTAATTTCTTAATTCTCGTTCACTTTTGCCATTTGACGCGATAACAAAAGAAAATTGTTTGCGCTGAAGACGAATTTTCACATTGTATAAGTTATTCATAACAATTTTCTTTTTATACAGTGCTCCCAGATGTTTATCCAGTTAATATTCTTAACTCGCGTTTTATGTTTATAAAATTATTTATTTGTATGTGTCAAAGGAGAATTTAATGACATTTCATCGTCACCGTCCTTTATCCTAATTTTTAGCGTCGGTTCAACATGTCTTCATAGGATTAATAAAGCAGAAAAAAGGTAAAAACGTTAAAGGTAGAAGTCCAGCGGTTTAATGATCTTTCTGCTATCCTCATAATGTTAAATTTTTCGAAAGTCTCATCTGTTGCCTAGATATATTTGATATTCCTATAACGTTTCTGCAAAATACAGCAGACTTTGTTTTTTTTTTAATTTTTTTTTAAATTCAATTGTAGACATTTTTAATGCTCATCGTGTTGATGGGTAAATAAAAATAATAAAATTTTTCTTCGCATCTGCTTTTCCTTTACACGAATCCTTTCAATGCACCTAAATGAGAATAATGAACACTCCGAAAATATGAAAACATAATTTACATGCGTATTAACAAGTAGAATTCTTGTTGATATCAATTTGCACAACAAGACGATAAAACTATTAACATTTTGTACCGTAAACATAAATGTTATAATAATAACGGAATATCTCCTGCACATTATAGGACATTTCAATTAACAGCAAAACGTTCAAACTATCCAAAAGGGTCTCAGCCCGAAATTAATAAACGTTACTTAGCATAAACTTTGACTAATAGTCTTGTTCAAAGGCAATTGAAGAAAATGTAATATGGCATCCACTAAACCTACAGTATTTTTATCAAACGAAGCGACGCGCGCTTTACTTGTGGTTACTAAGTATACAAACACGTTGTGAATGTGTGCGTGACGACAAGTATCATCAGCACATAACACACACACTTCCGACTTCACCATTGTCTCGGACGGTACCAAGAGCTCCTGCGCTTATACAGACATTCACAGCACAGCGTGGTTGTACACTTGGTAAAAACAAGTAAAGCTCACGTCGCGACATAAGATAAAAAAGCCTATAGGTACCTGTGAATACTAATTTGTAGTGCCATTTACAAATTGAGTACTTTGATTTGATTATTTGAATACTGCAACCCAAAATTCTGTCACTCGTGAAGTTCATCACATTTGTGAACTTTCGCTAACAAATTTAATTTGACCCTGTATATAACCCTAAAATGAAATGTACTATTATCTTGTGCAGGAGGTATAAGGCGGTACTTACATGGGGAGTCGGCTCGTATGCAGGCCGGATTTGCTTCGATTTGTCTTGTCCGTACTTGTCCAGTTTGTGCGGATGCAGGCGGTCCGGTGAGTACCTACTTGTAAGGTTTGTATTTGTATTTATTTCATTCTGTTTCATGTCGAGGAGAATGTAGCTGGCGTTTTCAAAATTTCACGTCCACACACAGTTTTTGACAGATAGACAGCATAAGACAAACATCACCAATTGTTTGTTTTTTAGGGTTCCGTAGCCAAAGGGTAAAAACGGGACCCTATTACTAAGACTCCACTGACCGTCTGTCTATCTGTCACCAGGCTGTATCTCATGAACCGTGATAGCTAGACAGTTGAAATTTTCACAGAATTGTTGCCGCTATAACAACAAATACTAAAAACAGAATAAAATAAATATTTAAGGGGGGCTCTTATACAACAAACGTGACTTTTTGCCGTTATTTTATATGTAGTGTTAAATATTGTATGGTGGTACGGAACCCTTCGTGTGCGAGTCCAACTCGCACTTAGCCGGTTTTTTCTTTTCAAACTTAGGGAGTAATGTGAAATGCAAATACTTTTAAGATTAAATGATAAGCTCTAACTATCACGTTTTCACAACTAACAGAAAAACTTTGAAAGTTTGGCTTTAGCTAACTGCTGGAGATGTAACGCCTACAAAGCAAGTCAGTATCAAACGAAGGGTCTTTGAATTGTTTTAGATGATTTTTTACAGACTTATTATATTCTTTTGTTAATTATGTTATTAAACATAACAAAAATCAACATTAATTTGTCGTAGATACGACGACACAAGATACATTTGGCTTGGCCAAAATCGAAACTAACGCCGCCGCTTGAAAATTAAATAAAAAGTGCCACTAATTTGTTTTATTGAAGAGTTTTGTAAACATACCTGGCCATCCTCTGCGGGTCATCCCTTCTTCCGGGAGAGACTCTGCGTGGTGGAGACACCAAGCGCCTTATTGGCGAGTTTCTCTTGTGCGGGGAATCGCGGCGACCGGGGTGGTGCGGGGCGGGGTGATGGGCTGGTATACGACGGTCTAGCCACAAGAAGATCATTAAATTTAGTTAATCGCTGTTTCTGAAAACCAGCGTTGTGGCTCTATCTCGCATAGTGTCACAGAATTATGCTGAGCGATGGCCATTTTGCGTTGATATTTTACCCCAAGTTGTTTTTTTCTTTGCGTTATTTAATACTAGCTTCCGCCTGCTGCTTCGCCAGCGAGAAATGTCGGTAAAAACTATCCTATATCCTTCCCCGGGATGTAATCTATCTCTTTGCCAAATTTTATCGAAATCCGTTCAGTGGTTTAGGCGTGAAAAGGTAACATACAGACAGACAGACAGAGTTACTTTCGAATTTATAATATTAGTATGGAAGTATAGATATTTCGTATTTTTTTTTTACTAGCGTCGCTAATTTTTAAACTAAGAGGTTATTCATTAAGGCCATTAGCCTAATCTTAATAAAAATATTAAAATCATTCATTAATTCACTAAAATACAACGTACAGCCTAAACCGCTAGGTCTAGAAGCATGAAATTTTGGTCAAGAGTCTCTTGTATTACGAAGTAAGCACTGAGGAGAAATTTTTGAAAATTTATCCACTAATCGGGTTAAATAGTGGATGAAAGTTTGATATTTTTGCCGATGGGAATTCGCATCGGGCGCACGGCTTGTATGATATAATATGCTATACAGTACAGCACAATTAAAGATATATCTACAAAACTGTGGGATGAAACATTAAAGAATTCCTGAATTACATCATTATAATCACACAGGGTTATGGGGTTTTAAACTAACTGGCGAAATGTGCGTGTAGTATAGGTGCCTCTATTTTTAACCGACGAAAAAAAAGGAGATTTTCAAATCGTATATTTTACAATGGTGGTCAGATGTACAGCATCAAGGGCAAATAGTTATGTTTAAAGAAGAATGTAATTCTTCTTTCTACTTCATTACCTATGACCAAATCTTCATAAAATTATCAAAAACTTACCAGGAGACACTCTTTTCCCAGGCGGAGAAAATTTCCTCCCAAGCGGAGAAATCCTTCTACCAGATGGAGAAATTCTTCTTCCAGACGGAGAAATCCTTCTACCAGACGGAGAAATTCTTCTTCCAGACGGAGAAATCCTTCTTCCTGACGGAGAAACTCTCCTCACAGATGGAGAAACCCGTCTTCCCGGTGGAGAAACCCGCCTTCCTGGCGGAGAAACCCGCCTTCCTGGCGGAGAAACCCGCCTTCCTGGCGGAGAAACCCGCCTTCCTGGCGGAGAAACCCGTCTTCCGGGTTCTGGAGATATCCTCCTCCCGTTAGGAGATCGTCTGGGCGAGAAACCGCGTCTCTTCTCATACTCCTTGTACGTTCTATCTTGGGTTTCTGGTCTTATTGCTTGAGCCTTAGGATCTCTAGCGTCCGGTTGAATGTATTTCCTATCATCGTATTGTTTCTCGTAGGGCGCTGGGCTTGGCTTTGAGAACGGGGCCTTTGTTGGCTGGGGTTGAAAGAAAAAGCTAGGTTATAGAAACTTGAATGTTGACAGGGTAATTTTGAAAAGGCTTTTTAAAGTGTGTTGGTTCTTTGAAACCGCATTGTATTGCTGAAAGAAACAAATAAAAAAAAATGGCCATTCTAGATATTGCAGGTAATTCTGCCTAATCATTTTGAACAACTGTGCATATAACTTTTTGGAACGAAGTTCTTTAACGCGGCTTGCGTTTTGACTGGCAGAAATCGTCACGTAACGAAAAAGTGTTGTGCTCCCTTAATCCACTTTCTCTCTTTCCTCTTATACAACGTGTTTTTTTTTATATCCCATAACTCTAGGGAGTCATTGTACTCATCATTATGAACAACTTTTACTATGGGACCAATACCGTAATCGCAAAAAAAAAAAAAAATGGTGCTCCCTACATTTTGACGAGTTACGAGGTGCATTCAATAAGTACCTAGCCTCATCGCCAGAGGGCGCTGTAGTTTCAAAAGAGTTTTACCACAGTGTAGCACATTCTTTTTTAATTCTTTTTTCAAATTTTCATTCCAATCCATTCATTTGTTTTAATTTGACAACTTATGGAAGCGAACGTGTCGATCGGTTTTACAAAAATAGAAAAACAGCAATATCATTCGGTGATTCCATTCCTATTTTTGGAAGGGAAAACGCGCATCGAAATAAAAGAGCGCTTGGATGCTGTGTACGGTGACTCTTCTCCATCGATGGCCACCGTCAAGAATTGGTTCAACGAGTTTGCACGTGGCCGTACGTCAGTTTTTGATGAACCACGTCCAGGTGCACCGAAAACAGCTGCTACGGAGGAAAACATAAAAAAAATCCATGATCTCGTATTGGCAGATCTCCGATTGAAGGTTCGCGAGCTAGCTGAGACTGTAGGCATTTCAGAAGGAACAGTGCATCATATTCTTCACGAGGAACTCGGCACACCAGAAAACAAGCGCAACCGTGAGACCACATCGGAGACGTGTTTGGCGCTGTTTAAGCGGAATCCAGCGGAGTTTTTGCGTCGTTTTGTGACCGTCGATGAAACCTGGATCCACTGGTACACACCAAAGACCAAGGAGCAATCAAAACAATGGATCCAGACCGGGGAACGTGCTCCAAAGAAGGCGAAAACTGTAAAATCGGCCGGAAAAGTTATGGCTACCGTTTTCTGGGATTCACAAGGTGTGATCTACATCGATTACCTCAAAAAGGGTAAAACAATTACAGGGCTTTACTATGCCGATTTATTGGGTCGATTCGACGCCGAATTAAAGAAAAAACGACCCCATCTGGCGAAGAAAAAAGTGCTGTTTCACCACGACAACGCACCGGTTCACACGTCTGCCGTTGCCATGGCCAAATTGGTCGAATTACGCTACGAATTGCTGCCCCATCCACCGTATTCTCCAGATTTGGCCCCTTGTGACTTCTTTCTGTTTCCTAATCTGAAAAAATCACTCGCCGGGAATAGATATGGATCAAATGAGGAGGTCATCGCCGCCACGGAGGCCTATTTTGCAGAGTTTGACAAAAACTATTTTTCGGACGGCTTAAAAAAGTTGGAGCATCGCTGGGCTAAGTGTATCGAACTAAAAGGAGACTATGTTGAAAAATAAATTGCCACTTTTCCAAAATTTTCGTTTACTTTTTGTAGGCTTAGTATTTATTGAATGACCCTCGTATATGAACATAAATGTAGGGAACAGCTGATTTTTTTTCGCAGTTTCAGGTTTTGGCCCATAGTAAAAGTTGTTCATAATGATGAGTACAATGACACCCTAGTTTTAGGATATAAAAAAAACACGTTGTATACGAGTTTGTGTGTCCGTGAGTAAGGAACGTTATTCCTGACGAGGGTACACCGAGCGTTCAGTTTCAAACGAATTTGAACGCATACATTTTTCGCACAGTTATTACGACTTGACAAACATCGAATAAATACATAAATAAAAATAAGTTTATTAACACAAAAACCTTAATAGACAAAGCTTATACAATATACATAGGAAAATTAAACTTTGGGAATCAAAGGTTGCATGAATAATGAAAACCCTGCCTCCTAAACTAGTCCCCCTGTGATTTAGGAGTCAGTATTCTACTGTAACTTCGTGTACAAAAAATTCTATAACTACGTGTGATACCATTATGATCTTATAATGAACTACGAGATTATTATCGAGATTTCTTTATTATTTGCATATTTAATATTTTATACATGTAAACTTTTTAGAATAAATTCTCTAAATGATGGTGAAAATCGCATCAAAATCCGTTGCGTAGTTTAGACAAACAACGCGGTCACACAGACAGACACCAAACGCGACTTTAATTACCCGACTACGGTGAAGCAGGAGGGTTATTTATAATTATGTGATGATTACCTGTGAGTGCCACGGCGATGGCGCCGTTGTAGAGTACTGCGACTGATGCCCGCCAGGCCCCGTGTGACTGCCTGACTGACCCCCAGGGTTGGAGATATTGTACTGCGTCGGTCCTTGGAAGTTGTCCTTCATTATGGTCAGCTGAAACAGTTATTTGTTAGTCCAAGGAGGGACAGGCATTAAGACATAAACAAGGTGTAATACCTGAGAACCTGAAAAGGGGTCGCAAAATGGTGGTGGTGGTCGAATCACGAAAAAAACAACCTTTTATTGTTATGCATAGTCTACATTGTTCATAATGATATGTACATTAACTGCTTTTCAGGTTTTAAATTACAACTTGTAAAAGTGTGTGTACGTTGAAATAAAAGGTAAATTTCATTTAGATTTTAGGGAAGAAACCTAGAAAATATTTAGTGAAATACAAATAAAATAATGGTGATACTTACACTTGCTGGTTTGTCCTGCTGGTAAGGCTGGCTCGGCAGGTAGCGGCCGTGGATAGGGGGGTGTGTCACACTCGTATCGACAGTCTCGATGCTCCTCAGAGACGAGTGACGAGTTTCCGCTCGACGTGTGGGCTGTGACATTTCATCTTAGTTACTCAAAAGTAGTAGACGCAGTATTTGTTGGTTCATATTGCTGTTGTAAATAGTACCTACAGTTAGGGCCCATATTTCGACCACCTCAAGGGGTTTGAAAATCCGTGGCATACCAACCCTGTCCGCCATTTTTTTTTCAAAATGCTTGCCACGAATTTAACCTACATAAATCGATAGCTGAACTCAAAGCAAACAGAATAAGACCAAACCCCGTAAAGTGTCACGTTTCCGAGATATCGACGTTCAAAGTTGATCACGTGACATCCATATTTTTTAACTTGCTTACATGTTGTTGCATAGATGTTTGATGACTTTAAACTTTCAGAGTGATTATTTCAAAGATGGGGATCTTTGAACGTTCCCTTACTGTTGGTGGAACAGGAACCACCTAAAAGCCCCTAACCATTCTTAGGGGATCCCTTAAACTTAGGGGATATCGGTGAAAACGGGACACGTTTCACACGGGGTGAAAAATTAGAGACATAAGTTGGTTGACGTCAGACTAGATTCAGGAGAGTTTTGTGAATGAAAACTTTTGCGGGAAAGAATGATAAAAATTCCGAAATATTCTACGATTTTTATCGCCGTCTGTACTTTATCATCACAGCCTCTCTGAACTAAAGGTCTGGTTTTTGAAAGTCTTGCCGTGCGCCACCTGGCGGCGGCGGGGCCGTTACAAAACTAAGAGTGAGTTTCTGGAGGTCATCATGATGAATACCGCTAAGAGCTCAATCATACATTAATTTGAACAGTATTTCAAACTTTAAATTAAGTTTATGCGTTCTGCTTGCTTTTTGTTCAACCTTACATCTCAACAGAGACTACGCAACAACGCAGAAGACAATATAATAGTGCATAAGTCTGTGCGCAAAGCCAAATGCACTCTCCCTTCCCTCAATCTCATAGTCCGATGGGACGCTAATCTGTCACGACCGGGAGAGATCAGGCGCAAGACCGACGGCTTTACGTGCAGTCCGAGGCACGGAGGTGTCACACCATCAACCTTCTAACTTCAGCCTGCTACTGAGAATTTCGTGTAAGAAAAAGTCAATAACTTTTTGGCCCGGCCCGGGGATTTGAACCCGGGACCTCGTGATGCGTGGCCGGATGAGCTGGCCATTAGACCAACGAGGTAGTAGAACTATATGTTCCATCGAAGAAGACCTCATCCATCGCTTTCCATCAGACGAGATCGAGGTCAAAATCAGGCCTATTCACTAATAATTATCTGTACAATATTTGCAACTAAACAACTAAGCACTTTTGCCTGCGTGCTTTTTCATAAATGCGCCGTAATTATTACCAGATAGTTACGTGTTCGACGGTGTTCAAAAATCAAAATCAAAATCGAAAGTCATTTATTCAAACTAGGCTGAGAATCAGCACTTTTCGAACGTCAAAATTACACAAGACAGAAGAAGTTCGACTACCAATCGCGTAGTATTCAATATAATTTTCTTATCAACTATCGAACCATAACCATTCTGCATAAGCATAACCAGCCTATAATGTTCCTACTGCTGGGACATAGACCTCTTTGTGAGAGGGAGTGGGCCGTAATCCACCACGCGGACCCAGTGCAGGTTGATGGTTGTCACATTTCTTAGCATTTTTAGTTCTAGGACATGCCGATTTCCTTACGATGTTTTTCTTCACCGTTTTGAGAGCAGTGGTCATGAAATAATTTACACAAAGTGCCTGGACTCGAATCTGCGACCTACAACTTAGTAAGTCGAGGCCGTTTCCACTGGGACACCACTGCTATCAAAGAAATGGCAACCCAGTATAACGTGCTGTACCACAAAGGAAGAACTAAAAATACAAATAATAAAAACATAATAGGAAATAAGTTATTAAAACCAACGCACCTTATAAATGAATATAGGTGGTTCTTCTTATGATGAGTGATGAGAACGACTAGGATGCATCTTCTGTTCTTCACAGTAGCGTTTTAGAGGAAATGTATGGGATAGGATCTGATTCTGAAGTTTGGCGTAGCCTATGTTTGCAATTTTTTTTTTAAGAA
The DNA here is from genome assembly GCA_963669345.1 of Gortyna flavago. NCBI lineage: Eukaryota > Metazoa > Arthropoda > Insecta > Lepidoptera > Noctuidae > Gortyna > Gortyna flavago. The sequence goes on along the minus strand of OY770150.1, from coordinate 8,489,379 downwards.
AAGAAGGAGGCAAACGTTTATTTGCGGTAAACATGACGCATAAAAGGAACACAAAAAAAAAAACAAGTTGGGGGAAAACATGCGTCACATCCATGCAAAACGGCCATCGCTCAGCATAAGGCTAAGACCAATGAAGAGATTTGTTTGAATGGTAGGGTATAGCAATTTACATATTTTCATTACTTAATATTATATTATATTTTATAAATAATGTAATAAGGAAACTAAATAAGAACTTAATGAGATTATGGATAAGGTTGGGTCAGTTAAAAAGGAGGTCCGCCTTTTTGTTTCTTCCGGGACTGTTGCCTTTGGTTGGTATTACCCGAGAATTGAAATTTTCGCCCCTTGTTTTTACCTTTACCAGGAGATGGTTTTTTATTAGGGTTGGCATAAGGGCCACCATTACTAGCAGATCCACCCTGTTTTTTATTCTTTTTTGGATTCTTACTGCCACCGAAATGATTCGGCTGACTACCACCACCGAAATGTTTCGGTTGAGAAAAACTTGGGGCATAAGAGGAATCCCTTGGGGGTCCATGCATTGCTGCTGACGTCGATGCAGCTGGCACAAAACCTATTTGTCCCATGGGCCCCCTACCCATTGGTCCCATAGGCCCTGTAGTCATTGGCCCCATGCCAATTTGATCCATGGGCCCCATACCCATTGGTCCCATAGACCCCGTACCCATTGATCCCATAGGCCCCATTGGTCTCATACCCATTGGTCGCATAGGCCCCATTGGTCCCATACCCATTGGTCCCATACCCATTGGTCCCATAGGCCCAATACCCATTGGTCCCATAGGTCCAATACCCATTGGTCCCATAGGCCCCATACCCATTGGTCTCATGGGCGCCATGTCCATTTGATCCATAGGTGTTCTATGCTTCTTAGGCGGCATACCTTTTCCCTTGGGTCCCTTACGCTCTTGCCTCATGGGTGCGATATCTCTTTTCCCCTTACCCTCTTGCCTCATAGGCAGCATACCAGGTCCAGGGGGCGCCGCCGTTTTACTTTTTATTCTGATTTTTATTTTTTTTAATCCTAGATAGACAAAATTGTTTCTCTCTGCAAGCTTTTCAACTGATAATTTATCGATATTAAAGGTTACAGTCTGGCCAGCTGGTAAATCAGGTTTCTTGCTAGTTACCCACCAGTCGGAGAAGTCAAGTCCCTGATTTTGAGATTTAAGCATCCTAAGAATGGCCTCCTCATCCAGATTAGGATCCGGTACGTACGCAACTCCCATTACAGATTTAGGTACTAAGTTGATTTTAAGTTGCGCCCCCTCCCATAGTTGGAAATACGGCAAGTGCTTTTCTAGCCATTCTACCGTCTTGTCATTCGCACAATTGAGTAAAAGGCAACCAGACCGTGACATGCAACCTACAAAGCTTGGACCATTTCCATCCGTTTCTGCGTCGACAAGTTCCAGAATTTTGTCCTGAAGCTGTTCAATTTTCTCTTGCGACATAAGTCCGAGCTCATCAACAATGCGAACACGAATGGGCGGACCAAGGGGCCTCATTGGGGCTGCTGGGGCTCCCGGGATACCATGCCCTTTCAGCCTATTCACCTTTATCGCCCTCGCTTGGCTCTCAGGGCTCATTCGTCGTAGAGCAACCTCTCGCGCCTTCTTTTTCTTTTCTGCCTTAGCAGCGGGATATTCTGCAATCTGATTTACACGGATTACGCATAGTTCTCTAGCTTCCATGAAGGTTTTTCCTTGCTTTAACCAAAAAAAGAGCCGTCTTCTTTGAGCGAATGTTAGATTTTTGATATTTCTCAATTTCGCTTCTTCCCTTTTTCTAGCTTTTTTACTGAGCGTGGTAGGCTCACCGGGGCCCTGTTTGCCTAGCTCATTTGGGACATCCTGAGACGTTTCGTCAAAGGTATCATCAGCCGAAGAAAGTCTAGGGCAGTCGTCGTCGGTATTAGGTGACTTAGGGGCCTTCGGCTCAGGTTCTGCTTTTCTGACCCAGCGGTATCGGGGATTTGGCTACCAACAACGGACAAAACAAAGTTATAAAATTGCCACGATATCTAAAGGCGATGCGTTTCAAATGACTTTTTACGTCCTCGAGATTTGGGGAATTGTGTGGGGTTACGAAATGCATCACCTTTATCGGTTAAAATTTTGAAGGTTTCTTATACACTTTATAAGTACAGGACTATTGCTTAAAGACCAAAAGAAAATTAAGTTCTAATGTTCATTTTAAAAAGAATTAGATATTTTATTTGGTTATGATGGAATTATTCACTGAAATGGACGAGATAGAGTCCATATTACTTTACCTAACATTTAATTTTTTACTTGCCCATCGCTGGATGCTTCTAACCAATTTTGATTTTAAACATTTTGGAAAAATTATTTTTATTTATTTAGTTATACAACTACTTTTCGGGTTTCAATAAAAAAATCATGCTGTAATTTTGGTCAATAGAGGCGCGAATTTGACTCTCACCATGTGGCGCAACGGCGACGTATCTTTGAATGCTCCAAAATGTCAGAGCGCTGGCTGACCAGAGAAAAATCGCTCATTAGGTAATTTGTTTTTTCTTTTTTTTTATCAATAATTGGTATATCTTTCTGATTGCTTGATATCAAGCAAATGTTGGTTTTGTTCGGAATATAAAGAAACGTTAAGATGGTTTATTGAGCTTTGATTTTATTGAAGTTATTGATAGAATAGCTTGATTTATTTAAATAGGTGCATTTAAGAATACGCATAATTGAGCTGTCCAGCAGTGGACTGCTGTAGGCTGCTGATCATGATGAGCAGATGGAAAACGCTAACCAAATACCGCTGATTATCAGAACTTAATTTTTACGCGGAGCAACGGATGAAACCGTTTCATCTCTGCGGCCCAATTACTGGGAAAAAACCGTAAACCAGAGGTACTACAGTTGTCAGGATTTCGGGTTTCTGACTTCCCGTGATAAATGTCATAGATAATCGTAATATGACAGCCGGTATTACGGCATAACGTGCCCTTTCGGACACGGAGGGGTGTTTGAAAAGCTGTCACGCCCATCCAAGCCTTGATCGCAACAAGCGTGGCTTGACCCCTCAAATGGATTGGCGTGTGTAGAAATTGCATGTTAACAGAGTTCAATTGCTCACGTATAGATAGACGCATACGCACGACGATCTTAAAGTATCTTAAATGAATGCCGGTCGCAAGTGCGGTTGCACTCGTGAGTGAGCCTGCGCGTGCGTTCTCGCTCATTGTATGGAGCCGACTTCCTGTACTTGAATACAGAATCTCAGATAATTTACATTTATTGCCACTTACAGAACTATCTACTTTAGTGTCATTTAGTCTAAATTCATTTTTGGGTGACTAAGTATTTGTTTAAAAAAGTCCTAAATATAATTTAATTGCAAAGGAACCTGAACTTTGTCATGTTTAGCATTGGTTAGTGATACTCAAACAAGATATAAAAAAAATGGTTCTAACTACGTATTTTGTGCCAATGTCTTGAATTTATCTATTTGATTTTAAATAAATAACATGACTTACCGGCACCACTTCAGGTACATTGCTCTTTGGTGTGTACCCATAGCCTTGGTCTGCGACTCTGCCCTGGTTGAAGCCAGGCCGCGGGTGACCTTGATGTGGCGGTTGCTGTTAATAACAGATTGTATTAATCAGTTTGAATACACTCAGCGGCAGTAAATGAGTCACGTATCCTAAAGCTACATCCATACTGACAAGTGGCTAGTTTGACGCCTAGAGCCTTAACACCATCACCATCTTTAACACACAACATCACCATCTTAACATCATTATCTTTATTCAGATGTAAGTCACTAGGCGCTTGACACTAAGCAAGACACATCACATTATGTTCAATACACGCCAAGCGCGTATTGCAGCCTTTCTCAAGAATTGGGCTATCAAATGCATTTTTTTTTTAAATCCGATTGGTAGGTCCAGATATTAGCGCGTTCAAACAAACTTTCAGCTTATTATTGGTATGGTACAGTCCGATTCAAACTTGATGGCGGCTCTGGAGTGCGCTAAGAGCTGCGCAGTACCACCACACCTCTCACCTCCTCTGTCACGAGAATTTGTCACTGCACAGCGATTCGCCTCATGTTCCGAGCCGCCATAAAGTTTGAATCACAGTTTTATAGTTACCTGTTGTCCATACGACGTGTTAACATTAGCTTGAGGAGAATTAAAGCCAAAAGTATTCTGTGGCACTTGAGCCACCATTGGCGCATTCCATTGGTTTCCGTTTCCGCCTCCTGAAGCCCATGGTGAAGGCCTATTCATAGAGTCTATTGAGCCTTGAGGCCCACTAGTCACATTTGGCACACCATGGCTGTGAGGCCCTCCTTGAAATGGTCTGGCTCCATGGGACCCGACCGACCCATGTATTCCACTGGACCCGTGAGTATGGCTATGAGGCGCCTCAGGGCCACGCGACCCTTGGTTGTTATAGTCATTTGCAGGTTGACTCATGTAGTCATTTCTGGGTGCGTTGGAGTAATCATTCCTGGGCTGGTTTTGGTAACTAGGTCGGGATTCGAAGGTCTGCTGAGGTGGTAGGCTTGACTGAAAAGAGAAAAATATGTAAACAAAAAAGTCCGCCCATTTTAGGGACTTTTAACACAACTGGCGAAATGTGGATTTTCTGAACATCTCTTTATGTGATAAATAATCCGAGGTACCTTGAGATCCCACTTATTACACTGTAATAATGTACAATAAAGGGGCATGAAATATTTGAATAATCAAACATCATAAGTACAGACGCCAGCACATCAAGCTACTACAATCTGTCTTTCTTTAATAGATTTTCAACTTTATCGCTACATACAGTTTCGGGTAGCTTGATGTGCTGGCATCTGTACATTTGGTAACCATGAAATTGCGTAAAAACTACGTAAATATTAAGAAGAGAAAAAGCTGTTCAAACAAAATTTAAATATTCTGGAATTTAAAGCCAACATTGAATTGGAACAATAAATCGTAAATTACCCCTAATTTACTCAACTGGACTTTGTTTAAAAAGTAAATGTTTATGTCGTACAAATCTTTCCTCTTAATAATATTAGTGTAGATAAGACTGATGGCAAATACTACAGTAATATAACAGAAAAACAGACTATTGGATTATGTAATTTTTTTATTAAACTTGCTGAGGGATTAGGTAAAGTCTATTACTCAAAATTATTTTTCTCTTGTTAACTACGTTTATGTTGTCTTACGACCATTTCGATAGTTTGTTAGTCTTAAACTATGAGAGCTTTATCTTAAGGTTGACAGTAAGTTTTGGCATAGTAACAAGGTTTTGTTATTGGCTTTATATCTACCTTCCTTTTTTGAATAAGTAAAACAACACATATTTTTCGGGTATTTTATTAGCTATGATTCAAATTATGACTTATGGCGCAATTTCATTGGTCGTTAACTCGTTCGGATACAGCATACGGGGAGTCCCCGCAGGCGAGATAACAACCAATGAAACTTACAAGTCGATACGTGTTCGTTCATCGGTCGATATACAGCTTGCGGGTCGTGACTCAAAATACACGCGTTCCAGAAATCTCTCGAACCCCGCATGCGGTCCCTATCGACTAAAGAAAACGGTTCCCCGAATGCGGGCCCTGTGGCACGCGTTCCAGAAATCTCTCGCACCTCGCATGCGGGCCCTATCGACTAATGAAATTGCGCCATTATAGCTACATAATGCAATGCATACTCAAATAAGTTTTTTTAAAATTAGTCAAATAAATATAAACTTGATCCATCTTCATTCATTCATTCATTCATTCATTCATTCATTCATTCCAAGTTACCAACATTTTGCAGCTAGGCAATAATATTTTTATTTTATTTCATGACTTATTTAAGATATCTGAGATAGAAGGATTAAATATACTTGCTCCATAGAACTCCACATAGCATCACACCTGTTTAGGTCTAATGGTGTATGGTACATCCACATTTCTCCATATTGACGGCGAAGTGCCAATACCTCCTAACTGTCATTTTTTGAGAAATTGACTTTATATCATTTTGAATTAAAAGGCGTTATTCGCATGTTTCAGTGAAATGTAATTGTGTTTTTTGTTGCAACAGCATTAAACTAAAATGTGGAAATACCTCCCAATTAAACCAACGCGACTATTTTTGAAAGTTTTTTTCAGTTTGTGTAAATTTTTGACTTTGTCAGTTATGTGTTATTGGCACTTTGCCGTCAATATAATTATGTTTAAGTCACATTTCATAATGGTAAAGCACACACAACAATGCACAAACTGTTATCATAGATTCAGTATAATGATTCTGAACCCCACTGGAAGAAAATTTATGTTAATATAAAAACAATAGGTATTGCACATTTTTACAGATCTTTCTTTGATAGCCAACGAAAAATTTCTATTGTAGGGGCCTAGAATCATGTGTTGAATTCATGTTTTCAATTTGCATGTTGATGCCACACTGTATTATTATTATTAAAAGACTATGATGTCCCACTGCAGGGCAAAGGTCTCCCTACTCTTTTTCTACTTCTCTCTATTTAAAGCTGCTAACGTTTTTGTTGAAGGAGACCAGGGGGTCTACTCCCTAACTCCGTCCGTCCGTCCGTCGGCCCGTCCGACAGTAGTCCGATACGTCGGTGTGAACCCTACTCCCTAACGATTTCGGACTCATCAGTTTCAAACGGAATCATAGACAATATTCGTGAACGAACGACGCATGGCGATGCAGTTGCACTATTTTATCGGTCGATTACCGGTTTACTTATTTTGTAGTTTTCTAGCTTATTAAACAAAAATTTATACTTTTGTCGTTTGAAAATGACCACATTAAAAAAATATACCTTTTATTATGTCTATAAATATAGAATTGAATTATTTTTGCCATTTTTGTCTGGAAACTGGCATCATCCTGTTATACCTTTGCCTGTTTACTTTTTTGAAGGAAATTTTATAATGAAATGTCAAAGGCCGCATTCCGAATTTAGTTTGTCTCATCGTCTCACATGCGTTCCGATTTAGTTATTACGATTATGACAGCTAAGAGCTGTCAACAATTCGAAACGCTCGTGAACGCGCTCACAGCTTACTCAATGTCAAAACGATATTATTACAGTATTTCTTTGTATGAACACCACATTTCTTCTTCAGTTCTTCTTCTTTAGTTAGGTGGCGACAGTCAGCCAGAAGAAAAAAAAAATACCTCTACATTCAAAAATAATTTTGACACAACTTAATCGAATTTGACAATCGCGACACTACGTGGAAAATATTTTATTTTGAGCCGGAAGCGCGCAGGGGGGAGCCTCGACGTCTTTTATATGAAATTTTTCTCTTTTTGTATGAAAAATTATTACCTACGTGTTGAGTTTTAGGGGTTTACGGGTGTTATAAAGGGGGTCGAAATTTTCATTATTTTTACGATAGGACACACCGTTTTCGCAAAAGCAAAGAAAAAAGATACAGTACTGTTTTGTTGGTGTGCCAACTAATTTTATTCCACACCTTTTTAGTCGCGATTAAAAATAGTCAGATTTAGTTAGAAAATCTAATCGTTATCGCGCACGCTAATTCGGTACGGGTTTAGGAACGCTCAAATTCCTGTAAAGCTTCTTTAATATTTAAAAAAGCAGTCATACTTAGTTTGAATTCGTTTAAATTGGTAACTTTCGTCGACAGCACGAGAACTATTTTGGTGTCGTATCAACTGACATAAATATCCGTAAAAACCAGTGTCAACTTCAATTGTTCGGATGGGCTAAAACACATCGGGGGTAGGGACAACTATCAAATCTTCGCTCGGGCCCCGAACGAATCATCCGTCCGTAGGGCATAGGGAGTAGGAAACGCCCTTAACGAAGGCCGAAACGACGGACTTCGTGCTTAGGGAGTAGACCCCCAGGTCATCCCATTAACTCTGTATATTAGTTTACTTTAATTCTTTTACTGTATATCTGTATATTAGATAATTTTCATTAATGTTTTATTGACCGATAGACCAAACTGAGTTTATTGGTAACTCAAGGTATCTGCAGTGAGCTGTTCAAGCTCTCCTGATACACAGGGCTATCTTCATGAGCAACTACCATAGTAAAGACGTAGCCCTACCCCACATTGACTCCAAATATAATCTAGGCTTTAAGCCACAAAAACATCACAGAGTTGAATTATTGAAACCAACCACTATTTATATCTGTTACCCCAATGGTATATGGCAATTAACAGTGTAATCAGACGATGATTGGGATCAATGGTTAAACTTCGAAAACCTCAAACCAAACCACAGCAATCAATGAAACACAACATTGTATAACCAAAGAGGTTTAACTCTTAAGAGTATGAAAATGTACTCACAGCAGCTTTTCCTACTGGCACCGCTTTTAAAACAAAGTTGCCGGGCATTCGGTAGCCGTCGAGGAATTTTATTACTTTGTATCCCTCGGTATTATCGGTGAGACCGATCCTGACTTTCTTCGTGCCATCATCAGCATCAGTGATCAGATTATCAAGGATAAAGTCATTTATATTACACTCCTGTTTTATCAAAATCTTCACATCTTGGTATTTTGTCTGCAACAAAACAGTAAATATGTAAAAATAAGTAAAACAATATTTTTATAATAACAAGTTAACCTTTAGAAAAAACGTACTTTAGCAGGAAATCCATGAATTGTTATCATCATCTTGGCAGGATTTTTAAAACAATAACTTGAATAGAATTCAAAGCATATCCTGAGATAAAATATTCAGGTAAACCGAGGTAAACAATTTCAATGCACTTTGCAAATATTTGAGTTTAGAGTCTGCAGCAAAGCAAAGCGAACGTTCGCCATGACACCAAGGGGGGCGCGTTCCGAATTGAGGAAATAATCGATGTAATCGATTTGAGCGTGCTAAAACCCGTACCGAATTGGCGTGAGCGCGATAACGATGTCCCGTGAATCGTCATAGATGACGTCATGGCATGCGCCATCTTGCGATAACGCCGACCATGCCTCGTACTAATATCACCGTGAGCGCTGTCAAAAATGACAGTGTGTGTGTGTGTGAGGATGAGCATGTGTCAGTGTGTGTTTTGTTTTGAGCTGCATCACATCTTTTTAAAAACGTGGCATTTTCGAAATTGTGCTTCTGGCTGACAGTCGCCACCTAAACATAGACGAAAAATAAGGCCGCCTTCCGAATTGGCTAATATCACTCACAGCACTCAAATCGTCTCACATGCGTTCCATAATGGATATCACGATTATGACAGCTGAGAGCTGTCAACAATTCGGAACACTCGTTAGCGCGCTCACAGTGCTTACTCGGTGTCAAAAAGATATTACAGCAGTATTTCTTCATAAAAACACCACACGTTTCTTCCTTTTCTTTGTTTAGGTGGCGACTGTCAGCCAGAAGCACAATTTCGAAAATGCCACGTTATTAAAAAGATATGATGCAGCTCAAAACAAAACACACACTGACACATCCTCATCCTCACACACACACACACACTGTCATTTTTGATGCGAGAGATCGCGACGCCCCCGTCTGGGGGCGTGGCGAGCGGTTCCGGGGCTTCGCCCCCCGGCCGCGGAGGCCATGCGGTGGCCTGCTAATACAGGCCCCTCACTTGCTCGGCTACAGTGGCCTTCCAGAATGTTGACCGCACGTAACTTTACGTGCGGTCATGTGAGTGGTTGCTTGTTGTTTTTCTGTAGGCGCGCCACGACGCTGATTCACAGCGCCGCTTTCTTCACGACACCTCGGCGGTCTGTCCCCGCCAGGTGAGACCCCCAGTTGCCTGGGGGAGGCCCGGCGGAGGACGACCAGCGGCGAAGGTGCCGACTCGACGCTCCTACAGAAAGTAGGTGTTTTGCTCCCGCCCGTCCCGCTTCCAGAGCTAGCCGGTCACGCTCCGGGCTAAGGAGCAGTCATGAGTGTGTGGGCGGTATTGTATTGTGTAACACCGCACAGTGTCTACGCGTATCGCGGCCCGCGCTGCGCCTACGCGTGTGAATATAGCGTCTGTGTAGTGGTGAATGGCTGAGCTCGCTACGTAACGTGCCTATATTAACTTAGAACACGCTACGCAACGAATGTGTGTATTGTGTAGAGTTCAGTTGTTTCGAGTGAGCCGCGTGTAACCTGGGTGCGGCTCACCCGAGGCGTCAGTCCGGTGGGATGGGGTCGTCGTCCGCTACCAGGTCGCGGGGCAAGGGTCTCGCGTCGGGGGGGCGCGCGTGCCAGGGCGCACTGGACGTGGGGCCAGGCAGATGCGTCGGCACGCGCGAACATTCCCTTCGCGAGTCGCCGCACAAACTCGTCCAGGCTCTCAATCCCGAGGTCCCGTTCGAGGACATCGTTCCTCACGAAACGAGGAGCGTCGGTAATGGTCCGCAGCGCCAGACTTTGCTGCGCGCGGAGCAGCTTTCGGCTCGACTCGCTCGTGAGGGCGAACCATGCCGGGGCGGCGTACGTCAATATTGGGCGCACGTACAATTTGTACACGCCCAATTTGACGCGCGCCGGGATTCGGGACGAGAGCACCGGTTTGAGGAGGTTGCGGGCAACCCTACCCCTTGCGGCGACCGAGCGGACGTGTGGCCCCATCGTGAGCCGACGATCGATGGTGACCCCCAGGTACTTGACCCGGGGCGACCACGCGATGTCGGCTCCGTGCAGCTTCAAGGGTGGTGGGAGGGGCGCAAAGCCGGTGACCATCGCCTGCGTCTTACCCACGTTAACCGACAGCCGCCACCTGGACAGCCATTGGGGCAGCAGCTCGAGCGCGCGCTGCATCTTGACCGCCGCGTACTTCGCATTGAGCGATGTAGTAATGTACGCGGCGTCATCCGCGTACAGCGCGAGCATGGCGTCCGAGGTAGTGGGGATGTCGTCGGTGTAACGTGAGTAACACGCCGGCGACACGCAGCTGCCCTGCGGCACACCCGCGAGCACCGGGCGGGCGCTGGATAGCGCCCCGTCGACCACCACCCTGAAGGTCCTGTCTGTGAGAAAAGTAGAGACCACCTTTACAACGCGACGGGGCGCGTCGGAAGTGGCCAACTTATAAACGAGGCCGTCGTGCCACACACGGTCGAAGGCCTTCTCCATGTCGAGGAATACTGCCACCGAGTACTCCTTCTTATTCATCGCCGCTGCGAGATGGTGCAGTACCCTCGACAGCTGGAGCGTCGTGCTGTGCTCCGCCCGAAACCCGAACTGCTCCGGGCGCGGCGCAATATGTGGCTGGAGATGTCGCAGCAGGAGTGCTTCGAACACCTTGGAGACTCTCGGCAGCAGAGTGATCGGCCGATAGCTCTCCGGCTTCAGAATATCTTTTCCCGCCTTGGGCAGCATAATGACGCGCCCCTCCTTCCACGAGGCGGGAAAGGCCCCCGTGCGCAGTATCCCCGTAAACAGGCGCGCCAACGCTGCCACCATACGGTACGGCAGGTGGCGCAGCACTGTGTTGGTGATACCGTCGGCCCCGGGGGCCTTCCTGGGCTTCGTTTTTAGGATGGCGCGTCTAACTGCGCCAGGCGAGAAGAAGACAGGGTCTTCATCGGGAGCTATCGGCGTTGCGAAGTAGTCTCCCAGGTGTTGCTCGACTGCTGCGACATGGTCGGTGTCGCTGGTCGGGTTTGGGCGGAACTGACGCTCCAGGTGTTCGGCGAAGACCTCCGCCCGGTCCTCCGCTACGTACTTGAGCGCCCCGTCGCTGTTGAGCAGCGGACGCACCGGGGCCGGGGTATTCGTAAGCTGGCCGCAGAGCTTGTGAAGGGACGGCCAGCTGTCCGCCGTGGCGTCTATTCTGTCCTCCCAGCCCGCGGTGGTAAGCGCCTGAAGCTCGGCCTTTACCTTCTCCGCGAGACGGTTGAGCTCCCTCTTGAGAGTGGGACATCTGCTCTGTTGCCACTGCTTGCGAATGCGCCTCTTCACGGCGATCATCGCGTTAATGTGGGCCGGCAGGGGCGGCAATAGCCCTCTCCCCTGCGGCTGCGTGCTTGTCGCCGCTTCCAAGGCGCTCTGTATGCAAGCAGTGACATCGTCCGCGGTCTTGTCCACGTCCGCGGAGGTAGCAATAGGCCGAGTCGGCGCGGTGGTCTCTACTCTCTCCACGAACTTGTCCCAGTCCGTGGATCGACGTGGCGCTATGGGCTTCAGTCGGGTCGGCATCCCCGTTAAGGCGACGAGTACAGGTTGGTGGTCCGACTGTAACTCGTCGTCTATCACCTGTTGGGTGATCTGGCAGCTTAGCCCCCGGTGGACTACGATGTCCAGCACGTCCGGCATGCACCGAGCGTTGTCCGGGTAGTCGGTCGGCGTCTCTGGGCCGGACACCGTATAGCCGAGGGCTTCCGCGTCCGCGAAGAGTCGTCTCCCCTCGGTATTCGTTGTGTACGAGTTCCACGCTGGGTGCTTGCAGTTCAAGTCACCGGCGAGGATGGTGGCGCGTGTGGTGTCTACAAGCAGGGCCCGCAGCTCGGTAAGGTCCAAGCGAGCCGCGGGCGGCTTGTAGCAGGCGTAGATGTTGATGTCCTCGCCGGCTACGTGCAGCTGCACACCCAGCGCGTATACACTGCTGAGCGACGGCAAGGGGAGTTCCTGATGGACGACTCTTCGCCTCACTAGTACCGCCAGACCACGGTATCTTGAGGTGGCCGACCTTTCGTCCTTCCTGTATAAGTGATACCCCGGGACCCTGACCCTATCTTCGGGTCCCAGTAGGGTCTCACTTATAAGCGCCACGTCGATGTCCTGTTCCCTCAGGAGATGGCGGAGGGGGGCGACCTTTCCTCTAAGGCCGCGGGCGTTCCAGTGAATCACCCTTAATGGCCTAGCCATGGTACAAGGTGAGTAACGTGGCCAGGCCATCAAGGATGACCGTCTCGATGTCATGACCCTGCCTGATGGCCTTGATAAGGTCCATCAAAAGTTGTATGGCGCAGGTCGTGAATTCCTTCTTGGTCTCGGACATGGCTGCTGTTTGTTTTGTAGCGCCAGTGGCGCCGCGGCTCGCACTCTGTGCGAACTGTTGTAGTACCCCTGGTTGCCGCGGCGCTATACAGGCGCTAGTTGCGGCTTCCTTATTCACGACCTGCGCCCTGCTTGAGGCAGGGTCGTCGGCCTTAGGGATTTCGTCCTGGGTCGCCGGGGGGGGGGGGGGGGGGGTTGGGACTTCTTCTTACCCTTTCCTTTGTCCCCGCGCCCCTTCTTCCTCCGCTTCGAGGAGGTGGCTTGGCCTCTATCGGAGGGCCCATTGGCCGCCGCCATAAGCGTGGCACTCTGGGCCTCTTGCTCCACCGTTTGCGGCCCTTCGGTGGCCACTTGGGGCCGGCGCGCAGAGGCGGTGATGGCGGCGGTCCCCGCTCGCTTGTTCCGGGTCTCCGCTTGGAACACGGGGCACTTGTTGTTGCACGCGGGGTGCGGGCCACCGCAATTGACGCAGGTGGCCGGCTCCTCCCGCGGGCGCGGGCAGTCACGTGCCACGTGCTCCCCGCCGCATCGGACGCAAGCGAGCGGCCGGTGGCACTGGTGCGAACTGTGCCGGAACTTTTGGCACCGGTGGCACTGGGCGGGCCCGCGTTTGCCACGCCAAGCCTCGATCTTGACACCCCGCATGTACATAAACACGGTGGTGTCATAGATCGCCCGGACGTCTGGCGTCTTTTTTAAGATCGCGTGGAACACGCAGCCGGGTCTTCCTTGTGCGCCCTTGATGTGGCGCACGTACTCCGGCTGGTATCCCAGCGTCCGGAGTTCCTCCTCTATCTCCTGGGGGTCCGTGTCCGGAGGTAGCCCCCTGATGGCTATCTTTAAGTTGCGCTCCGCTGGCAGCGAATAGGCGAACCACGAAACGCCGCTATCCTTCTCCAGGCCCGTCAGGTACCGCTGGACCAGCCGGTACTCGTCCTCGGTGTCCGGGGTGAATCTGACCCCAGACCCGTACGGGCGAGCATTAGGCGGCCGGCCCAGCTTGGTAGCGAGGGCCCGGAAGTGGGCGGCCCAGTTGGGCAGCTTCTCCACCACCAGCGGTGGGTAACGGAGCTTTTTCCCCGGCTTTTGCTTCGACGACGTCGTCGCCGTCGCAGCGCCGGGGGCGGCATCAGGGGGTGCGGTGTCAGCATAGGGAGCAGGGGGGGGTAAGAGGCCACTTACCCCTGCTGATATGGTCGGTGGTAGGGGCGACAGCGGCGGCGGCGGCGGCGTTCGCCGCACCACGTCGGCAAAGGTGGGCGAGGCAGGGGTACCCCGACCCCGCGGCGCGCGTTCGCGCTGTGGCCGCGGCGGGTCGAGGCAGTACCGCTTCGCCTCCTCCTCTGCGGCGTATCCGCCCGAGCTCCTCCGGCGCCGCTGGGCTCTGGGCTCAAGAGCGAACTCGAACCCGAACCCAAGCGGCGGCGGCGTTGAGGCTCCCCCGGTGGGCCGGCGACCGGCTCGCGGGGACGTCTCTCTCGAGACGTCATCGCGACCGGACGCGGCCGACCCCACCGATGCCAGTGACATGCTCGACCCCACGCGTGAGGAGCATGCCGACAGCATGGCGGGCGAGTCGCAGGCGGAAATCCTGGGAGGCGCCGGCGAGGCGGGCGCCTTCGGTGACATCATAGCCGACCGCTCCCGCTCAGCCAATGCCGGTCCTGCCAGCGAGAAGCGGGGACCGGTTGCGGCGATGCGGGGAGCTGGCACGGCTTGGGTGGTCGGCGTCGCCGCAGGCGCTGCCCCGGAGGGCGCGGGCGGGGACGGGGACGCGAAGCGTGGTGGCGGGGCAGTGCGCGCCGGGGGTGCGCGGGGACGCGCGGATGGTGGGGTGACGTGCGCGGGCGGTGCGGCGGCACGCGCGGCTGGCGCAGAGGTGCGCGCAGTCGTCGCGGGCCGCGCAGTGGGCGCGGTCGAGCGCACAGGCGCGGGTACGCGCGCGGGCGGCACGGCGGCGCGCGTATGCGGCGCGCGGCCGGTGTTCGCGGCCGGCCCTGGTGCCTGTATAGGCACCGGGCGGAACGCAGCTGGGCGGATGGGTACCGCGTGCTGGCGGCTCGACGACGGCACTGGCGCAGCGCGCGCAGGCGCCGATGTCGTCGGTGGGCCGGCAGCTACGGCAGCTCCCGTTCCTCCCCCTCTTCTCGCTCCCTCTCCTTCTCCTCTTCGGGGTCCGGGTCCGGCCGGCGGCGCACCGGACGACGCATCGCCGATGTTCGGCAGAGACGTCGCCCGATCCAACGCCGGACGGAGCTCCTGGGACCCGGCATCGCGGCCCAACGAGCCGCGCACGCCGTGCTTCGGCATCCCGGGGGGTGTGGCCTCCGCGACCGCTACGGCGGGGGTCCGCCGGGCAGCGCGGTGGTGGCTCCCCCTGTGTTTGCACAGGTGCACGAACGTTACCTGCGCAAACACAAAAGGAACGGGTTAAAATAACACTTCGCGGTCCGCGCGGAACAACTGACTTGCGTGACAGGACCAGCTGTGTCGACCACAGGCCAATCCTCATTTTTGACAGCGCTCACGGTGATATTTGTACGAGGCATGGTCGGCGTTATCGCAAGATGGCGCATGCCATGACGTCATCTATGACGATTCACGGGACATCGTTATCGCGCTCACGCCAATTCGGTACGGGTTTTAGCACGTTCAAATCGATTACATCGATTATTTCCTCAATTCGGAACGCGCCCTAAATGACCAAAACCATAGAGGAAAAATTACCAAAACCAAACTCCACAGAGTACCACAGCATGCAGAGAACTATAAAAAATACTTCTCTCAAACTCTATCTTGTATGTGTACAAATGGCTACACATCAAGCTATACATAACCAGTATAAGCTGACTTCTGATTGTATAAAAACCTATACAATGCGAGGTCAGCTAAAACTGGAAATGTATAGCTTGATGTGTAG
Source organism: Gortyna flavago (assembly GCA_963669345.1). NCBI lineage: Eukaryota > Metazoa > Arthropoda > Insecta > Lepidoptera > Noctuidae > Gortyna > Gortyna flavago. Next base: position 8,473,493 of record OY770150.1, on the reverse strand, counting down.
CCGTGTGTACCTCCAGTAATAATATTATCTTAGAGCATTTAAAATAGCAAGCTCATAGCAAGGTAAACAAAATCCATTAATCATGGACTTATCACACTAATATGTGTGTGTGTGTGTGTGTGTTTATGTGTTTGTTACTTCATCACGCTCAAACGGCTGGACCAATTTTAATATTTTGTATGGAGGTAGCTGACACCCTGGATTAATAAGTTAATCCAGGTTACTTTTTATCCCGAAATTCCCACGGGATCGACACTTATGCGGGTGAAACCGCGGGGCGCAGCTAATAGTTTAAAAGCCCATGAATTTGTCCCTATTATAAAACCAACACTAAACTGACAGACTAGCACAAAGTAGCAAAAGATCGCTCTTTTGCTACTTTGTGCTAGGGGCCATACATATGGGGGTTCAATTTGTTGCATTTTGGCCCCTATCAGCTCTTGACGGATATAATAAGTAACCCTTTTTTTTTTTTGTTTTTTTTTTTTTTTTTTTGGGATAAATTCAAATGACCCCTCCCGCTCTGGGTTTAGCGGAAGGGAGTGTCAGACTCTTACTGACAAAAACCCATCCGTGTTCCTTCCTTAGCACTTTATGTTCCGGGGCAGCGGTAACCCTTTCGGACAATCCCGCTGCCCCGGCAGGCTTCGGCCCTGACGGGCCCCTCCGTTCAATAAGTAACCCTGTATTTTTGTTTTTAGATTAAAATCGACTAAATAACTTCCTTCACTAGGACACTAGTTTACCATACCATGCACCTTTGCACAGATAGGTCGGTACATACGTACCGACCAAAGAGTACTTTGTATATACGGAAATAGAGAGCCATCTTGCGCGATTTGAACGATAACATTAAAAAAGCGCCCTCTGCGATTAAAATACTAAACTACATCCGTGTCAGTATTATAATCGCGCGACCTAGATCCATTCATGGTCCAACTGTTTACTATAACAGAGATAGTAAAATTATACCGATATAAGTATTCAAAATCTGTTTACTACAACATATTTAGATATTATTTAAATTACACACCCCCTTACTAATAAACGTATTATATCAGACGAATAGTTACACACCGATTTCTCTCTTTCAGTCGTCAGTAATTTGATTTTCGACAGAAGACAAAGCGTTGTGTAACTATACAGACGATACACAATGTTTATTAGTAAGGGGGATTTAGGTACAACGAACGATCACAGCAGACAACGAACGATCACAGCATTCACAGCAGAACGACATCAAAACAACAACAGCCATTTTTGTTTATTACTTGCCAGTGCTGCCAGGGCATATATTTAAATATCTCTAAATTCTTACCAAAGTATGTAAGATCTTTTTATTTCAAAATTTTTTTCAGCAAAAATGACTTAACGTCATGGACACGTATGTTTATATTTAATTTATTCTAACGAACCCTATATTTACAATAAACACTCTTTGCTTATCTCCAATAATAGAACTAATCAAACTTCTATGTAGCAAATAATGAATTAATTATGGCAACACATTCTTAACAGTACTACTAATATTATACCATTTATTTAGGGAGAACATTGTAAACCTTAGTGTAGTATTATATTTTGAATATTTTTTATTTTCCTATATTATACACCACACTAGCGCCTCTGATTTTACAATACTAAACTAACAGATTATTATACTACGAAATTGTAAAGCTAATAACCAGCTGGAAATATATCTTTTGTACATGTCATCTGTAATAAGTTGGGTTATCACAATGCTGTTGCAGGGTTTCTACGAGTAAGATTGTAAGGCATGGTACCGACCGACCTCTACCAACTGAAAAAGTTCAAGACAATAGACATTAGACAATGTCAAATTGATTGACAATTCAAATGGCACGCATTGAAAATATTGAAAAAAAAAAAAAAAAAAAACTTATCAACTATTTTCTTTGGATATAATATAATCATGATGTAGATTTTTTTTTGTTGTTGCAATTCTAAAAAGCACTACGTTTTCTCATATCACATCTGACATTGGCAGAATTGTCGACATCGGCACCATTGCCATAAAGAAAAATAGAATAGAATAGAAAATATTGAAATTGAAATGCTTTCTTTCGTTGCTTTCGTGCATGTTCGTTAATCGTTAGTTTCTGTTTGTAATAAATATAAAGTTGCATTGTTGTCCCACTGCGGGATAAATAATAAATAAATATATACTGGATAAAACGGCTGTTGATCGACTATGTTACTGACTATTTATAATTTACCGGCGACGGCAAGTTTTAAGTTTATGAAACCCAACATCGATTGAAAATTGCAGCCATAATTTAAGAAGACTCCAATTACTGTTTACTATTTTCTCTCAACAGACGCGGTACGTCGACGTAAAATCGCTGATACACTCAAAATGCGGCTTCAAGGAGGTGATATTGGACAATTTGACGTTGGATAGCAATAATTCGAAGAAGGTGACTGTAGGGCTTGCCGAAGAGGAAGACGCGGCTATCCTCGTCCGGAAGATCAATGGGTTGTTTGTGGACGGACAGCAACTGTATGTCGAAACTATTAAAAAGAAGGTTTGGAATTTACTTGTTTCAAAGATAATTTCTTCAGTATTGTTTTCTCAGTAGTAATCCAACCTGCTTCTCCAAGTTACTTTTAGAAGTAGATTAGATATCTTATGATTAGTTATAATTTGCCAATAAAACAATGTTAGGCTCTCATATAAGGCTAAAGGTATGATTTCGATCTAGGCAGCACGCAGTAGTGCTGCTGCAACAGTGCTGCCACAGCACTAGTGGTCCCCATATATTCTCTATCGGTTTATATGAGATTACATTCCGAGCACAGCAGCAATGTGACACAGCAATGCCGCGCAGCAGTGCTGCCGAGGTGGCAATCAAACCTTTAGGAGCTAGTTGATGACACCAAAAAATTTGATATCAGAGAAGCCCACAGCAGAATTTTAATCCACACAAGCAAACACTAAGGATACATAAGCTTAATCAGTCTATAACATTCCCACTGCTGGGATACAGGCCTCCTCTCTGTGAGAGGGAGTGGGCCAAGGATGACCTGTACAAATATTGTTACATTTGCTTCCTAAAAAAGGGATTATTTGTATAAACAGAGTGTAATATTGCACATTGATAAGTAATTGAGAGCAATGGTGGCCCAGTGGTAACGGCCGCGACTTACGAGTTCCCAGGTTCGAACCCAAACAGGCATTTTACTTTGTGTAAATTATTTCATCACCATTGCTCTCCAAACTGTGAAGAAAACCGCACGGGCAAACAGCACAGGGCCTGCGTGGTGGATTATGGCCCATTCCCTCTCACAGAGAGGAGGCCTGTGTCACAGCAGTAGGAACATTATAGGCTGATTATGTATTATGTAATAAGTAATTAAAACCAATAATTGCTCCAACAGGCAGCGTCCGCCGTGGTGGACCTAGGTAGTAACCAACAGCAGCAACCACTCCTTCAGCAACCATATTATCAGCAGAGTAAATACCAACCTAACTATGAGTTAGGCTACTCAGAGATGCAACAAAGTAGAGCACAGTCTATGGTAGCTCCATCCATGGCTTACGGTGGAATGTATGGCACTGCACAGGTAAGTCTTTTTACTGTATTTGAGATAGGCATGGTCTACAAGGAATGTTATTCGAAGAGAAATTGTATGTAATTATCTGTCAGATAAGTTTACTAAGACTTATCTGTTCTTTTAATTACCTACTATACTACACTGTGTTGTACCAATATATCAAAGACTATTTTCTGCGCGTGGCTTCTTCCAAGTGGATTTCGGAAATGTATTTGATATGGCAATGTGCTTCAGGACAAAAAGTATATTGTAAGCCTATGTTATTCTTTATAATGTCGGCTATCTGCCAGTGAGTCCTGCTGTAAATTGTTTTTTGTATATATACATATGCTTTCCGTGCCTCGGAAAGCACGTTAAGCCGTTGGTCCCGGCTGTCATTCGTGGATCTTTGACAGTCGTTATGGGTAGTCAGCAGTCCGAAAGTCTGACAACCAGTCTCACCAAGGGGTATCGTATTACCCAGTAACTGGGTTGTGGAGGTCAGATAGGCAGTCGCTCCATGTAAAATACTGGTATTCAGCTGCATCTGGTTAGACCGGAAGCCGACCCCAACATAGTTGGGAAAAGGCTAGGCAGATGATGATGATGATACATACATACGCATTTAGTAATAGACTGTTATTTTGACATTATAATCAGATACTTCAATTTTATTTATTTGTATTGTATGTGTTAGGATTAACTTAACTGGCTTAAATGGACATCATGTGTGCTATGCAATCTATCTCAAATAATGAGAAGTTTTAGTTAAGCATCACAAAGTTATTCCAGAAGGCCAATTCTCAAAATGTTTAAATCACATTAAATTTCAAGTCAATCAGGACTCAGGGACAATCAATGTCAAAAATGTACATAAATTAGAGATCTTTTGAGACAGATTGAGATGGATTAGAATGCAAATGTTCTACAGGAATTGCCCCTCAGATTATAAGTTTACAGCTATGAAGATGATACTTTGGGGTTTTATTACTGAGGAATTCAGTCCATATGGATTTTCATCTTCCTTTTTGTGGTAAAGTTCATCAGAACTGTAGCATCCACGCTTCCTAAAATGGTAACCAGTCCTGCAACTATTGCTAATGCCAGTACAAATATACTGTCATTAAACAATATCAAGCAGTTTGGCAAACCCTCACTCACTTTTATAGTAATACTAGCTTTTGTCCGCGGCTTCGCGTGGATGTCGGAAAGTATCCCACAGCAAAATACTTCTGAGATTAAAAGTATCCTGTGTGTTAATCCTGTTTATAAAGTGTGTGCCAAATTTCACCCAATTTGTTCACCAGCAGCATGATTGAGTAACAAACATCCAAACTTTTACATTTGAAAGAAAGAAAGAAAATACATTTATTTAGCACAGACTAAAAGACACACAATACATACATCAGATAGCAACAAATGAAAATCAAATGGACTTCCCATTTGATTTCATTGTAAAGACCGATGTAAGAAATTTGCAGGAAAGTGTGGAAAGAATTTTGGACTATTACATGGATTAATCCAATAGATTGGCTTAAGTTGGATTAATCCAATAGATTAGCTTACTTACCCAGTTCCTATATCCAAAAATGATTAATCGGCTGAAGGACACTGAAGGAGACACAATAGAAGTTCTATTTTATTCGTGTCCCGCTAAGTGCAAAAAGTTTGTATGTTTGGTTGGTAATAACGGTTTTTTAAGTCACGTGCGAAGGACAATAACGTAAGTATGGGTAACAGTGCCAAACATGTTGTAAGTTTAACCAGACACAATCAGTAAGATATAGGAACTTATAAATTCATTGCTTTATAAAAAAAAAAAAACAAGAATGCTTCTAGTTTTTGCTAAATACAAGAAGTTTTATACCCTGGTATTATCCATAACATAGAGCACTATTATCTGAGAACTGGTTCCTGGTGCTTTTGGAAAAAATGAGATAATAAATTGTCCATTTTTTCTCCATAATTTTTTGTTGGTACAGAATATTTGCAACTTACTCTGCGATCAAGGTATCTGTAATACTCGGTCATTTGTCTGGTCTGCTAATACATTGAACATAATTTGCGAATGAAAATTGATCTGAGAAATCGATTTTTTAAATCGATAAGTTGCAGCTTTCCAAGTATTGTTTGCGCTAAACTTTGTAGCCGTAAAGACCATGAAGCGAATGTTTGCGCAGAAGGATCTATGCAAATTCACGCTGCGCTAAATGCGAGGCAACCAAGAAATTTGCGCAGTCTGTACAATGGTTTTAGTTTCGAAAATGGACTATAGTCATTACGACTCAGGCCTTTTCGGCGTACTAAACTACTCGCATTTATCACGAAGTCTTTTCTGACGTATATCTTGAAAGCTATTCAACCCCTTCATACAACGCAGGCAATTGACCAAGTGTAATAGACCCCTAAACACTTCTCACGAATCAAGTGTATTCACTTGATTTTGGAAGTTTTTACGAAGCCTTCATTTTGTAACTGTCATCAAAATTCTTTCACAGAGTGCATCCGCCAACTATGGCTATCCACAACAAACGCAGTATCAGTCAGCTCAGCAGCAAATGATGGCTCAGCCCATGGTCGGCTATGATCAAGGGTCTCCACTTGGGTTCGGTAACAAAGGCAACAACGCCAGTCTCTGGTCAGATCAGAACGATTGGAATCTTGCTGGCAATGCGTCTGCTGGGAACCAATTTTCCCAACAGGGCAGAAACAGTTCAAGATGGGAGAATACTGGCGACAGCAGCAGTCTTTCGCGACATGACATGCCCGCTCGCGACTCCGGACGAGACCGACAGTCGGTCTACGGACAGGAACCACGTGACGCCGGGCGCAATGCACCTCGACGTGACTTCGGCCGAGATGCACATTCGCGCGATCGCGGTCGGGACTCACCTCGCGACCAAGGGCGCGATCGTGATCAAGGACGCGATCGCAACCAAGGACGCGACCGCGACCAGGGTCGTGATCGCGGAAGAGATGCGCCGGCACGGGACCGCGGTCGCATGCTGTCAGCTCGTAACGCACCGTTCAGTGAGCTGCCAGTCCGCAACGCACCTCCCCGCGACTACGACCGAGATGCGTTTTATAACAGAAGACCCGAACCATCTCGTGCTCCCGCAAAGCGTCAGACCACACCGCCTGCCGCAATATACGGCGAACACGTCACCAATTCGGCTCCGCACTCGAGAAGATTTCCTCAACAGAGACATGTACCCAAACCCAACCAAACATGGAATAAACCACAGCCTAAACTGAAGCAGGCTGAAAGTAATTATGTTCCTCCAACGAAAAAAGCGAAAAAAAACGCCGCTTCTGCGCAGAAGATCGAAAACCCGCAAGCGAAGGTTCCGTCTAATTTTGACCAGGAAAAGAAAAAGAAACAACGTACTGCCACGTGGCGTCACCAGATCGCGTCCATCATTGCTAAAGAGATTTTAAAAGATCCGAACCATAAAACTGATGTTCCACAGGAACAGTTTTTAGCAGAGCTAAAACGTGCTATACGGTGCCGCCTGGAAGCTCTTTTTGGCGAGGACGATGAAATTCGTATGCCTGAAATGTTAAAGATTTACAAAGAAAAATATGATGGCTCCTGTGACACGGCTTTCTTTAACCAAGTCTGTGAGGACATAAAGACCAATGGATCGAATGTAGCTGGCGCCGGGAAAAAAGGTAACTTTAGTATATTTTTGTGTCTTCTTCAAGCGTATCGGACTGCATGTTATATTTCGTGGTGCTGTATGCAATATTTTGACTATATTTTCGCGCTTTCAAGTTGGAGAAAGCATTGAAAATATTAGGTGTTATTACTTGTACTACTTATGAAAAACTCTATATGTGATGGCAAATCTCGTAAGGTCTGCACGCAAGCTTGAAAACTTTCCACGATCATAATCTGGAGCCGTATTTTGAAGTCGTGATTGTCCCAATGCGAAAAAGGGATAGCGCTATACGTTTTGTATACCTCTGTCTGCTGTAGTCCTTTTTCGCTCAGAGACAAAGACGACTGTTATCTCCCTGTTTCTCATTGTAATCGGTCTCATATCTGATATCCACTTTAGACCGTCGCCATCATACAGTTTCAATCGTCGCATCTGATGTCTGTCTTTTAGAAGATCCCTTTCTCTTAGCCGGGACTTTAAAAGTGGCATAAATATCTTGTAGTCTAACGCTGCTTGTGAAAATGAACGACTGCTTTTCTGCATTATTAACTTCTGAACATAAATTCAAGTCAGTAATTGCAACTTCAAAGTATATATTGCACAACGGGTCACTGGATCATTGTAACAGTAGGTCAATTCCCGTAATTAAAAACGTTCAAAATCTAGTCGCAATCTCATCTCAGCGACAATGTCAACAACTTGTCAGAAATGTCCCTACATTTCTCATTTTCAATTAGAGGTATTTTTGATAGATTGGGACTGAGATCAGACTGTAAACGTTTTTAAAATTACGAGAATAAATTGCCCCTCAGATATGGTTCTGCCTACATATTTTTCCAACGTCACCCGTGTGATTATTATAAATTCATCAGTATATAGATAATCTATATGCTATATGCCTCTATGAATCATCTCTTGACGAAAAGTCACTATGCTTGCTTCTTTTCCTATGTTTGTGTGCCAAGTCTACATCATGACAATTATCTACACATAAATCCCACAACTCTGCTTGGTTGGTCTAGTGGTCGTAAGCGCTACTGCTGAGCATGAGGTCCTGGGTTTGATTCCCTGATCGGGCAAAGTGTTAGTGGGTTTTTCCATCTGGAATTTCTCAGTAGCAGCCCGGAATCTGGATATGTGCCCGGTTGATGTGCAATAGGTTCGCCCCCTGTTACATGGGTCTAAAACATAACGGGTGAAATGTGGGTGTGCTATAGGTACACCTCTGCCTAAGCCGATCTCACATTTTGTGCTGATCTTTGGTCGTGATAAAACGAACGCAAAACTACCTCTTTCAAGCAAGTTGCTAGAATTGTTTGAAAGTCGGCTGAGTGACTTTGCGTCTGGAGCAGATTTTGAGCGGGTTCATCGCCTGAATGCCATATCGCATATACCATACATGGTAAGATCAATCTGTACCGACGAGTTTGCGCCAGACCAGCCTGACCTCGCAACGGCCCAGTGGTAACGGCCTCCACTTACTACCTCCATTGCTTTACTTTGTGTAAATAATTTCATCACCACTGCTCTCAAAACGGTGAACGAAAACATCGTGAGGAAAGGAAACTGGCATATCCTAGGATCAAAAATTCAAAGACGTGTGACATCCACCAATCCGCACTGGGTCCGCGAGGTGGAGTATGGCCCACTCCCTCTCACAGAGGACGCCTGCCTGTGCCCCAGCAGTGGGAACATTAAAGGCTGATTATGCTAGTACCTAAACGTTCTGTCCGTCGTAGGCAATCGACATTGACGCTACAGCCGCGCACGTTTCGGATTTTGATCAGATCACACGGATCTGGAGGTCTCCCTAAGCACCAAAGCAGTTTCGGCTAACGGGCGATTACTCCGTATCACCTACGGACTTAAGATTAGTTTGGGGCCCGACTGACGTATTACTGACACTACGATTTAACAGTTGTCCCTACTGTCGATGTGTTTTGCCCGTCCGAAAAAGTTCGAATCGGTTGTCGGGTTCACCTTGAATTTTGAACTACTATAAGTCGGGACCGTATCTTCGTTGACGGACTTAGAGAGTAGGCAGAACTGACCATGAACCATCACCTTTAGACGAGCCAGGAAAAATGGCACCAAAATCTACAAATGTATAAGTCTGAGACTGATTAAATTACTCTATCTCATATCACCCCGGCTTGTTAAGTTGCTTTCTCCCTTCGCTTGGGGCGAAATAACTACGTTTAATTTTAATGTGAAAACTTCTTTAGGCGCACTGTGCCCTCTTTCTGAACAGTGACTGTCACCTCGGGTCGGTGACGCTGTATCGGGTATACTCGGCTCCTGTCGTAAGTTTTCACTTTTATCGAGGGGTCATAAGCACACACCTTCTTTATAGCAGTGGAGCTCGATTTCAGTAGGGACGAGGTTTTAAAAGGATTTATAAATGAATTGATTGACGATAGTCGAGTGTATTTGTTGTTTGTAGTCGCTTATTTTCGCTTTTTTATGTAATTTAACGCAATAACGCGCCTTCTGGATATCTAATTAGTCTATTTGAGGTTCGAATCCTGCACAATATTTTCAGTCGAGTGTGCATGCAATTTTGGAACGAAGCTTCTTATCGCACGTTATACTCTGCACACTTGGCGAATGAACACTTTTGTTACGTAACAAAAGTGTCATGGCAGTCGAAATGTTACACATTTCGGTCAAGCCATTCGCCAAGTGTGCGAAAGCGAACGGTACTTCGTTCTCCAACCGGGTGTCCCATGACACCTCCAGTTTTTTGTGTCTGTACCGTAAATGCACTTACTATGATGCACTGGACTCGTAGTGAAATAGTGAACGCCAGCATCGCTAATTAAAATTGTATAAAAAGAAAAAAAAAAAAAAAAACTATTAAATATCGGCCGTAAATACAGCACGTCATAGAAAAAGTTAGGCTTTGTAGAGCGTCGTTTCTGTCACTCATACAACACGGTCGACAAATCATGGCCGGTCTGAACATAGGCTCTCCGAACTTTCGCGCATGTTCTCTCACTCACTGTCACCTCATGACACCATTTGGTGACTAAGCAATTTTATTGCGCAGCGTTCTGTCGTCGTGTAAGTACGTCTCTTTCTAAAGCTCAAATGTGACATTATAGCCGCGTATTGTATTCTCCTCCATTTTTATTTTTTGTATTGCTGAATGGACCAGCTTTGACCTCGATCACGCCTGATGGAAAGCGAAGGGATGAGCTCTATGATGGAAAGAACTTCTACTAAACTGTAAATCTAACTTAACGTACTTGATACTTTGCAGCCACTCCAGTTGTCAAAAACTCCGGTCCTACGACTGCGGTAGAAAAAAAACCAGTGGTACAAACTGGTGATACCGCCAAGAAGATTCCGTCATATCCGCAAGGAGGTAAATTTTTTTTTAATTAATTCTAAATTGCGGGTAGTTTGCAAAATTTCTTGGTTATTTTTGAGCAAATAAAAATAATTGTTTTGTTTTTTTTATTTCAGATAAGAAGGCCCATAAGGGTGAGTTAGTTAACATTTGTTCAGTCTTTAACAAGTGACGTTTTTTTTAAATAAGTAATTGTCATTTACTTATTTTAAAAAACCTAACAAACAAACGGACTCGCTTTTGCATGATATAAGCCTTCATGAATCATCATTACCTTCCTGCCCTTGTCCCATGTTACTTGACGTCGGCGCAGCAACACGTTTTCTTCTTCCATCCTCCCCTGTCAACCGTCACGCTAACATTCACTCCCTTCTCTTTCATAACATTCCTCGCTCAATCCATCCATCTTTGAAACTCTACAGACTTGATGGGTTTCGATATCTAAACACTGTAAAGTGAAAACAAAAAGATGCGTTGTTTTTTTTTTGGGGTTTTAAGACCGCTGGATGTTTTGTTACTTGAAGTATTAGTTGAGTTTTTATTTTTTTATTAAATACCCATCACGTTCGTGAAGATTACCCAATAAAAAGCTGATATCTCAAGCGACTACAGTAACACCGGTCGGTGACCTCACAAGAATTTTTTTTTTTTTTTTGTTTTATCGTGCGGAGATATCAATACCTATCACGTCAGCGGAGTCTCTCTAGCTAATTTAATTTGACTCCTTTACCACGACAAAGGGATAGGGAGAAGAAGTGTGACTTTAATAATAGCTGGATTAAATGTTACAGGAATAAAGAAAGCTAACGCGCAAATATTCCAAGATGAAGAAATATTGCTATCAAAAATGACTCCAAGCATGCAGAAAGCACTGAACGATGAAATTGATGAAATGTGTGCTGTGGTAGGTTTTCATAGGAGCCTGTAATTTGATAAGCAGATTTTATATGCATTATCTATCTATAAGTAAAAAACTTGCCACAGTCAGTCATGACAAGCCTCTAAATTGTTAGCTGTAATTTTCGTCAACAGAACATCTTTTTATTTACATTTAAGTAAACATTATCCATCTCCCATTTCAAATTAAATTTTAGGTTGCCAGTGAATTTGAAGGTGAATCCAAGCAGCAGCTCAAAAACTTCAATAAGCTCGCTAAGACTACTGTTGTTGACGATTTTAAGAAGGTATGCTCCAACTGTATTTATATTATCAGTCTATAATGTTCATGCTTTTCAACACCAGACATAGTATCTGCTATGGAACTCCAGTGCAAGCAGTTTCTTAGTACTGTAGCACGACTGCTGACCGTGGGATCCTGCATTCGATTCCTAGGTCGAACAAAGTGCCATTGGGTTTTTCCATTAGGAATTTCTCTGAAAAAACCTGGGATGTGGATTTGTGCCCAATCACTGGGAAAAAGGTCGCCCCCTATTACAATTAGAATTAGCGAAATGTAAAGTAGATTCCACCTCTGCCTTTGACGTTCAAGGTGCCTTTTATGTGCCTATTTGAAATAAGTACTTTGAGTTTGCCTACCCCTTTGGGGAATACATGCGTGATGTCACATTCTTTGTAATAACATCAAACCTTTTTCCCTCACACCAATTATAATTGCTTTTCCTTTAACAGATGATGAAAGTGAACCTCGCAAAACGCATGCTGAACGTTGGTCCGATAATGCTCCGTATATACAACGTACCCAAGACCATATCAAGGAGTAAACTGGCTCCTGCCCTCGCCAAATATGGCGTCACAAGTCTTAGGAAGTCCGAGAGGAAGAAACCAGCGATTTATTATGGTACTTGTGAGACCTATGATGAACATGACAGGCTCTGTGCCATGGAACCTATTGTCGTTGGTAAGATCATTTAAACTGTCATAGCTATGTTAGGTAATAGGCGATACGGGCTAGTGTCCGCAACTCCACGTCAATGCGCGTATTTTGCGTACGGGTGGGAAAATCGATTATTCGATCCACCCCAGCTCCTCAAGGAAGGCCAGCAACTGCAACACCTTGATGTTACTGACCGTTTCACTCTACATTCATAACTATGTTATGTACTGTCAAGTTTATCTTGGACATCACGGATATGCAGTGAAGGAAAAAAATGAGGAAAACTTGTAGCTAATAAAAGTCTGAAATCGCCAATCCAGCCCTGCTGATTCGCGAGGACCGCATGATCACCACGCTTGCTCAAAAGAGGCCTTTGCTCTGCAGTGGGATGTATTATTATTTTTGTTTTTCATTTTTTAAATATCTCGGGACCATGGAGTCCAGGTTCTTTGAAAGGTGTTTGAGGGGCCGAAGCCAACTCGCAGAGGCCCCTTCGGAAATTATCAAATAACTTCTCCCATTCTGGGCGGAGCGGGAGGGTGTGTCAGACTTTTACTGACTAAAACCCACCCGTGTTCCTTCAGTTGCTTTTGACAGGGCCACGATAACTCTTTCGTATAACCCGCGACCCTGGCAGGCATTGGCCCTAGCGGACTCATCAATCAGTGCTGACATCTCTTTGAGGCTCGCGTAGAACATAACGCGACGTCGACCCTTACCGGACGGCGAGCTGCCCATTGCTCGCTATCCTCAAGTCCGCGCCTACGGTGGCCGGGAATCGGCTCTCGATTCCCGACGCCATGGTTGTCTCCTGCTGCGAATAGGGGCGTGAGGGCGCAAAGATTGCCTCTCCCTCACGCGCTCTGCCTCCTCCTTCGCGAGCATTACTGCTTCGCAGGAGGCGACGGCTTCCCATGAACTCTCGCTCCGTACCATGGCCTGGACCAGGGCCGGACGCGAGAGATCGCCGCCGTGAGGACGCGGCGTTGCTCCGCCCAAGCTGGGCAGACTTCCACCGTATACTCCATCGTGTCCTCCGGGCGATCCACACAATGGTGACGCTCGGGCGTTTTCTTCCGCCTTATCCGGAACAGGAACCTCCCGAAGCAGCCATGTCCGTTGAGGACCTGAGTCAGGCAGAAGGTGAGGCGCCGGCGTGGCGCCTCTCCAGACACTCAAAGAGGAGACTTATTACCGCAATTGTGGCGTGCCCAGCACTGGGTTGCGACAGTCGCACTCTACATGTCGCCATGAGATCCCGCCGAAGCTCTGTGCGCTGTCCCGTGATTTCTCGCGTCAGCGGAGTTATGCCCCGGCGTTTTGTCTCCTCGCGCCACTCCCATATGTGGGCGAGGACTTTTGCCTCCAGATCCCATGGCGGCAATCCAACAAGGAAGCTCGCCGCCTCACCGGAGACCGTGTGGTATCCCCGGACTAGCCGGATATCCATGACCCTCTGGGACACGTTCAACTGGCGGGCTGGTCGCCGCCTTAAGGAACGCGCCCACCGGTGCCCCGTAAAGGGCCATGGACCACACGACCCCCGCGTAGAGCCTCCGGAAAACTCGCAGAGGCCCCTCAAATCTAATCATATTTTTAGGAAAAGGCTAGGCAGATGATTCCGATGTAGACTTAAAATATAAACTTTACTAAATTTTTCTTTATTTTTATTTGTAAGTCCATTATTTCCATAAAATACTATTTCTAATGTTAAAATTAAATTTCAGACGGCTCAACTGTGTTAATAAAACCTTTTCATCTGACTGGTAAAGACAAAAAACCGCGAATAAATCGCGATAAAAACTGGGCGGCTAACGATAAGGATGAAGATCCTATGATGGAAGAACTCGAAGAATTAGACGATGAAATTGACGAGGATATTATGAAATTGAATACTGATTATGACCAAAGTAACAGCCTAAAGCAGAATGATGACCAAGGTGAGAATGAAAACGAGGACACTAATGAATTAGAAAATAAAGATATAGAAATGGTTGATGATGAAGATACCAATGGTAACAATAAATTGGAACCAAACGAAGAAGAAAAAAATGGTGATTACGACGATGCTGAAAATGCACAGCTACCAGACCCAGCTGCTATATCGGAAATTAAGTCTCAGGACACCAAGGAGAGTGTCAGCAAATCCGTTGAAGACAGTATTGAAGTTGAAAACACAGAAAATAAAGACAATACGCCTATAAAAACGGAAGGAAATGATAAAAAAACCGTTGACAATATTGATTTTACGGCAGATATATGTGTAGATGTCAAAAAGGAAAACAAAGAGGAAGATTCGTTCAAAATCGACGGGGAGACGGATCTTGAAGCGGAAAAAGATCTTTCGGAATTGAATCCCGAAGATTTGGAAGATTTTAGAGGAAATAATATTGATGAAATCGATATGGCTGATCTAAATGACGATGATTTGGAGGATTGGTGATCGGTTCATTTGAAGCTAGAAAATGCCACTAAAAACTAAGCCTACTTTCGCACGGACGTAAAAATATCGCGGCAGGGTTTTATCGCGCACAGGATTTTCAACTCTCGGTGCTAAGCAGTGCGTGAAAATCCAGTGCGTGAAAATCCAGTGCGTGAAAATCCAGTGTGCGAAAAATAACCGCCGCGGGAAAAAGATCCGTGGGAACTTGTGCTTAAAGAGGTATTTATTTTAGCTTCAAATACAAACTCTACATGGTGTTTGGAGCTTATGACTCCCCAATCCCTCAAAAAATTATGTTGGTCCATGCGCCAAACACCCTGTTTATTAAATATTTTAGAATTCCAGAAACCAAATGTCATTAAGACAATTTGAAAAAAAAAATTGTAAATAAAACATTTTGGGTAACAGTATTTCAATGTAGTTCATTCAATATACGGGGTTTATTTTCAAAGACCAGCCAAAGTTAAGGGTGTGGTAGATCAAACTGAACAACTTTGTCCATGGGACCAATACAGTAATCGCTAAAAATTGATCACTGTTCCATAGAAAACATTAATACCTACTCGATCTAAACGACGGCTGAATTTTTATTCGCGATTACGGTGTTGGTGCTACGGACAAAATTGTCTTTGATGGTCTGTACCACACCCTTAAATTTGGCGGTCTTTGAAAACAAACCCTGTATAACAATTTTTTGTTTTACAATGTTACCTTCTCCGGCAAAACTAATATGTATAAGCTGACAACAGTAGTTACATTAATATGTATTATGTTAGCTTAGTAAATAATAGGGTTGTAGTATTTAATTTGATTGTAATGGGGTAACTTTAGTGAAGAGATGCGAGTACTTTCTACAAATAAATTAGCATACTTAATAATAAGACACATTGTTTTATTATCCTTTTTAGTATAGTAAATATTCTAAAAACCAAAATGAAATAAGTAAACTAGACTTCCACAACAACAGCAACATTAGGGAATCCAAAATTGCAAATAAATAAGAATAATATCTGGTTTATTTTTCATACATGGTAACACCACCAATATTGGTGACTCTCTCATAGTATAAATTGTACTCTTTGGACTCACCAAGTAAAGACCATTGAGATAGGTTAGAGACGCAATATTTCAAGACAAAAAAATTCATACTAACTAGCTTCGCAAAATTATCTCATTTAAAAATTTTCTTTGGACGGGAAGTAATGCCATAAAACTTATTCATTCTAACATATTTTTTATAATTAGTCACTCACATTTTAATAAAAAGATACAATACAGCTGAAGTTTCCAATAAAACAATGTTATATATAAATTGTCCGTATAATAAAAGTACTCTGTGATATAAATAATATAAAATTCTTGTTACTTCTTCTTCTGCATAGCTATTCACAAAGCTACGACACGGTTTGGTACCGTATCGAATGTCAATGATATCGACGAAATCCTATAATTGCTATTCACAAATCCGAAACCGTACAATTTTGACAGTTCATATACGGTATGAAGACATCAATTCTTGTGTCACCACTGCGAGGGTGTCACCACTGCGAGGATCGCCCAGAGGACACGGTGGAGCATACGGTGGAGGTCTGCCCCGCTTGGGCAGAGCACCGCCGTGTCCTCGTAGAGGCGATCGGCAGCAGCGGCGACCTCTCGCGCCCGGCCCTGGTTCAAACCATGGTCCGGAGCGAGAGGGAGTGGGAGGCAGTCACCTCCTTCTGCGAAGCAGTCATGCTAGCGAAGGAGGTGGCGGGATGGGCGAGGGAGAGAGCCGAGAGGGCCGCCCGTCCCAGCCGCCGCGGTAGACGCCCCGGGCGTCGGGAGCCGCGTGACGACTCCCGGCCACCGTAGGCGCGGGCCTGCGGACGGCGAGTAATGGGTAGCTCGCCGTCCGATCAGGACCAGGCCCGTGCCGGACAGCGCGTATGTGTTCCACGCGCGCCTCAAAGAGCTGTCAGCAGACACGGAGGGGCCCGTTAGGGCCGAAGCCTGCCGGGGCAGCGGGATTGTCCGAAAGGGTTACCGCTGCCCCGGAACATAAAGGGCTAAGGAAGGAACACGGATGGGTTTTAGTCAGTAAGAGTCTGACACTCCCTTCCGCTCCACCCAGAGCGGGAGGGGTCATTGGATGATTTCCCATCCTTAAAAAAAAAAAAAAAAGACATCAATTCTTCCGACAGGTATTTGCTGTCGGAAGTGTTATCGAATAACAAAATATTGTTTAAAAAAGAATAATCTAAGCAATAAGTGTCGAAACACGGCTCCGGGCAAGGTCCTCATGCCCTTGCATGAATGCAAAGAGCATCTGCCGCTGCTCCAATGACACTCTTTTCTGAAAATATGCATTTTCAATATTAAGTACCACGTTTTATAAAATTAAAATGAGGAAATAGTAATTTGTTTAAATACCGATAAAATACATACAACCATTTTTCTGTTAAAAAAAATAACTAATTTTTCACTCCTCAATTAATATTTTTTATTTTTTTTTAATTCGCCCAATTAGGGCAGGCTATAGTCTTTCGACCATACCGCCTTGTCTTCCGCGTAGTTCTCAATTATCTCTATAGCTCAAAACAAGATTCAGAAAAATAATTATTCCAGATTTCCAGGTTTGACAGAAAGTTAAAGTTTACAAAGCAAGTTTAATAGAAATCAGGTAAATTTTATTTATTAATTAAATTATTGTTTACTGTTTTTTATTTGTAAATAGTTACTGAATGCATAATCTATAGTTGCCCATAATGAAATAGGTACTCAATAAAAATCATTTATGTACCACTTAAAATTTTCTACCACGAATATCTATTTACTACCATTTTGTAGCGTTCCCCGTATACACACCTAAAAAAAAACCCTTCCATACGGATCTGTGAATAGTGTTTTGCCGGTCCTTCGAAATCAGGTTATCGAACAAGTGTCATTGTCGATACGATAGTGAATCGTATGTTTGTGAATACGGGTGCAGCATAGCTATTCACAAAGCTACGACACGGTTTGGTACCGTATCGAATGTCAATGTTATCGACGAATTCCTATAATCGCTATTCACAAATCCGAAACCGTACAATTTTGACAGTTCATATACGGTATGAAGACATCAATTCTTCCGACAGGTATTTGCTGTCGGAAGTGTTATCGAATAACAGAATATTGTATAAAAAGAGTAATCTAAGCAATAAGTGTCAAAACACGGGTCTGGGCAAGGTCTTCATGCCCTTGCACGAATGCAAAGAACATCTGCCGCTGCTCCAATGACACTCTTTTCTGAAAATATGCATTTTCAATATTAGGTACCACGTTTTATAAAATAAAAATGAGCAAATAGTAATTTGTTTAAATACTGATAAAATAGGTACAGAGGCCAGCACATCAACCTACCCGAATCTGTCAAATTTTCCCAATTGAATATGAACCTTATCAGTTTGTGGTAAAGTTGAAAATCTAATAAAGAAATTTGACAGATTGTGGTAACTTGATGTGCTGGCCTCTGTACATACAATCATTTTTCTGTAAAAAAAAAACCTAATTTATCACTTCTCAATTTTTTTTTATGCGCCCAAAGGGCAGGCTATAGTCTTTCGACCATACCGCCTTGTCTTCCGTGTAGTTCTCAATTATCTATAAAGCTCAAAACAAGATTCAGAAAAATAATTATTTCAGATTTCCAGGTTTGACAGAAAGTTGAAGTTTACAAAGCAAGTTTAATAGAAATCAGGTAAATTTTATTTAATAATAAAATCATTGTTTACTGTTTTTTATTTGTTAATAGTTACTGAATGCATAATCTATAGTTGCCCATGATGAAATACTCAATAAAAATCATTTATGTACCACTTAAAATTTTCTACCACGAATATCTATTTACTACCATTTTGTAGCGTTCCCCGTATACACACCGCTAATCGGTTTGCAAAAAAACCCTACCACACGGATCTCTGAATGGCGTTTTACCGGTCCTTCGGTTCAGAAATCAGGTTATCGAACAAGTGTCACTGTCGATACGATAGTGAATCGTATGCTTGTGAATAGCTCTGCAGGTCTGGTAACAGTGGTAACATTTTAATTTTATCAGACGTCAAGCAAGCACGTCAACAAAAAAACAGTAACACTATTAAAAAATTTCATAGAAGAGTAACAATTCAAAACAGAAAACTGAAAAGTTATGTTATTCTTACTAGATAAGTATGTGTTGTGTTTAGGGTATATTTATTTTCTGTGGTTGTGTTCGTTCTCAAACAAAGAGTAAGTACAGTATTTATTTCTCAAACTCTGTGCTGTGTGTTTAAAGTGTTCTGTGCGAATCATAATATCTGTGAAAATATAACCAAAAGTAACATTTACATACCTACCGAAGAGGTAAACATCCTCAACATTAAGTAGCAGAAACCGGAGTCTCAACCTTTGTCGAGTCGGTACTGTCAGCAGCACCAACTTGTAAACATGGCCAAAATAACAACTTATGTGTTCTTCGACCTTGAAACTACAGGACTACCGCACCAGGAGAGAAACCAAACTAAGATTACAGAACTAAGTTTCGTAGCAGCTTTACGAAATGATATCAAAGCAGCTCCTTTTGGCGCCGTCCCCTATGTCAGCAAGCTGACCCTACTTTTCAATCCGCAGAGGAAGATACATCCGGTTGCGGCAAAAATGACTGGCATATCAAATGAGTCACTGAAGAATGCACCTACTTTCAAAGATAATATTGTAACAATTAATTCATTTTTGTCAGAGTTACCTAAGCCTGTATGTCTGGTTGCACATAATGGTGATAGGTTTGACTACAAAATTCTATTGGCTGAATTCTTAGAGGTGAATGCAACATTGCCACAAGATTTGCTTTGCGTTGACTCTCTGACTGGCTTTCAACATATCATTAAAAATAGTTTAGCAAACACGTCAACTACAAGAAAAGACGATTCATTAGCTAAAAGCTCAATTAGGGATGACTCAATGTTAGAGGAAGACTCTTTAGCAAGAGATAATAATTCATTGATAAGTGAAGATTCGCTTATAAGCGAGGACTGGCCCGATCTAGATGTTAGCACTGAAGACTGGAAGGAAATAGATTCCTTGTGCTCATCATTCTCTGACATGCCACTAGACGCATCAAAATCAAGCCGACATTCAGAGGAATATAAGGAATCACCAAAAATTGTGGAAAAAAGGGAAACCGAGAAAATAAGTTATACATTAGCAAGTCTTTATAAAAATATATTGAAAAAAGAGGTTTATAATGCCCATAGAGCTGAAGATGATTGCTTAATGCTCTTAGAGTGTGTTGTTGCTACTAAAGAGTTCCTTCCCTGGGCTGAAAGGTCATGTAAAAGTATCTATGATATCATACCATTGGACCGTAACAAATATTTTAAGAATAATTTTAAAACTTCCTCCCCTTAGGTATCTTTCCTACATTTAATCATGTGATTTAGAATATTTTTATACACAATTATTTTTATAGCTTTGTAGATTTAAGAGCCAAACATTTATAGTGTTTTTAGAAATAAGTATTGACTTTAAAAAAAAGAAGACTTTGATTTTTGAGACTTTGCTTTGACTATGATTGTAATATAAGTTTTTTTTTTTATGTTTAAGAATTTATTGGATTAATCATGTTATGCACAAAATGATTATCCAAATGCAGATTATTTTTTTAATATGTTGTTTTTTTTTTTAATTTTTATGTTAAATATTATTAGTATATTATTTTTATACATAATCAAAATAAAACTGTAGCAAAATTGGCTTTGTTTCAATACCTACATCATCATCATCTGCCCAGCCCCTTCCCAACAATGTTGGGGTCAGCTTCCAGTCAAACCGGATGCAGCTGAATACCAGTATTCAATACCTACATAGTAACAATATTAAACTGTACCAACATACATTTTCATTGTGATTCTGTACCAGTGGAATATGTTTAATTTGACTAAGCAGTCTACAGTTGTTACCTTTACCTATTATGTACATTATTTTGATAAAACAATTTAACTCGCATTTCTCAAGTGTGTTTATTTCAAAAATAAACTAATTGCAGGTATTTACACTAGATACTAAATTAAATTCAAAAGTCAAAGCATTTATTTCAATTATGCACATAAAAGGCTCTTTTGAACGTCAAATTACAATTAAATAGAATTGATTCTAGTCGCCCCTTCCAAAAGGTAATTTTCGTACGGAGAAGAATGGGTAAGAAACTCCACTGTTACTCTTTTAAAATGTTTTACAATATTTTGTATACATTAATCATATAATAATAATATGAGAATACGATGAACCTAAAATAATAGTAGATTGTATGTAACTAGTGCATGAAAGAGCCGTCAACCAGGCACAAATTCAGACTTCGGTCTGCTATTGAGTAATAACCCCCGACCCCGGGAATCGAACCCAGAAACTCATGATTAGCAGTTGCGCTTGCGACCACTAGACTAACGAGGCCCGAGTCTCACTCTATCAAAAAGTACTCTGTGGGCCCGAGGCAGTCAGGCAGGCAAAACAATAGCTTTCAGAAAAGTAGTCTGAAGCCGAAAAAGCTTTCTGAGACACGAGCGAGATACACGATATCCTCGGGAGTCAGTGCAGCTGCAGTCGATGATTCTAGAGGTGCGGATTATAGACAAACAAATATCATTCCACAACTCTTGAACATTTCATCATCAGTTGACGTGGATACTTGAGCCCAAAGCAAAGAGTATATTAAC
This sequence comes from Gortyna flavago, assembly GCA_963669345.1. Taxonomy (NCBI): domain Eukaryota; kingdom Metazoa; phylum Arthropoda; class Insecta; order Lepidoptera; family Noctuidae; genus Gortyna; species Gortyna flavago. Next base: position 8,451,940 of record OY770150.1, on the reverse strand, counting down.
TATCTATAGGAACTTGAGCCAAATGACTTTTTTCAAACAATGCTCAGTATAGTAGGTGTACTTTTTTAAAAACCTACATGCATCGGAATGCAAGTGAATGCAGGTTCTGAGAGAACCTTGTATGAAAGAGCAAGCGAGCGAGCTCGAAAATTTTTAGCATCCCATCTCGGAGAGCTTCGGTTTCTTTTGACCATTCTTACCTAATATTTAAATGAGCCTTATGGTGGTATAAGGCTATACGGGACTTGTTATTACGTCCAAGCGCGGAGTATATATGTTCTGTGAGCGCGGGGCCCTCACAGTGCGCACCAGCTACGTGGCTAATCCGGCACTATGTAAGTACGGAGCATCTCTCTCTATAGTAAATGTCGCATCACTCGCATCTCATTTTGTGACCGTTAGTGTTAGTGTATTGGTTGGATGAGTAATAATTATTGTCAAACAATAAATGGAGCCGACTCGAACGAGGTGGGTAGAATTTGGCAGTGTCTTGTCTTTGCCTTTTATGTGATCTGTCTGTGGTCGCATGCTTTGACAAACAAAAAATGTTTTTTTGTCTGTGTGGTAAAATAATTTGTTGTTTTGTTTGTTTTCAGGTTATCGCGGATCGCGGTATCAATTTTATTTACATTTTTCTAAAATAAATCAAAGCAATATTATCTTTACCGCACAATGTCTATAATAGCCGTCAAAGGGGTTCCGCAGAAGGTAAAAAGAGTATACATTTCTTCGTCACACAAAATTTGGCTATCAAAAATGAGTACATTTTCACTCTTCTTTTTCTTTTACATTTACAGTGGTCGCTGATGAACGTAGTAAAGATTTTGGCCAAAGCAATAAACGGCAATTTCGATGCGCTAAACTTCCAGACCGGTGTAAAGGCTCGAGCGATGAAATTAAAGATCTGCTACTTACGTTTATCTGAAAAATTGGACCCTGTTCGTGTTGTGGAGAAAATTAATAGCACAACGTTTCCAAAGCAATTTCGACCGTTTGCGTTCATCCCGGACCATGTACCTGATGTAAGTACTATATTAGCTACACTAACTAAAATAAATTTATATGTCAACAAAAACAGATATGGGGGAAGTGCTAAGGTAGTCTGCGAAATTCAAGTTTTCGTACGTTTTTAGGTCAGTGTCATGTCAGGTTGTATGTTGAACAAAATATGATTCGCTAACGTAAACCTTTTGATTGATATTTCATGAAATAGTGATTCAATAGGATTACAAATGAACTCAAAGTTTGTATTGATGATTTGAATGATTATAATTCTGTAAATACATACTTGATACGCTCGCGAATCATATTTTGTTCAACACAACCTGACACTGACCTGCAAATTGCAAAAATCAGAAGATAATTTGTATTTAGCTGGCTACCTAGCGCATCCCCTTAACTTCATATACCAATCTATTCAACATGTTATTATTATTTTAGTTAGACACACTAGTAGCTAATTAGCTGATGCATGTGTATAAAATAGCTCGGAGATATTTAATCTGTCCAGTTGATTCTTGAAGCAGTTCAGTGTGGGGGCCGTCACAACATTTTCTGGGAGCCTATTCCATGCTGTTACAACTCGGTTAGACAAGAATTGCTTCAAAGGCTTTTTTAAGAATTTTACCATAGCTATAGGGAATGCCCTCGCAAATGTTTGTTTGCATTCAGTGTCTTGAAGGCTGGGCACTTCGTAGTGTTCTGTAAGTATCTTAATTGTATGCTCTCTTTGTCTGCATGTGGGAGGCAGTTCATATGTCTCACTGTAATGTTTTGAGGTTTAATAAGCTCTTAAGCTCCATTTACACGGTGCAAGTTGCTTGACTGGCACTGTCTAGCAAGTTATTTTCCATTCAAAACTGGTATAGGTGTAAACAGCACATACAGTAAAATCGCATGCAACAGAATCCCATTCAATACTCATAATATGAAAATTTTCTGTCATTCAAATGTGAGTAAAAAAAAACTTGAGAACATGCAATAAAATTGAATGAACTATTTGGCAGAACAGATACTGACAATACTTGAATTAATTGTACTCACGGCTACACATCAAGCTATACATAACCAGTATATGCTGACTTCTGATTGTAAGAAAAACCTATACAATGTGAGGTCAGCTGACACTGGAAATGTATAGCTTGATGTGTAGCCGTGTGTACATACAAGGATGTGCAACTCTGTGTTTAGACTAGGCAAAACTTGCATATAATACTTTGTTGCAAAAAGTCGCATGCAATAATTGAATGGCAAAACTTGCATTCAAATATTGTATTGTATTGCCATTTTATGGAAATGGCATGTGCATGCAATTCTTGAATGGCAATAATTAAAAGTGCTTTATGTCATGCGATTATTGCTATTGAACGGTCCATGTGAATTGTGAATGGGGTTTTAAAAACAAGAACAAAACAGCAGGTATTTGGTATAATAACAAAATAAACCTCAAAATGTGTGCTCGGTTGTCAAAAACAACTGCTTTCTTTGTCAAACCTTTACAGCAACTAAATTAAAGGCTTTCGAGTTTGTTGCAACTCTTAACGTTATTATGATGTTGTTTTAGATTCCCCTGGCAGCCAAACCTAAGAGGATGCCAATGAAGATGCGCCGTGCATTGAAATTGCCCGATGAAAATGTGCCAGAGAAGGTAATGTTGCATTGGTTTGAAAGGACCTTTTAAAACTCATCTATACTCTATTTGAAATAAGATTAGACATTTAAATAAACCTTTTTTACAGTACATTCAACCGATTTTGACTTCTATACTGTAACGCATAAGGATGGCATCAAAAGCAAAAAAGTGGTTACAATACCATCTGTTTACTGCAGCTGCCATTTGTTGTGCCACCAACGCAATAGAATTCAAAATCGGTTGAATGGACTGTAAAAAAGGTATATTTAAATGTCTAATCTTATTTAAAATTTAGTATTAAAATCTAATCTTATAAAGACGAAAGTTCTGTTTGTTACGCTTTCATGCTAAAACGACTGAACAGATTTGGATGGAATTTCGCACATGGGTGGACCATGAAAAAGTATCCTATGTCCTACATAGGATACTTTTTATTCCGAAATTCTCACGGGATCGAGACTTAAGCGGGTGTAACCGCGGGGCGTAGCTAGTACTAAAATATTTAAAAAAGTTAGTATTTTATGACTTTGAAACATGAAATGTCCCTCGGAACAGGTTTTTCCATGATAAGTGGATGCCATAAAAATTAAAACCATGCAGTCAAAAGAAACAGCCATTTTTATGAAGACAAAAATGTAGGGAGAAAACAGGCCTTCATTTCTATGAGTTTTTTTCTTGGGATAAAGCAAGTTAAAGTAAATAAGGGCTCATCATGCCTGCCTAGCCTTTTTCCAACTATGTTGGGGTCAGCTTCCAGTCTTACCAGATTCAGCTGAACAGCAGCTGAATACCAGTTTTTTAAAAGAAGCGACTGCCTATGATGTGACCTCCAAAACCCAAGGCCCCAATTCTGCATGGTAATTATTATTCCCAGCATAATCTTGCAACGTGCAAACCCCGTCAATATTGTGTCGTGTAGAAATCCCTGTAACGGCAAGGAATCGAAATGTCAACCATACAGACAACATGTATTTTGACAGTTCAAACCTCTTCCAACTTCGAGTTCATTTTGCGCGGTTCGTTCATTGTGTAATAGAGATGTCGTGATTAACAAAGGAAATGACGTGGTTTCGAAGGAAGGAATCATTAAGTGGTCATAGTGAATTTGAGCCCTGTAACAGTCAGTACAGGCCGTGAATAAAAATATTGGCTAATCTTTTCTAGGTGCTAACATTGACGAGTGATGAGATCTTGGCGGAGCTGCAATCAAAGTACCCCGGCCTGTATAATGTTAGCTTGAAGACTAACCATAAACTATTGGAGGACTTGGCTAAGGTAATTAATTAATGATTTTGAATAATATGTAAATACTATTAACTAAACTAAAACAGCTGTATTTCCCCAAAGGGTTAGGCAAAGGTGTACCTAAAGTTCACCCACATTTTGCCAGTTATGCTTAAGTCCCATGTAATAGGGGACGCGACTATTGCCATCATCCAGACTCCGGGCTGCTACTGAGACATTCCAACAAAATGTTATTGGATTTTAACATTTTGCCCAATCCGGGAATCCACCACAGGACCTTATGTTCAGCAGTATTGTTTGCAACCACTAGATCAACGAGACTGTGTACAAAATTACACACAATATTATATACAGTCGCCAGCACATGAAGCTACCCGAAACTGTCAAATCCCAACCAACTTTGAACCTAATGCTAATAGCGATAAAGTTGAAAATCTGTTAAATTTGACAGATTGTAGTAGCTTGATGTGCTAGCGTCTGTACCCTGCAAGGTAGTTGCGGCGCTGTCTGCCCCGGAAAGTATTACCACTCATAGATGTTATTTTAATGCACATATGGCATGAGGAACAGGGTATGAAGTTCACTCATTCTCCATAGAAAAGGGAGGATTCTCCGGTCAGACGGGTGTCGTGTCTGGTGGGCAATTGCCCGACGATTGATGTCGGGACGTTGTAGATATGCTATTTGCCCCGTAAACTCTTCTTGCGCGATGCAGGATGTTGCGTGACGTCAGTGTGATGCGTAGTTCGCATGTGGCGATGTAGATGCCGCCATACACATAACGGTATTGTTATGATGATTCAGTATCCTATTCCGAATTTTTTGAAATTTTGCAGATTAAAAAAAAGGTGTTCCATGCATTTTGACTGCAGGTATTGCAGTTTAATGATTTTACATTTTCATCACCAGAAAATATTGGAACGCCTAAAAGTGATCATAGAACGCAACGCAGACGTCTCAGACTCCTGCTTCAAGGTGAGCCAGTGGTACCGCCGCATGCACCCTCACTTCGGCGACTTCCAACTGGTTCTGAGCACGCTGCACGCGATAGAGGACGCAGACGGCACGCCGAGGACGCAGCTTCAGGAGAAGGAGCTAGCCGCGTTGCCGCCGCATCCTTATAGTAAGCCTGGATTCTATAACATCAGTTATTGTTTGTAACTGAATTTGAAAAAGCATCGTTGGAATTTGTACTCTTTATTAAGTATGAACACTTCGATCGGTTCTGTGCTTCTCGCATACAGCGGATTCCTGCGTCCTTTACCAGATCATCGGCCCACCTTGTGGGCGTAGTGGTGGTGCTTGAGAGAGGCCTATATCCAGCAGTGGAAGTCTTATGACCGTATAATAGAAGTGAAAACATACGGCTGGAGCTGAGTACACGCGATTCAGCGTCACCGACCGACAAGAGCTGAGTGTACCTGATTCAGACGGTGACGGTTCAGGAGGTCTTCTCTCTAAGACGGTCAACGAAAATTCGGGCCCATCCAAGGTAGTAAATCCGTCAAAACAAGTGACTAAATCAATTTCTGGGACGGGCAAAAACAGCCGGATTATGGACAAGTCAGTCAAATCGTGTTCTTATTTACCCTCGGACCCTGAACTAATCTATGTCCGTAAACAGTAAGGAGTTGGAAACGCCCGTAATTTCAACCGGAACTACGGAATTCGTGCTTAGGGAGTAGACCCCGGTTCCGTTCGCTGTTCAGAATGAGCGCAAAGTGCGTCTAAAGAAGTTTTCACTTCCAAAATACGTAACTTTTATAACATCACTTTTTCCTTACTATCAAATCATCATTTCAGCAGAAAAATGATCACAGCTGTACCCCCAAACGTCTATTTAAAAAATATTAATCTTACTAGCTTCTGTCCACGTCGTCGCCCGCGTGTAATGTCGATAAAAACTAGCCATAGTCCTTCCCCAGGGTTCAAAGTATCCCCATACCCATCAAAATTGGTCCAGCCGTTTGAGAGATTAGCCGGAACAAACAAACAGACAGACAGACGACAATTTAAAAAATAGTTTTTTTGTTATAGGTACCGTATATACTTTCAAATGCATTTAGTAAAAAGCTGTTATTTTGACATTGCAAACAGACACTGAAATTTTATTTATGAAAAATTTGTTATTTGTTTCAGTGATCGATAATTTGCCGATCGACAAGGTACAGTCAGCTTGTAACAAGTACTCCGATAGAATTATCAAGAAGGTAACAGTTCTCGAATCTTTTCAATTATTAATTTAGATAAAAACTCAGGATAATCGATAAGATAAGATTCATTTTGTTTGTTTCATTTTGTTGTATCAATTGCATGCAAAATAATTAATAAACAAGTTAAATTAAACTATACAATGTCGCAGATTCATTGGTAATACAATTAATAGTCATACAAAATATTCTTCATAAACATTTTCATTAATACCTGTAGATAAATATATTTATTCATTTATTTATTGTTTGTCACAAGTAAAAATTATAATTAGCATTATTGTATCTCTGCAACATACCCATAGGGTGTACAATATTAATATGTATGTCAATATTATTGGCTATGTTAAAAATAATTTAAAATAATACAATTACACTCTTAAATTGTTGGTGGTTGTTATCAATTGCATTGGTTGTTTAGACAACCTCATTTTACATTCATTATAAATTTATAATACATATTTATTACGGTTTTTTTTTGTCAAAAAAATGTGAATACGTACTATCGGGGACACCACTAAGTTCATTTTTGCTTGCACTCAAAAAATAGAAGCGCTCTCTAGTAAGCGCGCCAAGGTCAAACAGTTCGTTCTTAAAATTCACAAAAGGAGTACATGTGATGCGTCACTAAGCTGCGCAGTGCAGGTTGCAACTAATTTCGTTATCGCTTTCCTAATAGGCGAAAACTTTAAGGGGGCGTGGCTTGGCGCCGCCGCAGGATTTAGGCGAAAAAAATTTTTACGTGATCAGGCGGAAAAGGCCGCGATGGTACCTACCTACCGATATAGATAGATAGATTTATCTAACTATTATTAGTAACTATTATGCCTACTTCTCTTTATTATGTACCGAAACGATATAAATGCAAAAAAAATAAGATATTCTATTACAGTCAACTAGTCTCAAGATAAGCTAAAACGTCTATTCAAAACTATTCAATAAAAAAAGTAAGTACATGTGTTTACACAGTACTTAACCTATTTTTGAATATATTTCCTATAAATATGAATTTTTGTTAAAGGTATCTGAACATGTGAAGAACCTGAAGTCAGAAGTGACTGACACGGACACGGAAGATGAGATCGTGAAGAAGAAGGTCAGGGAGGAACTGAAGAAGATGACGCCTTTCTTACCGCTGGTATGACTCCTTCCATATCTTTGGTTTTTACCAGGCTTCGTCAAAAAGAGGGTTATGTTTTTGTGTGTACAGTTGAACCAGATAAGGTATGCGCTTCTGTAATCTTCGAGTTTCCCAATTCGCACAAACGTCGCGTCACACAGTAACCACCCACAAAAAGTTTTGTACTGCCGCTCTTTCTAGTAGTGCACCTATCATTGCGCGATTGTATGAAGTTTTCTCTGTGTCGAATGGCTGATGACTGATGAGTAGGTAATACTCAAAAGTCAAGTCACCCAGATGTTTTGTTAATCTTAGATAGAATTGATAATCTATAATGTTCTAAGCATGGTGGTAATACGTAAAACACTTTTACACGTCACTATACTTACTAACGTATAGTAACGTGTAAAAGTGTTTGTACAAACCTACCTACAGAAATAAATCATGTATCATTAATGCAAAAAATGCAAGAACTTCCATGGTTATAACAGCTCTATATTACATATCATCATCACGTATATTCGAAAATAGACGATGATGCCCGAAGCGCATACTTTCTATGGGATATCTGTATGTATGTATGTCTATTTCGAACATCTTTGTGTCTCAGGGTCATCTATTTGATATTGTTGTTTTCTGTTCACAGATTGTCAGGCAAGTGATGACCAAACACTTCATTCCGCGAAGGATTCAGAACTACAGAGTTAGGGTGAGTGTTGATATCAGCATATTATTTATTAACCCTCCAATATTGCCCCAAAAATAAACTAATAATTAGTTTACTTACTATTACTAATATATTAGTAATTAGGTTATTGTTAATTAAACCGACCGACCGTCTTAAAAAAACTAACAAACCTGACCTGGTTTTATGCATTTCGCGTTTTTTTGTTTTTAACTGATATAATATGTATGTACTCCGATTTTTTTCAGATATACGGCGAGCCGTTCCTCCCTGGTAAAGAAACTATGTCGCCGTTCGTGCGTCGCTACCAGCCCGGGCGCGTCATGCGCTCGGAGCGCATGTTCAACCTGCTGCGGTTCAACGTGCCGCCCTCGCACTACGCCTCGCTCATGGCTATGGACGGCACTGTGCTGAGTATGTTTACACAATCGATTATCTCAATGTCCATCATCTACCTAGCCTTTTCCCAACTATGTTAGGGTCGGCTTTCAGTCTCCACAACCCAGTTACTGGGCAATGCGATACCCCTTGGTGAGACTGGTTGTCAGGCTTTCAGGTTTCTGGACCATAACGACTGTTATGCGACAGATATGCAGTGGATTATGCTGCTCTCTACATGGCATCGCATTCACAAGACAATCAGTATGTAGTACCACAGTGGGTTTAGTATCCACCAACCCACACTGGGACCACGTGATGGGTTATGAGTATGACCCACTCCCTTTCATAGAGAGGCACCTGTGTCCCAGCAGTGGGAACAATATAGGCTGATTATGGTAATCTGTATTTATCAGAATTAAAAAAGAGAAGGTTGTTTATTGGACGTGTCTTTTTTGTGTTCACTGAATTGTCTTTTATAATAAACGAAAAAAATAGTAAAAAGAAAAGTAATGAAATAATATTTGTTTCCCCAGACGGCGCAAAACTCGTCATTCGATCATCAGATCTGCCTCGATATAAAGTGTCTGCTGCCGCGGTCGCGGGCAACGGGAGCGAGGAGCCGCAGACTGAGGAAGGCATGGACGAAGACGCAGCAGAGGACTGGAACGACATCATGTAGAACTAAATGACGTCACGTATAATAGTACTACGCCGTAGATATGACACAGTGAGCCACCACCGACGAAGAACCGACTAGCTATCAACTATTTTCTCGCTCAAGAAACGTACAAAAGATTGTAAGTCTCGTGTAATTAAAAGAGATGCATATATTAATAGTTGCTCTCTGATGAACTCGCTGGCGAGTACTCGTTTGTCGCAGCGACAGGAGCTATCAAAAAGAGTAATCGCTCAGCGACTGTCGCTTGTCGGGCAGATCACTCACGCTTGATACATTCGCATACTAGCGAGTAATCGCACGTCGCTGTCGCGGACTCGCTAATTCGTTTTTAGTTGCTAGTTTTAATCGCCGGCGGTGGGGTGTGCCTTAGCGAGCTTCGGCGTACACCCAGATGCAAGACGAAGCTTGCTACGGCCCACCAAGGTTTACATAAATTAAGTAAATATAATGTAATAATTTTTTGTTTATGTATGGTGGGATGTCGACATGAAATATATCTTTAAGAATAAAATAAGTATCTAGACAGTCTCGTCTTTTATTTCATAATATTTTATAGTATTCCTTCCACCTTGGTTGTCCATCATCACATCCACTACTGGACATAGTCTTCCCACAAGCACCTACCATGTTGTACACTTGGGTGAAATTATTAGTGGACAAAGTATTTATGCGTACGAAGTACCAGGCTGTCATAAATAAGTAGGAGCTAACCTAACATGTTATGTTAGAGAACACCACTCACGCCTACGCGTCAGCGCACACCAAGAGCAGATCAGAGCATTTTCTGAGACTACTGAAAAACTAATCTTGTGACAATTCCATACATTGCAAAATTAAATACACGTCTTAACACGTTCAGTGCCGGGAGCCCTCCTGGAGGGTTCACTCAAATCGCATATGGGATGCCGGGAGCCCTTGCGGAGGGCTCACTTTAAATGTACGTTTTTCTTAGCGAATATAGCATTATAAACTTTGAAAATAAAATTAGTCGTATATTTTAACAAGATTTATTAGTATAATCGTTGGTTTTCAAATACAAGCATTTTTATTTTCAAAAATAATTGGGAGCTAGGATGCCCGTATTTCAGGGATGGTAAACTGTTTTTCGTTTAGGTAGGTACAAATATTCACTAAAAATAAAAATATTTATTTTGAGATTATAAATTAAGAGGATGAGTTTAAAAATAGAAGCTTTACAGGGTTCCGTATCAAAATGGTAAAAACGAACACCCATGGTGCAACTTCGTTTGTCTGTCTGTCCGTTCGTTTGTACAGCTGCTCATTTCAGGAACATACTTCGCTACATACAAGTTGTTTGGTTTTGTCATTTTTTATATTATCTGTGGTCATGTATACAATGTGTAACATAATTAACGCAAGACCTCATACACCCCAATTACGAGTATTGAGTTAAAAGCATGCAAGAACCAAAACTTTTTTTTTTAAAGCTAACTTCTATTATTATTGAGAAAATCATGTTGACCGTAACACTAACTTATGCATTTAAAATATGGACTTATTGCTTTGAAATAAGTTTTATTTTTCTTTGGCTCAATCACCGGTCAGTATGAAAAACGAATAATAAAAAAAAAAATGTCGTTTCTCAAACATGCTTGGAAAGGAGAATGACCAAATTGGCCCAAAAATTGGTAAAAAATCAAAGTGTGCCCCCAGATTTGCCACATAGCTCATTTGAAAGAAGAGTTCAAATGCTGCATTTTATTCTACGGAACCGAAAAAATCTATCCCACAGAAACATAAATATTAGCTAAAATGTAACTTTATAAAAAAGTTGCATATTTAACTTTTTTACACAGGTAGATGGCGACCTTTTCTTATCACAGGTAATTAGCTTACACGCGAGTTTGCTTTCTTTGTACATTGTTTAATAGTTGTGTGAGCGAGAAGGTAATAGAGCTTTCTATCGCCTTTTCGCTCACACATGTATGCGCTTTGCAATGCAACTGCGCAGTCCTTCTGTAACGCTCTTCGCTTATAGTTGTGTACTGTGCGATTATTTCTGTGGATATCCTGTGATAACGTGTTTGACCCTTGCATTACGTGACTTGGACCTGATTTTAAGCCCTGTGACTTGGATACTTTGATTTAAAGATGTTTCGTGCATCTGCTGGACAAGTGTGTCTCGTGTGTGGTAGATCGGTGCGGTCGATCAGGAGAAGAACACTAACTACGCAGCTTTTTGAAGAATATCCAATCGCTGCAAACAACATAACAGAACGAGTTCTTCCTTATCATGTGAGTGACTAAATAAAATGCTTCAGTGATTGCAATTATGACTTATTTAATCACGTAACAATAATAGTGGTAATACATTTTTTTTATGCAATGTGATGTAACGACATAGACACTAGCGCCCGCCACGTCAAAGGGACTTCAGTAGTGGCGCGGACTGTTCACTCATTGGTTTATTCATTTACTGAATAACATTTGTTAAAAAGATGTGTATGAGAGTCTGAAAATATGTTTCAGATACAATTTGACAACGCTGAGTTTATCTGTCAGCCTTGTTGGCGACGCGAGGCGTACCCACCAAGACGTCGTGCATCCAGTGAAAGAGAACAAGAACCACCAGTACACCCGTCTGAGCAGCCAACAAATCAACCCATGGCACAACCAAATCAAGCCGAGGCACAACCAGATCAAGCTGTACAGCATGCTGGTGATCAACGTGGAGCAGTAGTTGGCGAACAAGATATTCAACACTCTATTATACAGTTACCACATATCAGTCGGGCACCGAATACTTCCAACTCTTGCATTTTATTCGGATGTACAGGCGAGACAAGGCATCGAATACCAAAGCACATGAAAATCCGTTTGTTGAAAGATTTTAACTACTACGCACCACCTTCTGCACGCGTTTGTGAAGAACATTTGCTTTTAAATGAGTTTGAGGTTTTATTGTCAGCCAGAAATGTAAGTCATGACTTTAACGAAGCTCACATCATGGACATGATGCAGATTTTGAAAACTATGCCGCAAGAGGGAAGGGTGGATTTTGAACATATAGAAGCCATGGATCCAAATGAAGTTTACTTTCTGACTGGTCGAAGTTTCGAACAGTTCAACAGAATGTTGGTAGAAACGCCATCTTTGTCTAGAAGGAGCAAAAGAGCCAAAACCGCTTTGGCAGTATATTTGATTAAGTTAAGAACTGGTGAACCTAATACAAGACTGGCAGATATGTTTCACACAAGCCGAACTACTTTAGAAAGAGAAATGAAAACTGCAAGAGACTGTATAAAAGAAGAATTTACACCTCTACATTTGGGTTGGGATCACATCACAAGGGATCAAGTGCTTAGGCGAAACCTTTTTATACCTCAAACTCTATTCGGAAACTCAGAACAAAACAAATGTATAATTATACTTGATGGTACATATGTATACATACAAAAAAGTAGCAACTTCCTCTTCCAAAGACTGACGTATAGCCATCACAAGTTCTTAAATCTACTAAAGCCATTCTTAATAGTCTGTTGTGATGGCTATATAATTGAAGTAGCAGGTCCCTATTCAGCGACTACATCCGATGCTACCATTTTAAATAAACTAATTGATGGTGAGAATAGTGTGTTTAATTGGTTTTTCCAAGAAGGAGATGTTCTCATTTTGGATAGAGGTTTCCGAGATGCCGTACCAAACGTAGAGTCTTGTGGCTATGATGCCCATATGCCTAAATCAGTTTCAAGAGGCGAAACTCAATTGTCAACGGCTGACGCAAATAAGTCTCGATTAGTGACGATTTGTCGATGGGTCGTGGAAGTAGTAAATGGCCGCTTCAAGAGAGATTTTAAGATATTCCGGCAAGATTATTTTAACAGAGCTCTGCCTCACATGCAGGATGATTTTAGGAATGCCGCGGCCATTACAAATGCTTTCCACGACCCAATCACTGATAACGTTAATGCTTCTGCTTTTATGGAGAGAATTAATAACAGAATCAATATTGAAAACTGTCTCGCACAGTATGTGATTGATCATAACCTCAATAGCCGGCGAATTCCGTTTCAAAGTATGTCTGCAGAATTACCTGATGTAAGAGAATTTCCAAGGTTGTCTGAGGATGAACTTGTTATGTTTGCGTTAGGAACATACCAAATAAAACTGGCCAGGAGTTATTACAGTGAACACGCTCGTAATGGCGTATATACAATAGAAGTGTACAGAGAAAATCATGATTTGAATAATCTTTTAAATAATTATAATATAACAGGTGATAACTTCTGGCTATTAAGAGGTAAAGTCCAATCTAGGCACACCCGAAGCCGGATTTATCACACATATATTCTTGTAAACTCAGACCACCTTGGGTTGGATGCTCTAAATCATTATTACTGTTCATGTAAGAGTGGCAGACGTACTTTGGGCACGTGTGCACATGTAATGTCTATCGTATGGTTTTTGGCGTACGCCCGTTATGAAAATATTGACCATCCAGCACAGTTTTTAGACAGTATTGTAATCGATGAAAATGATTTATAATACGCATTTGCTGAGAATGGTGTGATGAAAAACATTTAAAATAACTTGTTCGAAAATAAATGGTTATTAAATAACTATGTCGTTTTATTAATTCATTATTCAACTAATTATTTAGTGAGTCCTTAAAACAACATTTCTAACGAGCAAAAATAATATACACAAAAAATTGATGCAAGCAAAAGTGTATTGTTGCAGTGTTATATAACGTTAAATTAATCTGTAACTGTGGGTTGGAATTTGATTCACATTTGCATACATAATAAGTCCAACAGTATTGACCCACCAGCAAAGTGTCAACCCTGGGGGCAGCATTTTTTTTTTGGACCAGAGCCCATTCTAATTTGGTCATTCTCCTTTCAGAAGAGGTTGGACACCCCTGTCACGGGATCAAAGCGAGCGATTATACTTTTTCTTCATATTTTTATTTTTTATATTTCTCGTTTCCACCACACTAGCACATGTAAATACCCCCAGAGATACTAAATATAGCAACAAGACGTTCCGAAAACACTAATTTACTTCTTTTTACAGTGTTTTATAATACGGTTTCAAACCTAATGCCGACGACCCTCCTCGAGGGTTCACTTTAGCGCAAACGTAATGCCGGTGACCCTCCTGGAGGGTCCATTTGCAATATGTATGGCGGCATGGCGTATGAGCTCTATGAAAAGTGGGCGGAGTCGAAAGTGTTAACTTGATGCTCGAGCTTGCTAGATGCGTGTTGGAGCATGCGTTCTACTTGCGCGAGCGCTCGAGCCGCCGCCGCACGCCGCCCGCGTTCGGTATTGCCACAGCGAGATTTACTGTTCTGGACGTGTGTTTACTACCTACGGCGCGACAGGCGTCAGTTGGAAATCATGGACGAAGAAAAGTTCATTTTATTTACATCTCTTCATGTTTCTCTGACAAAAGGGCGATAATTACTAAGTCCCAATCATAGTGAACACGTCTGCTAACGTCAGATTTTGGCATCAAACTGGTCACCCAGAGCATTTTCAACCGAGCTTGCTCACGGAGGGGCGAGCATGCCGCCTGCATAGTCGAGCAGTCAAAATATTGCTCGACTTTACGCGAGCATTTTGCAGTTCGGTGTGTGCTGACCCTACAAATATTAGAATACGGGCTGGCGTCCGCAACTCCACGTCAAAACGCTTATTTTGCGTACAAGTAGGAGCATACCTAACATGTTATGTTAGGTAGAACACGACACATGCCTTTGAAGTATAGGCTATCGTAAATAAGTTACTACGTGTTTACTTTTCAGGTGTATTTATTAATTTATTTTATTTTTAACCTTTTTGTAGAGTGATAGTTTTAGTACAAAACCTTTATTATCTGTTCTGAGTCTCTGTGTGCCCTTTGGTATAGGTCTCCTCCAATCCCTTCCAATTCCCCCGGTTTCTTGCCTGTCTCCTTATCAAGTGATTCTGCCATATTTTCAAGTGTTTTCCTTTTTTCTCTTCCCTTTTTTTTTAGTATGGGTTATCATCAAATGACCCCTCCCGCTCTGGGTGGAGCGGGAGTGTCAGATTCTTACTGACTAAAACCCATCCGTGTTCCCTTTATGTTCCGGGGTAGCGGTAACCCTTTCGGACAATCCCGCTGCCCCGGCAGGCTTCGGCCCTGACGGGCCCCTCCTTTCAATGCTGACATCTCTTTGAGGCGCGCGTGGAACACATACGCGCCGTCCGGCACGGGCCTGGTCCTGATCGGACGGCGAGCTACCCATTACTCGCCGTCCGCAGGCCCGCGCCTACGGTGGCCGGGAGTCGTCACGCGGCTCCCGACGCCCGGAGCGTCTACCGCGGCGGCTGGGACGGGCGGCCCTCTCGGCTCTCTCCCTCTCCCATCCCGCCACCTCCTTCGCTAGCATGACATTTTGTCAGGTGGTATCAGGGCAGAAATAAAATTAAACAAAATATTTATGAATAAACGTTTTTATATCAGATCTTTTAAAAAACAAGAAATGTCAAAATAAATAAACGTATTGCGATTATAAAAATGCATTGTCAATGCAACGAAGTGCAATAAATTGTAATCATATATATTAATTTTCACGTAAAAAAAAGCTGTAAATAGCTAATCGCACAGAACTAAACACGGACGCGTTGACCATAGATGATCCATAGACAAAACGCTCTAGCACATTGGAATGAACAATCGGTGGATAGAGAAATACTGTTTAAATTAAAAACTATTTTGCAACATATGAATTGACTATTCATAACATTTAGCACAAAACAGTGAGCGAAATACAAAAATATGTTTTTTTTTAGTAAATAATGTTTTTTTTTTTAGTTATTTTAGTCAATTACACAGATATAATACCCGTATAGAGAGTGAAAATTAAGTCACCATAAGTTAATTCTTAATTATAAATTATATTTTGTGACTTAGACGTATGAATCTCACATACACTTACTTGCAAAAAATTGTACTCACTATAAATTTTAAATAACATCTTATGTTTTTATGCAGGGAAGTGTTATTCTTATAAAATTACGGCAACATTTAGTGGGATTTTTCAATGTACATTTTGCGTAAATAGGCCTTAGCTACATAACAATAAGGCATGTTTAGGCTTGACGTTTATGAGTAGACTGTGCGATTCAGCCATTCTTCGAGGGAGAAAGTGGCGTAGTCACCGCCCGAAGACCTCCCTTTGAACGTATCTGTAAAATAAATTGTTTATCTTAGATTTTTTGTCTGTTTTGGCGCGAAAGTTAACAGTTAGTAAGCGTTTTAGTGCAGGGGACATTCTACAAGGTATTTGGAAAATGGAGTTTTGAATGGATCTCGAAAGTTAAAAAAAATATAAAGTTACTTGTAAAATGTCCAAAAGAAGTGGAGGGGTTACTGTTTGCGAATAGTTTTGGATATATTTGATAAATAAGTTACTATTTTACAATTCTATGACAAAATTCTTTAGATTTTCTGAAGTACTATGGCAAACAATAATAGTGAAGGCTGTGTAGGAAATGTTTTATTTTTTCAAAAATAATTTAAATTAGCCTCTGGCCTCTGTAGCCTCTGGTTAAAAAGTTTATTAAGATTAATTTCTGAAGATTTTTTTTAAATCGTTACGCTATGTAAAGCCATTGTTTTTTATGTTTATTCGATCTTTTTTTAGGTTTTCTGTTTTTTTTTTTTATATTTTATAACTTTCCTGAATGCGTAGTAATTAAACTACACAAAAACGTTTCTTTTTTGCGCTACATAAGGTAGTTAAAAAAAAAAAAACAATTATTCTTCTTCGTCTATTTCTGATTTTCGTGACTGCAACCTCTACAGCGTTTTAAATTTTATTGCAAGTTCGTTTTTAATAATACTATTCCTAATTCCTTGAAACTTTTTGACCTTCTCACATTCCAAACATGTTTCTATAACGTTACAGTACATTTCCTATGATACACAGCCCATGGTAGGTGAGACAGCGGTACAGTGACGTAATTCCTGTAAGTATATATTACGTGGTGCGTGGCGAGGTCGGCGCCGCTCACTTGTTCCATTGCAGCTCGCGCTCGAGATTCTCGAGTGGCTCGTTGTTCGCTGTTATAGTTATTATTGTTGTAATAACTTTGTTATAGCACACATTTTTAATTGGACTGTCAAAATCACACATAAGTCGTCATATCAAAAGATTTTAAAGAATTAATATAATAAAATATTAAATAGGGATGATAACAATTTAATTATTTTAAACTAAAAATAAAAAGTAAAAAAAAGGCAAGTTATAAACGTTTTAAAATAACTGCTAGACAAAGACGGTACTATCACAGAAGTGACGTCACGACTATGTAATTTCATACTAGCGCCGTACATTGTCCGTACCGCGCGACAAGGACGGGAATAATCCCCAAAAATTTTTTTTAAAGCTTCTCCATAATTATTTGCATCCATTTTACAGATTTTTTTCGTTTATCTCATTTTAGCTTTCTTTGAAATGACATTATTTGTTAGAACATTACTATTATCATCATCATCCACATTGGTACAAAATGAAAATTTATAATCCATGTAATATTTTAAAGTAGTAGACCACTTAATTCTGATGTTGACTGTACAATTGTATTTTATATACCTACTAGATCTATGACGACATCTTTTGATCAATTCTGCGTTTTAGAACCGTACTTACGTCGGTATAGTAGAGAAAAAAAAAAACGATCACAAACTATAATCTACTTCTTCATTAATTGGAAAGCTACTTATACTTGAATTCTTAAGATAGATAAAATATGCTGAGATTATATCATACTCATTAGAGATCAAGATCATGCAGTAAGCACGTACCTAGAAAGTCTCGTCTACCTACATTTAAATAGTAAAACGCTATTATCATTCCAAAGAAATCACTACATTATGTACTATGTACTACAAAAACTACAAAAAATTTTTTTTTCTAACAGTGTACTTTCTGTGAAAGAGTTCTATTCTGTTTTTTCATCAATAACATTCACATTTAGATACATTATCTAATCATAAATTCACTTTCACATTGTCTAGCTACTCCAACCATTCTCACAATAAATTGCTACATTAACTAAAATGTATTTAAATTAAGATGTCGTGTAAAACTCACCGATCATGGTCTTGAGTCGCACCGAACACATAATGAAATCGTCGAACTGTATGTAACCGTCTGAGGAGCCGTATCTGTTGAAGTAAACGATATGATTGAGTGAAAATATGACCATTATTCACGGTAGCATTATACCAAATGCCTTTGACCCTAACATAGGTTCACGGGAATGGCAAAACACCAACATTAAATCTATACTAATATTATAGACTTCTTTGTAACAGTGCATTCAGACAGTGCGAGGGATGCGCTGCAACAGTTTTTTTTTTATATGGTTGCCTCATCCTGAGGCTATCTGAGGCAACCGTATATATCAAAAATAATAATTTACCCACCCTAAGTTGTAAGGATGTAAATCTTTGGAACTACTGATTTGATTCCGAAAATTCTTTCGTATACTTCTTGTTTATTTTATGTTAAAATAGGAAATTTCACGCGGACGGGCAGTTAGTTTCAATATGTAGGTAAACATCAGCAACCCATCCAACAGGTTACCTATGAGCGAGCACGTTAAGCACGTGAGCGTTGACGGTGTATCCTGCGGAGTGCAGAGCGTCGCGGAGGTGGTGGGCGGGGATGGCGCCGCGGCCTTCTGTGTCGTAGAGGCGGAAGACAGCCTGTGGAGGGAAAGTTTAGAATCAGTTGGGTGATATGGGTTTTCAGGACTAAAATTGACACTATAACAAATAAATAGAACCCTCATTTTGTAGACATCGAAAACTATATTTTTAGATTTTTATTATAATTATAATTTAGGATAAGGAATCAAAGCCAGCCTTGAGAGCAACAAATATTTCAGTGCATTTGTTAAATTTGGGAGCCTATTCTCACTAATTAGTTACAGTTCCAGACTTCAGGCTGCTACTGAGAATTCTCTGATGAGAAAAACAAATAACGCGGAGCGACCTGGGAAATAGGAATCAAACGCAGGCTCCACAGCCACGCTTGAAACTGCATCAACCAGGCTCAAACCAAAACATTTAGCCTATTTTTGAACGACTTCCAAAAAGGAGGACGTTATATGTTCGACTTTTTAAATCCTAACATAGTATAAAAAAAGTCGTCGAAATTTCTGTACGCGCATAACTTCCGAATGACTGCACCAAATTGGATAATTCTTTTTTTGTTGTATTCGGTATTGCCAGGACGTTGTACGAAAAAAAAAAAACCGAAATTCGAAAAAAAAAATACACCAGTGCGAATCTGGGGCGGGCAGCTAGTAAATAATATTTTTTTGATTACTAACCCTCCAGTTCCGCAGATCAATCCACAGGCCCTTGAACTCTTCAAAGCCGAGTCCTCCCGAGCCGTCCTTGTCGAGCATGGCGATCATGCTGCGACATACTTCCTTTGAGAAGCCCTGGCCTTGCAGCTCTGTAATGTATTGTAGAGTTTAGAAAGGGAATATATAGTGAAGGGAAGCTGTGTGGCTACTGAGTTTATGAGTTATGGAAAGATGGGTAGATTTTTTTTAGGTGTGTGTATTTCAGTTTTCTTTACTAAAAGGACTTGATAGAGTTTTTAAAATGGTGTATGTACCTATTTTGTGGATAAGTAAAGGTTTCGACAGAAACGATGATTCTTCAATTTTGATTTCGGATTGTCTAAAAATATTATGTATGTTTCAATTATGAACTTGAGAATTTTCAAGTTATGGAACAACAATCTGAATGACATACTTAACAAAGTTCAAATTAGATTGCAACCAAAAACTTATTAGGAACTTTTTGTTACAAGTACTACAAGTAGTCACTCAAAAATCAACTTAGAATACATTTCACTAAAGTAGATAACTAAATAAGTGGCGGAATAGAATGTAAATTATATGAGATCATGAACATTGCTATAATGATGATGATTTTGCACCAGATAACGTATTTGTCTAAAAGCATTTAATTTTATTAGTTTTTCAAAATAATGATAGTTTGATGATTGTTACAATCATTTCTGAGATATAAAGATCCTACCTGATATTAAGTATATTGCAAAAATTAAACACTCGACATTTATGACACTTAACCAATTGAAGAAAAAAATATTCATAAACCCAGTTCAAAAATCTGTTCCATAACATCAAAATTCAGTGCCACGTCTTAAAATAAAACTTAACAATAATTTTATGGAAATGGAGGTGACTTAACTACCTACAATGAGTTTAAAATTAAATAAAATAAGAAATTTAAAATGCCCATTTTCGTTCACTTCCGATGTACGATAACATGCGTTCAAGCGTAAAAATGTACAAATTTTCAAATAACGTACACTTTTGAAAATTCGTACATTTTTAATGTTAGTGGCATTAAGCAAACATAATGCAAAATATTGCTTATAGATCCATAGACAAGACAATATTGAGCATTATTTGACATTGACAGTACAAAAAATAAAAATAAAATTGTGTCCGTGGTGACCTGAAAAATATAAATCATAAAAAAGGGGGAATAATATATTTTACATGAAAATAATAACAAAAACAGACATTTTAAATTGTGCCCTCCATTTCGATAAAAAGTGATATTATTTAAAGTAAAGCTGTACATGCATCGCTGTCGCTGGCAACCTGAAAAAATCTTATAGGCATTAGTAATTTGCAAGGAATATTCTTTTATAAAAACATTAAATACATTTTAAAACTATTCTTTGACTTGTACCCAAACGTGATTAAGCGACTCCAATTAATATAACTAGTATTATAATTTATAATTCAATTAAATGTTTTATTATAAAATCCTAAAACAATTTACTATTTCTTGATTGTTTCAGCTGCAACATTTATTTTATTTTGGATTTAATTAGTTTTTTTTTTTTATAATCGCTTTGCTTTTAGTCTAATCAATAACAAATTCAAGCAGCCGTAACATAAACGACTATCATACGACATTTTTTTTATTGTTTCTTCCCAATTCACATTACAGTAATTTTTGCCAGATTTCTGCTATCAATACTTTTTTGCATTGCTCCCTTAAGTGTTAAGTGCCCAAAAGTTATAGCCCGTAGCTTGGATATGCGAATACACCCAGTCTCTGAAAGGCTAATCAACACAAAACGTAACTAAAACACTGTTACTCATATTAACCGCTATGGTTGTCAGCCAATCAAATCACTATCAATTCAATCGCGACGGGATTTTATCACACACTGCATTTTCTACTCTCGGTATTGAGCCGAGCATTCAAAATCCAATAGAGCGCATCCCAGCTCGTCAAAAAAGAAATCGCCGCGAGATAAACTTGCTCGTGCGAACCTGGGCTAACTTTGACGGTCCCTTAACAATTTTTTGTGGTGATTAGTCTATTGACACATCTGCGGAAACTACGCGGCGTTAAGTTCAGTGTGCATGCAACCCTTTATAAATTACCAATGACATAAAGGTATCTATTACGCCCGTTTTGGCGTAGGCGTAAAAATCAGACAGGCGTAAGTTCGTCTTTGATTTTATATCGGAATTACCTTATTAATTTCGGTCTAATAAATCGCAGGAAATTTTAAGGGGTACAGTAACTGGGTTGTGGAGGTTACATAGGCAGTCGCTCCATGTAAAATAGCTGCATCCGGCTAAACTGGAGGCCAATCTCAACATAGTTGGTAAAAGTAAAGAGTATTGCATGCGTATGCTCGCCCAACTTTCTATGGCGTAGTTTGAGCAGGTGTGTCGGTAGACAGAGCATCCCAAATTCCTCTCAGGCATTTCTCCATACCTGTGGTTGGTTGCGGCTGCGTCAGATGCACAGACTCCTGGTTGTTCTGCGCCTGTATCTGCTGCAGGTCAATGCCGACCTCCTTGCAGATGGGCGTGCACAGCGCGCACAGCAGCTGCTCCAGACAGCTGGGCTCG
Source organism: Gortyna flavago (assembly GCA_963669345.1). Taxonomy (NCBI): domain Eukaryota; kingdom Metazoa; phylum Arthropoda; class Insecta; order Lepidoptera; family Noctuidae; genus Gortyna; species Gortyna flavago. Next base: position 8,430,065 of record OY770150.1, on the reverse strand, counting down.
GTGCCCCCGGCCCCCGGGCCCCCGGCCCCCAAGCCCCCGGCCCCCGGGCCCCCTCCCCCCGGCGGCGCGGGGCGGGCCCCCCCGCCGTCGTACGCAGCGCCGTGACGCATGGCTAGCTCTGTTGGGTAGGTGGATATGTGTCCTATTGTTGTAGGTAGGGTTCGGTTTGTCTATTTAAAAGTATCGAGGTTATCCATATAGTGCGTTTTTTAAATTTTTACAACAACATAAACATCACGCCTGTAGTTTCCGAAGCATTAGGTAGAGAGGAGAGAGGTAGTGTACATTTCGTAACTGTTGCAAGTGAGATGGATTTAGTTTTTGACGGTGATAGTTTCGTCTTGGAGATGATTTAAAATTAAAAGCATGAAAAAAATAATGGTGGTGATTTAAATTCACGACTGTATGGATAAACTCACATTCATTATGAAATTGAGTAGGTACAAATATATGTATTTTGCTAATAATAATTATCATTTTACATTGATAGACGAGAGAGTAAAAATGTTCAATGTTTTGTCTCCTATGTTATTTTATGTAGTTTTCGTCTGACATATTGAAATGTTAATTTTACATTATGCAAAAAAAAATTTTTTTTTGCGCACTATCTACTTACAAAGCACAGTTCTTTTTTGGAAATCAATATTTTTTTAAATATACAATAATTAAATATAAATCATATATAAAACAAATTGAATAATAACACCAATTTTAGTAAACTAAAAAGTTAAAACTACTCGTGGCAAGAAAAAAAAAACTAGAAATAAACAAAAACGTCTACTAAAATATAATAATTAACGTTATTTAAATACTTACATATACTATACCTTGGCACGGTAAGCTTAACGAAACGAAAGCGGCATTTAACTCGACACAAAGCGTTATTACATTGAGAAGCTCAAAAATGGGCATTTTAGAATAGTAGGTATATGATAAAATTACAGATAAAATAATTATGTAATTCTGGCCTGCCTAATATAAAATCAATGCGTATCTCATCGCACCATGAAATGTTCAGAATGTATAGCTCATATATTAGATTTATATATCAAATAATTTGGAAATATGGGAATGCAATGAAATATGAATTGACTAAAACATTGTTATTACAATCAAGGAATAAATCCACAAACTATGGTAGTATAAGCAAAATAAAAGAGAAGAAAAATACATGGTTTGAACAAATGTTCCTTGATTATAAAACAATACATTTTGCTCAGAAAATAAATTGAAATAATATAAGTTAGGCCTCACTCAATAAATTAGGTTCACTCTAAGCATAATCTGTAGGTATGTGTTTATTATTTGGATTAACACAATTGATATTTTTAGTATATTTCGTGAGAGCTGTGTTAATCAAACAAATATTTTAAAACCTATTTCTAATAGATTTCTGCCCTAATTACTTTAATGGTAAGCTTGTTCTTTTAAATATTCATATTTATAAATGAATTTAGCAATACGACGATTTCGAGAACTCTAGAGATTATTACGACTTTTTACTTTAATTTGACTTTCTCTTCACTATCTCTACGAAGTTTAATAAAAAGTAAAAACATTCGAAAAGTATATTAGAAATCTCATATTTGTCATGTCTGTCTATGATAAAATCAGCTGCTAAAGCTCTCTGCCCACAGTGAAGCCAGTCCTGCGCGGAATGCGGGACGTAATTATCCCGCGCCGATAGTGACAACTAACTTGTATGTATGTAGGTGTTAAATTGGCCCGAAATCTCGCGTGACTATCATTAAAACAATCGATGCGCGCAGTCGCGACTGGATTCGCTTCAGTGTCGTCAGAGCTTAATACTTGAGGAGTCTAATGAGGGATTTACACTAGGTCGATTTTCGCCATGCGTGCGGCTGGTCGCTTACCAAATCGCCATTTACACAGGTCGATAGAAATCGCAGGTGACTAGTTCATTTTGCATCAAAATGTCGGCCTTTATGCGACAGGCGATCGCCTAGGACTGAGCATTTTGACGGTCCATTTTAGTCACCCGCATGCGACCAGTCGCCGCACGACAAAAGTCGAAACCTACTCTACTTTCAAACTTGCAAATTAGTCACTGCGGCCTAGCCGTTTTGTCATTTAGACAGTTGATTTTTGCCGTGCGAAGTCACCTGTGTGAAGCCCGCATTACTTTACTCCTTATTAAGTAGAACGTAAAGATCAATATTACGTGGCCTCTTAGAAACCGGGAGTTACTTTCGATAATACTCCTAATGACGTAGTTTATAAAGGTGAATATTACGTACCCTCTCTCATGGCGTAGTCGAGAATCTCCTTGAGTTCTTGCCAGTCCACCTCGCCATCGTCACCGGCCAATCGGTTGAAGAAGTCACGCACCGGGTCTGTTGGCTCGGGGTTGGGGGCTATTTCTTTTACCTAAAGGGAAATTATGAGAGATGAGTACTATGTGGGATGTGGGCCTTCATTTAGGAACATCTGTTGCGCATAAACTTATGGACTATTAAGTTTTCAAAGCGTGCGTTAGAGTGCAACCAAACCGCGGTCAATCGACGAGATCGTGAGGTATTTTGAGTCGACTGTCGTTCAAGTTAACGTTTGTAAGACTGAGTTTGATTTATAATTTTTTTGTCATATGAACCGGTATCATCGAAGAACAGGGGGCCTAAAAGGCCACTTTGGCAGAATCATAACACAATTCATATCACGCAATTCATCTGTTTGACAGTTTCACACCTATATATCCCTGAAGTGTTAGGCAGAGGTGTACCTATAGCATTTTACGAATCTCCATACAAAACTGTCATACAGATGAAATTGCGTGATATGAATTGTTTTATGATTCTGCCAAAGTAGCCTTTTTAGGCCCCCTGTACTGACAAGTTTTTGTCGTTACATGTCTTAACTGAAATCATGTAGCAAAGATTTAAAGGAAGGAGAACTTATTTAACTTACCCGATCATCAACATCTCCCATACCGATGTCCTCATCATTCTCTCTGGAAAAAAAAATGTTAATGAAAGTAATCATTATTATGCTCACAATATTTTTATACTTACCACCTGTATGTGTACAGACGCCAGCTCATCAAGCTACCCGAAACTGTAAAATTTTCCCAATCAACTTTGAACCTTACGCTTTAGCCATAAAGTTGAAAATCTATTAAAGAAACTTGACAGATTGTAATATCGTGATGTGCTGGCGTCTTGTCTGTACATTATGTATGCAATAAAGTTTAAATACAATCAGGCAAATTAATTGCGAAGCAAATTGACAACCAAGGTCAATTTGCTGTGTTATAGCCATTTCAAACAACTCAAAGAAAGTCTCAATTTGTGATTTGAGCATACGGACAATTGTTTGGGTAGGTAGTCAATTTGCTTAACGATTAAGTGCCGTGACTTTATACATAATACTACGTAACTAAAGTCTTTTAAATAGGTAATACTCACGTCATATTATTGCTCTTCTCAGAGAAGACACGCAGTAAGAACTCTCCCTCCTCATTAGGGTCGAATGTGGACGGCACGATCACGTAGCTGCCAGGGTCTAGCTTGAACCTGAAAGATAAGCATTATAAAAAAGAGGCTGATAGATATTTCATACTTAAGCCCGATTAAGCAGCCGACAACCTTGTAGGTTGACCATAAAAAAACCGGTCAAGTGCGAGTCGGACTCGAGCACCGAGGGCCCCGTACAAATTTGTAGGTATGTATTCTAGTTTTAATTTTTTTTTTGTAATGTAACTTCAAAAATTTACGGTTTTCGTATTTTTTTCCTATAATTGTGCTACATGACATGCTTCTTGCCAAATTAAATTTTTCTAGGTCAACGGAAGTACCCTATAGGTTTTGATTACGGAACATAAAAGCCCGTATCTTTTGATTGCGTTAAAATAGGATTTTGATTTTTTCACTGCTTCAAGGGATTGCAGCCCTGAGTATTTGTTATTAATGTCAATTTGATAACTCCACGCGTTCCTGAAAAAAAAAAAAGGTCTTGACCGACGGACAACGTACTGATCTTATAAGAGTTCCGTTTTTCCTTTTGAGGTACGGAACCATAAAAATAATTAAAATTACAAAAGACAGGCGCCCAAAACGCCCTTTACTACCCACTTAACCACTTAACTATCTGGTGCTTTAGCTAGGAAGAAGAAGCCTTACCTAGCGCTAACTTCTCTCAAATTAATGAACGCCTGACTGCGCCCGACAGACGCGTTGTACTTGAAGAAGTTGATATCCAAAGGCTTGGGCACGTGACCGTAGTCCGGCAGCCGGTATATGGCGAAGCCTATCGTGAGACATTCGAGCCCTTGGTGCCGTTGGGAGCGCCTGTTCTTCTGCATAAGGGCTACTATGATCTGGGAACAAGAAAAACAGTTTTATCAATGTGAAAGTGTAAAGTAAAAATTTGTAACATTGTCGAAGAAACAGGTTTGTGTGTTGCTGGCATTATTGGAATAGTATTTTTATTTCACGAAGGGATGTGTGCTTTACTTGTGGTTGCCAAACACGCGGAGCCCTCGGTTCCGTCAAAGGCAATGGTGAAGTCGGAAGTGTGTGCGTGTGTGTGTGTTATGAGCTGACGCTGCTGACTCGTCTTCACGTACGGTGGGCTGCATCAATTGGGTACCCCACCCCAGTGGCTAGATGCTTTCAAGGGTACCCAATTGATGCAGCCCACTGTACACATTTACAGCGTGTTTCTACACTTGGTTACCTCAAATAAAGCGCGCGTCACTTTACTTGTGGTACCACCAATATTGCCATAACCACAACTTTTGACGAAGGAAGTCTTACAAGCACAAAACAATCACTGCAAACTCTCAGTAAATTGTTTACTGTCCTGTTTTATAATGCTGTTTCCAGAAACAATAATAATCCAATTAATATCCTTTAAATTAATCAAAGAGTTATATATACAAAACTTTTATTAGTACTTACGGTACACTTGTTCTCGTCGTCTCCATCATCAACATCTTTCAACGTAACAGTGTACTGCGGGTTCTTCCAGAACGTGTCCAAGGAGTTTCTGCAACCACCAGCCGTTACGCCTGTGAAGCAAATTTAACAAATGTTTAACCTTTTGGCCACCACAGTCATGTATAGATGACAAACCAAAATGTGCCCAGCACGCCACGGTTCGACCACATGACAGACTTTGAGTGCCGAGGGCATGTTTTTGATTTTTTGACGTGTGGCGGTCAAAAAGTTAATTTTTCAAACAATGAATTAACTCAGCCTTTCGCAGTCCACTGCTGGCCATAGGTCTCTCCTTGGCTGTGCCATAAAACCCTGTCCGCCGCCTTCCACATCCAGTCTTTCCCAGTCACCTTTTTAAGGTCCTCAGTTTGAAATACACTTGGGACCTGTTTCAGTCTCCGCATAGATGCTATCCCCTAGATAAGTTCAGTACTGCAACAGATTTGCATAAAATACTCTGATGAGTTAACGGGAACTTATCCGAAAGTGATGTGTTAGACTTTTATCTTCCACAATGTCTGGAATGGGCGATGTACAGCTCGATACAAACTGTATGGTGACTCTGAAGTGCGCTACCCGCCGCGCAGTACCCCCCCCCCTTTTTTTTTTAGGATTGGTAATCATCAAATGACCCCTCCCGCTCTGGGTGGAGCGGAAGGGAGTGTCAGACTCTTACTGACTAAAACCCATCCGTGTTCCTTCCTTAGCCCTTTATGTTCCGGGGCAGCGGCAACCCTTTCGGAGAATCCCGCTGCCCCGGCAACCCCCCCCCCCCCCCGACTCATGAATTCGTTACTGCGCAGTGACTAACGTGAGCCGCCATGCGCCGTAAAGTTTGTATCAGGCTGTAGCAGCCATAAATGGGCTGTGTATAAATTGAGAATTGACGTTTTTTTTACCCGAAAAATAGTTATAGTTGCGTAACACACATAAAATGACAATAAAATTGATAGCAATGTCTATCATTTTGACAGTTCAGCCACGTTCATTGTCTTATTTACGTTGTTCAGCAGCAGAATTTTTCAAACCTATGAAGCAATGGATTAGGAATTTCCTTCAAAACCCTTCGATAAATGATTTTATTTCTGTAAGTAGGTTTGCAGAAACACTTTTATACGTCAATCATATTTTAAAAACAACATGAGATCGGCGTTTCCTATCTGACTACTCGGAGAAGATGGCCGAAACAAACTCACATGATCACAGTCTCTTTTAATATCCAGACATAATCTTGGTCAGATCATGTGAGGAGTTGAGGACCATGAAGATTGATGTCTGGAATGGTCTTTTGAGGAAAGAAACACACAGATTGAGTGGACCTGTTCAGTCAGTGTATGCATTTGTCAGTAATCGTGCAGCTAAACTCAAAACGGAGCTCAACGATCGTGATTGAAAGTGTAGGTGCTGGTCTAAAATGATCTAGTTTACATAAATTGTTACAAATGAGGTTTAGGTGTAAGAATGTATTACCTCTGACCCACTCTCCCTCGAAGACCGACATCTCCCACTTCTTGGTGCATCCTTCAGGGCATTCTTCAGGATCCAACGAATCGGGGTTCAAGTTACAGATCTCCACTCTGAAACGATTACAAGACAATATTTGAACTATTTAATGCTTGTTGACTGCTCTTTCACGGGTAACCATGGAGCCAAGAGATGTGCTCGCCCAGAGGTACCGTGGAGTAACTGCAGTAGATCGTGGATTCGAACCCAAGCAGGCTCTTTTATTATTATCATTTCAGCCGAAAGACGTCCACTGCTGGACATAGGCCTCCCCCAAGCATCTCCACTTCGACTGATTCTGTGCTTGCCGCATCCAGCGCGCTCTTGCAGCCTTTACTTTGGGTGAATTATTTCATCACCACCATTCTCAAAACGGTAAAGGAAAACATCGTTACAAAAAACACATCTTATTTTAATAAACTCAGTAGTTCAAGAAGCATGTTTTTCTCGGCCATCTACTATACAGGGTTAAATTTAATTAGCTAGCGAAACTCTGCAGACGTGATGGGTATCAATATGTTTGTAAACTCGACCAAATAAAAAGAAAAAAGATTTGGTGATTTTTTTGGGTGATCAACGACCGCTGACAAGTGTTGTAACCTGAAGTATTAATTGTTTTTTGTTTTATCTTATTTAGATATCGATATCGTTACGCCTGTGAAGTGTACAGAAAAAAAAATACTGATATTTTAAGTGACCACACACACATGCGCAAAAAAACCTAATTTAAATAAAAAAAATTTTTGTTTTATCATGTGAAGATGTCGATCACGTCTGCGGAGTTTGGCTAGCTAATTTAATTAGACCCTGTATACTGTACGTGTTGCAAAACGCTACTAAGAATTATGTCGAGAGGGTAGGCTGAAGTCTCATATTGAGAAAAAAAAAACTGCGATCACCATTTCCTCCTCTTCCTAGTTTGGTTCCTCAAGCGAACCAAATTATAAAAAACTGGCTCAAGTCTGTCGGTGTAGTTTCTCACATTCATTTTAGTTCTTGTGTTTTATAATTCAGAATTTGATTTGAAACCAAAATCATAAATAGGTAGCACTTAATTATTATCAGTTGTTTTTTTCTGGACCTCGTTAAGATTTTCCCACAGTATCCGGACCCTGCCTAAAAATTCTTGCCGACCCCTGCTTTAGGTGACAATGGTCCTTGTCAACCAATGACTGCGGTGTAGTCTTGGTCAGTCCGAGGCAAGAAGAAGAGGAAGTGTGACGTACCTTGAGAAGTGGTTAACAAAGTCTTTGAAGGACATCCAGAATTCACCGTCGTCGTCGAACGTGAGACCCATCTCCTCCTTCTCAGATTCAGGAATAAATCGCCACTCGGGAGATCTGGAAACAAACAAATGCAAAAATTAATTTATGTGCCCTAGCATCGGGCCTTAGAAACCTTAAAAAATATTCAACATGAAATAATCATCATCTGCCTAGCCTTTTCCCAACTATGTTGGGGTCGGCTTCCAGTCTAACCGGATGCAGCTGAATATCAGTATTTTACATGGAGCGACTGCCTATCTGACCTCCACAACCCAGTTACTGGGTAATACGATACCCCTTGGTAAGACTGGTTGTCAGACTTTCGGGCTTCTGACGACCCGTAACGACGATTCAACATGAAATAATATCACGCTTATATTTCAATAAGCGTACGGCAGAGGTGTATATTACACCCATATTTCGACAGTTATATAGAAATTCCATGTAATAGGAAAGCAAATTATTGCTATCAACCGGGCATAAATCCAGACCTCGGCTGTTATTGAGAATTCTCACGTCAGATGTTATAATTGAACTACGAAAACCACCCTTATTGCTACGGAATAACGGCGCTGTTAAAGCCATTTTTTACCACGGTAGACTCTAAGGATGTCCTCGTATAAGGCCAAATGCCGATTATGACGGTTTAATGCCATCATGATTCCAGTAAGAGAGAGACGGAGCTATACATGATCGATAGCACCATCCCTTTTTGGCACTGGAATCATGATGGCATTAATACTTCGTAATACGACCTCTGGTTGTGTAGTTAACTGTCTCTCCTATAAGGCCAGAAGGAGTTTTAGTTTCTAAAATGTATAGGAGTTATTATGTACGTACTTATCGCTCCAGGGTCCATTCCACTCGGCCTCGTTACCCCAAGGGTTGCGCAGACGCAGCAGCGGTATCTTCCCGGCGCGACCGGGAGTCTCGATGTCCACGTACTTCACTTTTGTTACGGAGTACGCGTGTCCTCGGATGAGGCCGACCGGGGTTTCGGCTTCCAAGATGTTTGGGTCCGGCTGCGAAAGAAATGGGGTTTATTTATCTTATACAGAACACCAACAGTATACAGCGTGGCGATTTAATATTGATTTACACATATTAGCAGCGCCACGCGGTTTCACTCGCATAAGTTTCGATCCCTTGGGAATATCGGGATAACGGTATCATATATGTGTTAATCCTTGTTATAAACTGTGAGCCAAATTTCATCCCAATCCGTTCAAGTTTTTGCGTGATTGAGTAACAAAAATCCATCCATCCATCCTCACAAACTTTCGCGTTTATAATATTATTAGTAGGAAGTAGAATTTTAATTTAATGAAACATTTATATTTATTTATTTAAAATTATTCCGCTGCATCCGGTTAGACTGGAAGCCGAACCCAACAAAGTTGGGAAAAGGCTAGGCAGATGATGATTTATTTATAATTTTCAAAAAAAGCAGCTTGGAACAAAATGTACTTAAAGAACTGCAGAGTAGGAGTCATTTGCCGGGGTCACGCACGTATCATAACGTCGCATCAATGACATTAAAACGAACCAACTAATTGCACGCAAATTGCGACGTGCACGAACTGAAGGAAAGATAGTGAGCCCTATGTCGGCGAGCAGCGCAGGCGGTAGTTTTCAAATTATTAATTATTATTTTATGTTGTTATATTTTTGTGTACACACACACACACACTTCGCCATTGTAGCGGCACTTTGTATTTTAGTATGTTAGTAAATAATTTAGTTGCTTACCTCAATACTGCAGCCACTAAGAGAGTTCCTCTCGTACGCCTTCAGGAGAATGGTAAAGAAGTTCGGCGGTAGTTCGGCGATGTCGTACATCTCCGTGACTCCGCCTGTGAAGTCCTCCATTGCTTCGCATGTTGAACCGCCCTTTAGAGACTCGTAGGAGCCGTGGAGTCTGGAATTAGACATGTTTTATTGGAAAAAATGTTTTAGAGACGAAATTTTTACCTTTATCGCGTCTTAACCAAAAGCGTAAAAACCGGATAGCCGCGACCGCGAGATCAGGTTCCTGAACAAAAAGTGACATAAATGGAAGCGACGGTTGGTTTTGATTAGGACGCGGTGTTAGTAAATAAAAGATCATTTTGCACCAACATTTTTATGGAGGGTAAAATTATTAGTAATCTAAAAAACCTTTACACACACTTGTGCCCACTTACCTAACATTATAAACAAAAAAAAAAACCACAAACCAAACTACCAAAAAAAACCCACATTTCTTATCAGTTTATCGGTTTCCTGTTGATTTAATTTTTCAATGTGGAGGCAACAATGACAATAAATGGGAAATACTATAATGCATAACAGTATTTTGAAATAACATCTATCTATATATTTGCCGTGCGTTAGTCTCGCAAAAACTCGAAAATGGCTTGACCGATTGTGATGAAACTTTGATAAGTTGATGCGTGCGCGCCGGAGAAAGTTGTGTGTTAATCCTGGTTATAAACTCTCTGTGTGCCAAATTTAATTCAAACCCGTTCGGCCGTTTGTGCGTGAAGAAGTAACAAACATACAAACACGCTCACAAACTTTCGCCTTTAAAATATTAGTGTGATATTGTATTGTCGTGTGGAGACATTGTGCTGAAGCTTCCACCAAGTAATCCTTTTGAATAATGAAACACAATGACAATATTCTTTTCATGATCGATTACTAATAACTCACTTGGCATAAGCCTTCTCTAGTAAAGCGCTCCAGAACTCGTTGTTCTCCGACGAGTGGAGGAACACGAGCTTTCCTCTGTAGGTCGGGAGACGGTCGTCTATGACGACGTCCACCCAGCGGCCGTATTGCCAGAAACTAGAAGAATAAAGAAATAATAATAATAATCATTTTATTTTAGAAATAAACATCCATAATTTGTTAGTAAAACATTAACCTTACATAACTCTGTTAGTAAACATGCAAGTTGGAATAATGAAAAAATAATGGACGAGCGGGCAATCAAAGTTCCCTGCAATGCCATTCAGGAGACTGTTCGAGCTGCCCCGGACCCTCTGCAGCAGCGACGCGGCACGCTTACGTCTGATCGCTGCGAGGCCATCAGTGTGCGCATCAGCAGACATGCCCGACGCACTGCAGAAGCGTGGAAGCCCCAGCAGCATCCTGAATGCATTGTTGTAATGAACTCGAAAAACATTGATGGCTATCTGCGTAAAACTTGTGCAGAGGCAGCACGTGTAAAATGTCTGACAATATGCTTTAAAAAGCGTTACTTTCACTTCACACGTGCAACAAGCAAACCTACGGACAAGCATGTTGCATCGGACCGCTAATGCTCTTCGTTCCCTTTCTACATCCAGATCATCTTTGATGCCCGCTGTTACAATATGGCCGTAATATTTAAATTGTTGAACACGACTTAAGATATTACCTGCTAGTTTATAGCAAACATGAAGTTTCTTAAGATTTACATGCATACAGGGTGGTAGGGGATATCGAGGTGCAACCGTGGAACCAGTACACGATTCTGAACACTATGTGTTGAAAAAAAAAAATTGCTGCTCCATACATTTTGCCCGCGTATGTATTTTATCGGACGATGTTCTTTTACGTCTCTAGTCATGGGTAGAACACTGTAAGAATTTAGAGACGGTAAAATAAATCATCCGTTATTTTTTCTATGAAACAGCCGATTCTATTTTGATAACCGAAGAAAAATTTCACATCCGAGAATCAGCACTTTCAAACGTCAAAATTACATAAGACAGTAATCCAAAACGTCCGCTCTTCATGAATGCCTGGATAATGATGGCTTACCGGAAATGGAAGACGCCGGCGTAATCTTCATCGAAGCTCTGGTCATCTGGCACTACTTGGAAGAACAATCTGAAACAGAAATTAAAATTATTTTAATAATTTCACATAATTCGGGGAGATGGGCAAATATACCTACCCCTAAGATGCCTACAGGACAGGTTTTTTTTATTGCTGTATTGACCCTCTCTTGACCTCGATTACGCCTGATGGAAAGCGACGGATGAGGTCTATGATCGAACGTACGTGCCCAGAAGATGCAGAAGGCACTGGAACTCCCACGCATATTAATGGAAGGCCCGTTTTATGAAGCACAATTCTAGAACCTTAAGTGTTTCCTAGAAATCTGGCAATTTTTATCATTTTATCCTTCCTGATATAGTTTCAACGACACCATATCTAGGAAAAACATTGAAATAAAATTTTATAGGCATATCAGTGATCAACGTCAGACTGCACGTATCATTATCCTGTTCCAACAAGTAGAGTAGGCGTGCTGTTAACTATAATAGTCATGTTTATAAATATTAAGTATGACGTTTGTTCAGCTGAAGGATTTATAGATAACATATCTAGCGTTTGGTAACTTCATTTATTTTCGTTGCTTATATATCTATTATTTAGTTTTTTTTAATTGTATTTTTGTAGTGTACAATAAAGTATATATCAATAAATAATACCTACAGGGTGGCGATTTAGCCACTTGCAGCCGTCATGGCGGCGATTTTACACGACATTCTAAACAACTTTCCCTATGAAAGTGTTTATTTGAAACTTTTTATATTATATGGCCACATTCTGAAAATGTCACCCGAATTATTAAGTCAGGCTATTATAACTGCTTACATTGACTGTATCATTCATTTCCAAGTATCAAAATTATTTATTCCTACTATACTCAGCGATATATTTTTTTTATTTGCTGCCTTTTTCTAAGTCGACTTTTATGAGCCAAAGCCTAAGTGGCATGATGCATAATTTAATCATTCCTAAACACGATTATTTTTTTAAAAAGGCTGTTCTTTTTTTAAATATTATGTGAAAATAGGGTTGGTGACCAATATCTCAAATAAACTCACTTTCTGTGCAGCGTAAGGTTGGCGACGGCGGCCAACAGCCAACAGTCGCCCAGCTCGCCCTGTTGCACGTCGAAGCGACTGTAACCCTCCACGAAGAGTTGAGGGTCGTCGCATATTTCCTGGAAAAACACAAAACATAATTATCAGCGGGGTAATTGGGTAACATTCATCGCGTTATTAACATACATTGTTGATCAGACAAAGGATGTGTTTTTTTTTCGGCCAAACTTGTACCGAGGTACAAATTACAAATGAAATTCCTTGCAATAAATTGTGATAGTAGCAGTATTTAAAATCCTCCAATATTCGATTGATTAAGAAATAAGAGAATGTAAAAATTCACTACCTCACATCGTAACTGCGTTCAACGAAACGTTCATAACAGCAGTGACAGCTGTCAAGTGTCAAACTATTCCAATTGTCAAAATATTCCGGTTCAGTCCGGTTGTTTTAAACTACAATATTGAATATTGTATATTATAGATGCATTTTATATTAATTAGTCTGTGATCACATCAGTCCTCATTCCCCAGCGAATACATTTCATCATCGATAAAACGATGGAGCCATTAATATAAAAATGGAATGGAATTGTACCATAGGAGGCATGGACCTCCTATCAGTGACGGTCATCGGTCTATAAAATGTTGTATGACAGTCCAAAGGACCTAAAATGTGTATTCGTTCGTTCTACATACCCATTCCATCTACTCTTTGATTCTACGATAAATACACGTTAAGTCTCTGGTATTCAAGGGCCTCTGCTCATCAACATTCAAACCGCCGTTTAGGTATTAAACAGTTGGTTTATAAATGTCAAACTCCTTAAGGAAAGAATAGCCAAATCAACAATTATGAAATCACACACGAAATAGCACTCCAAGAGATGGGAAACCAACGAACGAGCCGAGGAACCGAAGAAACGGAATGATGATAAGATGTTATTTATTGGTAAACAAAACAATTAAAAAAAATAGATAATTATCGGCCTTGGAGCACAGTCTTTTGGCCTTTCAGAAAGCTAACCAAACGCATACAATATCTGAATCAATTAATGTCTTTTTTAATTCTTATTCGCTAAATGTTAAACAAAAATAATGTTTTATATAACCAAAAAAACTTTTTTTAATACAATAATAAGATAATATTCAATATACTTTTAGGATAATTTCTTTATGTTACTTTTATAACATGAAGTAACGAAACGCATCATCGGAAAAATATAATATGAGATTGCCAAATTAATTCATGGGTTGCAAGTTATTAATATCTTTGAACGACAATTTCATGTGGTACAAATGTATAAATAAATCCAATATATTTTTTTTCAGAATCTGCAATTTTTTTCCTGTATTTCAGTACTTTTGTTCTTAAGGTACATTGTTTGGCCACAGTTGTATGAAAAAAGAAACACCTCCTTTTTCGAACATGTGAAGCAATTGATTAGCATTAACTAAAATACACCTGAGGGGTAATTCCCGTAATTTTAAGAACGCTCAGTCTGATCTCAGTCACAGTCTGTCGAAAATAGCTCTAATATCGCCAAAATTTTTGACAAATTTTTGGCATTGATTGTCGCTGAGATGAGATTGCTACTAGGTTTGTGTGTGGTCGTAAAAATCGACCGATCGATTTAATCGGTATAAATTTATTTGTTTCAGGGATTAAAAAACGAAAACGAAAAACAGTCAAGTGCGAGTCGGACTCGCGCACCGAGGGTTCCGTATTTGTAGGTACTGTATGTAACTACAAATTTACGGTTTTCTGATTTTTTCCTTTACTTGTGTTACAAGAAATCGCTTCTTGGCAAATTTCATGATTGTAGGTCAAGGGGAAGTACCCTTTAGGTTTTGATTCCCTTGCGAGTGTCAAAATATGCGGCATATACGGAACATAAACGCCCGTATCTTTTGATTGCCTTGTCTTAGAAGTTTGATTTTTAAACTGCTTCAAGGGATTTCAGTCCTGAGTATTTGATATTAATTTTAACTTGATAACTCCACGCGTTCCTGAGAAAAAGGGTCTTGACAGACGGACAACCAAGTGATCTTATAGGTTAATTTAATTTTTGGTATTTAAAAAAAAAAATATGCAAGGTTTTTACTCCATTCACTTTTTATACATTGTTTTTGTCATGGACGGTAAAAATAGTCAGCCAGTATATTTCGTATCGTATCTCTTTTACTATAATTTAATAAATAAATAAATATAAATAAATAACTCACCCCAGGTCTCAACCAAGTGATGGGTCTATCGAGTCTCTCCTTGTAGTAGAGACTGCGGTCTACTGCGGGAAACTCAGGGTCTTCGAACAGTCTGCGCTCGGCGACGCAGCGAGACCTGATCTCTTTGAAGTCCTGGTAGGTCGCCGGACCGAACGATGAAGGACGGGTCTCGCCTAGCTGTAAGGAAAATAGGTATAAATTATCTTTCAAGGAAATAATATAACATGACCACAGTCTGCCCAGATAAGACTGATACAGGAGCCTGGTCAAAAAGAGAAGATCCTTTATAATCATGGTCTTCACATGATCTGACCAAGATTTTGTCTGGACTTTAAAAGAGACTGTGACCTCTGAGTTTGTTTCGGCCTTTCTTCTTAGAATTATTGTCAGATAGCAAACGCCGACCTCATCTAGTTTAAAAAAAATATGATTGACGTGTAAAAGTGTTTGTGCAAACCTACTTACAGAAAATAAATCATTTATCATTATCAGAACCCAATCAAGATTCCCGATTACTGTTACCATTAGCCTGTATCATCCCACTGCTGGGCAAAGGCCTCTCCCCATGACTTCTAGCTCTTTCGATCCAGGGCTATTCCCGATTATCAAACTAGGCTGAAAACTAGCACTTTTTGAACGCCAACATTATATCAGACAGTCCCCCAAAGCGCCCGCCCTTCACCACTTCCTACTGCTTTAGATGGGGAGAAGATACTTCTTCTCCACAGTTGCGCTGCGCATTAGCGCAACAAACTCCCCCGCAGCACAACTGTCTGTTCAGTTAGAAGAATTTGATTCTTTAAAACAATAAGTTAAAAAAAAAATCACGCGTCCGAATTCGCAGACAAGAAGCTAGTAGAATATAATTTATTGTTGTTACAGATGGCTAAAAAAAAACAATCTGGTGAAAATTATAAGAGTATCATGTTGCACGTGATGTTCTGTAATTTCCTCCTACCCTGAGTTTATTTTCATGTTACTTATCAATGTGGGTCGCTTTTGCATATTACTATTGTTTCTGCTAACGACTCCAACTAAGTTTAATATGCTTGGGTTCACGGCAATAGTGCATGGTGTGGGCATCGACCTCTAGCTCGCAATTTCGACGCCCACAAACACAATCCATATCAACAAAAAGTAAGTATGAATTTATTTGTAAAACAGGAGTCAGTGATGGATGCCAGGTGACTGAGGTCTTCAGATAAGCTCTGATATGTAAAAAAAAAGCTATTGCATACGACAAACTTTAACTGAGTGCTTTGAATCGCAATTTGGTAAGACTAGCAGCGCTCCGCAGTTTCACCCGCATAAGTGTCCATCCCGTGGGCATATCGGGATAAAAAGTATTCTGTGTTATTATAATGTAGCTATATTACTGTAAAGTTTCATCACAAAAGTGATAAATCAATTTATCATTTCGGAATCTCGAAAAGATCGAAAAATTAAATGAAAGGAGCAGATGAAGGTGGAATGAAACAATAATTAACCTTCACTCGAGAAAAGCGTCTGATATCGGCTTAACGAAAATTCAACACTCCGGTTGAAAAATCGGGCATGAATGACTGAATGCAACATCTTGAAAATGAGATGATCATGTGCAAAGAAGTCAAGAAACGGAGACATAACGACTAAATAATGTTTAAGTTGAGCAGTAGAGATTATGATACACTTATATTGAAGGTTGTTTTTGGTTACGTGAAGAACGAAAATGGCGAAAGCTATACATATAAACATTCTCATATGTTGAGGTGCAAAAAAAATCTGGTACTTTTGGCAAGCTTTAGGTCTAACGCACACACTAGATTGTTTATTTTATTCATTCACGTACCGATACATAGTAACGTTGAAAGTAAATAAAAGAACCAGCAAAGCCATTATTACAATGGCAACAATGCAATTTCCAGATGCTAAGTAAGGATTCAATCGATTATTGAAAAGCATTCAATCGACGCACGATTCTTAAGTGGATAATTTTAGTAAGGGCCACTTCGAAAATGTAAAAGTTTCAACGATGTTTTGTTATCGTAGAGCAACTTTATACTAATTTATTGATTATATTCGGCACCCTACTCATGTGCCCTAATCGCGTAACACTCATCATCTGCCTAGCCTTTTCCCAACTATGTTGGGGTCGGCTTCCAGTCTAACCGGATGCAGCTGAATACCAGTATTTTACATGGAGCGACTGCCTATCTGACCTCCACAACCCAGTTACTGGGTAATACGATACCCCTTGGTAAGACTGGTTGTCAGACTTTCGGGCTGCTGACTACCCGTAACGACTGTCAAAGATCCACGAATGACAGCCGGGACCAACGGCTTTAATCACTCATAATCTATTTGACATTTTGAAGGATATTGATAATATTATCCGTTGCTTCCTAAATCGAAAAATTTGTCTGCTCAACAACGTACATAATGCAATTAATGTTGAACCGTAAAATAAAAGCCATTTCTACTGATAGTGTGTTACGCAATTACCGAGCAGATCAAATAAAATATACTTTGTACCCTTGTTTAATAGATAAGTATTTTAACCGACTTCCAAAAAGGAGGAGGTTTCTCCGATTTCTCCGTCAATTGTGGACCTATTTTAATTTATTTTTTTTGTTTGAAAGGGTATAGGTACTCTTGTGGTGGTCCCATTGCCATTAAGTTGGAATCTGATGAGAGGATCCCATGGAAATCGAGGGAAACCCTCAAATTTTATAAGCAAACCTATAGCGATTTGGGTATTTTTTATAGTAACTCGTGCATTTGCGTGCTCACCATTTGGTGAAATGGAACTGATGATGAAGATCACAGATGGCGACCGAAACTAGGTACCTACTCAATAATAAGTATTTCACGGGTTGCGATTCGATTACTTCAATGATTGCTAAGCAATTTATGCTCGTCACAATGCGAATGGTGAAATGGAGCTGATGGTGAAATACCAGGAGAACTCCTCAACAATTAACGTCCCTGCATCGGGAAAAGCAATATTTTGCAAAAGGCAATGAGCAAATTGACATTAGGCCATTGTAACTTAGATAAATTATAAACAGACCCACTAAAAGGCGAGAAATAAAAACCGACTTAAAAAAAAAAAACACTAAGTAGGTACAAAGTGAAAAATAACTTTAAAATCTGAAGTCGGTGTCAAAAAACGAAAATGCGGAACCAACGACACAGACTTCCAAAATTAAAGTTATTTTTCACTTTGTAGTGTTTTTTTTTTGGAATTCGTTTTTTTTTTGTTAAAAAGTTTTAGTTTACTTTGTCACAAAGAGAACAGGGTGTAAGGAGGATAAGGCAGTGAAGTAAATATGTATTATGTAAATAACCCTATAAATAAGACAGATTGAACTATAAATTATACAAAAGAGCTATTTTCTATAACTTTCTGGTAGCATTAAAAAAATTTTAGCGACGGCGACGTTATGTCCAAACTAGTTTTGACCCATTTGGCAAGATTCCCATTTACTGAAGGCTTTAGTGCGAGAAAAATAACAAGAATCAATTCTAAGCACTAACATAACGCTAAAGAAAGAAAAATCATTCAAAGAAATATCGATATGGATTTAGACCAACAAATTGCCAAAAGAGATCACAACGAAAGAGGAATCGTTTTAAAAGATATAATCGCTGATTTAGACAAACAAATAATTAAAAGAGATCACGAACCCAAAACACTTGTTCACCAGTAGGCATAAACATTTGACTTCCTTTGTAACTCGAAGGCATCCTCAGTCTGTACTCATGATGATGGTCTACAGACGAGAGCCTCTTCATAGGGGTACTTTCTCTACTAGCTTTAACATTACTCAGAGTAACTTTAGGTGATCCAATAACTTCCTTGGCGAAAATCATATTTCTGTTAGTAGCAGCATTGCTGTGTTCAACTGAATCAACTTTTTTAGAACTCATTGCTGGTTCGTTTACGTTCGATTCAGCAACAGGTTGCACAACTTTGGTAGCCCAAAAAGGTTTGTAAGAACTGTTTCTGCGAATGTTAGATTGTTGGTATGGGTAATCAGAAACTTTCGCCTTCTTGAAATCTTCGAATAATCTTTTGAAGAAACCATTTTCCTTGCCATTTTTCTCAGATTTTGGAGGTTTTTTCTCTGAACTTTTCTTGTTTCGTAAAATCCTTCCCGATTTTGGACATACTATGGAAACTGATCTCTTTTTCCAAGCTTCGGCTGCGTTGGTGACAACAGTGGTTGAATAAAAGGTATTCAGATATCCAACCTCTTCTTTGCTTAGCTTCACAAATGTGTCTTCAGCGACTTCATTAGCCATTTTCGTGTTCCTGTGTTCATGCGTTGGATTTTCGAAAGTAACTGATTTTAATGCAGCGATTTATTTAAATTGATGTTATTTGTTAACTAGGTTTCCAGTGTATTAGTGCAAGGTAGCCTGATTGCTGTAGAAGGATAATTAGACTAAAAGTAATGCTTTGTTGTTTGAATGTTAACTAAACTAGTGCGGTTTATGTGGAGATGAGAATTTTCCTATAACTATTGTTTTGAATCGGAAGCAGAATATAATTATATTTATATTTTATTTTTAAATACCATAACAGAAATGAGGCAAGTGTTATATTTAAATCATTTTCCCTCTCCTTTTTATACAGTTGATTAAATATTAATATTTTACGTTATATTAAAAAATATTATTTTGTACGAAAGAATAACCGTTACAAAACTTAGTTTAAAAAACATTGTTCTTAATGAAAGTGACAAAATAGTTGAAGACTAGATGTCGCGCGTCCTTGATAAAAATAACTATCGATTTTACTGCCGACTATAAATTATACAGGTATTCTATTCTTCACAAATATAGGTCTTACGTATATTATTCGATATAAACAACAGTTTCTTCAAAGATATATGCTAGAGAACAACAAACCAAAACTAGAGATACGAACTTTAACCCTGCAATAGTTAAATCAAGTATTTCGCACTAGTTTTTTCGCTTTATTCGCAAAGACTTTCAACAGATCTTAATTTTAAAAGATAGACATAAACACTTTGTTCACAAACTAAAAACGTTCACTACTACTATGGAATAATGACAATTAAAATTAAATATCCCGTGTCCACTTCATTACAGTATTAACTGAAAATATTGAGTGCCGGCAACAGACTGATAACACAGTATGTTAAATGCGTTGGTATAAGGGCAAACTAGTGTATATGTGTGAGTATGACGGAAACCCATAGAGACTTATTTTATTATGGTGGAAGCTATGGAACTTGTGGCGTATTGGAAGCGAAGCTATATCGGAAAATATTTGTTTGTGAAGAAAGCTTTTTATGTTTGAAAACCTTATGAAGGGTTTATTTGGTTTAAATGTTTTAAGTGCGTATTATGAGCGCGGTTATGTACGCAAATTATTTCAAATATTATGGAAGTATCTTATGTTTCGTTAACGAAATGTTGGATAAATGTTAAACGAACGATTTGACAAAATTAAATTTTACTTAGATTAAAATCTAATCAATACTGTTACAACTGCCCTATTGCTCTGCTATTATATTACTTACTTTATGGAGAGACTAAATAAAGCATTTCGTTTTAGTTATCTATTTGCGAAATTAAATACCACCAATACAGATATCTAATCAGCACTCGACATGATCATACAAACTACAACCACATTAGGATGTTCGACACTAAAAGCTGAACTAAGCTATTTTTAGCATTTCTAATTAGAACATTTAAGAACCTAACTTAGCTCCCTGAGGGACGCCACGTCATAGCTTAGGTGTGGTGTATGACAGACCGTTTTTTATCAACCCATCGGATCTACGGTGACATAAAAAGATAATTACTGTTTTGTAGTTCGGACAAAAGCCTTTTAACCTAATAGGGTTTAACAGGTATGGTGAACAGTATCGATAGCTTGACTAACTTCACTTGTTAGTTATCTGACTGGTGTTGTACATAGTAGTGTTTTCAGACAACCTGGACAGACAATTCGGTCGATTTACGCCGCGGAACAGGTTAGTCACTTTTTTTTTGGTTTTTTATAAACTTTTTATCGGAAGTTATTATTTAACATACCTCATGTTGACACAGTGATAAATTGACGAACACGATAAGATGCATATTTAGCAAATTCAGGGTGGTACTAGGTTATGCATAAGCTCATATCATCCTTCATAAGTATTGTGACAATTGTAAATGATACTTATGAATATGTGTATGATAACAGAGCGGATAAAATGATCTTCTTACTTTCCTATTGACTTGACAACGAACAATGCAAATTGTTGATTTGATGCAACCAACCTGATAAATCCAATTTCGATTTGAGTAGTAAATCTGTGCGTAACAGACACGTATATGACATTAAAAATGATCTCAATGTTTCGTAATGAGATATTGCGTACGCAACTACGTATAGGTGTTAAATCATGAAGTGCTTCACGCCCGTATTCTCCGAAGCAGTGGGCAGAATTTTGTATATAGTACACCTACATTTCACTTTTACTTAAGTTCAATGTAACAGAGGGCTATTGCCATCACTCTGGCACAAATCCAGACTCCCTAATTGCTACGGTGTAAATTCCTAATGGAAAAGCTGATAGCACTTTGCTCGACATGAGGATGAATACTTTCTGTCAAACGTCAGATCTACGAGGAAGTCATAGTGTATAAACTCGATTGAAATAATGTGTACTGTATTTGCGCATAATATACGAACAAGGGTTTTATTTCAAGTAAAATTATAAAAGCGTGTGACAAATATGAACTATTATTGTTGTTTCCTTTAAGCTATTGATAGCAATTATGCACTCGTTATTAACTCATAATGAAACTCAAAGCATTTATTTCAATTAAACCATTTACACTTTTGAATTGTCAAGAATTATTTTCGTTTCCGGCGAAGTGCCTATAACTTTATTATTGTAATCAGATATCGTTTTTAATATTACAATTTTAATTAAACTAACCAAATTAATCGCCAAATATTTCATCAACGGGTTATCAGCAATATTATTTTTATTTTTTCATACTGATTTTCCTCAATAAGCTATATGTATATCTATGTAGGCAAATTCCAATAACATGGTTCTTCTATTTTCAATATGTGAACACGAACGTCTAAATCGTTACGTGGGCAATAATAGTTTAACAACTAGAAACATCGTATTTATCAGTATTGTTGGTGGTTATTCTTTTGCGTACTGCAGTGCTATTCTGTAAAAATCACAACGTGATAACTCGGGTGAAGTGAGCTTAAAGTGAGCTATCATTAGTGTCAATCCTTAGCATTAGATGGAATGACAGCTCACTTCACCTAACTTCTCACGGTGAGAATCTTAACAGAATCGATCGGCTGTTATCTACTTATCTGTGGAATAGTTGCGGCTTTAATTTTGACAGTTCAACAACATTTATTGCGTTTTTTCGTTGTTGAACTGGCAAATTTTTCGAACATTTGAAGCAATGGATTAGCAATATCCTTCAAATTTATTCAGATTATGATTGATAGGGCAATCAAAAGCTCTTTGTTTCCAAAGTTTAAAGTTAATGTAGCCCAGAACACTGCGATGCTATTCAATCTCAGTTTGTGGGTAAGAAGTGCCATGTCTAATACAATTACGCTGAAAATACGTAATTAAGTAATTTGAACTGTTCATGTTGAAAAGCTAGATTTCAAAATTCTATGTATAATTACGCCAATGACCGCCACAATATTCAAAACAGAACATTTAGTGTGATCAATACGGGGGCGAAAGAGGTCGAATGTCTAGACTAGGGTGCTCCCCTATGTCTGGATACTGTCTACTGTCTCTAGATTTTGGACGCTTACAACGCATTACACATCTCGAGTGCCCCACGCTTCTTTTTATGTTTGTGTGTTTATAATAAGTAACAAACAAAGGTTAACAAAAGCAGATGAATGTCAAATAAGTCTGAAGAACAAAGAATCAATTTCTACTACAATTTGAACACAGGTTGTAATTAATTGATCAGGGATTATCAAATTCAGCTAATTAAACTTAACTGAAATTGAGTAAGGTACCGTGTGGTCTAAACCAACAAAAAAATTTCGTTGTTAGAATATTGTGGACGATATTATATCGACAATTATAAAAGCCTTTTAATGTCTTGTAAACCTAACGAGATGTCGACAAGCTTTTTCCATTACGCTTCATTTAAGTAATTTAGATTGAGGCGTATATCGTGTCAATTCAGTTACCTACGATTTGAAGTAAATACATGTATGACATATAATTCAATCGATTTATTAAGTTACCGTTCAGTTTTAGATGAAATGGGTAGATATGATCATGAATCATTAAACAATACATCTATATCTAGAACAATTATTTGATTAAAGAAAATACTAGCGTCAAAAACCTCATCAGTAGATGGTCAAACTATTTGCACCATTGAAAAAGGCGGATACAAAAGATACCTATGGAGAAAAATACAATAATCTTGGGCTACTGGCGTTGAATTTCGGAACTTTCACAACCCAAAAATGGTCCTGTTGGTATACATATATGAGATTGATTATCTAAATCCAACAAAGTTTAACCAATCGCTATGAAACTTGGCATATGTATGTACTTTTTCATAGTGAAGGTTTTTATAGTAAGTATATTTTTTCTACCTCCACGCAGACAAAAGCTAGAATAGTATAGACTAACACAGCAGTTCTCCAGATTAACTCTGATTTCACCACACGAAAGTATAACAAGCAATTTCAGAGCGTCATACTAGTTCAAACAATGTTTATATTTCGCGTCTACGATGAACCGAGCGTCTAATGTACATTTATTGGTAGCTTGCCAACGAACAAACCAACTAACTAGTATTCGTGCATGAAAATCGTCATTAAAATTCTCAGGAGCAGTTGAAATATGATGAAAAATATGTTTTTTATATAGCGTTGTTTGTAAACGGGGATATGTGTTCATGCTTCGTTTGCAAACTATTTTTCGTTTTAGTGAAATCTTGTGTTTACGATTTTTTTTATTGTTCTTTCTGTGCACACTTTTTTGGGAGTCACTGATGCAGAGTTGATAACAGGTGAAGTCTTTTAATCTTCAACCAACAAACGCACACTTTCTTTGAGGTAATTCCCTTCATGTTTCTATACTGTCTTGTTCTACTCGTATATTATTAATTATTATTATTATTATTATTCAGACTACAATGGTATAGCGTATGTCGTGTTATTCTAGTAGCGTTATCGTACTTCATCTTATTCAGACTTCCAAAGATATCTATCTCAATAGTCAGCACATTTTTAGGACTAGGAACAAACGATATCAATCCAATTTTTTTATTGCTGAATGGGCCTGCTCTTGACTTCGGTCACGCCTGATAGAAAGCGATGGATAAGGTCTATGATGGAACGAGCGTGCCCTGAAAAATGGTCAAATGTGGAAGGAAATACAGACGCTAGCAGAGAATTCCACACCGGCTGTGCGAATAATATACCAACTAAGTGTGGATCCAAAATCAAAATATTCTGTCGTTCAAGTCCCATTACAAATAATTTTCAATTATACTTTTCCACAAAAATAAATAAAAGTGCTACATGGCAGATCGTAAAAGCTGTGGTAATTTTGGCACATGTAATTACCATCAGTTGTACCCGGCTCCGCCGCCGTATGAGTGACTGGTACAGTCAACCGTGCGTAGATGATAACAGTTTCACCTTGAAACCGTTTTCATTTAGAAGTAGTAAGGGCGGTTTTTATTGTTCAAGTGTTACTACTGACGTGTAATTGACAGCACATGTGACTGGTATATTGGGACAAACACACTTCGTGTTATGTTACTAGTGATTGATGAATGTTAGTAGTGGACACTACGAGTGGTATTTATGACGCACTAGCTGTTGATATGGCTAGGTTATTGTGCTCTACTATGCAGGAATAATGATGTTGATTTTGGATAAGGGATAGAAGTTTAGTTATCCAAGGTTTAGTAAAAGTTATTTCGGATTTAGTGTTAAGAAATGGTTTGGCTGAAATACAAGATTTCTTAGATAAAAGTAACGACAATGAGGCCTTAAGCTTCTCAGCCCTAACGATAAATTTATAACACACTAGCTGACCCGGCGAATTAAAAACTCATTCGGTATATCAACGTCTCTAAGGATATATATTAAGGCCTCACTATAAACGAACCTTATTGACACTGAATAAACACATAGAAGACTATTTCAGGTAGGGTACGTAGGTTTCAGACTGTCCATTCAGTCCCTCATATTCTATACAAAATAAGCTTGTCATTGTGAATCAATGAACTACGCATAGCGTTAGAATCGATTGTTAGTTCCGAGAAACTAACGTTTACCTATTGATTGTAAGATTGTATTTGCACGTCACACTGAACCGCATCTGGGTTGTAATCGTAGAGCAATTTATGAATGACGGTGTTCAAGCGAGTACACATTTTTATTTAATGACGATATGAACATTACCATCTTTGAAGGCAACAATTGACTGGCTATGTATCTCAGGGTGAGTCCCGTGTAAATTGAATAAACTTTGATCTCCTTATTTGCTTTAATGTAGGTATTTGATTTCTTGAAAGATTATACGTTTCATAATGTCGAGTGAATAATAATATAATACTCTAACATAAGGGCATGGTGATAACATTATCTTTTATCAAGTTCAATGTACCTTATCTAGCTTGTAAACAATAACAATATGTTTCGTATACATACATAATCACTGATCGCAATAGGCTTTGCCAAATTAGGTCCCTTTATCCCATCCTAATTTCCGCACTGAGCCACTGAGCTCAGCAGGGAACATTATATGCTGATTGTGCTTATGTGACCTAATTTGTAATTTGGTTATAAATAATAGAGATTTTTCTTCTGGCGATATGTATGATTTTACTAAGTTATTTTGACGGGCTTGCGACTAGCTACGCTTGTAACTAAATTTAAAAAAATAATTAAGGCTATTGAATAATATTTGTCTCCATTTATGACTCATGCCACGGGTTGACCTGTAATATTTGGCGGTCTTCAATTCCCAAATCGATCAATCTTATTTTTATTTTTCGTTAGCCTGTTTGTGTCCCACTGCTGGGCATAGGCCTACCCTTTTTCCTTCCAAACCTCCCTGTCATGTGCGATATCTGGCCATGTTGGCCCTGTAAGCCTTATCAGATCGTCACACCACCTTCGCCGTGGTCTACCTCGATGGCGTGTTCTCCCTCAAGCATTCAGTGAGCGACGGTCATTACCCATCTCTTCGGGTGCATTCGCGCAACGTTGCCAGATCACTCCCACTTCAGCCTGGCTGTTTTTTCTCCAACATCCACTATTTGAGTTATGGAGCGCAGGGTGGTGTTTCTGACTCGGTTTGTGCGCTGGACACCTGTTATGCTGAGCTCCATTGTCCGTTTGCAAATCTTGAGTTTAGACTTCTGTTTTTCAGTAAGTGACCAACTTGGTGCAACGTAGGTTAGGACGGGCAGGATCGATCGATCTATTTATAATTAATAGTTGACATAAGATCACCTGACAAAATGATTGATTTGACCTACAATGACATCAGTTTATCCATCGGAAAACAGAACAGTCAATATTCAATTTCGATCAATGCGGGCTTGTAAACGAATTACAGCAACGGAGATATTAGTAATTTATGATGTATGCAGATTTCTTCATCGAAGTTTGGCAGTCAATATTTATTTATTTCTGAGCAATGAATAATATGAATATTGTGAAATAATGGGCCAACAACCTATAATTTGTGCCTGCTTGAAATCATTATCGTTGTGTGAATGTTACTTCTTAACTCTCTACTCTAACGTTTTTAAAGACTGATAATTATATTTAATTTTGTAGCATTAACTACTTCGAAAGTATTCTTCTGCTGTCGGTGATTTGTCAACGCCTCTTTCATGTTGGAAATCTTTGGCTGGTGAAACCATTTCATATATTCGTACCTACTTCATTCGACCGTGAACTAGTACAATCAAGAACCATTTAATTAGCAATAATTAGTGATTCAGCTCGTACAAATGTGTACTCGACATGCTATTCAATGTTCGGAATTTCATTGTGAGAAAACTTTTATAGAATATAATGCTATTTTCCTCTTTATGGTTATACAGCTTTTGAATTTTGGCAAAGATAGCAGAAAAAGTCACGTTACACTGGTTCTGCTGCTACATTAGCTTCCTTCAGAGTTACTTCTGTATTGTTATTTTCTTCGGTTGTATCTTTAACATCATGTTCTATTCCTTCTTTGTGAAATTTCTTCTTCTTCCATCAACATATCTTTATTACCACATTCTAGAGGCAACTTGAAAACTGTAACCCGACCCGACACAACGGAGTCAAGATACACTAGATACTGAGCTACGCATGTAGGTATAACAGATCAAATGATAAGCCGGAGCTCTAAATTGGACAATTGCAAGTCTAGAAAGGTCATGTGAAAATTAACTACTTGTCTTCAGTCCGTATAGATGAGGATAAACAAGATAAGACATGACGCGAAAGCGAAGTGTTTAGATTTAGATGACGCTTGTAAGAATACTAGAGAGTTCATCCATACTAATATTATAAATTCGAAAGTAACTCTGTCTGTCTGTCTGTTACCTTTTCACGCCTAAACTACTGAACGGATTTCGATAAAATTTGGCAGAGAGATAGATTGCATCCCGGGGAAGGACATAGGATAGTTTTTATCGACATACCTCGCTGGCGAAGCCGCGGGCGGAAGCTAGTAATCTATATAAATAAAAATGCAATGCTGTTCATTGGTAAGCGCATCACTTGAGATCGACTTGACCGATTTGGCTATCATTTGTTCTAAAATTTTAATTCTTTAAAATTTAAAAATTTTATTCCGATATTTCCACGGGACCGTCGACGGGAAACTTATGCGGGTGAAACCGCGGGGCGCAGTTAGTATGGAAATAAAAATTGGAAAAGTTTCTCGTAAAATTTTCAAATTCGGGAAAAACTAAACGTGATTTTTCTATAAGATTTTTGTAGGATTTGTTGAAAATTGGACTGGACGTCAGTTGGGTCAGCTAGTAGTGAATGAAAATAGGAGTTTGTTTCCAACAATCATCGTCCTGACTCCTCACAAAATATCGAGGATATGATTTGATGTTGGTCTGATATCTAAAGCATGTGTTCAGAAGCCATGCAGTAGATTTTTGCGGAGACCATTTATTATGTTATTTATAATACATGGAAATTCTAGATAACAGTGAAATACAAAGTAATTTTACTGCATTGGTTCTAGTATTAGTATTCCTAGTGTCGAATTAGTTGAAATACACTACAGTTCCTTTGTAGTTTATGGGTGCCACATCCTGTGAGCGTTAAAATAAATTTCACGGCCTATTTTTGGAATTGGCGCCCCCCACTTGACTCACCAGTCACCGATCGTAAGTTCGTAGCGCACCCACAGTTAATATACAAACAGCACCACTCCAATTTAAACGTTCTATTGAAGATTTCCTTCCGTCAAATTCTTGGCATGAGGAAAAAGTTGTTTAGTTTTCTTTGTCTCTTCAAATATTTTTTTTTGGGATTGGCCCACATCCATCTTTAATTGTTGTCTTGGATTTTACTCATTGCTACTATTTTCTGAATTTATCATTTCATTAGTTGTTGCTGTGCTCCACCTCCTATCCTGCCTTCAGTGCTCTAAAACATGCAGCTAAAACACTGCGCTGCCACAGACAACGCCGTTTTCATAACTGTCGTAGGAGCGACACGAAGAACAAGATGTTGCTGTTTCAAGTTCACATACATAACCACTGCATATTGTATTAATAGGTTTTTATTGAAATTCCCTTACTTTCTTTCCTCCAGATCTCATTAATTAATGAATAGCCGTGGGAGGCCGTTAAAGAGGTTGTAGCGGTATCTACAACGCCACATGTGAACAACGCGTCATACTGACGTCACGCAAAATCCTGCATCTCGCAAGCAGAGTTTAACGCGCAACTAGCATGGATACAACTGCCCGAAATGAATCTTCGGGCAGTTGCCCGCCAGACACAACACCCGTCTGGTCGGAGGATCCTCCCTTTTCTATAGAGAATGAGTGAACTACACCCTGTTCCACATACCTCTATAAGGTTCAGTGCAATAATTGGTCTGCACAGTACGTTGGTTCTATTAGAGATATAGCGTATTATTACCCTCCTTACTTGAGAATATTATCACGGAGATTTCATTCAAATTATTAGGCATGCCATTCAATACGTGTAACGCTTGAAATAATGAAACGAACCTAGAATGGCACGTATCAGCACTACAGTGTTAATTAACTCGAAATTGGCAACTTTTTGCTCTTCATAATCCAAGTGATTCCGTCAATTTTTGACATGTTGTTACAACTTCTAGTTTGATGAATAATATCTGTAATTGCTAGGCAGATGATGATGATTCTTAGTTCGCGGTGTGAACCAAACTCTGCAAACTCGCGGTAGCTAAGCTACATGAGCGAAGTAGTGTGGCCTGCTATAAGTCGGAAGTACCTATGATCACTTTCGGAATTTTTGAAGTCAGGGTCAGTACGGATACGGATCCACACAGTGCGAGGCTTAAAACGTTCGAGTTCAACGACTATTTCTGCAGTAGCTACTGCGGGGGTAATTGCGTTACGCAATTACCCCCGTAATTGCGTAACACACTATCAGTAGCAATTTTTTTCATTTTTTTGACAGTTAAACAACATTCATTGCGTTATTTACGTTGTAAAGCAGACAATTTTTTGGAATATATAAAGCAATGGATTTGCAAAATCCTTCAAACTGATTCAGATTAAGATTGATAGCGTTACGTACCTAATGTTAATTAGGTGCTGACCCTGGGCATTAAACAATAGACTGTGTAGGGGGTCGAAAGTGGACGAGGTATGCCTATCCTTTGTATGAAAATTCAGTCTCGCGCCCTGGGGGTCGAGACTATGTTTAAGGGTTGAGAGGAAACAAATAGACAAATACTTTTTTAGGGGTCGAGGTGAGGAGGTCTAGAGTGGGCTAAACGGGTATTACCAACATAATAAATTACCTATACACTGTCATTGATGCGAATTATCACCGGAAACAAAACAAGTTCCTCACTTCACTATGGTTTAGACGTGATTCACACATAACTGGTTTACGTCTGCACCTAATAAAAATCTACTTGTCGGTTGTATAAGACTCATAAAATGACGCGCAAATATGGTGGTAAGAATGTACAAGGTTCTAAAGGAGTATGCAAAGATCGTGGCGTAATGGCGTTTTATACCAAGTTTATGCCGAAAGAAATGTTGGCAAATTATATGTTGGACTAGCTTCCGCCCGCGGCTTCGCCCGCGAGGTATATCGATAAAAACTATCCTATGTCCTTCACTCCTTCCCCGGGATGCAATCTATCTCTCTGCCAAATTTTATCGAAATCCGTTCAGTGGTTTAAGCGTGAAAAGGTAACATACAGACAGACAGACAGAGTTACTTTCGAATTTATAATATTAGTATGGAAGTATGGATTATTGGCCCAACATATCTCATTGGTCAATGAAGGCTTGTCATAAGTCTTGATGTGTAACATAATGCGTGTTTTCTTTCTATACTATTCTTATGTAATACAGTATAAGAGCTGGAAGGCTGTAGCTTCTTTACAATGAAGGAACAAGCATTGACCACCCCGGCCCTGGTCCAAGCCATGGTCCGGGGCGAGAGGGAGTGGGAGGCAGTCACCTCCTTCTGCGAAGCAGTCATGCTAGCGAAGGAGGTGGCGGGATGGGCGAGGGAGAGAGCGGAGAGAGCCGCCCGTCCCAGCCGCCGCGGTAGACGCTCCGGGCGTCGGGAGCCGCGTGACGACTCCCGGCCACCGTAGGCGCGGGCCTGCGGACGGCGAGTAATGGGTAGCTCGCCGTCCGATCAGGACCAGGCCCGTGCCGGACGGCGCGTATGTGTTCCACGCGCGCCTCAAAGAGATGTCAGCAGACAAGGAGGGGCCCGTCAGGGCCGAAGCCTGCCGGGGCAGCGGGATTGTCCGAAAGGGTTACCGCTGCCCCGGAACATTAAGGGCTAAGGAAGGAACACGGATGGGTTTTAGTCAGTAAGAGCCTGACACTCCCTTCCGCTCCACCCAGAGCGGGAGGGGTCATTTGATGATTTCCCATCCTAAAAAAAAAAAAAAAAAAAGCATTGACCACTGTGTTTTGGCTGTATTAGGCCATTTGTTTACAATGTTTACCACACCATAAGCCAGTTGCCTCATAAAGGGCTTTGAAGGTCCGTGGCACATCTACCTACCTGTTCGCCATTTTGATTATTATTTT
Source organism: Gortyna flavago (assembly GCA_963669345.1). NCBI lineage: Eukaryota > Metazoa > Arthropoda > Insecta > Lepidoptera > Noctuidae > Gortyna > Gortyna flavago. Next base: position 8,398,975 of record OY770150.1, on the reverse strand, counting down.
TCAAAATGGCGGCCACGCATGAAACCTATTTATATCAATAGTGGACATCAGCGCAATTTTTTTTTAAATGGCGGGCCGTTATGTGTTCCAGGCTCCATATAAAAATCTTCATTCCCTTAACTAAGAGAGTACATATGGTCTACAAGGGTCATCATTGCTAATTTGGTGCTTGCCAAGTTTGGAACTTGGTACTTACCAAATGTTTTGTAAGAAATGCTTCATCTCACAAGTCAATAAACTGCGTAGGTGGATGACTGATCTTTTTTGTTGAATCCCACACTAAAATATTATGAGTAAAGATAATTTTGGAGTACATGCACCTTGTGAGTAATCAATTCAGATTGTAAGATAGCCTTGTAGATATAGACAGTTTTCTTTAAAGTTAAAATTATACTATAGATTAAATCTTAAGGATGAAAATGGATGGATGGACAAATAGATTGTCCATCCATTTACTCTAACAAAACTCAAATCCCTACTGCTTGTTCCAGGATTTCCCAGGTTTGACAAAAACATATAGTTTGGAATCATTAATGACAAATAATGACACCTACCACTTTATAATTCTTAATGCTTGGCAAGAACCTCTTCTGTTCCACCTCCTTCTTCTGGAAAACCTCGTTGATGATGTTGCCTATGGCCTGGGCGCCATATTGCATGAGCGCCTGGCCTCCTTGGTTGAGTAGCTGCTTTCCCGCGCCTGACAGCATGGCACCGAAGTCAACGCCGCCATTTTGACCCGCCATAGCGAGGTCTCACTCACACAAACTACTCTCTATTTTATTGTTTTTGTCACTTTGCTAGGACATTTTAGGGGTGGCTGTGTGGAAAGTTGGAGTAGATTATTTTACTGTGCTGTGTTTGTACACACGAAGTTACATACAGAATACGAAGTTGTGTTTGTATAGACTCAGAACTGGGAAAAGTATCTCTTAAATTAGAATCTATCTCCATACTGCTGAATATTCATGGACTTGCAAGTGTAAAACCTTCATGTTCAATAATGACGAACCACATTGTAAATAAGAAAACAAATGAAAAATCTAAGTAATAGCTGTCACAACTGCTGTTGTTTTCAAATCAATTAAAACTAAACAAAACTTAAATACCTGCTGTGTTAATAACTCAAATAACTGTAATAGACTACTGTTAATTAAAATAGTACTAAAACAACCATTTTCCTCTTCATACACCTGAGTTATTGAACAAATACCAATAAAATTAACCCAGAAAATTAATTTTAATAAAAAACTACACTAACATAACAAACTTCCACAGAGCACAATCACAAGTCACAACATTCAATAATTAAAAACCAATGGCACTGGACACAGTCATTCATCCTAATGTGTGAACACAATACTGAGTAGGAAACTGCATGAAGGCCACCATGGACATGATTACAATGTTTTTTAATGATGTCATCTGTAGAGGCATGCTAATTAAAGTACATCACAGTTTTTTCTTGTAAAGATAATTGAGCATGGAGTAGAATTTACATTTAAGATGTTTTATTTTCAATTCTTTTCATAATATTACTACAGCATAAATAACAATGTTGTTCTCTAATACACAGAGGTTGTAGATTTTGTAAATTCAGCTGTTTTTCTATCAATACAAGAGGAAGACCACAGTAAAAAATAATGTTTTAAATATAGATTGCTTATCAAGTTAGTTTAGATTTTGTTAGTTAAATTTTCTGACAATAACTCAACAAATCATAAAGTTTCAAGTCATCTGGACAAACTTTTTATATACTCTTAATTGAAAAATTTATATTCTAATCATTTGAATTGAATTGATTATTCTGGTATTAACAAACCAGTTTTAACAAAAGGTTGCTCTATTGGACTGGATTAACCCTATAGCAATAATAGTATTGTGTAAATCATATTTTCTAGACTTGACACTGTTTTCTACGCAGCATGGTCACATTTTAGCTCTGTAAAACAGTAATTTTAAAAGAATAATATAACCTCTATGCAGTTTCTACAATGACAACGTATATAGATCACATTCCGAGACAAACCGGCAGCGAAAATACTACGGTAGCTGGATCAGAAGCAAATTATAATGTAGGTCAATAATGCACTTTCGAAGTTGTAATAAAAATCTACACAGCTATTTTACATCGCTACACTATGTTTTTCGGCACTTTTAGGGCAAGGCAAATACACGTTGTTACATCAAAAATAGGTGAGGTCATCAAAAAGCCGAAGTTCACTGAAAAATCGTAAGAATCTACGAAGGAATGTTCCACATCAAGATCATAGCAAATATCACACAAACAAATACTAAATCGAAAAACGAATAAGCACACAGCACAGTAACATATTCTACTATATATTCCACAAGGAATCGACGTAATTTTATATCAAAATTTTAATAAAATAAGTTTTAAAATCAGAGAACAACCGTACCCAAAACTGTCTCACGGAAACTGACAGAAACATAACCGACTAAATAAAGGAGCTTTTATCTACGCGGGAGATGGAATAAAGTCGTGACCTTTTGAACTTGGTCGCATAACCGGCAAGATTATTGCCAGCGCAGAGCCTGACGTCACCCGCTAAAATGGAGGAGACTGAGGAGAGAATCGCATCGATCGATTTTTTGCTTAGTTATCCACTGTTTACATGTTTGAGTTTCTGTTTATTTATCGTAAATGAATCTTTTGAAACTTCAATTATAAAAGGTAACAGGATAAAATACGCTGGACAGCATGGTGTCTTGTAACACTGCTGGTTGTAACGAGTTTCTGCATTATAATGTAGTCTGTGGCAATGACCTTGACAAAGAAAATGTTTTTTCCGTTTTTCTATTCAAATTAATTTTATTATAAAAATATTTTAGTTATTTATGTACAGTTGTTTATATAGCTGTTAGTATAAAGTAAAGATAAAACATTACTCGATGAATTTACGTGACTTATTTGCATTTTCACATGCCAGGGCCGGATTAAGGAAATAATACTATGGTGCAATAGCACTTGGCGTCATTTTGGACAGTAGTCAACATTACTCATTGCTTTGGTTCAAATTAACTTACAAAAGCAATGCCATGTTTTACAACGCCCGCAAAATCTCTAGGGGTAAGCAGTATTATCAGGCATACTTTTACTTTAATGTCTTGACTACGGAAGTATTTTTTTACCCTTTGTATGTCTTCGTCTACAAAGGACATTATATATGAATATAATCCAATGAAATCACTGTCTTGTTCAATGACGTAGGTAATATTACGTAAAACTAACACAACAATCTCTCCCCAGGATTGCTCTTTTATGTTCCGTAAGTAAATAACGTTTTCTGGCTAGGTAACATGGGAAATGCATTTCGTAAAATGTACCTAGTCCATTCTACTAAAATTGGTACACTTGTATTAACACGAACACGTTGTTATTGATTTTCGATCCTTTTTTTTTTTTTTTTTTTTTTTTTTTTTTTTAAGGATGGGAAATCATCCAATGACCCCTCCCGCTCTGGGTGGAGCGGAAGGGAGTGTCAGACTCTTACTGACTAAAACCCATCCGTGTTCCTTCCTTAGCCCTTTATGTTCCGGGGCAGCGGTAACCCTTTCGGACAATCCCGCTGCCCCGGCAGGCTTCGGCCCTAACGGGCCCCTCCGTGTCTGCTGACAGCTCTTTGAGGCGCGCGTGGAACACATACGCGCCGTCCGGCACGGGCCTGGTCCTGATCGGACGGCGAGCTACCCATTACTCGCCGTCCGCAGGCCCGCGCCTATTTTCGATCCTTTGTTTATTGTTAGGTATTGTGTTTTTAGTTCTCTCGTTTAACTAAGAGCTGAATAATAACAATTACTAATCAGGAAACCTGTTTGCAAAACAGTTTTCTTCATTTCCTGAAGCTTAATTAATTAGTATAAAACGTATCTGGAAGTGCACACTATTTCACATTTCTGGTACATAAGTGATAGAAGTTTCTTTCTTGTATAAACATTTGGTCCAGTCAGGGGGATCATGCTTAATACATTACTAACTGTTTAAATCTAGAACACGTCGTTATATATCACCGTGACTATCAGCATATTCTGTAAAATCTCACCCTAAAACTTAGGTGAAGTGAGCTTGAAGTGAGCTGTCAATGCCTAGCGTCAGGTGGTTTGAGGTGGGATGACAGTTTACTTCAAGCTCACTTCACATACGTTTTCACGGTAAGATTTTTACAGAATAGAACGGCCCTACCTTCAATTGTTATTTATAATGATACAGATTTTGAAACCACAAAAGTGGGTTTATTTTTCATGTGAAAGCTTGACGATTCCTATTTTAAGAACATAATGAGTCAGTGGGAGTTTTGTTATTACCAAATCTTTAATAGAGTAGAATCTTGAGATCAGAAACAAACGAATTGTGTCATTATGGGCGATATCCTGTCAATATGTAGGTACTCGACGGACTCTAGAAGTAAGACAGAAATTACACTTCTGTTTGTCTACTGGGCGGTTGGGCGTGAAGGTTATCTCATGAGAACCAATTATCTTGATTACACCGGTAATTTATCTGCTATGTTTTAAAGTCTCTTTGTAGACCGAAATGGAAATACTACCGCCATTTTGCCTTGACAGACCAGTTTTCAATTATGGCAAGAAATTACTAACTAAAATGTCCAAAACTTGTTGCATTACAGTGCTAATTATCTTCGTCTGACACGAGTACGAGTTTTAAGTTAAACTTACAAGTTATTATCATATCATGGATGTCGGGTTGTGTCCCGAAATCTAATATTTTGCCATTATAGATGTTATACGCATTACATTCAAATTCATACTTAGCCTAGATTTCCAAGGTCCTAGTTTCCCTTAGACATAAACAGAAAATTTTGGCACCAAACCAGCTTCTCCATAGGTTTCCTATAATAACCGGCACAAGGCCACCATGGCCGCTTTTCTGAACTATGTGCAGCCATTAAACAATTGCTGACGTGTTCGTCCATAATGGAGACAATCAATAAAGACTAGTAAAGGATGCTGTGGCCGCAAAAAGACCGAAAATTGACCAACAGCCTTGAACTGCGATGACGGAATTGAAGTAAACGGATAATTAATTATGGTGTTAAGTCTACTTGTGTTAGAGTCCGGTTTTAAAATCATGTGGGTGGCTGTAGGTAATCATGTTTTGAGTGTATTCACTTCTATTCTGACATGATATTGACGCGAAAAAATTAAATATAAATACAAAGGATTTAGGACTGAATTTGACAGTAATGAGTACCTAGGTACTATCCGGATAAGATTGCTTTGGCTAGTAAGAAACTTGAATATAAAGTTAGCCTGTGCAACCAATCAGACCAGGCGTGGCCGGGTAATTGCGTACTACAATAGCAGTAGGAATTGCTTTCATTTTGACAGCTCCAACAACATTTATTGCGTTATTCACGTTGTAGAGCACACCAATTTTTCGAACATATGAAGCAATGGATTAGTAATATCCTTCAAAATTATTTAGATTGTGATTGATAGTACGTTACGCAATTAGGGTGCTGTTTTGCATTTGGAAAGGCAATAACCATATAAAAACATTTACGAAGAAGATCTCTTTATATAGAGATCTTCTTCGTAAATGTATAGAGACTTATGACCCCTCCCGCTCTGGGTGGAGTGGAAGGGAGTGTCAGACTCTTACTGACTAAAACCCATCCGTGTTCCTTCCTTAGCCCTTTATGTTCCGGGGTAGCGGTAACCCATTCGGACAATCCCGCTGAAGTATTATACTTGCGTTTATGATATTCAAAGCTTTATAAAACCAATGTGCAATGTGGGAGGTTTTAAATCAGGTAAGTAAGTATAGCAAGATTCACTGTAAATCTGTTTCGTTTTCTAGACTAAAACAAACAAAGCTAAAAGCATTTTAACGAATGCTTAAGTATCTCGGAATCGGAAGGCGATGAAATTCGGCAATTTAGAGTAGAATTTATACATAGTTTGAAGTTTGAATATACTTTACTGAAGAAATAGTTAGATATACCCGTCTTCTGGTTCAATAATTGATGTTTTATGGGCTTCTAATAGTCCTAGTGGATGATCGCTTTGAACAAAATGCTGCGGTTAGGTGGAAATTGTAAAAAAATCATCATTATTTAATTCAGTATTTCAGTTTAGCCATAAACTGTGACTGTTACTTGCTTGAACAGATAAAAAACTTGTTTAAAACACAGTGAGCCCAAATTACGTATTTCCCACGGTTAGTAGATAGGTCTACAACACCGCGGTTTGTTAACGAGGCACCCACCAGAACAGACTTGAGTTAAAAATAAATTCCCTTTTTCTTTTTATTTTACTAGTCGCATTCTTAACGACTGATGTCAGGAGCCCTGCGCATTGATTGGTATATGTACGTCAGAGGAATATTTCTATTAAGCCAGTCGTTAGGTACCTTTGTACCTTACGACTGGCTTTTTAATAGAAATCTTTAATAATTTTGGAATATCAGCAAAAATGAATGCTGATATAATAGCAAAGGCATATATCAGCATTCTTTTTGCTGATATTCCTTTTTGTCAAGCTAGCTATGCAATGGGCTCCTCACGGAGTCCAGCTCGTTTATTGTTGTGAAAGTTCTTCTTTCTTAGGCATCAGAGGCTTTGCATACCGTGTTCTAAAGCAGTATTTCTCAGGTCTTGGCTTAAAGTGCTTTATCCCTTCTGAATCCCAACTCAATCTGACGAAGATGCCCAAATTCGACCTAATTCACGGAAATATTTTGACCAGTAATTACTTATCGCTTGTGCTATTTACCAAATTATGTAGTCGTCCTACCTTAATATTATGTCACGCGTCCCTGACATAAAAAATCGTGATAAGTTAAATACGAACTGCTTCTATAAACAACTTTAAGTTCACTTGTTTTATTGAATACAAAACTAGTTCTGCTGTACGACCTGCGTAAGGACTTGTTTCGCCAGATATTGCTTGTACCTAGGTAGAAAGCCTATTTGTATAAGCTGTCTGCTTTAACTTTTAGTTATTTGAGAGAAGGTCTCTCAAATAACTAAAAGTGCACCCTCTTCAGTTCTTTGAGAAAAGGCTCAAACGTGTATAAAACTCGTTTCAGTACTCGAAAAAGCAACTGTCCTTTATTTTTTGTAACTCCAGTTAGGTTTATTAACCCTGAAAGATTTTTCGGTGCAAAAATACAGTGTTTATTTATGAAGCAGTTTGTATATCAAAATGTAATGGACTATAAGTGTATTGTTTTATCAAAAACTATAGTATACATATTCTATATTAACATGTTAAACATATATTACGAATATATTTTATTTAAGCAGTTTGTTGACTGTTGACCTCGTGAGAAAGTGACTGAACGGCCTTCGAGGTCTTGAGAGAGATACGGTGTGAGAAACATGAATATTGAGAACAATATGATAAATTATATTATGCGTTATAATAAACAATATCAGGTCATGACTACAAACGACATAGACCCGTTAGATGGAGACGGAATGATAAGATACGATATTTTGACGATATGTTCCAGTAGGGTAATGTAATAGGGACATAGATAATATATGGAGCAGCGACCTATAGATACCTAAAACATAACATTAAGAATAGGCAGAAAAGAATCTTAAGCTCGAATAAGAAGAAGTATAAAATAAGAAGTCGCTTCTAAGTGCGGGCTTTATAATTTATTATAAGGAAAACTTTTCGAAAAACTTATGCTGCTAAACTGGAATTTCCAAATGAAATTACCCGATTTATTGCGAATTAGAAGTGTATCACCAAATAAAAAAAATTGGAGTAAGAACATGACTAAACAGGCGTGGGAGCTTATCGATGATAAAGGAGTCAACGGCGCTAAAATTATCTACGTCACAAAATGATTCAGTTTTTAATGTCCGAACAAACCCGTGTTAGTCACAGAATCTGCGTAAAGTATAATGAATGTTTGCACATGATATCACAACGATCGTAAGACTAACGTTAATGAGTAATTAGAGTCATTATTTGTTCCTATTAGCAATCGAGAAACAATCAACAATTTGTAAAGTTTGGCAGAAATTGAACTAAGATTATACTTACATCAGTAACTTCCACTGTATGCTTGGAAACAAAAAGAATATGATCATAATTTTTGGTAAGATTTTTTCTCTGCTCGAATCAGAGTTGTGAATAAAACATGTTTTTGTTCCAATGACCCGGTAAAGGACGAATACCGAAATAGCCTGATGTTTCAATACCATTTAAGGACCACTATTAAAAATTTGGCGGTTTTGGCGATGCCAAAAGTTATAAAATCTTTAATTATATGGATGAGACACTTATTATTATTATAGATTACGTTTAAGAGCACCACTTTATAAATATCTGGTGGCTTTATTTCAGAAATTATTGAATCCAAAATTTTATGGACAAAGCTAAAGACATTTATTAAATATTTCTCGAGTGATTGAAATAAGAAAGCTCGCGTGTTCATAATAATTTAATATTTGACAGATCTTTACGAAGTCAAGGTTTCCTTGAAGGTCTAATTCAACACGTCCTGCTTTGGCTAGTCCAAGGTGATTTCGTGAACTCTGTGTGACTTTCAAGACAACAAAGCGTAGCATAATTAGCATCGGGAGAAACTAATGAGTTGTTTCCATTAGATATTCCATTGAAATATTAGTCTTGTTTACCAGAAAGCCATTTATTTTATTAAGTTACTTTGTGAGACAATTCAGACAAACAGTTATAGCATTTTTCTTTATACGTTTTCTGTCATGGTTATTAACATGAAGGCAAGCGTCTAAATCATGGTCATAAAAGCCACATGTGTGATAAAACTTGTTGGAAAATAAATGATATGAAAACAAAGTGTTGTCAAGAAACAGTTTTAAGCTCTTGCCAAGAGGAAGACTGTAAACATTTTCATGGGAGAGATTTTGTTCGTCATTTCCTTGTTCCTATAGATAGAACTCTCCACCTTTATTAGCCGTAGTTTACAGTAAGCTATCTTAAAACATATGGTTTTAACAGCATCGTAAAGATTATATGGCAAAAGCGATAAAATAAATGAAAGTACAAGTACTCACCACAGCGTTCACGTTAATAGAAGCACAAGCTTCCTCTATCACTTCTTCGACGGCTCCACTTTCATACTCCTCAGCAGGCAGGGCAGGGTACAGCTTCATGTTGGTACTAAACATGGTATCATCCTCCGTCGGCAGGGAAGGGTAAAGACTTCCATTTCCAACCAAAGGTTCGGTCCCTTCCCCACGCTCTCCTCTAAGGAAGCCTTTAACTGCAGTTGCAGCATTGGCAGTACGATGCCAGCCCCAGCCATTGGCTTTAAAATTCTTCGGGTAGTAATTAAACATGGTTAACACTTCACCGCACTACACAGTTGTCTAAACTTTTCGCACTGAACGAGGGTTAATGCTCCGAAAATATCCGCGTCTTCACCTCTCAGCGGATGGGCGGCGAATGAAGTAGCCTCGTGTTTTTGTTTATGTTATAAATCTGTAACAAAGAAAGTTCTCCTGTTAATTTGTGAATCATGATTTTCCTTAATTTTGGGGTGGGTTATGTGATTGCGGGAAACACAGTCATAAGTAGGTCATTGAATTTGTTGAGAAGACCAAATCAAAGAATAAAAACTAACCTATGAAAATTATCCTCCAAAAGATAGGTCCCTGCCCTCGGTACTGTACAGGCAACGGCAACCTTATTCCGTAACACACTATGAATCACAATCTGAATAATTTTGAAGGATAATGCTAATCCATTGCTTCATTTGTTTTACAAATTTGTCTGCTCAATAACGTAAATAACGCAATGAATGTTGTTGAACTGTCAAAATCAAAGCTATTGATAGTGTGTTACGCAATTACCCCGCAAGCAATTAAGGCATATTCTCAAAGAAATGGAGTAGAGTAGGAGTACGTATCACAACATAAACATAACATCACTTTATCAATCAGTTTCTTCTAATCTTCTTCCATAGCTTGAGCAAAATTACGTTCATAACTTAGCAAAATTCCTTTCTTCATGTAGTTTTAAAGCGCAGTTTTTCAGATGACTAACATTCAAATTACCAAAAACCAAGATCTCATTAAACCAGACGTATAAAAAAACTTGCATTGTTTGGTCATTTTGGACCTAAATAAACGTGAAAAACAAATGCGATCAACCATGCGATGTTTTATCATTCGTGACCGTTTGATTGACGTCACATTAATTTAGATTATTTCAATGTTTTAGAGCACTGTTTTGATCTGGATCTTTTTTACAAAGAGGTCTTGTATGATCCTTTCAAACCTTAATAGTAATGAAGCGGCTAGCAGTATAATTATGTTAATATTAGGTGAAAATAGGTAGTTATCTATTAACTACCCATTTTATTTAGTAAAATATGTAGCACACACTTTTCGCATAGGTACCTAATCACACTAACATTATAAAGGTGAAAGTTTGTGAGTGCGTGTTTATATGTTTGTTACTTCTTCACGCTAAACGGCTGGACCAATTTTGATAAAATTTTGTATGGAGGTAGCTGACACTCTGGATTGATATAGTATAGGCTACTTTTTATCCCGATATTCCCACGGGATCGACACTTATGTGGGTGAAATAGTGGGGCGCAGCTAGTATTAAAAATAAAAGTCAAACGTCGAAAATCTTCAACTCTGCAGGTGGGTCTAGAATCCTGAATCACGTACTGAATTCATGGTAATATTTTGCGCGTCAGCGTCGATGTCCCTTACAGCCTGTATAAGACAGGTGAAAGGTGACCTATTATTTACCAAGCTCCACGTCAAAAACAAATAACATTATTCACTGCAAGTAATAGCAAACTGGCTAGATAAAATCAACATGCAATGCCAACTGTTTACGTATAGGGGACATTGTATTCGCTAATAACCTTGGATGCAATTGAAACTTGATTCCTCTCCGGTCCGGTGTGCATTATGCAGTTTAGAGACATACGATCATATTGTTTAGTTAATCTACAAAATAATATATGTAACGCCGACACTCCCTCTCACAGAGATGACGCCTGTTTCCCAGCAAGTCCAGCAACAAACCTCATCTCTGTGAGAGGGAGTGAGATATAATCCACGCAGGCCCAGCGGGTTGGTGGGTATCACATGTCTTCGATTTTTTGGTTCTAGGACACCTCACGATGTTTTCCTACGCCGCGCGCCGTTTTGAGAGTATTATCGATGGTATAAATTACATGAAGTAAGGTGCCACGACTAGTCGGGCCCGTTGTCACTGGGCCAACACCACTCCCTACAGTATCGACAGCAAAAATAAACATTCCCATTGCGAGAACTGCCCCGTCTCTGTGTAGAGGACGTGGACTGAGTGACCAGTGCACAGTGCGGGTTAGAGTAGAAAAAAGATTTAAAAAACTTGTCAGATTCGTCTGCTTCCATCATTGCAATTGAAATACGATATCGGAAAAAATATGCAAAAAACAACATAAGTACCGAAAATTATCTTTATCAAATAACTTTTTTGTAATTTCCGCGAAGTTGATAAAAATGCATATATGTATATTTTACTCGTACTGTATCTAATAAAAACCTGCATAGGTGTTTTATATTTTATTTGTTTTGAGAAATGGACGCGCTGTCCTTTAGCAGCTGATGAGCACGCAAACAAAAATCGGGTGCGGTGTCGTAACATTATTTTTTTAACAAATGATATTAGGTACATTAAAGCCCGCATAGATATTACGTAATAGCTAGCTGAATAAAAATAATATTTATATTTTTATAGGCTAAACCGGAGTAGGTACCTACATCAGAACGACTATCGCATTAAGAATATTAACAATATTTTACAATAATCAAAAGGAAAAACTAAAATAAAACATCAACAAACACATCAAGTATAAATAAAATACTATAATCAAGCTATAGGTACTATTTATAATGGAACTAAATTCGGCCCTGCATTTCCGGTAGTTCTATAACGCGGAAATCGAAAAGGACATAACCACGAATATTGAGATTTTAGTTTTTAAATTGTACCTGTTTTAAAATAGAAATAGTTTTTTATTGCATGGTGAATCGGAGTTCGAAACTAAATTTACAAGGATAAAATTATGTAATTAATAGGCACTCATTTAAGAGCATGTACCTATACGGATTTATTTTTACGAAATCCTATCATTCCATAAATTGCAGCTTAATATTATTTATAGGGATTAAAACAAAACTTATGAAAGTTAAAGCCGAAGCAGTTTATTTACCCCAAACGAAAATTATTCGAAACAGTTGGTAATTTATTTGAGAATATTTTTATTTTAAATGTACTCTTAGACAAACTTAGTCCATGCCATGTAAATTGGTAACATAAACTATTTATTTCTGAAAGTAGTGTTGTGTAAATCTGTTCATCTGCTCACCTACACTACAAGTTTTACAAAGTTTACCACGGTGCAGGGCGCAGTAAAGACTGCTTAGTTAGCCATATTTGTTAGTTTTCTGTATAAAATCTACAGAAAATGTCTTGAAAACAGCCACTCTCAAATATTATTTAATACTCTCTGAAAGCTTTTCTGTCCTCATAGTTGAGAAAAGGCTAGGCAGATTGATTGACTCTCTTATATATTTTTTTAATAGACGCAATTTTCGTATGAATGTGGTAGGCTATAAGAGTAGGGAAAGACCAAAGAAACGATGGATGGACTGTTTGAAAGATGAAATGGCTAGAAAGGGACTACCGCGATGACGACTAACACAGAAGAATGGAGGAAAAGGTCAAAACGAAGAGGGATAACGGCACGAAAATGATGATACTCTCCGCAAAATTTTACGACTGGTGCTGATTAGCGTATTACGTTGACTAATTATGAGATTCCCTAGCGTTAGACTTGTAGCTAAAAATAAAATGGACCCGGATCAAAGACTGCTCTGGCAAACTCATGAATTAAAATTTAACATATAAGGGTTGACTAATTATGAGATTCCCTAGCGTTAGACTTGTAGCTAAAAATAAAATGGACCCGGATCAAAGACTGCTCTGGCAAACTCATGAATTAAAATTTAACATATAAGGGTTGACTAATTATGAGATTCCCTAGCGTTAGACTTGTAGCTAAAAATAAAATGGACCCGGATCAAAGACTGCTCTGGCAAACCCATAAATTAAAATTTAACATAAAAGGAGATAAGCACGTTCTGCAAACGTTGCTTTCTTGGAGCTGTGAAACTCATCGTTAAATTCTCAGAAGGCTAGATAAAGAGCAATGCTGCAGTTTTGGCGCGACAATTAACAATTCTGTTGCACTAAAGTCTTGTTTAGCATCATTTTCAATTAATTTTTGTATTTTAGTTATGTACAAATAATTTGTTCGCACATTCTTCAGAATTTTGAAGGGTACTTAAATATGATATCAGTCTATAACTTCCGCTGCAGGGCAAACGCCTCTTCTCACACAGAGATCGCTACGCTTGCTTGAACATTTTTCACTACGCTTGCTCAAGACGGGTTGGCGATTTCAGACTTATTTTAATTGTAAGTCCAGAATTGCTCACGATGTTTTTCTTTACCGATGTGAGTGATGTCCAAGATACACTTAGAAAGTACCATATAATTGAAATAGTCACATGCATTTGAACCCACAACTTCGTGCATGAGAGGCGAGACTACACGAGTCGACATAAATTATTTACTAAAATTAAGTGGCGACAATGAGATTTTAACGTGTAACCTAATTATAATGTAAAGTAAACAAAACAACAATTAATTTCAGGTGTACGAGGACAAGTAAAGGTGTGTTCACGAATTACAAAGAGACCGAAATTAGGCCGCTCCCTTTGCGCAAGCATGGCGTCATCGCGACCTCCTTGCTCTAGGCTCTAGGGAGCGTTCGCTTTAATTACTGGGATTAAAACCATAGAGTATGTAGTCTATAGTTTATGACAGTTTAGGGAACACCATTAAGCTAGTGTACTAGCTAATAAAATGGTTTTGTTCGATTAAGCGATGGCACTATGAACGGTCACCACAATCGTAGTCGTTTTAGCCTATCAGCTGCCTATTTCTTTATTAATGCTGCCAGTACTAATTCTGATGACATAATTAGGTAGTGATACGGAATGTTTCAATTACGGAGTAATAATGGCAGCTACAACTTTTTATTTGTTTTTAAGATTTGTACTACGATACAATACAATTAAGAGTCGACTTTGGGCCCACACAAAGAGAACCAGCATCCCAATCGCCCAACACACTTTCTTTCACAATCCGAATCATTTTGCAGGATATTGCCAATCCATTGCTTCATACGTTCGAAAAATTCGTCTGACCAACAACGTAAATAACGCAATAAATGTTGTCCAATTTACAAAATGAAAGGCATTGCAATTGTTAGTGTTACGCAATTACCGATACGCCTCTTCTTAAAGAATATAAACTAACTGACCTGGCGAACTCCGTACCACCTTAGAATGAATAAATACAAAATGTATGAGTTTTTTTTTCTTGCGTTCTAAATAGTGTAAATAGTGTACTAACCCGAATTTATTTTATTTAGAAAGAAGAAGATTATACTTACTTCAAAATAATATTATCTAACCGTGATGTGATTTATGATATTGCTTTTTTTACATCCACTATAATTATCATAACAACTGGATAAATTGTTTCTTTGACTTCAGATTGTAATAGACATTATGTCTTCTGTGTCCATAATTATAGACTTTCGATCAATGTTACAGATTAATTATCTTCCTGCCCTAGTCCCATGTTACTTGTGGGGTCGACGCAACACTTTCTCTTCTCCCATCCTCTTCTGTCAACCGTCACGCTATCATTCGCTCATTTCTCTTTCATATCACTCCTTACAGAATCCATCCATCTTTTCTTTGGCCTTCCTCACCCTCTCCAAAGGCCTTAAATCCTTTGAAAGTAGTGACTGGTGAACATGATTTAAATGCAAAACAATCGACACAACTTTCATTTGTTTTACATCCCGATTCAAGAAACTATATTTATAATATTTTTATTCACAACTAAGTGCCAAAATCACCTAAGAAACTATAACTAAACTATAAACGCGATCAGTAGTGCTATTCTGTAAAAATCTCACCGTGATAACTCGGATGAAGTGAGCTGTCATTAGTGTCAATTCTTAGCATTAGATTGAATGACTCAGCTCACTTCACCTAACTTCTCACGGTGAGATTCTAACAGAATCGACCGGCAGGACATCTAAACTGCGTTCAAAAGCTGTCCGTGGTCAATGTTCCACGGTTTAGATATGCTGATCGCGTTCAGTTTCCATGGCATTTTAAAGTGCTATCTTTATCAAACACGGCCACCTGTTGCATTCAGCAGATGCCACGGTTATATCGACCTTGTAAATGCTACGCCTTCTAATCGTATTAGGCGTTTAACAGCATTAAATTATAATTTCTACCTCACAGATGTGTCGTGCTCGTGCATTATAATCAATGAACGTCATCTGTCTGAATCATTGGTGGAAACGATGACGTATCTTGGATACTCACTTAGCTATTTATCAGTCTTAAGATTTCTCGATTATCAATGCTCATTGGCATACCTACAGTGACCCATGACTAGCGTTTACTGATTCTGTATGCACGAGTGGTATTAAAGATGCCAATAATCCTAACAAATATATGTATTATAAATGCGAAAGTACTTGTTTGTTACCTTTTCACGCCTAAACCACTGAACCGATCATCCTGAAATTTTGCATATACGTAGTCAGGTGTACAGAAACGGACATAGCACCTAGCACTTTTCATCCCGAAAAAAAAAGTGATGTTCCCGAGGAAAACAACAATAACGATATTATGATAATAACGATAAGTCGCGGGCAGAAGCTAGTGATTCATAAATTTACGTTTGACTGGATTCAATATCGGTCATTGTGTGGCGGCCATGATGTGCTGATCTGAGGATACAATTTTGCAGAGATGGATTAGGGGCGATTTTGTTTTACATGGTGCTTTCGTACTCACGAAACTTGGATTGGACTTAATTTCAGGTTACCAATACGAAAGTAGAAGATGGATATCACACAGGAAGGTGATGTCTATCTTCTAGGGATAATCTTTTATAGACTGTTTCAAAAGCTATAAGTTAAAAGAAAAGAGAAGTGCCAAGAATACTTAGCAAAAACTTTTCTTTAAGTTCAACTGTTCATATTCAGTATTTAAGACCTGCATACCTACCGCGAGCTCTTAACGCGATCCACTTTAGGACCTAAACTGAACTGTTCTGCTAATTCGTACCATGACCTCAGTTTAACGATTTAATTTAGGCCGTGCCATCTGGATACCTACCACGAGCTCTTAACGCTCATTCACTTTCAACGATCCAAATGCCGCTGAGCGTATTGTACGTCATGGTACGACTGTGAACGATGCAGTTTAAGAACCTAAACTGAAAGGTCTTGCTTTTGAATAGTTTTTAAATAGATCATGGTAGGCCTCCTGTATTATGTATGTACCTGCTGATTGATTGATTCATTCATTAATTTACCTGCATTAGAAGACAGGTAAATCTACAATTAGAAGTTAAGAGGAAAAGATTTTCAGTAAGTACGTGAGTAGGCTCCATTAAGGTGAACGACCTGTTGATCAACGACAGGGGGACCGGTATTTGTGACAACTGGCGATGCTTGGGGGAGGCTTTTGTCCAGCAATGGAAATCTTTCGGATGAGATTATGATGATGAAGTAGGTACTCAGTATCACTGGAAGCTTAATTACTGCCTTAATATAAATAATTCTTGGCATGTAATGTAAATTGTGACAATGTACACAGAAATACAAATTACAGACCATTAAGAACAATAATATTGATGACCTGTCAGTAGGCAGAATTGTTACAGTAGTTTTCCTGTCCGGATAGGTCACCATAACTGTATGAAATGTACCCATCTAAAAGAGCTATTGCAAGAAATAACGTAGGTACGTTTTGTGTTAAATATTTACTTATAACGTCGGTGATGATCATTAAGCAACTTTTCTTATATAAAAAATTTGTATGTAAGAAAATCGGTACTTATAAATAAAGCCGTTATTGTTCATACGATTTTCTTACATAAAATTATGTAAGGAAATCGTTTGAAAAATAAGGACTTTATTTACAAGAGTTGCATATAGATGATCACCGACTGTCAACCGTCGTTTAAAAACGTGTCTGGAAGCAAGGTTTATAAATAAACCCCTAAGAGCACAGTTCTTTTACTTCTTTTTATGTTCCTAGTCCTATACATCGTTTCCATTTAACTTGTGGTTATAGTTTTTGCCGAATCTTTCATTTTGCTTAGCGAGTCATCGTTGCAGAATATTTTCCTAATCCTCAAGTTCATTTATTTATTTTATAACATAAAATTATGCCTGGGATTACAGGCACATAGTTAGGCAGAGGTGTACCTGTTGTGACACCCACATTTCTAACGCCCAACCACAGAGTACTTTTGTATCGCCCAACTAACGTTATGTTTAACTCCCAAGTCACATTTAATAAGTTGGGGGCGCGGGCGAGCCGATTGCCATCGATCGTTCACAAAACCAGACTCCAGACTGCTACTGAGAAAATCCTGCAATAACACTTTGCCCGGCTTGGGAATCGAACCCAGGACCTCGTGTTCAGCAGTAGCGGTTGCGGCCATTTTAGACCAGCGAGGAAATAAATTTCTTTTTTACGAAAATAAGCTTAAATACCTACTTACTTAATGCTAAATTTCTACAGCAACACTTGTTTTTTTTCAGCATAGTGTTTTATTCCCGGAGTAATAAATACGGCAAAGCCAAAGAAACGCTAACACACATTTAGAATTCAACTTCTCTACTGAAATACTTGTTGGAAGGCAATCTACTGAGTTCATTTGTTTATTCAAATGTGCAGATGAAGCTGTATGCATTACAACATACATACATTTATACACGTGTACAAACATGCTCTCTGTTGTCTAGTTATCTGCAACAGTATCTGACCTGAAGTTATTTTTGACTGAGTTTATTATAATCTATCTACTTCCGGGTGAAGAATGGGACTTTGGGATTATCGTCACTGTGAGTTCTGCATTCAATCCGGCACCCTAATTGCGTGCTGCTCTATCAATCTCAATTTGAATCATTTTAAAGGATATTATTAATCCATTGCTTCATAATGTTTGAAACATATTTCCGCTCAACAACCTGAATAACGCAATGAATGTTGTTGAACTGTTATAAAATGAAAGGCATTACTATTTACCTGCAGTTGGGTTAGATGGTAAAAGCGGGAAGTAAGTTTAATTTGTAAGGTTTCTACCTTCTGTTACTATTTCTGGTTTGATCGGTTAATGTAACTGTATCGTCTGTATCAGGCTATCAGGGGGACAAAATACCTACCAGTAGTGTTTAGCAAAGGAGGGTGATGTCCTGCGTCGAAAACCGGCGAATTGATAAAGTTACGACAGTATGATAGATTATCTATAGTCCTATACGTATAGTAACCAATTATTGGGATCGATGTATTAAAACATCGGAATTGAGAACCTCCTCCTTTTTTAGAAGTCGGTTAAAAATTAATAGGTCAGCTGATTTCCGATTAAAATACCTTCATACAAAAAAACATTCAAGGCGTTTACGATTTTTGAACAGGTAGAGCTGTTTGTTATAAACCGATGCTAAATATGCAATTTAGTGCATTACGCGATAAGAGCCTATTGTGCCAGATAAGTCGGTATAAACAAGATAAAAATTACATGTTGGTCAATCTTGCAATACCAAATTACCAAACCGGTTTAAGTGTATCAAAAAAGGACTTTTTAGCAGTACCTACGTTTTTATTTACTTTTCTATTAATCAGACAAAATAGAGGTGATTCATCTTTTGTTAAGTAATTTATAAAACTCCTTTTTTATTAAACTTCGTTTAGAAGTTAGCGAATCTGCGAATATAACTTTGTTTGTTGACGTCACGTGCAGTAAGACGTTCACTTGTTTATTTCAGGGGCACATAAGTAAGTAAAACAAAAACAGATGGTGTTCAGTAAATATCTGACAGAACGCTACACTTTACTTTAACATACTTCACTTTTATCTGGGAGTTGATGTTCGGTACCTAAGTAATTTGCACACATTACAAAATAGTTTGCGAAATTATGAGTAAGTGTACAAAAATTTATAAAATAAACTTACCTCCTCTATCTCCGGCCACTAGTGAACGATTTCCTTGAATGAATCAGTCAGATTTTGGAACGAGGGATCTGTGAACTTCAAGGTTCATTCATGATAGCGGGAATTGAGTTGTTCGGAAACATTCATTTTACTTTCAGTGGCAGTGTACTGTTTAGTTTTCACAAATAGCAGAATAATTTGATGTTATTTATTACATGAATTTGCAATAGGAGTACCGAATTTATGTAATAAAACACTGCTTTTTGTGTGCCAAAACAGAATTATTTCGTTACTTTAAGCGCTTATGTAGTTTCTGAACGATTCAAATTGGGAGCTGTCAAATGTCAAAGTGTGTCAAACTCAGTGGATGTCCTGGATGCACGTGTTTATATTATTGTTAAGATATAGTTAAAAATCAAAATGAAAGTGCTATCAGAGGAAAGGACGCGAATTTTATTCGAAAAACTAACTAAATAGTGAGTACTTTCGCTAACCCAGGTTACGTTATAAAATACTACATTCGTTCGTTGGTACGCTCGAACTAACGTGTGCCGAACATGGTTTTTGCTAAATAAACATTATCATAACCTCTTACTCAACCAGTATTACCTTAAACCTCCATTTATAATCAATATAATATACATTTCTTCTGCATAATCCTTTAATAAACAACAATGGAAACACTAACCTCCAAATAACACCAACCTTTAATTTTTCAGTATCGGAGTCAACGTAAAACTTCTAATAGACAGGCCAGACGGTACATACTGCTTCAGAGAAAAGAAAGACCGAGTATACTACATATCTGAGCGCCTTCTACACTTAGCACAAACAGTGAAGCCAGATAACTTAATAGCAGCGGGAACATGCTTTGGAAAGTTCACAAAGACGAATAAATTTAGGCTACATATTACGGCGTTGACTTATATTGCTCCATATGCACCGTACAAGATATGGGTGAAGCCTTCAGCGGAACAACAGTTTTTATATGGTCATCATATAATTAAGAGTGGTAAGGATTTGATTTTTTTATTAAAATTAATTAGTATGTACTTTAGCTGTAGCTGTAGCTTTCGTAAGTTTATTAATGAAACTAAACAAAACAACTTTTTTATACCTGAATATTCATTTCTGTACTTGTTGAAGTTTTTCACAGTCTGATATGAAATTCACTTATATGTATTTAAGACTAGCTGTGCCTGCGACTTCCCAAGCATGTTGAAAAAACGTTTTAATTTTTTTGCACAGAACCTTAATTCTTTTTCTAAAATAAAAGTAGCCTAAGTTACTCCTTATTACATCAGCTATCTGCCAGTGAAAGTCCCGTCAATATCGGTTCAGACGTTTCAGAGATTAGCGGGAACAAACAGACAGACAAGAATAAAAAAAAAAATTGGTATATGTACGGTGTGTGTTTAGTAAAAAGCGGTTATTTTAATATTACAAACAGACACTTCAATTTTATTTATTTCTATTTCAGTTGTGTTCCTGCCATGTTCTGGATTAATTTTATCATTGTCTATTGCTGCATATTCTAATGTCCTACTTCTCCATTTCCAGGTCTAGGCCGCATAACAGAAAACACACCGAAACACCACGGGGTTGTAGTACACACAATGTCTGACATTCCCATAGGATTTGGAGTAGCCTCACGAACCACGGCAGAATGTAGAAATGCTGACCCACTAGCCACTATTGTATTCCACCAGGCTGATGTAGGGGAGTACATACGGTCTGAAGATACCTTGATATAAATAGGTTTTATGTTATGGTGTGTTTTATTTAATTAGAATAAAGAAACCCAGAAAAGTATGTGTTGGAAAACTTACAGTGAAGGATTCTTTAGCTGGAATGAATATTTACACTACAATGTAGATTTTAGCGACTGCAAAAATAAGATTGTATTCTAAAGCATTCCTTGAAAAAACTGAAAAACAAAGTTATCACTGCGGTTGTAACGGATCTCATATCTCAAATACTATTGACTTAAATACACTCAGAAACATGATCTTTTTAATTATGGGATCCATAAGGCTTATATCTCATTGGGACACCATGGTGGCGCAACCATGGTTGCTCTGCCAGCAAAATATATACAGCTTTATGGTGGGTATCTCACCAAGTGTCCAATCGGATGCGCAACCAACCACACATTTTTTGGCAGTGCGACCATGGTTGCGCCGCCAATGGTGTCCTAGTAAGATAGGGCCCTAATTAAGTCAATGTACCCATACAGAAAAAAAATTTAATGTACCCCACACCACACAGACCTCTATTTATATAATACAGGTCAGTGATCCCACACGCTTTATAATGAGTTTTTATGAACTTAAGTTATGAGCGCCATCTAGTTACTATAACTGAATACAAAATCACACACCCGCATAATCACAATTTATTATTCTGTAACGGTCGTTCTTGATAACGACGCTAGATGTCACTGTTTTCAATATTTATTTCACGATCATGGAACTAATCAACAGCTTTCAGGCTCCTTAATTTCGTGATGTGCCTATTTACGGCAAGAGGGCTTTGATTAATGGTAAACAATCACAGCTAGTTTCATTAGAAAGGATCTAAGGGATCATGAGCCGGGCTTGCTAAAATGAATGGTTCTCTTTAGGGAACTTGAATTCGTGGAAACAATTTCTAATCTTCCCATTTATTTATCTTGAGTTGGGTGACGATATAACTAAATATTATTTATGGTTTGAATGAAAATTTCACTTGGGAACAAGAAATTAAAACTTTGGAATTATATTTTTTTTTGTTCAACAAAATATTTAAACTTATCTTCTGTTAAAAATCTAAACATTCACAAAAGCTTCTTGTGGCTAGACTCGTCATATCATCATGACATCATGTGTGATGTGTCACTCTATACCGGGCCAGCAGACTGGATCTAAGCACATGAGTATAGAAAACCGGCCAAGTGCGAGTTGGACTCGCACACAAAGGGTTCCGTACCACCATACAATATTTAACACTACATAAAATAACGGCAAAAAAATCAAGTTTGTTGTATGGGAGCCCCCCTTAAGTATTTATTTTATTCTGTTTTTAGTATTTGTTGTTATAGCGGCAATAGAAATACAAATTCTGTGAAAATTCCAACTGTCTAGACATTACGGTTTATGAGATACAGCCTGGTGACAGACGGACGGACAGACGGATGGACAGTGGAGTCTTAGTAATAGTAGCTTTTACCCTTTGGGTATCGGGGTACGGAACCCTAATAAGGCTTTATAATAACCAAACTGCAGTGGTCAATCTCTATAACGTCATCACAGAGTACTTTTTAATAGAGTAACGTCATCTTAATCACATATTCACATCACAGACCAAAGACAGACCAAAGACACCAACCTAGCTTCTAAAAGAACAGCGATTTGGTGTTGCACTTGCACGCACCTAGGGTTACCATTAGTTGCGATTTGTTTAGTCATATCTGGCTTATTGGCCTAAAGATTAAAACTGCCGGGAATAAACAGAAAATTAAAATATCCCGACTTTTTGCAAAAACCTATCCGGATTTTTAGAATCCCCCCATCAGGCAGGCAAGCTACCCGGCCGGGGTAGCTAGGAGAGTGGGGCGACTAGGCTGGCTGGGCCCCTATGTCCCCCAACCTAGGGGCCAACCCAGCCTCCTTCTTGCAGGCCTAGGCGGAAATCCGGGACAGTTTATATTCCCTACTGACGTTGAGTCGTTTCGAGAAATTTGTCGCAACAACGTAACGTCTTTACAGCCAGCAGTCTGTGGAGCTCATTGTGCTGGCAACGATAGAGCATGGAGCATATAGATAGACTTTCGGTCGCTCACAGCCGGTAAGTTATGCTCACTGGGTAGCGGCATTAACTACGGGTACAATTATGTAGTGTGAACTGGAGCAGTGAATTAATTAGTTGGTGCCTACCGCTACCTACATAGTGAGGTGTTATAGGACGCTCGTGGTTTTATGTAGACAATTGTGGCTTTGACAAGCTTGGGTTTTGTATTTAGTATGAAGCTTCGCGTTGATTTTAAATTCAAGAAATCTTTAAAGATGTGACAGTAACGGTGAATTTGAGAGACATGCCGCCTGCTGCTTCATAGGTACTAAAAATGCTATAGGTACATTTATCTTATTACATAATGAAAAACAAAAGAAAAGATGTGGTTTTTTTCGTTCAACAGTTACAAAGGAAAATATTTTACATACATCACGCCTGTAATCTCCGAATGCTTATGCCTCAGAGGTGCACCTAGTACACACGAATTTCGCCAGTTTATCTTTTCAATAAGCACAACTTTTTACTTGTAGCATACCATCATAATGACCAATAACTACAGAACAGAACTTTTTAAATGCATTGAAACTCCTAGATCTTGTAATGTACCTATGCAGTAATAAGTTATTGTGGGTAAATTGATAGTCTGATACATAGACTTATAAAAAAAGATGGACTCTGCGCCACGCATATCGAAAGTGAAGCTCCGTACCGATCTATGTGTGCGTGATTGACGATTGACGCTGTCGTGTCACGTAATGGCGGCCGGTTGGCATACTATGATGTAAATGTGAGCGTGAGGCGTGTTTGTACAAACGGTCCGGCGGCATACTTACTGTGCTTCACTTTCGATATGCGTGGCGCGGATTCTATCCATTTTTATAAGTCTACTAGCGGCCCGCCCCAGCTTCGCACGGGTGCAATTTTTTTTTCTCTGTGTAAGAACCATCCTTGTACTTCAAAGAATATTTTTTTTAAAAGAATTAGGGAAGTCGGTCCAGCCGTTCTCGAGATTTGCGCTTAGCAACAAAAGAAGATGGTCTGTTATATAATTGAAATATTGAAGGTAGTCGAGTCGATGTAACATTTTAGCCAGTCATTATACTTGTGCCTGTACGTTGCTACGTGTATTCCCGTATCCAGAGTGCTCCCAACCCTAGAATTGTTCAGATCCCTCTTAGCTTTTTCTTTTAGTTAGTTACAGTTGGGCTTATTGAGTATTTTCTCGTTTCTTTTACTTTGAGAGCTCAGAACTAATTATTCAGTTCTTAATTGCATCTTCCATTGCCTTTGCTAGATCAAGAATGCATCATACACCAAAAATATACAAAAAAAACTTCAAGCACATGTAAAAGAAATGTTACTTGTGTTAAAAGCAAAAATTTTGGTAATACTTTAAAATCTACAATAAAAAAGATATGTAAAATAAATAAATGGGTCTACCTACGACTGGGGGGTCCTGGGTTGGCTTCCTCTCGTCTTAACACCCTGGTATAGGTAAAAAAGATAAGTTGATAAATGATAAATGATTTTATTTTTGTAAGTAGGTTTGCAAAAACACTTTTACACGACCAACATTTTTTTTTTAAACTAGTTGAGTTCGGTGTTTCCTATCTGACTAGTCTGAGAAGAAAGGCCGAAACAAACTCAGAGGTCACAGTCTCTTTTAAAGTCCAGACATTATCTTGGTCAGGTTTTATGAAGACCATGTAGATCGATATCTGAGATCATGGTCTATGTTCTATGTTATGGGGTTTGGTTTCCGCACTTAGTCCTTCAGTGGACCATTGTGTGTGGGCCATGGCGGCCGTTGGTGGTTATTCCAACCAGCCCACCTCCCTCCAGAAGCTGATTACATCTCCTGGTCTTTTGAGAACGTCTGTGTACGATCTGGGTGTCCCGAGGGTTTGTGTCCTGATCTGGGTGACGCCTGTGCACTCAAAGAGCACATGCGCAATGGTTTCATCAGCCTCCATGCAAGCTCTGCACAGGGGGCTGTCCGTTATGTCTATAGTGTGAAAGTGTTTGTTTAGCGAGCAGTGTCCCGTGATGGTCCCCGTCACCAGGCGCAGGCCTTTCCTGTCCAATCGTAGTAAGCGACTGCTTAGCTTGCCATCCAGTGATGGCATAGCTTCCTTGGACTGCCTGCAGCCTGGTGACGCGAGATCATGGTCTTTTGAGGAAAGAACCACACAGATTGAAAGGACCTGTCCAGTCAGTTCACGCATTTGTCAGAAATCGTGCAGCTCAACTCAAAATTTGATTGATATACGAGTAATCACGAGAAGGATTTACTTAACTACTTCAGCCCCAGAATAATTGCCGATCAATTTAAAAACAGTCTAGTCTTAAAATCAGCCAAATTAACAGGCGATGCATTCTTTTTGAATCCCACATTTAAAACCACCAGTCCTACTCACTCTTTCCCCTCCCCCTCCCCTCCTTCCCTCTCTCTTTCTCTTTTTTTATTCTTTTATAATGAAATAGGTAGTTTCATCATTCATCATTGAATTGTTTTTAATCACATTAATCATTTGTATGTCAATATTGGCAAAGCATCGCACTATAAATTTTTAAGATTTAAATAGAGAGTATGTAAATTACATATGTTTTACAAATAAATTATTCTTATTCTTACAAAATAATAATTGACATGTTCCCAGCGTAGCAAGTTTATCAGTAAGATCCCAGTCCTCTGACTCCTGATAAACTCGGGGTTAATTCGTCTAAACTTAAATCCCTTCAACCCTCGCTTATAAACCTTGCTTGCTTAAAACCCCTTGTTAGGATCGTCCTGTTAGTTAACTAAGTATAATGCTTATGCAACCACCTAATAAATGGCAAAATATTTGAAGCCCTAGCTCCCTTAAATTTCCACCTATGGGAGGACTAAGTTATTAGAACCAAGAATTATGACCATTTTAATTGAAAAAACATATAAGTACAGGAGTAACTTGTGGTTTTTCTCACATTCACAGTGTGTTTGTACAATTGGTGACCACAAGTAAAGCGCGCGTCGCTTCGTAAGATTTAAATACTGTACAGTCAGGGAAATGGATTGTTTAGCAAAAGTCCCCCTCCCCCCTCGATCCCCTGTTAGTTCTTCTGCTGTTTTAATCATCATTGTCAGTCAATAGCCGCTAGATTTTTCCAACAGTCGAGCTATCATCCGTAACTCTCATCCAGTTGCTACCAGCCACCCTGCGAAGGTCGTCATCCACCTAGTCTGAGGGCGTTTTACCTTTTGTTTGCCGATTCACGGTCTCCACTCAAGAACACGTCCACCCAACGGTCATTGGTTCTACGGCGTTCAGTTGCTGTAGGTACTCTGCGGAAACTCGGCTTCTCTGCGAACTGACCAAGCTATCACGGTATAATTATGAAACCAACATTGTGGACTGACAGCCAAGGTCTCGTTCGATAATTTTCTTCTAGCTTAACGAGAAAATTTTACTGTGACAGTTTCTAAAATGCGAGGGGCTGGATGGGTGACAATCCATTACATATCGAGACCCCTCCGTGCCTTGGAAAGCTCGTTATGCCGTTGGTCGAGGCTGTCATTTGTAGTTTTGACAGTCGTTACGAGTAGTCAAAGCCCGAAAGTCTGTCATCCAGTCTTACCAAGGCTCTTACCCAGAAACTGGCTTGTGGAGGTCAGATGGGCTCTGTTCAACTCGAAGAAAGTTTATAAAATGGTAAAAGAGTACAGACCTCCCTAAGTTTTGTTTTTCCTTTGTTACTGGAGTCTTAAAAAGTACTCCATAGATAATATTACCAAATGTACAAAAGTACTCTGTGGTTACTGGTTTGGTTGATGTGGCCAACTTTACAGATTAAATAGCAAACTGTCACGAGCCTGCTATTTCACAGACCCCTAAATTCCCTTTAGTAATTCAACCTCCTAACCAATTTAATACCTTTTACTGTCTAAAATCTCAGTTAAAGCCTTTTAAAAGGTCCTTTTGTGTAGGAAATAGGTGGTATATTAAATAGGTCTGCTCTGTAATTGTGTGGCTATGGACGGTGAAAGAAACGACCCTGTTTTGTTTCGAGGGTCCCTTGCTTGTCCCTTGCAACGATATTATGGCGTGAGATAGAATGTCGAGTAATAGAGTAGATCCCTATTCGGCTGCCATAAAACAAAACTAAAGGACAAATGAAAAAAAAAACGTCTAGAGGTGACGGTCAAATTGTGGCACCTATTTCGGTGTAGCTCTTATACGCCAAGTGAGCAAAGTATAAAGTGCGATATAACTTCGTTCAATCTTTTTTTGTCACTTGTGGACTGTCCATTTATTACGTATGACGATTTGAGGGGGAGGGGGTCCAAACAAGTCTTATTTTTTCTTACATGGGGGTGGGAGGGGTCTAGATTATTCTTACGTTAGATCACAAAAGACTGTCAAAGGCCTACGAATGACAGCCGGGACCAACGGCTTTCTGAGGCACGGAGGGGTCTCGGTATGTAAGGGATAGTCCTTTATCCACGGACAGACTTCGGCAAGCGTTGGAAGAATTTTCAATCTGAAACATTTTGAAGGTGCTAATTCATTGCTTCATGTTCGAATAATTTGTCTGCTCAACAAAGTAAATAACGCAATGAATGTTGTAAATGAAAGCATTTGCTACTGTATTACAGAACGTCACTCAATACTCAAGCATTAGGTACTTAAAACTAGTTTCAACCAATCAAATGGATCATCATGGATCAAATGGAAACGAACGAGAAATCGAACCGATGACCACGCTCAGCATAATAGTCGTACATGCGACCACGAAACCAACGAGGCAATGTGTCTAACTAATCGAATTTAAATTACAAACACGTATTCAAAGTGGTCCTAATGTAGAAAAATTGGACGATGATGTCTGATAAAAAACGGCACGTGCCAAAAAAACGAAACGATTGTACTAACATCCATTTGGGAATCGATTATTGCGATCGAGTGAATGTTACCGATAGTCGTATTAAGTTCTGTTGGGAGCCCGCTACGTGTTACGACTGTCAAATGTTTGGAGGGCCAGCTGGATATTTTTTTCTGTGGTTTCAAAAGAAAATCCGGTGATACTTTCTGACTTAGGTGCTTAATATTAGATCTTAGGCTTTTCTTAAGTATTTATACTATTAATAAAGCTGAAGAGTTTGTTTGAACGCCCTAACCTCGAGAACTACCGGCGGATATGTTTTGACATTGGAAACGTCTTGTCGTTCGCTCCAGTGTAGGCTCCGATTTCACGAAAAAGTGCGATCCCCTTATATATCGGAGAGTTGTGAAGATATGATATTCAAAAAACTCTCAAAAGACGTGTATTCACGAGAGCTGTAAGGTAAAAAAAGAATTATTCGATAAATAAAAAAAAGTTACGGCAGGATAGTGAAAAAAAAATTTTTTTTTTTAATTTTTTTTTTTTGGCGCTCGATATTTTGGAAACGAAGAATGATATAGAAAATTTTGAGAAAAACTCCTTTGGACAATTTAGTCCGCCACAATTTTAACCTAAAACAAAGACGATCGGGTTAAGGGCTTGCCCTGTAGCCTAAGCTTTTTGAAAAAACTCAGAACAACATTTGACGTTTTTATTTTGTAACTTTTTCCTTATCCCCGACTTTC
The DNA here is from genome assembly GCA_963669345.1 of Gortyna flavago. Lineage (NCBI taxonomy): Eukaryota > Metazoa > Arthropoda > Insecta > Lepidoptera > Noctuidae > Gortyna > Gortyna flavago. The sequence continues at coordinate 8,370,497 of OY770150.1, read as the reverse complement.
TCGTCGCTCAGCGACAATATTTTTTCCAATTCTGTAGATGAATTTCCAATGTGCTCGATAGTCGTGTGAGTCGGTGTGAGGCACGAAATCTGTGAATTTTGTTTTTGTATTTGATGGCCTATTATAATTAGAGGAGGGCTATAGGCTATTTAACATCACGCTACTACTTAAGAGCCGAGCAGAAAGAAAAAAAGTCAGAAGGAACGCTAGGCGAAAACGAAGTAATAGCGCGGGCGGGCGATGCGATGCGACGCGGTGTGTCGGGGAACAAGAAATTTCACGCGGACGAAGTCGCAGGAAAAAGAAGCTAGTTAAAATATGAACTGGACATTTTTGTTTTGTATATACCTAAACTGTAGGCAGTCGCTCCATGTAAAATACTGGTATTCAGCTGCATCCGGTTAGACTGGAAGCCGACCCCAACATAGTTGGGAAAAGGCTAGGCAGATGATGATGATGTACCTAAACTGTAATAATTAACACCATTAAATGTTAGAACAAATTAATCAGACTTCTTTTAATTCATCAGTTTTCGAATCTCATGTCAAGTGATGTTGAAGATCAATGTTGTTTTGGTAAACCAATCATAACATCCTACTAATATTATAAACGTGAAAGTTTCTTAGATGGCTTAAACGTCATAATGTAAACTACAACTAATTGTTAACTTAGTTAAGTGTCTGTAATTTGTTCTTTGAGAAATAAATGTTTTTAACCGAAAGTTTGTGAGGATGGATGGATGTTTGTAACTCTATAACGCAAAAACTACCGAACGGATTTTGATAAAACTTTAGAGTAATAAAGCTTATACATCAGAATAACACATAGGATACTTTTTATCCCGACATTCCCACGGGATCGACACTCATGTGGGTGAATCCGCGGGACGCTGATAGTGACAAATAATATTAGATTTGTGGATCTTTGACAGTCGTTACGGGTCGTCAGAAGCCCGAAAGTCTAACAACTAGTCTTACCAAGGGGTATCGTATTACCCAGTAACTGGGTTGTGGTCTGTGGAGGTCAGATAGGCAGTCGCTCCATGTAAAATACTGGTATTCAGCTGCATCCGGTTAGACTGAAAGCCGACCCTAACATAGTTGGGCTAAGGCTAAGCAGATGATGAGGTAGTCAGTATGCGTCACGTTGTGCTTAACTACATCCCGTTTATTTACATAACAGAGTTTCATTAGACTTGGTTTGTCTTGTGTGTTCGCAATTACAAGCATTGTCATCAAAGTTGGGTGCTACGAGGCTACGGCGTAGCTGACGAGGTGAAATGACTGCTACGCTGAGCTACGAGATTCGCTACGAGTCATTTGTATACGTATTGAATTTGTATTGTTTCATGAATTTTACGTTTTTGAAGAGTCTTAAATATTAGTAAATGCTTGCCATAGAACTAGTAATTATTATTATTTTTAACAGACTTCCAAAAAAGGAGGAGGTTCTCAATCCGGTAGGTAAATATTTTTTTTATGTGTGTGAGAATTTTTCCACTTAGTTTATATTGATGATGTTTTAATAACTTCCTGTCACTGATGTTTACATAACAAGTAGTGTTATACAACAAAAAGAAAAATAAAAACGTTTTAACAAAAAAAAACGGACTTCCAAAAAAACAATGCAAAGTGAAAAATAACTTTAATTTCGGAAGTCGGTGTCAAAAAACGAAAATGCTGAACCAACGACACCACGTCTTTCCGTTCTAAACAAGGCCAGGCCATAGGAAAATGCTCGCGTATAATTTGTATTGCTATTTTTATTAAATCTGCGATTACAGTGTCTACACGAATTTTGCGTACTGCTTGTGTATAGCTTGTAACGTGTATGCGCGCATCCTGGTTCCAAACTATACTACATCACTTACGCCTAACAAGAGTTGAGAGAGAGTATAATAAAATAATATTTTGTTCCGGCTCCTCGCTCTGCTCGTCGCACTCGCGCTTGCTTACTTCGAAATTAAATTGTCTCTCGTTTTTTTCAGCCATGTCGCCGCTCGCGCTATCCTGCGCTCGGTCCTTTGTGTCAGTTAGGTTCTTAATACCCTGGGTGGCTCCTCGCTTACGCTTGGAGTAAATTTGCTGTGCAGTCAGTATTTATCTTAATATATATAAATTACGTGTCACGATGTTTGTCCGCGATGGACTCCTAAACTACTTAACCGATTTTATTCAAATTTGTACACCGTGTGCAGTTTGATTCAACTTGAAAGATAGGATAGAAAAAAAAATAAAAAAAATATGACAAAAACGTTAGCCGCAGCAATGCGTGGCCGAGTCAGCTAGTGATTTATATTTTATACTCTTTGCTGTGCCCTACAGGGTCCATAATTTTACCTTAGCTTTAAGCCATTGTGACACCTCTACAACATTATGGAATGCAAATAAATATGATATGGTATGATAGGATTGTCGTATTTTTGATGTAAAAAAGTATATAAATGATGGAAATAAATTGATAGGTGATTATTTATTTGATGTGCAATTAATAATATCCTGTTTATTTTTGCCACAAAAATACTAAGAAATTATACAATTATATGACCTAATATTTTACGAAGGCCATAATATACTCACGGAGTATATAATATAATATAATTACACGGAGGTTAACAGATCAAAATGGCGAGCATGCAACGGCTCGCGTAATAATATCACACGATTAGTCCGTATGCACACTGGCACTGTATATTATGGAGTAAGGTAGTTAGTTAGGTCACTACGAAGGATACGCGAGTATTTGCGTACTAATCTTGTATAGATTGGAAGACCTTATTAAAAAAATAATTTCCAATCCTTACGCGATTAGTATTACACCCTTGTGTCTGGCCTTGTATAAAATGGAAATACGCAACGACACCGATTTCCGAAATGAAAATTATTAAGATTCAAATCTACATTTTGATTTTAATAAGTAGTAAGTAGGTATAACCTAGCTAGAAGCCTAATTTATTAATGGAGCAGCTGTTAAAAGCATAAATGGTTATTTTCCCCAAAAATAATCCCGTCCTTCACAAAACTAGTGTGTCCAAGTAATTATTTCTCGTACAGGACAGCGCCCCTGGTGACTGTTTAATTAAAACTCTATCGACGTTGCATCACTGGTTATACAACATTCACACCTCACAAACACATGGAGCTGGGAAGTTTTGTCGACACCCGCAGCTTTCAGTAGTAATTTCATTCTATCAGATTATTCCTGACGAACAGTTATCACTAAAATAATATTATAACAGTAGATTGTAAATACACTCCTTTTCTCAAAAACCGTCATCTAATTAGACATGCGTTCATCACTCCTCATAAATACCCTGTCTGCAGTGCCTACTGCCCTTATTCCCTTTCAACTTTTCTGCAACTGGCGCCACTTTATATAAAATTCTGTCCCAACAAAAAGGTGATGAAGCGAAAAGTATGTTCCGGTTCATGACCCAATGTAAGCCGTAGCAGTGTAGACTTAGGGTACGATGGGACTGTCATACGCATTGCGGTCATAAAAGTCCCTAATTAAGTAAATAATAAATAAAAAACCGGCCAAATGCTAGTTGGACTCGCACACGAAGGGTTCCGTACCACCATATAATATTTAATACTAAATATAAAATAACGGCAACAAATCACGTTTGTTGTATGGGAGCCCCCCTTAAATATTTATTTTATTCTGTCGTTGTTATAGCGGCAGACAGACGGACGTTGGAGTCTTAGTAATAGGGTCCCGTTTTTACCCTTTGGGTACGGAACCCTAAAAAACCAAGGTAGATAAAGTTTCAAAATAATGCCTCCACCAACTCTTCCTACATTTTACACAAAACTAAAGTTCCCCCAGGAGCGACTAACGATACAAACTGAACTTGTTGGTTTATTAACTGCTAGGTATACCGCTGGTCTTAGTCTCAACCTCTCCAACTATCTTACTTACTTTATACATAAGTAAACTGAGCAAAACCACCTGCCAAGTGCGTGCGTGTTGCACAGAAAAACGAAGGGTTCTGCACATATCGTAACATACATACATAAACTTACGCCTTCTATCCACGGGGGTACGGAGAAACTACAGAACGTCACCTGCTCCGATCCTTACATACTCCTTTTGCTTCGTTTACAAAGGTATTATTGATGTAAGAAGATACATCTGGTCATCATCTGGTCATATACGCACGCTGGTTGCGAGTACTACGCACAGTGCTTATTTTGGCACACAGCTCATTGGGCATACGGCAGACGTAAGGCACACGAAATTCATTAATTTAAAAACCGTACACCATTAGAAGGTCAGTAATAGTTTTAGATGACCAGTTAAATATTTTCGATTTTTTTTAGCTGTTCACAAGAAAAGTACACATTTTCTGACAAAGTAATGAATCTCCAAAGGTTCCGGTTTATTACGACAGAACCCTAAAAGTAAGCGGTGCAATAACGCTGCATTTATTGCCCAAGATAATTTGTTTCAGTTATAATAGGTACCTCGAGGGAGAAATAAAGTGGTTTCGGAAGAAGTAAATAGGTCGTCGAGCGGTAGTGGACGGGACGACTGTTTTTTGTTTCACTTTGAATGAAATTGGTTTCACTCAAGAATCAAGATCTTCTGCAGTGCGGTGAAATCATTTTAAAGTTGACGGGGGTGCATTCTGAAAGTTGGCAATGTTAATTACTTTTAACAGACTTTAAAAAAGGAGAAGGTTCACAGAAAACAAAAAGAAATCACCACGTAACGAAAAAGCGTTATAAAAAGCGTTGTATATTCTCTACGTACGCTTGCTTACGATATGCTTACAGTTCAAATAGCTGAATTTTATTAGGGTGTGTATGTATGTGTAATCAAACGTTGTGAATAGAGCCTTTGGGGGGAATTGAACTCTTATAATAATTGCGTAAAACAATATGAATGATCATTTTGAAAGATATATATTGCTAATATATATTGCTTCATACATTTCATTAGAAAAATAGGTCTGTTGTTGTTGAACTGTCTAAATGAAACCAAATCTTACTGTTATGTTAGTGTGTTAAGCAATTACCCCACTGTTGACTGAATATTTTGATTAGAAGCAACTCCGTGGTAGGTAGGTACATATCTTAGAATATTTTGAGCGACATCCCTTGAACAATGTCTTAAAAAGTCTCTCCAATATTTCTCAAATTCAAAATAATGTTAAATACTTCATTTGAGCAGTTGGGGCCCAGTGGTTACGAGTGTGGAACCTAAGATAGAAAGACGTTTGTACGATACGATTGCATACAGAAAGCACAGTTAATAGAAATCTCTCCTAGACTGCTGTCTTTTTTGATAGAAAACAGTGTTTGTAGATATCTCGGTCCATTAGGAAGCACTGTTGACACTTACTCAGTTTCGCTTACGATACTAACTGAACTAACATCTAGGTATATGTATAGTACATACAATAAAAAAGTAACGAGCTCCGAACTGTACATTGAATATTTTTGAAGAAAAATTATTTGCTAGGAAGTGTGGAAACGTGTCTGATGCCGAAAATATAACTTTTAGAATATTTGTTCGTTTGGCTGGATGTGTGTTTCAGATTGTTGCAAAAACGGCTGAACGGATTTGGATGAAATTTGGTCCTTAAATAGTTTATAACCTGGAATAACGATTGACGAAAATAATAAATTGACGACACGTTTGGCGCAGTGGTTGAGCGATTGACTGCTGCGCAGCATGTCGCGGGTTCGATTCCCGCACAGGACAAATATTTGTACGACCTACAAGTATTTGTTCCGGGTCTGGGTGTTTTATCTATAATATGTATGCATATACAAAAAAAAAAAAGTATATAAGTAGTTTATCAGCCATCTCGTTACCATAACACAAGCATTAGGTTGCTTAGCTTGGGACTAAATGGCGTTGTGTGAAATGTCCAAGGATGTTATTATAATAACACATTTATATAATAATATATAATAATACTTTTAATCCCAGTAGTACCTACGTTCCCCTGGGATTGTCTCCAACATAGACGCGGGCGACGCCGCGGACAAAAGCTAGCATATTATTATAAAACAGTTCAAGGAATTACCTGTAATTTTAAATGAATAAAAAATCCTACTTAAACAGCAAAGCCTTCTAATATATCGCACGAGACATTCCTAGCATGCCCTAGAAATCTAGAATTAAATGAAAACATAAATTCCATCTCAGGTACTTATGCTAATATTATTCCGTTCTATTCTAGGAACAAAAAAACGTTAAATTAAAACATAAACCGCATGTTTTAAATGCAATCTTCCAGCGGAAATACGAGTGTTTCACAGAGAAATGTTGTTGGCTGGTATTTTGCCAACTAGGTGTACTTAAACAGTCGCACAGATCTGAGGGGCAATTCTCCTAATTTTAAGAACGTTCACAGTCTGATCTCAGTCTAAATCTGTCAAAAACACGACAAATTTCCACATGGACTTATAATATTTCCCTATATTTTAGACAAGTTCTTGACATTGATTGTCGCTGAGATGAGATTGCTATTAGATTTTTGCGTCTTTAATTACGGGAATTAGCCTTAAGAGTACGTGGTTTCAATCCTTGTACTATAGTTGATCTCTGAAAATGTCAGTTATAATGAAACCACGTAGCCTTTTTTTAAGTCTGTAGAGGTCAGTTTCATTTTCCTGTTGGAAATGCGACGGAATTTCATTATATTCGTTGAAGCTATACCATCACTTGTTAGCCAGAATGCAATCGCATTCGCAAAATCCTACTTCCTACTAATATTATAAATGCGAAACTTTGTGAGGATGGATGTATGGATGTTTGTTACTCTTTCACGCAAAAACTACTGAACAGATTTGGATGAAATTTGGTACACCGATAGTTTATAACCCGGATTGACATACTCGTATAGGATACTTTTTATCCCGATATTCTTACGGGATCGAAACTTATGCGGGTGAAACCGCGGGGCGCAGCTAGTCATATATACTTACATAAACTTACGCCTTTATGCCATGAGGGTAAGCAGAAACTACGGAACGCCACCTGCTACCATCCTTACCTACTCCTTTGGCAAAATCAGCTGCCAGAATTTTAGGTAAACATAATCAGCCTATAATGTTCCCACTGCTGGGACATAGGCCTCCTCTCTGTGAGAGGGAGTGGGCCGTAATCCACCACGCGGGCCCAGTGCGGGTTGGTAGATGTCACATGTCTTCAATTTTTTTTATTCTAGGACATGCCGGTTTCCTCACGATGTTTTCCTTCACCGTTTGGAGAGCAATGGTGATGAAATAATTTACACAAAGTAAAGCGCCTGTCTGGGTTCGAACCTACGACCTACAACTCGTAAGTCGCGGCCGTTACCACTGGGCCACCACTGCCCGAATTTTAGGTATACCTCGATTCAAATTACACACTTGATATTCAGTCGGCGAACAGAACGGATTAAATCCATATACATCCATATGTATCCAAATATTTCGCATTCCATCATTATTTCTAGAAAATCGTTCTACGTTTTAATACATTTTATACATTTTCATCTTCTGTCATACCTTTGTCTGTTGCTGCTTGCAAGATACAGGCTTGCCTAGTTTGGGCCAATGTAAAATCTCTGTAATCTTTTGAGCAATAAAGTTTTTATTATTATATTATTATTATTACATACATACATACACGTACCTACACACCGAGAGCTGCTAAACGACAATGTTTAAGTTGAAATAAATATTTTTTGTATTTTTTTTTGCAGGGAAAGTCCTGGAGACCAAGGAATGCGTTCCTTTGACAGCGCCATTTTTAATTACAGCCTGTTTTTTGTAATGGAACAGCGCGCTTTAAATTAAGGCATTCATTTGTTTTCCAATTTATTCGAGGGAACACGAGGTTATAACATTGAACATTGCATTCGGTAATATTTTGGGATCCTCATTTTATAAAGCAGCAATGAAACCTTAAAAAAAAATATTAAGCTAAAAATTAAATATAATATATATAATGTTAATTCAAAAGTAAAAATAAATTTAAAAACCCTTTAGGGTTTTTTAATTAATAAATGAACATTTTTTTTTGGATTTTACGTGGATATAACATGGGACACGTGCATTCCAAATCATTTTGGGTTCCTCATTTTATAACTTAGGTCAAATTGCATTAACGATTTACTACACTAAATAAAAATAAAAAATATTGCTAGATTTCCCCTCACCGTTTAGTATCCGGCGCGGTTCTTATTCACCTGAAAAAGTAGCCATACTGAGAACAATGAGTTAACACATTATTTCCATGTCAATCAAGTCAAGTCACTGCGTCATTGCGTGTGTCAGATGTGTCAAAATGAAACAATCTCGAGGGTGAATCTAATGATTTAAAGTGGACGTGATGAAAAGTGTGTATACATCATTAGAAGCCAAGAAGTATTTAGAGTTTCATTTATTTAAAAAAGTATTCATCAATAGAAGGTCAATAAGTTTTTAGAGGATCAGTTAAATATTTCCGCTTCATTATTAGGAAATTCTCAGTAGTATAGTCCGGAATCTGGATTTGTGTCCGGTCGACTCACCATAGGCATCATAATTGGAATTTGACACCACTCTCATTTGACATCTTATATTGTCTTATACCCGAATTGCGTAAACAAGCTGTCAATCATAATGAGTATTGCGTATGAATTAGCCCCTAGGAGCGCTAATGTAGTGTGAGGTCTCCGAAATATCAAATGTCACTGTTTGCGTGTGGGTTTATTTATAATTAGAATAATGTTGTGAATATTTCGCAATACCTGAGATTAATTATAGCAAATATGATTTACGGGTTAATGTATGCCAGTGCTTTACAAGAGGAGCTAAGAAAAAGAGGTGCAAAATTAAACGGGCTTAAAGAACAGCTAATTCAGAGGTTGTTTACTGTTTACAAACACATTTTTTGTTTGTTTAAATATGATTTAAATGTAAACTTTGTTTTCACGCCCGTAATAACAAACTGAGAGAAACTTCAGGACTTTACTCGACAGTGGCGCCAACTGGTGAGCACAAAAACGGTATACGTCACGTAGGTCACGACGATAATATCGCCGCGATTCTCTCGCTCGTGGAGACGGTCCCTTAAAATCCCCATCTAAAGAATCATAAGTTTATGTACAGAGGCCAGCACATCAAGCTACCCCAATCTGCCAAATTTCTTTGATAGATTTTCAACTTTACTGCAAAGGATTAAGGTTCATATTCAATTGGAAAAATTTGACAGATTGGGGTAGGTTGATGTGCTGGCCTCTGTACATCATTTTTAAAGTTAGGATTGCCACAACAAACTGAAAATACTTGAAAAGCAATCACTTAAGTGTCATTACATAGAGCTTGCTACGCCGCTACGCCGTAGCAAGTGCTACACTCGTAGCATTTAAATTGTATAATTGGGCATTTTCGGCAAAATGCCTACCAACCCACTTATGGGATGTCCCATACTTACAAGTTGCAAAAAACTAACATTTTTATGACATAGAAGTGTCGAGTAATTATTAAATAGTTCTAAAAGACTAAAGTTTTCTTTTTTTACTTAAATTGTTAACAATAATGTAAAACAAAGTAACAAAATTAAATCCAGAAATGCGGCATCTTACGTCTTGCCGTACTGTCCTCTTAGATGGTAACGGTCATGACCAAAACGTATCTAAGTTACTATTTATTTACAAACATTATTTTAAATAAGCGCCATAATATAATAAAAAAATCACATACTCAGCAAAGTTTGTAAAATTTACCATTCGACTAAACCAAGAATTAGCTAAAATATCCAAAACAATATCAGTAAGTTATTTTCAAAGATAGTAGCAGTTAAAAAAAAATGCCCAATTACGATTGAAGGTCATTTAAGTTACCGTCCAACTTTCTCAACTAAGTGGAAGTCTCAAGCAACACCCCTCTGTTTCTGTCGGGGGTTAAAAAGAAATTATAATCAAAAATATTGATGGAGGCATCCTAAAAACATTATTAGATAAAATGGACAGTCCCTTTATAAGGCACTGAGTACAAAGGCACGTGCCACTGTGTGTTGGGTCACGTCTTTTTTAAGGTTCCATACCCAAAGGGTAAAAACGGGACCCTATTACTAAGACTCCACTGTCCGTCTGTCCGTCTGTCACCAGGTTATATCTCATGAACCGTGATAGCTAGACAGTTGAAATTTTCACAGAATGTGTATTTCTATTGCCGCTATAATAACAAACTAAAAACAGAATAAAATAAATATTGAAGGGGGGCTCCCATACAACAAACGAGATTTTTTTGCCGTTATTTTATATGTAGTGTTAAATATTGTATGGAGGTACGGAACCCTTCGAGTGCGAGGCCAACTCGTACTTGGCCGGTTTTTAGTTGAATTAGTTTATAAAAGTTAACATTAAATGGATTATGTGTACTTGTATTTGTAGTCCAAAATAAATAATATATTATTATTATTTAAAAATAATAAAGCTTATTAAAAAAAAAAACGGCCCGTTTTTTAATTAAGTACATGCATAATCCTTATTACCTAATGTTTCTTAATTTTAAAGAACATAGTATAACATAACGTCACACACACTTGTAACCCCCGAAAGTGTTTGTGTGTGTGTGTGTGTGAGAGATGAGATAAATGGCATACTCACATTGCGTCAATTATAATTATTTAGATCCCGTTTGAAAGGCAGCGAGCCTATTCTCATCAATTTAAATTTCGGGCTGCCAGCCATTGAGAAATTCCTGATGGCAAACCCATTAACACTTTGCAGCGGTACTTTAATACAGTGCTTTGTCTAAGTTGTTAAAATTTTAGAAAAAACATCTTTTACAATATTTGTAAATATGTGAGCACCTGTATATTAGATCTATAATATAATTAAGTACAGAGGCCAGCACATCAACCTACCCCAATATGTCAAATTTTCCCAATTGAATATGAACCTTATTCCTTTGTAGTAAAGTTGAAATTCTAGCAAAGAAATTTGACAGATTGGGGTAGGTTGATGTGCTGGCCTCTGTACAATAGATTTTCTATTGTGTCTGTTGTCTGGCAGTCAACATGTTTTTACCTGTCACTGCTTTATTTTTTAAATATATTTTACTATAGGGGTCTTCACATATCACACTAATTATTATAAAGGCGAAAGTTTGCGTGTATATGTATGTGCGTTTATATGTTTGTTACTTCTTCACGCTCAAACGACTAGAGCAATTTTGATAAAGTTTTGTATGTAGGTAGCCGACACCCTAGGTTAACATATAGGCTACTTTTTATCCCGATGTTCCTACGGGATCGAAACTTATGCGGGTGAAACCGCGGGGCGCAGTTAGTAATTATATAATTATTCATCGTTTTCACATAAAATTAATGTATATAAAATTGTTAAACATTTTAAAAGAGTAACGGTAACATTCTTCTCCATACGAAACTACCCTTTGGAAGGGACGAAGAATAAATTATATTTTATTGTTAACTAGCTTCCGCGCGCGGCTTCGCTCGCGAGGTATATCGGTAAAAACTATCCTATGTCCTTCCCCGGGATGCAACCTATCTTTCTGCCAAATTTTATCGAAATCCGTTCAGTGTTTCAGGCGTGAAAAGGTAACAGACAGACAGAGTTACTTTCGAATTTGTATTATTAAGTATAGATTTTGAAGTTCAAAAGTGCCTTTTATGTGCCTATTTGAAATAAATGCTTTGACTTTGACCTTGAAATTCGAGTAAAAATCAAATAAGAGAAAGTCTTACCTCCATCCAACCTTCATAATGCCATTACACACGACCAGACCGTTATTAATCCTTCATAGTTCCCGACTTTACACAGACTACGTCACATGTGTAACACCCTTGCACGAGCTTTGCATAATCAGTCCATTGAATACAGATTTAGAACTACTTAATACCTCAGAAAAGGTACCGTAGTTAGGTTAGGCGTTGTAATTGAATTTTTTTCTAAACTAGATATTCCATTGTTTGAAATGTGCCTGAAGTTTCACAAGACAAAGCTCTTTGTAAATCACGAATGATTTAGTTTGACTAGGTAACGTTCTTACAGTTGGGACTCTGGCATCCTTTCTGCAAGAGGGAGTGGGTCGTAACCCAACACGCGGCCCCAGTGTGGACCCAAGATTAGAAGAGGAAGAAGTAAAAATGTTGGATTTATACCAGTCTGATCCCCTGAGCCCCCTCCACCCCCCTCCTCGATCCCCTGCTAGTAGACGAAATCGCGGACAGAAGTTAGTCATCATCTGCCTAGCCCTTTCCCAACTATGTTGGGGTCGGCTTCCAGTCTAACCGGATGCAGCTGAATACCTGTATTTTACATGGAGCGACTGCCTATCTGACCTCCACAACCCAGTTACTGGGTAATACGATACCCCTTGGTAAGACTCGTTGTCAGACTTTCGGGCTTCTGACTACCCGTAACGACTGTCAAAGATCCACTAATGACAGCCGGGACCAACGGCTTAACGTGCTTTCCGAGGCACGGTGGGGTCTCGGTATGTAAAGATGGTCACCCATCCACAGACCAACCGCGGCAAGCGTAGCTTAACCTGACCGATAGACCTGTGCGACTGTTAATATTTAGCCACGGGCCCCTCTTTGCGGACCGAAGTAAGCGTCATGTAAACAGATACATTTTACGGCCGGTATCGCTTCGATGTACCTAGTTGATATTTATTGCATCATTTACTGTATTGGATTTACATAGTCCGTTTTATGTTCGCTTGGACAGAATTCCGGTTTTATTTTTATTTGTATACTCTATGAAGTGACTTTTGTCAACGGCTTCTGAAAGCCTAGTGTTTGATCAGTAAATACACACATAGTATCACGGCTTGTTTCACAGAAGAGTTGGGCAGAGGTGTATCCTAGTCACCGAGCTGCTACTGAGAAATTCCAGAAAGTGAAGAAGTAACGAACATACAAACACACTTACAGACTTTCGTCTTTATAATATTAGTATGACTAGCTTTTGCCTGCGGCTTCGCCCGCATGGATGTCAGAAATTATCCCACGGGTACGTGCTACCACTATAAAAAGTATGTAAGAATAGTGTATAAGTATGAATTAAGTAGCCTATGTCCTTCCCCAGGACGCCATTTCTCTCCTTGCCAAATTTTATCGAAATACTTTCAGTGGCATGGTGGTGAAAAGGTTTATATTGCAAGGGTTTTATTTTGCGCGGAATCCTAATTAGAATAAAAGTAAGTTAAGTTAGGTAAAGTTACTTCTTATAACATAAGCTACCTGCCAGTGGAAGTCTCGTTAAAATCGGTACAGTCGTTTCGGAGATTAGCTGGAACAAACAGATAGACAAAAATTTCAAAAAGTGTTTTTTTGTTATGAGTACCTTTTAAACTTTCATATAAATTTAGTAAAAAGCTGTCATTTTGACATTACAAACACATACTTCAATTTTATTTATTTGTAGTACTTATTAAATAGATTATTATATTTTGTGTAACAGTCTCGTAACAAAATACTTTTCCTAAAAGCGGCTAAATACTTTAAATAATTTACCACTCCCAGAAAGCCAATAACTTATTCCTCATTTCTCCATAGGAATTTACAATTTGGAAAGAGCTAACAATTTAACAAAATTCTTGACAGTTCAAAACTTTCTGTAAATGTTAAACCGAGAAATGATATTTTAATAAAATACTTTGAAAATGTTAGATTGATTTAGGTCAGGGGTCAGGCTATAACCTTTTGTTACCACTGCCGACAGATAAGTCTAAGTTCAATGAAATTGCCCGGTAACATGGTTATTGGTTAACGTAAGTCTACTGGCAGAAGGTAGGTATCGTGTGATGAATCTATTTCTGATGGTAAAGCGTGGGTGTACTGTGACGTGGCCATTACTTCAGCAGTGCAGCATAGAATATTGAATCGACTTCAAAAAAAGGAGGAGGTTCTCAATTCGGTTGTATTTTTCATATTCGTGTTCATACACACGAGCATAGACAATCGTTGAGTTAGAAGTTACGTTAGAAGACCGACTAATCTATATAAATGCCGCTTGTTCATTTGAATCGCCGGCACAAACCGGAAAATATACCTTTATGCATAAAAAGCCAATTGTATTATAAAAGCATGAGGAACAGGGTGTAAAGTTCACTCATCCTCCATAGAAAAGGGAGGATCCTCCGACCAGGCAACGGACGGTCAGATGGTTATCATAATCGCAATGCGTATGACAGTCCTATTATACCCTAATCACATACATAATACATACGGCAGATATGGCGTAGCTACTGCCGTATCAGCCGTATCAATGATACGCATGTGTGTAATTTTATTTATTTTGTATAAAACAATACGCAATATGTTCGCCGCAGTTGGGTAAAATAGGCCCCCATCAAAATTTTGATATAGGACTTACTAATTACACCACTGCATAATCTGCCTATAAGGTTCCCACAGCTGGGACATACGAGTAGGTCTCTCTCTGTGAGAGGCAGTAGGCCGAAAGCCACCACGCGGGCCCAATACGGGTTGGTAGATGTCACATGTCTTCAAATTTTTGGTTCTATGATATGCCGGTTTCCTCACGATGTTTTCCTTCACCGTTTTGAGAGCAGTGGTCATGTAATAATTTACACAAAGTTAAGCGCCTGTCTTGGTTCGAACCCATGACCTACAACTTGTTAGACGCGGCTGTTACTTCTGGGCCACTACTGCTCTTGCTCCCATTATTCCATTTCCCATTATTCCTTCACATTTTCCCGCAGTTCTCATGGCCCCAATACCAGAGGAACTTATAACGAACTGTAGAAAAGTTAGTTGATGAAGGCTGGACGAGTTGTGGCTCTTGTTTATAGACTGTAAGATGGACGCCGCGATACTGTCATAACGCCGCCATCTTGAATTCACTGGACGACAAGATGGCGGGAGAAAAGTTTAGGTAAATGTAGTGCTGTAATCAAGGCCACGTCAACCTCCTGTAATTTTATGAAAGCATATTGTTTTAATGATGTTGTATTATAATAAATCACGTAATCGAAAGTATATTACGAAATCAGCTGTTCCCTACATTTTGACGAGTTATGCGACGGAGAAGCTACTGGAATAAAATAAAACCTTACACTTAATGCTCTCACCTTTCGTACTTGTCGTATACAGTCTGATTCATTAATTGCCACTTACACTCACTCTGTATTTTACATTAAATTTAACAAACCCTCACAGTATCACTTAACTTTCATACACACAGTTGCTCACATTCAACATTCAAATTCACATTCACAGTAACACTCCTTAGTATTCACACTCACACACCCCCATTTTCACATTTACACACCTTCATAGTCATAGTCACATTCACACACCCTCATACTTACATTCACACACCCCTACTCTCACTCACACATTTGCATGCTTCTTGTCTAGTTTTAATTTTCTCTTTTTATCTTAAATTGCCTGTTTCTATAACACTTTAAACAAGTAATTTTATGTTAATATTTTAAGTTTTGGAAGAGCGGAGTCTCCTAACACAGGCTTTTATGCTTAAAAGGAGACTCCAATCACTAGTTGTTAAATTTACTTGTAGTTATAACAAATAAAACATTTTTCATTTTCATTTTCATGCGTATATAAATGAAGGGAACAGCTGATTGTTTTTCGCGATCAATTTTGTTATTTTTTGTATATCGTCAGAAAAGGCGATAACAAGTACCTATGTGGTATAATTTATTGCTTATTGTGGTTTCCATACTGTCTCTTTATTATACGACTGCCCAAAAAAAGGATCCGTGGGAAACTGAAACCAATCTTTTTAGCGAACTCGGGAGACGGTTCCCTGTAACAGTTCTTTACAACTTCGCTGAAAATATTGGTTTTCAGTTTTCCAATTTTGGTCACAATGGCGGTTTAGTTGTACTAAAATCATTTAAGTAGCTTGTTTTTTAGTTAAATTTTTTATTTCACTTTTTGAGAACGCCTGTAAGTATTTTATATTTTTTTTTAAATTATAGTAACTATCATTAAAACAGGCCTTTGCAGAATATTAAAGTTAAGATATTTATTTTGCAAGGAGTAATAGTTTTTTTTTTATTGCCGGGAACTGCAATTTAATACTAAACAACTTCTCTGTTACTTTCCAAAGAAAACGAAAAAGTTGGACGGTAACTTAAATTACCTTCAACCGTAAATACAATTTAAATGCTGCGAGCGCGTAGCACTTGCTACGGCGTAGCAGCGTAGCAAGTGCTCAAATAAATGTTCTATGTAATGACACTTAAGTGGTTGCTTTTCAAGTATTTTCAGTTTATTGCGGCAAACCTAACTTTAAAAATGCTGTACATTAACTTATGATTGTTGAGATGGGGATTTTAAGTTATATAACACAGAAGGGATTTCACAAATCCTGAATGAGTAAAGATTTTACACCTTTGGTAAGTGGTCTCATAACTAATTATGTTTATGGGCTACTCTTTACCAGAAACCCTGAACCCCTTTTTGGCCTGAGCTAGTCTTACTTAAGGGGAAGGCTCAGGGTAGACCACGAACTTTTTTTTTTTTTTTTAAACAGTTTCAGGTTGTATGTTGTATGTTGGAACAAAATATGATTCGCGAGCACAACAAGCATGTTTTTACAGAATTATAATCATTAAAACCGTCAAAACAACCCTGTAAGTTCATATAACCCTATTGAATGAGTGTTTCATGAAATTACCAAATTTTGCACCTGCAAATTACTAGCTCGCTCAGAAATGTTCCCTAATATGGTAACACGCATATAAAACTGTACTTGCGTGTTACCTTCTTCGAGAATACTTGTATGAATTAAAACAATAAACACGTAAATCAAATAATATGTGATATTCAAGATAACCATCTGACATAGCCCCGAATAGCCCCGTTAGAGTTATGACGTAAATGTAGGTCAGTTGCACACAGACGGACTGGATAATTAATGTGGTCTCGTCCGTGTGCAACCGTTCCTTAGTTTGTTGCAGTTTATGTTTAATGTTGGTTAAATCCATACATGTAATATTTATTATGGTACAGGGTCCCATTAAAATAGATGGACAAATTTTAACACAGCGCTCAGTACGTCTAACCAAATATATCCAAGTAAAAAAAAAACACTGACAAAAGTGACTTTATTATGACCTAAAATAATAAATTGCCGGCACATTAGTGTATTTTCGTTAGCTGATTATTTTTCTTGTAAGTATCTAATGCATTTTTCTTATATATTTTTTACCATCGTCCTTATTTTGGCGGTCTGAATGATTTCTAAAAGTTTGTCCATCTATTTTAATGGGACCTTAAATACAGCATGTATCTGAATGGTATAGTTGAATTTAAGGGTGTGGTACGGACCATAAAACTGAACAACTTTCTCAATGGGATCAACATCGTAATCACGAAGAAATTATCAACTGTCCCATTCAAAACTTAAATACCTACTCGACCTAAATGTTCAGTTTGATGACGCACCACATCCTTAAATTTGACCACACCGTTCTTATACATACTGTATAATCCATATTTAATATTATAAATGCGAAAGTGTGTCTGTCTGTCTGTTAAATCTTCACGCTTAAACCGCTGAACCGATTTAAATGAAATTTGGTATAGAGATAGTTTGAGTCCCGGGAAAGGACATTGGGTACTTTTTATCCCGTTATTCCCACGGAATCGAAACTTATGCGGGTGAATGAGTAATTATTATAAACGCGAAAGTTTGTGAGGATGGATGGTCAGAATAAAACACAGGAAACCGCGGGACGCAGCTAGTAACTATTATATATAAATACTGTACTGTGTGTGTACTGTAGTCTGTTTGTTACCTTTTTACGTCTTAACTTACGCTTGAATGAATTTCGATGACATTTGGTCAAGTGTTAGCATAACCTACGCCACGGTCTCATAACCTGGGTGAGACTTTTATGCCGGTACTACATTCCCGTGGAATAACTTTCGACCTCCACGTGGGCGATGCCGCAGTCACAGGCTATAATCCCATAAGTAAGTATCATAGAGCTATAGCGTACAGCTAATAACTCAATTAACAGCTCAGAAGCAAAACTTGAACTGATTAAAAGTATGGAATGAAGTTGGCAACACTGTGAGACTTTAATTAGTTTTGTTTAGTTGTTGCATTGCTTGTTACTTGCCACGGGTTACAGTTGATGCGTACGTAAATACGTAAATATAAGAGAAATATTTAACTGATTCACTAAAAACTTATTGATCTTCTAATGATGCACACTTTTTTGAATAATTGAGCCTATTTTTAACTTTCTTGCCTACAATGCTTCGCATTATGAGTCGTGCAATATACTAACAAGTTATGATGAACCGAAGTGGTTTAAAAAGGTGAAATTCTGAAGATGTGCACGGGATTTTAACATACATCACTAATCGTGGACTAAGTATACACTTTTGTCCATCTCTTCGGGAAATACAGACGTAATGTGACCGTATTTTATGTTACACATATCATAAATGAAATTCTCTTTTCGTGTCTGCCTGTATAACCGCGTTGTTCTTCTAAACTGGGCAACGGGTTATGATAATGGTTTTCACCATCGTTTAGAGAATTTATTCCTTAAGGTTTATGTGTATAGCTTAACCATAATTTAACTTAACCATAACCTTTTAGGGAGGTATCTCCCTGTTGGTTATCTTGACGGGGCTGGGTGCCTCAGCACAGGGGCATTTTGTGTTTTTTTTTGTGATGTCAATGATGAGTGTTGTCTTTTGTTATTGTATTTAAGTACTAACAATAGTTTTTCTTAAGTTTTTGTATACTAACCGATGGATCTAGTTGTCTCAAAATAAATAATTTTGAATTTGAATTTGAAGAATCAGCTTATAATGCTTGGACACAGGCCTCTTCTCAGTGAAAGGGAGTAGTAGGCCGTAATTCACCACGCGGTCCTAGTGCGGGTTGGCAAATGTCACATATGTCTCCGAATTTTTGGTTTCCTCGCGATGTTTTCCTTCACCGTTTTGAGAGCAGTGGTGATGTAAACCGTCTGAGGGTTCGAACCTGCGACCTACAAATCGTAAGTCGCGGCCGTTACCACTGGGCCACCCACTGCTCTATGTGTTACATATTACATTGATAATTATTCAACTTGCAAATAATAAAAACATCTCGATGATTTGTCAAGTCGTAAAAGGTGCTTGAACTTCGAAATATAACGTATCAGCGACGCATCCTAATACGTTATGTTTCGAAGTTCAAACACCATCCTTTGACATGGTACCTATTTCTCCGAAGTGTAATATTATTCTAAAAAGGAAGGAAGGTCGAGAGGGATTTGGGTTTAAATCTGAAAAAGGTTTGCTTTGTTGGTAAAAAGGATAAGTGGAAGGTTAATAAAGAGGATATTTTTGGGTTAAATTGAAGTTCGGTGCAAAGATACAGGGATTATTTCCGTAATGTTGTAATCCTACAAAAATGGTTAAAAGTTGGATTGAGTGCTTGGTTTGGCTACAAACCGTCAAAGTGGCTCAGATGTTGAAGTACCCGCTTCAAAAGTATCAGGTTGTGGATTCTGAAACTGGCTATAATTATGAATGTGATCATTTTGAACAGCTTCGCCGTTTTGGGTTCTGTTAGAGTCAACAAGAAGGTGTAAAACTGTGTAAAACCAAAGGAAGGTATTGTTATTCTCAATTTTAAATATTTTATATTTTCTTTTGTTTTTTTTTTCTAGTGACATCTCATGCACAAAAACGAAATTAATATTTTATAATGTTCCAACAAAATTTATGCCAGGGAATGAACCAGAGACTTTTAGTAGTCTAACAGGTTGGCCATTGCTAAGTTATATTTGCTTAGGAGACAGATTACATATAATTTTTTCTTGTCGTTACCAATAAACGACTCAGCTGTCGAGGGTGGATGTGTCTATACTAATATTATAAACAAGTAAAATTTGTTTGTTTGTTTGCGTGTGCGATGCGATTTAACATCACTCTAGTTACCTTTGGGGCCGAGAAAAAAGAAAAAGTCAGAAAAGACAAGGCATTAAGTCTGCCTTTGTAAAGATTTTTTACTTGTGCATAAAGTTTTAATAAATAAATAAAAGAACGCTAGGCGAAAATGAAGTAACTTTAAAAGCCTTGGCAACTGCCAAGGCTTATTTAAAACGGGCGCCGTCGGTTGATGCTGGTCACCTCTTAAGAGGTGCTCACTCCTTTTCACAGAGAGTGTGTCCCAGCAGCGGGAAATTTATACGTAGGTGGATTATGCTAATGTCTATAATTACCCATCGACTAAATTACCCTGGAAGGCCAATTCATTCACTTAAAACAAATAGCCTTAATAACCAAATTAGCCGAAAAAACCTCTACAAATCTAGTTCAACACTAACAGAACAATGTGAAACATGAACTAATGAACCTAAAACACGAGTACTCTCACAAAATAGTTTCCACATATCGTGTGTATAAAGAAGACTACCCAATAACTATAATTCCCTATCGGCTTATATAAGTACTTTCTAGTGACGTCATAAGGCCTAGCCTTGTTATTGTCTATGTGGTAGAATTAAGTAATTAGCTGATGTGTGTTTGAGTGTGTCGGGAGTATGATGAGAATGGAGAGCGCAGTTACAGCAAGTGATTGATTGATTGACTGAGATTGAGTTACTTGTCGTTTGTCTAGTGGTCGCAAGCGCTACTGCTATTCATGAGGTTCTGGGTTAAATTCCCAGGTCGGGCAAAGTGTTATAAGATTTTTCTGTCAGGAATTGCTCAGTAGCTACTCGGAGTGCTACATACTTTCAGATGCATTTAGTAAAAAGCTGTTATTTTAATATTACAAACTGACACTTCGATTTTATTTATTTGTATATGCATAGGAATCTAATTACAGGCACTTTGAATTGTCAAGGTCTTGTCAGTCAAAAATATGAAGCTACTCCTAGTTACCCATTCCAAAGTGTAGTAGGTTCCTATGGAGAAGAACAGGCAAGTCCATGGAGATTCTTTTAAATCAAAATATTGGTTACCTTATCAAATGGACACAAATACAGACTATGGGTTGCTACTAAGATATTCCGAATGGATAAATCCAATAACAAAAGGAGCCTGTTATTCAGGAGTAGTAGTGTTATTTAGGAGGAGGTGTTGTTTTGGTAATATGATCGATCACCTGAGACAGATTTATTTTAATCTTAATTAATAAAAAAAAATTTTCGTTTTTATTTTGAGAGGATTTACAAATAATATTGATTCAGTTTTTATTGTCACTTTTCAATTTTTAAGCACGCATAGCACTCCATTTGTTCATACTCCGCGGTGCGGTTATACACGACGTAAATGAGACGTCCCGATAAGCGCGTTGTTGTCTCTGTGAGATACTTGATGAGCTTGTCGCTTTGGTAATTAGAAACTATTACTAGATAGGTAGGTTTGCTAGTAAAAACCTTCATTTTGAACGTTAACAGGCCGTTTTTGTTCAAATTCCAGTAATCTATTCAAGCAAATAGGTGGGTTATTCCCTGAGTACCCCGATTCCCGAGGCCCCCGTGCCGGAGAACCCAGATTTATGTTGCTAGAATTAATGTCTGTGAAAATAATAGTAGTGCTTATATCACAAGTAATCAGATATGTCAGTAGATCCTTTACATGCTCAAGTTATTCAAGTTTGGGTACGAAACACGTTGGTGTAATTACGCGTTTGCTTCGCTGTAGCTCTTCACCGTACTACTTCTTTTACAGTTCAAGCAGTACGATTATGGAATGCCTTGCCCGTGTCATAATGTGTGCCCAATCTTTGTCCATTTTTAAAAATTATGGTAAAAAAACACTATCTCTCTCCTTGATCGTCATTTATTATGTTCTTTGAATTTGTTTTATGATTATTATTGAATACATTTATTTATAGAGATAAGTATGTTTTGTGTATTTATTGTAGGTTTATATGTAAATGGTACACCACAGACATCCTGCAGTTTTGTCTATCCTTTCTCTCTTAAAATTGCGGGCATTGACTCTCTGACCTTCAATGTTGTGAAGACTAAAATAGTCAATAGTCATTCATTAGTAGGTTTTTAATATAGTTACATGGCGAACCAACAGACGGTCGATGCCGTAGACGATAAGATAGTGCCTTAAAATTCAACATACATAACCAATGCTATCTATGCTGATTCATGTAATTTGTTATCATTTAATTGTGCTTTTGTGTGTGTGGTACTATGTCTTTTGTGTGCACTAAATAAATAGTTTATGTTATGTACAAGTACATAAAAAGGGGAGGGGAAATAATCAAAGGGCATCAAAAAATTCGTCCGCATCGCTGTCAACAGGAAACGTGCCCAAAAGGCTGTCATCATTGCCACGTTGTATGGCAATGCTGATTCTTTGGCCAAAAAATAAGCCAGCCCTCTGGTCAAGTGAAGAGTCGACCAACCGCTTGGCGATGTCTCGAAATAATGTTATTTGTGTGTTTTGTGTGTTTCATTAATACATCTTTCTAAGTTAGATTTGTACCATAAGAACAAATTTCTTATGGAAAAGTGCTAATGGTACAAATCTAACTTAGAAAGATGTATTAATGATTATAATTCTGTAAATACGTACCTGATATAGTCGCGAATCATATTTTGATCAAGATACAACCTGACACGGACCTGGAAATTGCAAAAAACGTAAGAAAATTTGGATTTCGCGGTCTGATTGATGATATCTGTCTGTTCCATGACTAGCTTTATTTTTTAAAGTTCGAGCGAAACTCTGTTTAAAAATATTTTCCAAATGAACGTTGATATTGAATCTTTTTCTCAATATTTATTTCCATTGTAAGAAACAGATACCTATATCAATATTTAATTTGTATCCAAGTTAATGTAAGAAATATGGACGTAGAGGCGAGGAAATCAGATTATGGCTTCCTCGAACCCTTTGATGAAACCGGCAACATCGCATAATCTCATGTAGTTTTCAAATCTCAATGTGCTTAGGAAATGCGAAATATGAGCTAGAATTTATGAAAATCTACAAGTTGTTTAGGCACTTTGTATGCTTAGCAAGTTAGCACAGTCGTACTCGACTAAAATTTGATCATTCGACATAGGTAGGTACTTTTGTGAATTATTAAATTACTGTATAACATAACATCACGTCAGCTCGTAGCTACTCGTAAATAATAACAGCCGGACGGGATGATCGATCAGGTTAAGCAACGCTTGCCGAAGCTGGATGGGTGACCATCTTTATACATATACCGAGACCCCTCCGTGCCTTAGTAGGAACATTAAGCTCATTTCAGATTACGCTATAATAGAATAAAGCATAAACGATAGCGCTCGCCATACATTTATTTAGAACTTATAGTATAGCAATGTGTGAACGAGTTCTAAATAAATGTATGGCGAGCGATATTGTTGTGGTATGTAGGTACTTTATGCTATATCCTACTAAATTATAGCGTAGTCTGAAATGAGATTAATATTCCGATTATGCTCTGCAGAGTGTATTGCCACGCGAGACACAATGGCTTTTTAATTGCTTCTGTAATTATGACATTCAATCTACGAATTTTTATTTCGTAAGGTGACAAAAAAAATAGTGTCATTCAATTACCTCCAGTTACACAATTTGAATCCCTCAATATATATATTGATAGTATAGATGATAATCCCTCAATAATTTGATAGCCGCAATCACTTTATTGAAGTGAATAACGCCATGAAGTCCATAAACATGAATTATTATGAGCCGCGGTGCCTGTGAGTCGAGACAGGCTGAGAAATAATCATTTATTAGTAACATCGTTTCAATAAGATCTCGGGAAAGTAATCTTATTTCATGTGGGTTGGCACGTTTCGATGTAATTGTCACGCCTTTTGGAGGCGAAGGAGTCAAGTTATGCTTGTTCGTACAGTCGCCGGGCACGTATCTTGGCAAGAGTCGTTAGTCATTCCTCTCAATTCTTTAACGTTCTTATAATAAGACATGTTTAAAACTAAATTATGGCAATAACCATATAAATTACAGATATAAATTAAAAAAATTTACAAAGGCGACCACAGAATAATGACAAGCAAAAAAGTGACCATTTTTTGTTGCAGTAAGTGTACATCCGCAAACTTACTCCCACTTTGCCAAAACCTTGCCAAGTTACGTGTGACTGCAATCGAAATGAGATGTAATAAATTGCACTTTTTACAGTTTTTCATGCTCATAGCAAACTAGCGCCTGTTTCGCACTTCTGCGATTTTTTGATGAGGTGCCATGTCAAAACGTTGAGATTTCAGTGAAATAAGCCCTATCGACCAATAAAAATCGGCCTATAAGTTTTCTTTACTAACACTACTGTATGGATTCGGAGGTCTGGTAATAAAGCGTTATTATAATTAATTATCGTGAATTTTAGCTTCCACGACCCTGTTACCAAGACATATTTTATTTATGTGTCAGCCATAGGATCCTTATGACAAACTCAAGGCCGACCAATCCCCACAAAAGGAGAAAGGCCAACAGTTTTATTACCTAGATACAGTTTTATGTGCCCTATATTGAATTATGGCTTGTCCCAGAAGATCTAGACATAATGTTTACATATCCAGTACAAATTGACCTCGCTTTGTAGGTGAGAATACAATTGTGGGAAAAATAGCACCACCTCCACCACCCAACTCCGTCAACCCGAGAAGCACCCGCACGTGACCTGCAGTGCATGTATGGCAAGCAATCAATCGACTGCGGATCCAAGTACGTTGCTGCAAGCATAATCAAGCGAAATGGGGGATTATTGACCAAACTGACATTC
Source organism: Gortyna flavago (assembly GCA_963669345.1). Taxonomy (NCBI): domain Eukaryota; kingdom Metazoa; phylum Arthropoda; class Insecta; order Lepidoptera; family Noctuidae; genus Gortyna; species Gortyna flavago. The sequence goes on along the minus strand of OY770150.1, from coordinate 8,345,803 downwards.
AGTGCAATTGCGGTGGTCCTGAACAAAATATATCCCATTTGTTAGAGTGTCCAAAGTGTCCGTACACCTGTACTTTTGAGGACCTCAATACTCAGGGCTGCAATCCCTTGAAGCAGTGAAAAAATCAAACTTCTAAGTGAACGCGATGAAAATATACGGGCGTTTATGTTCCGTTTGTGCCGCATATTTTGACACTCGCAAGGGAATCAAAACCTATAGGGTAATTCCCGTTGACCTAGAATCATGAAATTTGGCGAGAAGCAATGTCATGTAGCACAATTACAGGAAAAAACCTGAAAACTGTAAAGTAGTTACATACCTACACATTTGTACGGAACGCACTTGACCGGTTTTTTTTACAAAATGGCGGCCATGCATGAAACCTATCTAAATCGATAGCTGAAATCATTGCAAACATAAAACATATATAAATTATTCTGGAGATTTTTTACCATAAAAATTTCGAGACGGTAAAAAAAAAATTATGGACGTCGATCAACTTTGAGCATTAAGATCTCGGAACGTGACACTTTGCGGGGTGTGGTCTTATTATGTTCGCAGAGGGGTACATAATCATATATTGAATCCAAGTGTGCGTCGATGTGCCTCCCATCGCGTCGAAAAGAACAAGATTGTGTAGATTTTACGTAAATTGAGAGGTCATCTTATACTGGCAGTGAATAGCTTGATGTGTCATCGTGCGTACACCCCTCCCCTATGGGACAATAACGTCGTGTATTGAATTAGAAGCAATCATGGGCCACACCTTTTTTCATTACTGTACTCGTAAATGAGGAGGTTTATTGGTACTCAATCTATTATCTATGTATGGGTGAAGGTTCTATATAGGGTTGGCACCGGTGTGGGTTTCTTTAAGTAAGTTTTGAAGAGTTCCAGGCTAATTTTGTGATGCAGTTAAATTATGAACCCCGTAGTCAGCACGAGGTTTCAAAAGTGATGAAAATTACTAGTGAAGTCTTAAGAAATCAGTTAATGCTTATTTCACCTTTAACCCTTCGTCAAAGCCAGAGCGAACAAGCATCTTCTAGGCTCGCTCGTTCCATCATAGATCTCAGCTATCGCTTCCCCCATTTGAGCCAATATTCTCTGACACAATGAACGAAACCGCACGAAATGGGTCGGGATCCAGTTCTTGGCCGAAGACGGTATTTTTGTTATTGTGAACACAGGGTGTGTGGCATCATTCGAAAATGCACAGCTAAAACAAGAGAGGGTATTCTAAAATAAATAAGTTAAATAAGTTTTTTACACTAACACGAAACATAAAACAGCAGTGCTGATCCGTAAAAGTAAAATATCATTAGTAGTAACGCTTACCTACCTTTTGTTGTACCTACTTCATCTATTGTTATGGGTGGGTACTTCACTTTCTTCGAATAGCATTAAATTAACTATTTGTGTCATTTTTTTATTATTTTTGTCTTGGTTTTTTATTATTATTACGACCATCCATGTTTTTATTCAAACAGCCCACAGTTTTTCTTGTACATAACATGTGCTGTCCGTCGCGCTCGGGCGGCGTGTTGCGCTTTGAGTGCACCGTGCACGGAAGAACGAAACAGGTTTTGCTGAGACTTTGTTGTTTTGTTTTCGTAATTTTTTTATTTTTTTTTGATAAGTAACGTTGACGTGGTTTCGAAGAAAGGAATCATTGAGAGGACATAGTGGATTAGGGCCCAGGCGTGATTGAGGTCAAGACCGTGTCCACTCAGCCATAAAAAAAACAAACATTAACGCACATTTCGGTCTTCATTCACAGCTATAAATTACAAGAATTTATGTCTGTGTCATTTATCTTAGATACTATCTCCATCAAAAGTAACCGAGTCGTCGGAAGGAAACCGAAATGGTGTTCGTGACTGATAAGCTAGCCAGGCAAGTCGTAACTTAAACTTTATTATATTCAAGACTAACTGTAACCCTGACTTTGTTCGTGTGGACTAATTTATACTAAAATCTGGCCAAAGATAATACAACTCCATACTTCTAAACTAATATTATAAAGAGTTTTTTTATGTTTGTTACGCTTTCCCGCTGAAACGGCTGAACGGATTTGGATGCAATTTTTCACATGGGTAGACCATGACCTGGATTTGGACATAGGATACCTTTATCCCGATATGCCGACGGGTTTGAGACTTATGCGAGTGAAACCGCAGAGTGCAGCTAGTATATTATAATTGCGAAAGTAATTCTGTCTGTTCCCTTTTTATGCCTTAACAGCTCAACTCAAAGCATTTATTTAAATTAAACTATTTACAGGCACTTTTGAACTGACAAAGAGTCGTTAATTAGAAAGTTGAAGCTAGTTTCTCATTCCATAAATTTTAGATCTCTATGGAGAAGGTCGGTCATGAAACTCCAAGGACACTCTTTCTGCTGAACACACAACACAGCAGACCAAATAGCGAAACAAGAATACCCTGCAATAGAATCAAACTCATTATTATTCTCTTGCCTTTAACCTAATTTATTTTGTGGTCGGCGCAACACGACTTTTTCTTCCATACTCCTCCATTATGGCCAATTTATATAATTTACGGACTGTTATTGGTTAAAATTAAGACTCTTGATCTTTACCAGTAATGAAGCAAAGACCTCATAGCTTTGCATAGTAGACCCTCACATATGGAAGTAGCTATCACATGTAAAATTAGCTTACACACCAATTTTACGCCTAATTTGGCAATGAAACAAGCTACCATTTGGTAAGCAAAACGATTCTTTTTTGAACCGAGCATTAGCCGTTTTTAATAGAATCAAACTCTAGCTGCACTGGCAATCATTCACCAAAGCGGTCAGTGTGTATTCAAACAAAACCAACTAATCATGCTCTTAACAAAACAGCGGACAGCAAACGCTTTCCACATCGTATACAAAGCGCTGTAGCGATGTCGAGGAGCGACCCTCTCTGTAATTTAGGCACTAAAACAATTCAACGAGGGCTTGCCAAATTACTGAGCGACGGTTCAATGTTTTATTTTTATTTAGAGTAGTTTGTGGTCCGCTCGAAAGTGGAAGTGAGCTGTTTTATCTATGCAGCGTGCATCAAAAAGGTGTGGACATATTTAAGTTGGTAAATACAGACCATTAAACTGAACATCTTTTTCCATGGAACAACGTAATCGCGAAAAGAATATCAGCCAACTACAATTTGGTACTCGACCAAGTTGGCTGGTATTTTTTTGTGTTGAAGTTTTGAATGGGACAGTTGATATTTTTTTAAATCTTTATTACTTTACACTACATATACATAATGTACTGTATTATATACTCGTAGTTAAATGAGGGGTATTCTCGTTAAACCATTGATAAGCCCAGTTTGTACTAGTAACCTTTTGCAGTTATTAGTTTGTCCAGTTTGGAACAAGTTAAATAACAGTTTTAAAGGTCCCAGAGTGACCCTCATTATAATTAAAAAGGGGTAAAAGGGATAGTGATAGAACTGTTTCATTGGTGGTTATATTTTTGGATGTTGTTGATGTTTTTGAGATGTTAACGAAGAATGCTCCACATACCATGGACCACCAACAAAACATAATCAGCCTATAATGCTCCCACTGCTGGAACACAGCCCTCCTCTCTGTGAGAGGGAGGGAGCTGTAACTGTAACTCACAACGCGGGCCCAATGTCCAAGAGAACGAACAAATCTATCCTCGAACCACTATAGTTCGCATAAAAGACAGACCACGACCTGTTACCAAAGGATTCCCAGTTATTTTGGTTACATTACCCATTCGGGAACCAGATAACCTTAAAAAGTTGGTATAATGCGCAAGGCAAAAGACCGCGGCCACTGGACCCTTCGTTGACGGACTTAGAGTAGAGAGTAGACCCGCTGAGCTGGGGTACTTTTGGCTTAAATATTTTTTTACTGACTGCCTCGTTCCAGCGCAAGCGCTGCTGCTAAGCATGACGTCCTGGGTTCGATTTCCTGATCGGGCAAAGCGTTATTGGGTTTATCCATCCGTAACAGCCCGAAGTCTGGCAAAATGTGATCTTTGCGTAACCCTTCGGGTCTTCTGGCGTGATGTTATGTTATTATTTTTAATACTTTAAATATGTCTTATTGTATTTATGCCGATAAGCGGATTTACCATTGGTTGGCGCTAGGTACGGTGCCTTCTTAGCGCCTTAAGGAGTTAAGGCTACGTACGCATTGACAGGTGGCTTGCTTAACGCCTAGAGCCTTAATATCCTTACGTACCACTTTAGTTGACTAGCGAAGTCGCCATGCGAACAGTACAGCCGGCTGCGTAAATTCTGGCTCTAAGCAAAAATTATAGTATAGTCGTCTATGGTAAAACATTGACCTTTCGCTGACCTAGCGTACGGAGTGTCAATAGAATACGAGGCCTGCTTATACTGTGTTTGTTACCACTGCATGACGAGCTCCTACTGTATCTTTGTTTTCCATGATCTATTCATATCCTTCAGTGAGCCACAGGCGAAGGAAAAGGGTTGTACTGATAAATCAAACAATAAAAAATATACAATTTATTAATTTAATTTAATAATATGCGCCTAACACAATGTTCAATTCGCCATGGTCCGAATTAATTTAGAAAACTGTTTTCATTTTAAATTAGGCCTTAAGACTGTCGCTGTAAAGATAAGATTAGGACTTCTCAAGTAAAACATTAGTGTGGCAACTGTGGCGCCACTGTCGCGCAACTATGGCGTGACTGTGGCGCAACTATTTTAAGTTTTTGTTTTTATCTCTTGTCCTTATGTTTAAATCTATTTTGTCCTAATCTCAACTATTTCTACAATTAAATAAGGAAGCATTACAAACACTGATAACAGTCACAACATAAATATTTAGTACCATTTACTTTAATTAAATAAATACTTAAGTACACATTTTTACACATTTATCTACTTTTTATGATTATTTAATACATTGTTTTATATAAATTTACAAATACCTCATGATTGTTTTATTTATCCTAAAATGATATAATAATAAAAGCACATTGAGAACTAAATAATTGTTTTAAACAGTTTGTATAATATTTACAAAATATTGATACTTTTCCGAAATGGGGGCTCACCATTTGAAGGCCATGTGATCAGCTAATCAACATACAAAATACATTTAAATATACCAAAATTAATTTATTCTTATTTTTTTGATCAGGTAACCTCACAGCCGCGAAAAAGTACCCGGAAATTATACATTTTATATTTATACAATAAGCAAAATATAAATGCAAATTATATCGCTATACTACATGTTTTATAACACATTTTTATTTTTGTATAAACCCTAGAGGTCGTCGGTTTTATACAAATGTTTTACATATAGTAAAAATCGACGTTTAATTTTTTATACACTTATTGTTACGTTTAAACTCTTGTGCCTTCCATCTAAAATTTTGTATAAACTAAATGAGAAAAAATAACTTTATTTTTTCTAAAGAAGGTAAATCTTTCGAAATATTCAACAGTCAGAAAAAAAAACAAGTTCTCATAATTGATATGTCCCTAACAGTACATACATAAATAAAGAAAAAACGACTTCAAAACCTTAAACTACACATCATAAAAATATTTACAAAAATCTCAATTTAAAGCACAGTTTCGTTCGTGCAAGTCCTAGGCCCGTTTACTAGAGAATATCTACTAGAGCCGCCATTTTTTCTACTAGTAACCGCTCCCCTGATGAAAAGTTCTTTGAAGGTCTCCCTGAATTGTCTCGACATGCCACAGTATATAGCAAAATTGATGGGATAGGAGACAAGGATGAAGAAATTAGTGATGAGGATCAAGATGTTAGCTATATAGTAGTCTAAAATCTCGACTATAGTGCTTGAGATAATGTGCAAGATGGTGACTACAGCCACAGGGATCTCGACTAGAAGGAAGACGGTCACAACGACTATAAGCATCAAAGTAGTACAGTTCGAATCTCTGAGCTTCCTACACTCGGATTTTCGGTTCTCCTTGAAGAGTCTTTGCCGGTTGATCTGTGCAGTCCTCATGGCTCTAAAGAGGAGGACGTTGAGGACTACTAGAGAGGTGCAGGGGATCAGGTGAACGAAGAGAACTCTAAAACCGTAGTATGTTATGAAATACGCGTCCAGAGATATCGCTTGCACCCACGGAGCCATCTCGATCTGAAAAAGAGAAAAATATGGGTCATTACATGTCTGAATTTATACACGACTGCCGTGGGGCCTGGGGTCTGGTGATTTGACAGCGTGTTAAAATAGGTTGTCATTTTTATATCTTTAATTACTAACGTGATGGCATGTTCTTCATTACGATTGACAAGGCCTTTGAATTTGGCATGTGGATTAAATTATCTCAATTGAATTCATTCACTGTATTTAAAAACCGGTCAGGCGATGGATAATGAGATGCTAATTTTGGTTTTGACCATTTTTGCTGACCTGAGGAGCTATTCTCATAAGTTTAAGAACGTTCACAGTCTGATCTCAATCTGTCAAAAAATGCTTCTAATTTCCCTACATTTTGACAAGTTTTTGGCATTTGTTTGTCGCTGAGATGAGACTGCGACTAAATTTTGAACGTTTTTTATTACGAGAATTGGCCTTCTGAAGTGTAATTCTCTAAATGTCACCTGGAAATTTGAACGCGGAATGGTGTTTCTTTGTGAATCGGCGATAAACGAATTAGTTCGCTTTCGAATTTGTGTGGGGTGCGAAGTGAACTTTACAGAATACCAACCGGTATATTCTCGCCCTATCAATAGTCAGTCCTAACGTCAGGGTGAAGTGACAGCTCACTTCACCTTAGTTTTTACGGGGAGATTTTTACAGAACAGACTGGCTGAGCTACTTCACTATTCGCCACTATAACAAAATACCCTAACAAAAGTAGCGATTCGTAATTATTTTGATCATCATACATCCAGTGTCGTTTCGCTGACTATTGAAAATGCCAACCAAATAGCATTACAGGCCACCCAAACACAATAAACAGGTTTTTGGACAGGAAAATTCTGGAATAAAAAAAGGGAATTTTCTTCTACATTAGCGCCTTTTGTTATAATAGATCACAATCTAAGTGCTCCAAATAAAAAAGGGAAGACAGTTGACTCAATCACTAGACCTAGAAACGTGATTGGAATATGTTGTATCCAGTTTGGGTGTTCCAGTGTTGTTGTTGTATATGTTGTTGTGTTGTGTTGTTTGTTGTTGTTGTTGTTGTTGTTGTATGTTGTTGTTGTTGTGGTTTGTGTTGTTGTTGTTGTTGTGTTGTATATGGAGGTCTGTGACCTAGGTCTGTGGTCTAGGACTTTTTAATGTCTGAATTGTTTTGCTTTTACAATCTTATTACCGACGCTTTTAACGTGCGCGTCTATCTACATCGTGCTCACATGTATAATTTTTTAACATGAATGATGTAATGTAACTAATATTTTGTAACAATTTTATGATTTATAAGAGTGTCCTTGGAGTTTTGGAATGGGCAAGTTTAATTTTTCCTATAACTGACCGACCCTTTGACAATTCAAAAGTGCCTGTGTATTTATCAGATTAATATTATAAAGGCGAAAGTTTGTGAGTGTGTTTGTAGTTTGTTACAACTTCACGCACAAACGGCTGAACCAATTTTGATAAAATTTGGTCTGGAGATAGCTGACACCCTGGATTAACACATAGGATACGTTTTATCTCGATATTCCCATGGGATCGAAACTTATACGGGTGAAACCACAGGGCGCAGCTAGTTTGAAATAAATGCTTTGAGTTTGATTTAGTTTACAAAATTGTGAATGATTTGTAGAAAAATAAATGTTGAATTCGCCGCTGTTCTATTTATTCTGGAAGTGAATAAATAAATCTACAGTGCAGGAATAAGCACATGCAACCCTACAATGTTCCTACGCCTGGGTCACAGGCCTCCTCTTTCAGAGAGCGAGTGGGCCATAATCTACCACGCGGGCACAGTACGGGTTGGTAGATCAGATATCACATGTCTTTGAATTTTTGGTTCTCCGTTTTGGGAGCATACACAAAGTAAAGTGCCTGTCTGGGTTCGAACCCACGACTTGTAACTACCACTGCGAGTAAATTATTAAGTCTATACTATATTGATCCGATATCATTAGAGAACCATATCAGATTACAAGGGCACCTCATTAATTTAGGCCGCCAAATCCACCATGCTTATAAAGAAAAATAATTACATTTTATTATTAAAAAAATTTTAATTAAGCAAAAAAGGCATTGCTTAACCTCATTATATTTTTAATGAAAAAAGAATTCGCAATTCGCCATGTTTGATGAAATTGGACTAAAATACGATTTTTGCCAATACTTTGGGATTTCGACACAATATTTGGTTCCTAAGGGTTATCACCAGGAATTTTTTGGTACTCAGCAGCATAGAGTCTGGATTCGAGCCTAGTTAGTCGCAATAGGCTAGCCCCTATTACTAAGAAAAATCCATACTAATATTATAAATTCGAAAGTAACTCTGTCTGTCTGTCTGTATGTTACCTTTTCACGCAGGCCTAAACCACTGAACGGATTTCGATAAAATTTGGCAGAGAGATAGATTGCATCCCGGGGCCTTCCCCGGGATGCAATCTATCTCTCTGCCAAATTTTATCGAGGCATGTCGATAAAAACTATCCTATGTCCTTACATAGGATAGTTTTTATCGACATGCCTCGCGGGCGTAGCCGCGGGCGGAAGCTAGTAACTTATAAGTGGTTAAATGTGGGTGCACCTTTACCTTCCTTTTAGGGGAAAGCAAGCGTTTATATTATGTTATTTTTGTGAATATGAATAATAAATAAATAATAAAAGGTTTATTCGCAAAAAAATACAGAAACACATTCATAATGTACAAGTTGCAAAATCTGTACAAAATGTGTAGAATAACCACAGATATAGACAGGGTCTATACCTAGATAACGCAAGAGCAACAACTTCGCGTGCTAAAAATCGCACCAGCTTACGTACAAAAATCGTAAGCCGCCACTTTCGCGCTCAGTCCTGAGTACTGCTGGCTGGGTGAGCGTTAGCGCTGGCGCTAGGCCCCGGGGGTGGGGCGAGACGGGTGCCGCACGCGGCGGCATCTTTGAATCGATTTGATTTTCCCATCACTAAATAGTGCTTGTGACGTCATAGTAGATAGTCAAAAAATGGCACACTTGGTTTTCATACAGATCCGGTCCGGTCCGATCCGGTTTTCGTTTAGATACTTGCGTTATCTAGGTCTTTCTATATCCGTGTATAACCCTGTCCCTAAGGGGCCGTCTCCACGAGCGAGAGAATCGCGGCGATAGTCTCGTCGTGCCATCAAACGTGGCACGACGATAATGTCGCCGCGATTCTCTCGCTCGTGGAGGCGGCCCCTTAGACTAGAATAGCCTGTATTCTAAGAGACAGAATAAAAGAGGAGTATGTAAGCATCGTACCAGGTGGCGATCTGTAGTTTCTGCCTGCCATGTAAACAAAGCGTGAGTTTATGTATGTATGTGTGAATAATAGACTAATCATGATGTTCTACTTACTCTGCAGACTTCCTCGAAGTGTCCCCGCCAGACGGTGATCTGCGGCACATACCGGCGGTCGAAGAACCTCGGCAGCTGGTGCAGGAAGGCGGCCACTCCGATGTAGATGAGGCACTTCATCACGTTAGGCATAGTACACCTGGAGAAGGAGGAGAGGCGGTTCAGTGAGTTGGTGGTCGAAGAGTTTCGTGTCGGATATACGAGGTGCATTCAATAAGTACCTAGCCTCATCGCCGGAGGGCGGTGTAGTTTCAAAAGAGTTTTACCACAGTGTAGCACATTCTTTTTTAATTCTTTTTTCAAATTTTCATTCCAATCCCTTCATTTGTTTTAATTTGACAACTTATGGAAGCGAACGTGTCGATCGGTTTTACAAAAATGGAAAAAGAGCAATATCGTTCGGTGATTTGATTCCTATTTTTGGAAGGGAAAACGCGCATCGAAATAAAAGAGCGCTTGGATGCTGTATACGGTGACTCTTCTCCTTTGATGGCCACCGTCAAGAATTGGTTCAACGAGTTTGCACGTGGCCGTACGTCGGTTTTTGATGAACCACGTCCAGGTGCACCGAAAACAGCTGCTACGGAGGAAAACATTAAAAAATCCATGATCTCGTATTGGCAGATCGCCGATTGAAGGTTCGCGAGCTGGCTGAGACTGTAGGCATTTCAGATGGAACAGTGCATCATATTCTTCACGAGGAACTCGGCATGAGAAAACTGTCGGCGCGATGGGTGCCGCGTTTACTCACACCAGAAAACACAACCGTGAGACCACATCGGAGACGTGTTTGGCGCTGTTTAAGCGGAATCCAGCGGAGTTTTTGCGTCGTTTTGTGACCGTCGATGAAACCTGGATCCACTGGTACACACCAGAGACCAAGGAGCAATCAAAACAATGGATCCAGGACCGGGGAACGTGCTCCAAAGAAGGCGAAAACTGTAAAATCGGCCGGAAAAGTTATGGCTTCCGTTTTCTGGGATTCACAAGGTGTGATCTACATCGATTACCTCGAGAAGGGTAAAACAATTACAGGGCTTTACTATGCCGATTTATTGGGCCGATTCGACTCCGAATTAAAGAAAAAACGACCCCATCTGGCGAAGAAAAAAGTGCTGTTTCACCACGACAACGCACCGGTTCACACGTCTGCCGTTGCCATGGCCAAATTGGTCGAATTACGATACGAATTGTTGCCCCATCCACCGTATTCTCCAGATTTGGCCCCTTGTGACTTCTGTTTCCTAATCTGAAAAAATCACTCGCCGGGAATAGATATGGATCAAATGAGGAGGTCATCGCCGCCACGGAGGCCTATTTTGCGAGTTTGACAAAAACTATTTTTCGGACGGGTTAAAAAAGTTGGAGCATCGCTGGGCTAAGTGTATCGAACTAAAAGGAGACTATGTTGAAAAATAAATTGCCTATTTTCAAAATTTTCGTTTACTTTTTGTAGGCTAAGTATTTATTGAATGACCCTCGTAGGACTGTTGTAGCTTATTCTGAAACAGATCGCGTACATTTAAGCCCTAATCGGCCGAAAATAAAAAACGTTTATTTTCTGCACCACATAATTAAAATTTAGTACAATACATAATTGTGTATACAAATATACATTGATGTTGTGGAGACTGGAGCCTGTACTAGGAATACCTGTGTTACAGGTCTCCAGGCCTCCAACCTATACGGACAAGTCACACTGATACAAACGTTTTTTTTACTCAGTATAATCAAACCATGCTATAATTTTCATGACAGTCGTCACAGCGGCCGTTATGTGGCGCCACCACTATTTAAGAAAACGGTACCTTTAACACTCTTTCTTTTACAAATGTTTGGTTCGATCGGTTGAGTTCGCCCGGCGATAATTTAGTTTTTAGGCTTATCTCACAAAGTTTCTTCACAAAGGATTCTTGGATATAAAACCCGACTCAAGTTTTTTTATTGTCAATATTTTAGACTTTTACGAATGATTCGTAAAATTTACAGTTTATTATTGGTCTAGACATAATTCAAATCAGATGAACATTAAAATCTGAATCACCTCGCCAGATGGGGTTCATTAGTTTAATGCACGAAGTTTTAATCGTGCATTAAACTAATGATGCTGAGAAACTACTGGCGAAAGCGCCCCTCACCCGAACAATCCGTGAACGAAGTCTATGAGAGACTGGATATTTTTTTGTGCTCTTTGAGTGAATTCGCAAGAGTTTTATTAAATGTAGTTAGTTATGTAAGGTTAAAAGTTATATTATTTGTTGTTAGGTATGTAAGGTTAAAAGTTATATTATTTGTTGTTAGGTATGTAAGGTTAGCTAAGTTATTTTTTAAGTTGATAACTACACTGTCGCATTAGGACGATAGTTGTAAGGATGATAAATCTATCTACTTATATAAATAAAACAAAGTCAAAACAAAGGTTAGTTACACCATTAACTCAAGAACGGCTGGATCGATTTTTATGATCTTTGATTTGTTTGTTTTTGTCTCCGCCCCGAATAGCAGAATAACTATTAAAACATGGGAAAAATTCACGAGAAAATAAATATAAAGATAATAATTTTTCTCAAGATTAACATTCGTTCATTAACATTCGTTCGTCGCAGTGGTTGAGCGATTGACTGCTGCGCAGCATGTCGCGGGTTCGATTCCCGCACGGAACAACATATATGTACGACCTACAAGTATTTGTTCCGGGTCTGGGTGTTTTATCAATAATATGTATGTATATACAAAAAAAATGTATATAAGTAGTTTATCAGCCATCTCGTTACCATAACAGAAGCATTAGGTTGCTTATCTTGAGACTATATGGCGTTGTGTGAAATGTCCAAGGATATTATTATTATTTTATTTAGCCCAGATTCTTTTCTCCAAATGTCACAATATAAATCGAATTCGAAAGTTATAAGGGTCAAGAAGGTATGTCTTGAATCTGACATTTGCCGAATTGACATGGAGTGGGTAGTCCTAATATGATTGGAAAGGAATGATCCAATAAACAAAATAATATTTACATTTGGAAAATGAGGTCACCAAAAAATATTTCATGTAAAGTAGGTTGCCAAGACTTACATAACACTTTCACTGTTAAAAAGTTACCTGAGGGGCAATTCTCGTAATTTTAAGAACGTTCACAGTCTAATCTCAGTGTCAATCTGTCAAAAATACATTTGACAAGTTTTTGACATTTGTTTGTCGCCGAGATGAGACTGAGACTAGATTTTGAACATTTTAAATTACGAGAATGGCGATGGCCAAGCCGTACATTAGATCTGAAGAGACGTAATGTACGGCTTGGCCGTTTCGCGGCCGTCGCACGGACACTTCTATGGGCTTATGGTAAGAAATTAAATCAGTTGAATGGAACGGTCAAACCTTGTAAGCGAACATTACATTTTAACCAAAATGTAAGGTTTGTAGATTTAGGCCTTGTGGAGTTAGAGTCTGAGGATTATACGGTCTGAAAGACTATTCAATCAATCAACCTACCTAGTCTTTTCTGGTCGGCTTCCAGTCTAACCGGATAGAGCTGGATACCAGTATTTTACATGGGGCGACTGCCTATCTGACCTCTATAACCCAGTTACTGAGTAACATGAAACTCCTTGGTAAAACTGGTGGTCAGACTTTCGGACTTCTGACGACCCGTAACAACTGTCAAAGATCCACGAATAACAGCCGAGACCAACGGGTTAACGTCTCGGTATGTAAAGATGGTCACCCATCCACGGACCGAGCGTGGCAAGTGTAGCTTAACCTGATCGATCCATCCGTGCGGCTGTTATTACTTAGCCACGAGCCCCTCGCCCCCCAAGGTCTGGAAGACTGTTATGTATCACAAAAGGCATGGCTTAAAACTTAGGGTATTTTTTGTATAAATATATAATTTAGTATTTTTTAGTATTTTTTGTGTTTTTTTCCCTTTGCACGACAACATCCTTGTGCCACAAAGGCTGAAAAGCCGAAACAGTTTTTTAAAGTGTGTCGTCCCACTCACTGACGAACCGTCACAACGAGGACTGAAGCTGTGGCGAGACAGTGCTTCTTTACCCAATCCGTTCGTTCCACCCGCTGAAGACCTCCCACCTAGACATGAGTTACCTTGGGCGACCTGGAAGTCTTTAAACAGACTCCGGACACAGGTTGGCCGAAGCAAGGAAAACCTGTTCAGGTGGAGATTCATAGACGACTCTGCCTTGGAGTGTAAATATGGTGCTGTTCCACAAACGATGGGACACATAACATCGTATCCTGCGTGTCCTGTCAGCTGCACGTTACAGGAACTGATGGACGCTGGTGACGGCGCCAAACAAGTAGCCGAATTCTGGGCCGAGTTCATTTAGATTGCTATCGACACGCTAAGAAGGAGAAGTATTTTCTAGCCTCTCTTGTCGTATCGTTGTGAAAGACATTGAAATCATTCTCACCAGTCTTTCAGAGGATCAAGTAACGTCAACTACTCGTATAAGACCAATTCAAAAATATTGACGAACGCTAGAAGCAAACTATTTTTCTAACTTTTCCATTTGTTTTTCTTTGTTATTAGAACGAAGTTCTTTAACGGAGCTTGCGGTAGGAGTAAACTTGGAGAAATTATCACGTAACGAAAAAGCGTTATGCCCCCTCCATCAACCGTCAATCGTCTGCTCCAGCGGCCATCGGTCCTTCGACAAACATGGCTAGTTTGTGCCACTGCCACTTCAGTTTCCTTACAAGCTTGTTTGCAAGCTATGTCGGTAACTCCGGTTCTTTGCCGGATAATTTAATTTCTGATTTATCCTTCAAAGAAACTCCGAGTTTTTTGACTTTTATACCACCCACATAATCATTAGTTATTATTTTGCACCAATGACAACCCCATTTTTATGTCCACGCAGTCACGGATTATTCCAAGCACGGATATCTATGATTCCAAGGTTACTTGGAAGAGATCGCAGAAAGCATAAATTTTTTGTTGTTTACCTGGTGTGAAATAAAGTATACGTCATATTATATTAATCAATAAATTGTCAATAAAACCTTTTTCAACAGAAAATATCGATTAGATTTTTGACAAACCGCGAGTGGGTCTACAGAACCCAACCCACATTTCCTCCACCTACCCTCAAAGTTTGAAGACGTAAAGAGGGTTATTCTTAAAAGGTCTCCAACAAGGGATACTTGAAATTTTTGTTTATTGATTTAGGTGAGTTTTCGAGATAAATAATCGTGAAAGCGTAGGTTTTGTATTACTTCCCTCGCTTTTGAAATATGACCCTGATGTTAAAGGTCGTAGAGATAAATTTCGGAAATCATTATTTCTGTATTTTCGGATCAAAAATAACATAACACTTAACATCACGCCTTGTTTCCCCGAAAGGTTGAGCAGACCTGTTGTAGTATGTAAACCCACATTTCGCCAGTTATGTTCAAGTCTCAAGTAATAGGGAGCGAGCCTAATGCCAGCAAATAAATAAAATCTTACGAAATAACGTCTTTAAGATGGTTAATGATATAAATGACATAATATTCCCCGACGGGCTTGTGGTTAAGAAATAACAGCGGCACGGGTCGATCAATCAGGTTAAGCTACGCTTGCCGCGGTAGGTCCGTGGATCGGTGACCATCTTAACATACCCAGACCTCGTTACTCGGAAAGCACGTTACGCTGTTGGTCCCGGCTGTCATTCGTGGATCTTTGGTAGTCTTTACGGGTAGGAGGATAGGCAGGAGCTTGAAAGTCTGACAACCAGTTTTACCAAAGGGTATCGTATTAACCAGTAACTGTTTTGTGGAGGTCAGATAGGAAGTTGCTCCATGTAAAATACATCAGTGTATTCAGCTGCATCGGACTGGACTAGAAGTTGACCCCAACATAGTTGGGAAAAGGCTAGGCAGATGATGATATAGATAGGTAAATGACATCATAGAATGTATCCAATTCCCGAAACCCCTATATTTTTTTACAACCAGCCAGTAGAAGGTCTGTTCCAATTTTCTGGCAATAATCATAAACTGTTAAACAGGATGAAACACCACTCTAGCGTGATATTTTATTTGACCATCTTTTTATGGACTATAAACTATTGGGACCGTCAGCAGCCCGACTCGGCGCTTACATCACTTTTTTTTATTGCCATCTTAATGAGTTTATTAGAAGAAATATTGGCAATTTAGTCTGCTCAATAAGAGTATTTTCTGGTCAGAATTAGATTACAGCCTCGCGGGTCAATCGCTTGCCGCGATCAGTCCGTGGATGGGTTACCCTCTTTACATAACAAGACCCCTCCGTGTCTCGGAAAGCACGTTAAGCCGATGGGCCCGGCTGTTATTCGTGGATCTTTGATAATAGTTACAGAAGTTACAGAAGTCCGAAAGTCTGACAACCAGTCTTACCAAGGGGTATCGTATTCCCCAGTAACTGGGTTGTGGTCAGATAGGCAGTCGCTCCATGTAAAATAGCTGTTGCATGTTGTTGCATGTTTAGCTGGATCCAGTTAGACTAGAAGCCGACCACAAAATAATTGGGAAAAGGCTAGGCAGATGATGAATTTCTTTCTATTTTGCAAACAACTTTTCGGTTTGTCTCTAGGGTCCTACATATGAAAGAAAAGGGCTCAACGGATTTGAATGAAACTTGACCCACAAAGACTTTAAATTTTTACTTTTTTTTTATTATGTTGCAGTCAGGGAAATTATAGTGAAGCAATATACCTACGTCAATTTGTCGCCACTGTAATAAGTTGTGATTTGAATAAACGGACAATTAAAGATGGTAGTTATTTTGATCAAACTTTTCCAGAGATGAGAATAAAACTGAGCACAATAACCTCCAAGACACGTAAAAGATACCCCTCTTACAGAACAGGTGACTATAGAGAATTATAATAATAAGAATTAGTAATACAACTCCTTAAGTTAGAATTGCCCTCAAATGTCATGATTTCTCGGAATTGTCATTCAATAGGGTAATACAAACTTAGAGAGTTATATTGATGATTTTTATGATTATCATTCTATAAATATATATTTGTCATGGCCGCAAATCATATTTAGATCAACATACAAATGAAACTGACCTGTAAACTGCAAAAAACGTAAGTAAAGTGATCCTTATTTTGGTACCCTCTTCCAATAGCCGTATGTAATACCCCGTTGGACAACTTTTTTTTTTATTTCGAGGCTTTCCCTGTCCATTTCGCCTTCTGGATTTGTTAGCACTGCGGCCTATCGTACAATGACATATCTACTTACTACTAAGTAATACCTCACAAAAGGCCGTAGGTATACCTCGCCTTCCACCGATCGTGGACATTCACGATACTTTTAAACACTTTTCCTACATCACACACTCTTTGACACCTCACCCTTGTCAAATGAACAAGTGACTGTATTTATTTGCTCTCCGATGCAGATATTTTTCAGGAAATTTATCTAATACTAAGTCGGTAATAAGGTAAAAAGTTAGAGAACACTTTTCATTCTTTTATTTTTCTGCCTGAAGTATTGAACGAAAATAAAACTAAGAAAGAAAGAAAAATGCGTTTATTCGCATTACAGCAAAATAAATACACCATGAAACTATAAAATAAAAAATAAAGATTATAATGCCAAAAGGGCCTCAGCTCAGCATAATGTCAGATGACAACACAAGGTCACCCTGACGCTGATTTTCACCTGCAACCCACAAGTGTTACTTATACGCTGGAATAACAAACACATTTTGGAAGTGACACACACTTCCGTTATAATAATTTATGAGAATTAATAATACAGTATTAGGTGTATTGCTATTGATAATAGGCGAATACTACTACACGTATAGCATTTTTATCTCACAAAGCGACGCGCGCTTTACTTGTGGTTACCAAGTGTACAAACACGCTGTGAATGTGTGTGTCAGCGCAGGAGCTCTCGGCACCGTCCGATACAATGGCGGGCGTGTGTGTATTATGTGCTTGACGATACACGTCTTCACGCACACATTCATAGCGTGTTTTTAATCTTGGTATGTGTTTCTCAGTACCCATTTTTACACATTTGACAAGACCCTCGCATGGCGTTAAAATATTTTTCGACGTCGAAGATTCACATGAAGTTAGGGATACTTTATGCTCAGTTTCTGAGGTGTTTTCTGTGTTTATTTATTCGATAGTGCTATTGGTTCCATATCTCGACACATGACACATTGCGTCGCAACCGTAACAAGTATGTAAGTATTTACAGAATTATAAACAATAACATTTGCTTACCAAAGTAAGATAAAATGCTTACAATAATTAAAAGAATATAGTACCTTACAAATAAAGTACTATATTCTTTTAATTATTGTTCACGGGAAGACAATGTTGGTCATTTTAATTAAAAAAAAAAAAAAAAATATTATTCTCTCTGTTCTGTTAGTTTTTGTCTTGGTCTGGCAGTTTGATTAATTTATGTGTTTTTTTTGTGTTATTTTTTCGTCGAATCGTTGAGCTCCTTAAGTTTTGAGTTGAGCTGCACGATTTCTGACAAATACGTGCACTGACTGGACAGGTCCTCTCAATCTGTGTGGTTCTTTCCTCAAAAGACAATCTCAGACATCGATCTACATGGTCTTCATATAACCTGACCAAGATTATGTCTGGATTTTAAAAGAGACTGTGTGACCTCTGAGTTTGTTTCAGCCTTTCTTCTCAGAGTAGTCAGATAGGAAACGCCGACCTCATCTAGTTTAAAAAAAATATGATTGATGTGTAAAGTATTTGTGCAAACCTACTTACAGAAATAAAATCATTTATCATTAAAACCATCAATACAATCATCTAAGTTCATTTAATCCTATTGATCCTATTTCATGAAATAGTCATTCAATAGGGTAAATCGAACTTAGAATTGTATTGATTCGCGGGTTAACCCTGGCTTTCACCTTAAATAGATTAGTTTGTCGAATCAATAGTCATTGGTGGTTGAGGGTTTATCAGAGGACCTCAAAGACGAGGCAACAACCAAAGTTAGTTTGACAGCTAAAACTGGATACAAATAATTATGTAAATTAAAGAATTTCATTAGCTCAACTGTGGCTAATGAGACACAATTGAATTTCTATTATTATAAATCAAAATTTGATTTTTCGACAGAGATCATCACGCTTTTTGTCGCGAAAGGCTTAGGCAGAATTGAACCTGTAGTACCTACACCCATGTTTCGCCACTTATATTTAAGTAAGTTATTATTATTATTATTATATTATTATAAGCCTGTGTTGTCCCACTGCAGGGACAATAAGTAATAAGTAAGTAGTATGTAATAATAATAAACGTTTATTTAAGATAACTAAGATCCAATTTGTTAGTAGTATAATAACGTTTAACTAGTGTCAGTAATAGAACCTTAATCTACTCCCCCTGCCTGACCCATGAATCGAGGTATCAGTACTCATGTGAGCATTCATACATCGATCTATGTACAGACAGTCAAGTCTACTGGCTATCATACTTAAAACTCTATTGCGACAATGGTAATGGCGAGCCTATATTTGCTATCAACCGGGCAAGTACCTATTTAGAGTCCGGACTGCTACTGACATATTCCTGATGGATAAACCCCTTTTCACGACCTGGAAATCGAACCCAGGACCTCATCCTCAGCAGTAGTGTTTGCGACGACTTGACCAATGAGGCAATAAAATAATAATTTATGATCAACAAAAGGTTACTTAAAATAGTTACCAAGGGATAAAACATTAGTTATCATTATCTGCCTGGCTTTTCCCAACTATGTCGGGGTCGGCTTCCAGTCTAATCGGATGCAGGTAAATTCCAGTTTACATGGAGCGACTGCCTATCTGACCTCCACAACCCAGTTACTGGTTAATACGATACCCCTTGGTAAGACTGGTTGTCAGACTTTCGGGCTTCTGACTACATTCACATCAATACAATACATCCACGAATGACAGCCGGCACCAACGGCTTAACGTGCTTTCCGAGACACGGATGAAACATTAGTAGCCACCAAATAGAAGTTTCTTGCTCGTTCTTCTCAATAGAAACCTACTACGCTTTAGGCCCGGACTCCACTGAAGCGGAGCGGAGCGGAGCGGAGCGGAGCGGAGCGGAGCGGAGACGTGCAGCAGTCGTTTAATCACAGACGAGACGAGTGACGCGATGAGGATTTTAACCATTGTGATTGGTCGATTGATGCACGTCTCCGCTTCGCTCCGCCTAGCTCCGCTTCAGTGGAGTCCGGGCCTTAGGTTAAGTAACTAGCTTCATCTTTCTGAATGACCGATCCCTAGACTAATATTTAAAAGTTTCTGTAATTAGTTTATCCTAATCCTAACTTCCTGACTTATCCCAACTAATATTATAAATGCGAAAGTAAGCTTGTTTGTTAAACTTTCATGCTAAAACGGCTAAACGAACTTGAACGAGGCTACTTTTTATCCTGGTTTGCAGACGAAGTCGCGCGCAACAGCAAGTTAGAATTTTTTTTTAGAGTTGCTTTCTGTTTCAATACCTTTATCTTGTCTATTCAACAGCTATAAAAAGATTGAAAATATAATTTGGCGCGGCCGACAAAAGAATGAATCAATTATTCTATATAAAGTGAACGGCTTAAAAGCTATTTTAATGAAGTTTGGGCGTTTTGGGGTATGGGTTTCAAATGTTGGGGTGATTTGCTTGCACAAGCAGAATTGAGAGCAGTGGTGGCCAAGTGGTAACGACCGCGACTTACGAGTAGGTAGGTTCTAGGTTCGAACCCAGACAGGCGCTTTACTTTGTGTAAATTATTCCATCACCACTGCTCTCGAAACGGTGAAGGAAAACATCGTGAGGAAACTGGCATGTCCTAGAACCAATAATTCGAAGACATTTGACATCTACCAACCCGCACTGGGCCCGCGTGGTGGATTACAGCCCACTACCTCTCACGAGGAGGCCTGTGTCCCAGCAGTGGGAACGCTATAGGCTGATTGTGTTAGGTATGTGCTTACATACATACCTAACATAATTAGCCTATAGACTACGTATTGCAGGTTGACAGGGACATCGATTCACAAAATGTTACCATAGATTCTCAGTACTTAATTGTGAATACCCCTGCGTTAAAATATTTCGTCAGGCTTTACCATACATTTTGACCGCGTGAGTATTTGCACTTTTGTACTTTGGAAACAGCAGATTGTTTTTAAATACCTACGCGATGTAGGGGAGGTCGGGGCTGAAAGTTCCGATTTTCAAATAACATGGAATTTCATAATGAAAATGAAAGGTTACGTTTTTGATAATTGGAACTATTAAAAGATCTTTATCGGTCTTTGTAATAGTATAGTCATTTCTGCCAGTATCTCAATAGTTTTTTTTTAATAGGCAATTCTTTGCAAAATTTCGGAGAGGAACATTCAGCCCCACTTTGGGGTAAGTTGTTCCATGTGTGGGGCAAATTGTTCCGCTTGGATAAAGAAATAAAATATAAGAATAATATAGGTTTATTTTAATTAAAACAATCATTTCTATAGTTTCCTATATTGTGTATTCATGCAATGCTATAAACTAAAAAAAACAACAACAAAACATTACTGGTTACCTCCAGATAACCTTATTTGGTATTGGCAAACTAAAATTGAGATCTATTAGCTTACAAATCTTACTAGATGCTTAATTAAACTTTAGGATACAAAAAATATAACTGATAACCTCGAGATAAACACTTTTTTCATCTGTTATTTTGTCATATCCATAACAGAACTTAAAAAAAAAATCAAAACATAACTGGTAACCTTCAGATAACCGTTTCTTTTATTAATTAAACCATATTAGAGATTCACCATGTTAAAAATCTTGTCAGATGGCATAACTGCACTTATAAAAACAACATAACATAACTGGTAACCTCCAGACAAAACGTTTCATTAATATGTATAATAACAATTATTGAGATCACAACTTACAAATCTAATCAAATAACAAAACAAAACTGCCAACCTTCATATTAATTTTTATTTGAAATTATCAGATTATTTTTAATTTAGTGGAGTTACAGTTATCAGTCTTGTTTTAATCAGTCGTAATTAACTTTGGCAACTTTCATTCTTACTCATCACTCATTTCTTCATCTGACTCACAATTCGGACACACATAAGTAATAGTATCGCCTTTATTTATACGTTCAACATGTGCCCAATTTTTACACATGCTACATTCTATCGACTGTTCTCTTGGAAGACAATTTGAATATGAATCACAACAAATTATGCAGTACCATTCCAGATCCTTGTCACTATCACTCTCGCTTTCTTGTAATACTCTTCGTTTAGCTTTTTCTTGAGCTTTTCCCTTTCCTTTACCTTTTCCGTTATTATTATTGTTTTTCCCTTTTCCTTTCTTTGCCATGTCTTCGTTCTTCTTTGGCTTCTTCTTTGACTGTTCTTCAGCTAATGCATTTTTTCTGGCGTGTCTGTTAGAACTGCCGTCTTTCTTAAACGTCGTTTTGTAGCCATTTGCAATCTTGGTGGTGCCTTTGGTAAAGGTTTTACGATTTCAGGGCTAAACAAAGCTGAAGCATTTGTCTTTGGTCAATTGGGATAAGTTGTTCCGGGGAACAACCAGCCCCTTCGAGAGGGAACTTGTAGCCCCAAATTACGTTTTTATATGAAGACTGTTATGCTAGCAAATTAATGAAATAAATTTAAAAAACACTCAAACAATAAGATACCTAACTAATGCCACTACAAAATAGGAAAGTTACACATTAATCGGTCAATAATAAATAAAAATAGACCAAAAAGTTTAAATACGAAAAAATTTACTCACGTGGTGTTTTAATAGCACGGTGCGCACAGCCACTCGTCCGCCGCCGTCGGAGCAACTAAGATGCCCGCCAGCGCGGCGCGTTGCCTAATGCTTAAACGACGCATTTCGCGTGTATTGCTATCTCTTTTCTTTACAAAGTTATTACCGTCGGAACAACTTACCCCGGGAACTTCCAGCCCCGGCCTCCCTACTGTGTCCATGATAACAGGTTGACCGTCGATGGCTGCCAATTTGTTTTTTTTTTTTTTGTTTTCGAGTTAACTGATCTTTTTGTATGCATGCACATGTTTCTGTCAAAATATACCGGTTTCTTTTTTTCTTTTCTTTACTTTTAAAAGTATCACCCACGTCACGATTCATGTTGATTTATGCTTTAAAATAATATAAATTAATAAAATTAATTCATTTCTAGTCACTTCTTTAAATTATTCAATAATAAATGCAAAATCACACATCAATAAATACAATATAAAATACAACATCAACACACAAATCATCATTCAATCATCTTATCTTAAATTGCCCCAAATCCTTTCAGGCATCCTTTTCTAGAGCCACCTAGATCCAACTCCTGCGGTACGCGTGTAGGCCAGGCCATCTCACCACCTCTTCCTGGGCCGGACTCGTGTATCAAATAAATATTTATATTTCTAATTAGCCTCTGCCTGCGACTTCGTCCGGGTGAAATTTCTTGTACCCCCGATCCACCCCATCGCATCACATCGCCCGCCCGCAGTGTCAATTCGTTTTCGCTAGCGATATTTCTGACTTTTTTTCATTTTGCTCAGCTCGTAAGGGTCATAGCGTGATGTTAAATAGCCTATAGCCTTCCTCAAGAATTGGGCTATCAAATGCAAAAAAGCCTTTTCAAATCCGACTGATAGTTTTAGAGATTAGCGCGTTCAAAATCTACATCTTCACATGATCTGACCAAGAATTTGTCTGGACTTTAAAAGAGACTGTGACCTCTGAGTTTGTTTCCGCGTTTCTTCTCAGAATAGTCAGATAGGAAACGCCGACCTCATCTAGTTTAAAAAATTATGATTGACGTGTAAAAGTGTTTGTACAAATCTACTTACAGAAAATAAATCATTTATCATTTAGCAAACAAGCAAACTCTTCAGCATTATTTAATAATGCTTTTTTTATTATTTCTCTTTGAAAACTCCTCCATATTGTTTCCCTTGAGTAAACGTACTTATAACGAGCACGTAAGAGTTCATAACAACATAACACACTCAATTAACTTTAAATAGCTAATATTCGTTTTTGTACACACATGCTCAGTAGACAGGATATTAAATAACAATTTCGGCTGTTATTATTACCCATATTTATATAGGTACTTCTATACATACCCCCTTACTAATAAAGGTCCCCCCCCCCTTCCCGAGAGATCCCTTCCCGATTTGACCTTAAACGTTGTATAACGTCTGTATAGTTATACATCGCTGTCTTTTTCTTTCGAAAGCCAAATTACTGACGACTGAAATACAGAAATCGGTAACTATTCAACTGATATATATAATACGTTTATTAGTAAGGGAGATATTGTTTTGTTGAAAGGAGGTTGTATTACTAATGAAGGAAAATCCGATTCAAATTGTTATTGGAATTCGATAGAGCGGTGGCGGCCCACTTACGAGTTGTAGGTCGCAGGTTCGAACCCAGACAGGCGCTTTACTTTGTGTATATTATTTCATCACCACTGCTCTCAAACCGGTGAGGGAAAACATCGTGAGGAAACCGGCATGTCCAAGAACTAAAAGTTCGAAGACATGTGACATCTACCAACCCGCACTACGGCCCATTCCCTCTCACAGAGAGGAGGCCACACAGGCCTCCTCTCTGTACATAATCAGCCTATGTTCCCAGCAGTGGGAACATAGGCTGATTATGTACAGGGTTTCATTATCATGTTTTTTAGTTATTTCAAGGCGAAAAATTTTACATTGGAAGGATAAAAGTGGTCGAAAGCTATATGAAAAGAAACTAAAATTCATTGAGTTTATAGTATAATAGTTTTATTTTAGTATTAAAAAAACTGGTTAAGGGAGGGATCCGTACTTGTAGGTTTGTAAATAGTTTACTTGTGCTACATAACATTGCTTTTTGCCAAAGGAGATGTTTCAAAATGGGCCAGGTCTATGTACAGTAACTCAAAAAAAAGAGAAAAATCCATAGAATTCAGGAAAAATACAGATAATTCAATTAAATGTATACTGTTCTGGTAGTGAATTGATACTTATCAATTATTTTTATCGACTTTCAACATGGCGTCTCACCGATTTAGTTACTCTGTATCTGCTTAAAAACAAGGACAATTAACCATTGATCATAGACATAGAACTTTTAGCTGTCACAAAAGTGTCACTTCAGTCACTTTCGTCTTGTCGTCGGTCGTGATTGTGTTCGTTTTGTTTTGAGTTTCTGGAGTACTTTTTAACAACCTCGCTTTCGTTTTTTGGATTTAATACCGTTTCTTTCCCATCTGTTTACCTAGCTTTCGTTTTTGGATTGTTACCCGGCTTGTGTTGTAAGGACTTCGACTTTCTTGTGTGGTTTCCTCCACAGAAATAAACATGTCAAACGTCATTAATCAATCAAAATGACAGTTTACCGCCATGACGGGTTTTTGTTGTGTGTTGCAATTTCAAGTGTAATTTCTTGTGTTTACCAGCAAAACAAGCCATTTTAAAGTAATTGGACAGTTGAGAACTGTTTTAAATGAATTTTCCTATTTTTTTGTATAGTGTACAAGGACCTGGCCCAGGCTCCATACATTTTGAAACATCTCCTTTCATGATTCTAGGTCGATGGGAAGTACCCTAGGTTTTGATTTAGGAACATAAACGCACGGGTCTCCCTTGTTTCATCGAAAAGAAATTGCCAAATTATCACTTACCAAATTATCACATACCATACAATTTTCCGCATAATTTCATTTGCGAAATTATTACTTAGCAAAAAATCTCTTTACAAATAATTGTAAAGCAAACCTAATGTTTGGCAAGTGAACGTTTAAAAAATAACTTGTTTACCAACTAGTACTTTTACCAATTTTTATATGGTCAAATATTTCAGTTGGAATAACTCATTTTACGCAAAATAAAATAAGCCAAATATTTCATTTTTATGTGGCTCTTGCATTCAATATCGACGGAGCCCCGGACCGCGGGGCTGTTTTGGAAGACGGTTGTTTTTTAGGGTTCCTTAGTCAACTAGGAACCCTTATAGTTTCGCCATGTCTGTCTGTCCGTCAGTCCTCGCTTAATCTCTGTGACCGTTAGCACTAGAAAGCTGAAATTTGGTACCAATATGTATATCAATCACGCCGACTAAGTGGTAAAATAAAAACTGGAAAAAAATGTTTTATTAGGGTAGATTCCCTATATGTAAAGTGAAAAGTGATTTTTTTTTTATTTCAACCCTAACGTGTGATATATTGTTGGAAAGGTATTTAAAAATGAATAGGGGTTTACTGCATACATTTTTTGATAATGTCAATAATTTCGGAAATAATCGCTCCAAAAGTAAAAAAAACAATGTGTCCACCCCCCTCTAACTTTTGAACCATAAGTTTAGAAAATATGAAAAACATCTGAAAAGTAGAACTTTATAAGGACTTTCTAGAAAAATCATTTTGAACTTGATGGAAACAACAGTTTTTGTACAAAAAAGACAAAAAGTTGTACAAAATAATTTCTGGACTAAGTTTGTAGTAAAATCGTATGTGCAACCATTTTTTTTAAATTCGTTTACATATTTTATTATCCTGAACGTATCATTTTTCAAACAAAAAAATAATTATTAAAATCGGTTCTCGCAATCCAAAATTACCACCGAAAACTTCTGGCACGTCTATGTATTAATTAGTAACCCAATTCCCCGAGAGATGGCGCTGTAGGTACTTATTACATTGGGTCGGGTATTATCGAATTGTTCGGTTGGTCTCTCTTTGGCATTGGCGGTATCTTATAACTACATAAAACTTCTATCAGTAACATGCTAAGGCAATTTAGAACAAAACTAAAATTAATTTTTTTAACGCCATCAAAATGTTAAGGTCAAAACCAGTTCATAAATGGTTCGAAGGATGGCGTTGCGAAATGACGTCATTTTTTAAAAAGTCGATGTTAAGATTTTCCGTGCTTTCATGACCTACCGTGGTAAAGAAAGTTGCACTTAAACATATTCGTAATTTTATGAGTGCACAATCTAATAGTCGTCGAGGTTTGATTAAATTAGATTGTGGGTACAATTAACTTCTTTTGCGGATATGTCCTTTGTGGGCCCGTTTTTAGAGTTCCGTAACAAATAGCCTTTTTTACGTTGGGTTACCACTATGTTCGCGCTCCAGCAGCGCTCCGCGTTCCTGCAACTGCTCCAATGGGTACGTCGCGCGCACTTCTACATGCGCTCCCCTTTGTGTTCGCGCTAAAAACCGTCACGAGTCTGAGCGCCTGCCGCGGACCGTGCAATGTTGCACGCTCCGTGTTCGCGCACGTACCCACTACCGGGAGCAGTTGCAGGAGCGCGGAGTGCTGCTGGAGCGCGAACATAATGGATACCCACCTTTAAACTCATAAGTGGGAACACTTATTGTGACGGACGGGAAACTACGGAACCCTACACTGAGCGTGGCCCGACACGCTCTTGGCCGGTTTTTTTTTTGTAAAAATGTTTTTTAATGGGTTATAAATTGGTCGTAGAATCAGAGATGTTTTCATCAGGATTTGGATAAAACTGTACAGTAGCTTATACATTAAAATAACACAGTAAAATTTTCTTGCGGGTGAAACCGCGGGACGCTGCTAGTAAGGTACATAAATGAAGGCAGGCTTTTCATGTTTGCAGTGACACATGATTTCAGTTATTAATACCAAATATTCAGTAATCTGTCTAGCAAAACATAGACTTCAGAACAAACTTGACTTTATTAAAAACACGTAGCTTCATTATACTTAATCCTATAATAAATTCAGTTAAAACAACAGTTCTCCCGAGAAATCCCTTCGGAGAGGGATGAATAGAGGCGAGAACGAATGCACATTTGCGCTACTTTTTTTTAGGGTTCGTCCAAAGGGTACGATCAGGACCCTATTACTAAAACTGGATTTAGTGCTCGACCGGGTCGTCAGAAGCCCGAAATTCTGACAACTCTCTCTCTCGTCTGGTAGGTATCGTATTACCTAGTTACTAGGTTGTGGAGGTCACACAGGCAGTCGCTCCATGTAAAATACCTACTGGTATTCAGCTGCATTTGGTTAGACTAGAAGCCGACCCCACATAGTTGGGAAAAGGCTAGGCAGATGATGATGATGATTTAGTACTCGACAGACGGTCATTTGTATGGACTTGCGCTAGCTGACTGTCGGTGCTACCCCATGCACGTCCATTTATCGTCAGCGTCTTTGTACCTACGCGTGACCGAGGCGACAGACGTCAGCGTATCACCAAATTCAGCCTATGTCGGGGTTCGTCCGTCTGTCACAGGGCAATATCTTTAGAACTGTAATAGGTCGAAGCTTGAAATTTTCACAGACCGCTATATAAAAATAAAATAAAGTCAACAATTTAAAGTGTCCTCATACAAGCAACGCGTTTTGCGGCGTTTTCTGCTCAATCTTAATAAAGGTATAGATGTATGAGGAACAGAGTGTAAAGTTCACTCATCCTAAATAGAAAAGGGAGGATCCTCCGACCAGACGGGTGTTGTATCTGGCGGGCAACTGCCCAATGATTCATGTCGGGCGTTGTATATGTGTTAGTTGCACTGTAAACTCTGCTTGCGAGATGCAGGATTTTGCGTGACGTCAGTATGACGCGTAGTTCGCATGGGGCGTTGTAGATACCGCTACAACGGCAATACATTAAAAAATGTAGTGTTAAATATACGGTGGTACGGAACCCTTCGTGTGCGCGCCCCGCTTGGTCGCTTTTTATAAATTCGTCAGAACTGAAAAGTTTAATCTGCACCACCTCTAGAGGGTTGTCGTTGATTTTATTTGCTGAAACCGTCCGTTTAATTTTCTGTCAGTTTTCTCAGTTGATTTGTACCTATATCTGGAAGTTCTGTCGTTATGCAAGGTTTATGGAGAGTAGAGAGATTTAGAATGAACGTGTTTATTTACATATACTGACACTATTATTTCGCTCGCAGTGGATGAAGTTTAATTATTTGTTTTCGAGGGTGCTCAAGCCAATAGCGAGGTCAAAATGAAAATCGAAGATGGCGGCTGCAAAAATTCTAAATTTTTCATCGTGGGTGTCCTTTTTAAGGTTTTTTTGAGGGTGACAGTGAGGTGAAAATGAAAATCTAAGGTGGCGGATGCGAAGGTAGAAAAACGTGGTAGTTAGCAAAAGAAAAATACATACACACACTTGAAAAACATACCCCCTTGCGCAGTCGGGTTAAAACGGCAATGGCCAGGCCCAGTCCTAGACGATCACATTTACGATTATTAAGGAACACGATCCGTTTTGACCATTCAGGATCCAGGAATTATTCTATGATGTTCCCCTGGTAAAGACGGGTATAATACGTAATATTATTCGCCAGAATCACAATTTATCTTCTAAATTTTATTAATTTTCAGTGTAAATCTTTTTGTAGGTGTTAAACTAGCCGGTAAATCCCTTCAGAGGAACTGGGACAAAGGACCAAGACTAATTTTAATCCTCTGGGACTTAACTTGAGTGGAAAAATATATTTATGAAGTCGTTGTGGCTGTTTTCGTAAGGGAAATATTTAACCGATCCTCTAAAAACGTATTGACCTAATAATGTAGGCTAGTTTTTAAATTAAAGGTCCTCTAAAAACTTTTTGCGCTTCTAATGACGCACACTTTTTTAAAATGATTGAGCCTCTTTTTTAATTTTTTGCTTTCTGTCACATTTAGTCTCCAGTGCGCTAGGGTTCTCCGAACAAACGGGTTAGGTACGGTTGGAACTGATACCAACTGTGCTACATTCAAGTTGGTTGCAGTTATTTGGCTAGTTATTATTTTTAGGACCGTAAAATTGGAATTATTTGAAGTGCACAAAAAGAGGTGCAATCATTATATTATAGTGTTCAATAATATTTTTAACCGACTTCAAAAAAAGGAGGAGGTTCTCAATTCGTCGGTTTTTTTTTTATGTATGTTCCCCGATTTCTCGAAGACGCCTGGACCGATTTGGAAAATTTTTCTTTTGTTTGAAAGGGTATACTTCCCAAGTGGTCCCATGATCATCAGGTCAGGATCTGATGATAAGATCCCAGGGAAATCGAGGGAAACCCTCAAATTTTATTGGCAAACCTATAGCGATTTTAATATTTTTTTGAGTAACTTGAGCATTTGCTCTCGAAAATCATCATTTGGTAAAGTGGAGCTGATGATGAAGACCACAGACGGCCATCGGAACTAATCAATGATAAATATTTCACGGGTTGCGATTCGATTACTTTAATATGGTTGCTAAGCAATTTATGCTCGTCACAATGCATGTGGTGGTGGAGTGGAGTTCTCCAGGTTCTTACTAGGAGAACTCCTCAACAATTAACGTCCCAGCATCGGGAAAAGCAATATTTTGTAAAAGGTGACGAGCAGTTGACGTTAGGCTATTGTAACTTAGATAAATTACAAACTCTCTCACTAAAAAGTGAAAAATAAAACCTTTTTTACAAAAAAAACAACCGACTTCCAAAAAAAACTACAAAGTGATAAATAACTTTTATTTCGGAAGTCGGTGTCAATAAACGAAAATGCAGAACCAACGACACCGACTTCCGAAATAAAAGTTATTTATCACTTTGTAGTTTTTTGGAAGTCGGTTGTTTTTTTTGTAAAAAAGTTTTTAGGAAAGCAAAATGAGGAATTGAGAGCAATGGTGGCCCAGTGGTAACGGCCGCGACTTACGAGGGTCGTATTATAGGTTCGAAACCAGACAGGCGCTTTACTTTGTGTATATTATCGTCACCACTGTCTCAAAACAGTTAGGGAAAACACCGTGAGAAAACCGGCATGTCCTAGAACCAAAAATTCAAAGACATGTGACATCTACCAACCCGCACTGGGCCCGCGTGGTGGATTACGGCCCACTCCCTCTCACAGAGAGGAGTCCTGTGTCCCAGCGATGGGAACATTATAGGCTGATTATACTTAAGTTTATGGTAAAATGGTAATTATTTGAGGTTTGAATAAATACATGTCTTTTTATAATAATGGTAATGTCAACGGGCTATACAAATTCGGAGGGGAATAACGGCTATTTTAAGCCTTATTATTTACTTTCTTGGGAATATGAATAATAATTTGCAGCCACCGCGGAGCATAGGATCATCTTTCAGTTGGTTTGAAATTCAATCTGTGGGTTTAGAATTTCTAACGATATTTTCCTGTAATAAATGATTGTTGCTGAGAAGCGGTAGAAGGAGCGTTGGCACAGTCAGGACGAACTAGAGAAGATCGCGGGGAAGACCTGGATGAGACTCGCACAGACCAGGGAAGCATAGCACAGCCTGTACTCAGCATTGGGAGACACAAGCACGTAACACGGAGCAGCGGCGGAGCAAAAGCACGTTGTTATGTTGCGCAAAATAGTGGCCACTATTATCCGTTAAATAAATCTCAACAATATAAAACTACCGTTTGTACTAATGTTAACGTATAATCTTATGGAGGACAACTTAACGTGCTTATTTTCTTCATTTGCATTTTAAAATAAAATAAATAACCAAACAAACGATGAGGGCGCCACTGCGCGGTCGGCGTTTGGTCGGCGCCGTTTTAATATTTTTCTTCTAATTTATAAAATTCTCGTGTCACAATGTTAGTTACCATACTCTTCCGAAACGGCTTGACCGATTTTTATGAAATTTTATATGCATATTCAGTAGGTCTGAGAATTGGCTACTATCTATTTTTCATACCCCTAAATCGAAACTTACGCGGGTGAAACCGCGGGGCGCAGCTAGTAATCTATAGAAGAACTTTTAAATTACCTTTAGACATACCACGTTCTAGTAGTTTTACATTTGCCTGAGAAAACATTTGCCTAGGTCAGCTGCCAGGCTACCACATGCATACTATATGAAGGAGCCCACGGCTTTAACGTTTCACTTTGTGTAGTTTTATTTTAACGTATGTACATTTTATAGTTACTTTAAAACTGGCTTTACGAAGCATAGGACGCCTTTGAACACTTTGCTAGCAAAAGGCTAGGCAGATGATGATGATGAGGACGCCTTTGCACAGCTGTGGGTTAAATTTTTGCGCTTCTAATGCTGCACTGTTTTTTTAATGATTGTGCTCCTTTTTACTTTCTGGCCTTTTCTCGCAGCTGGTCGCAGTAACTAAAACTAAACTAAAAGGTTAAGTTAGATTTGTGACTAACTGCGGGAGATACGAGCGAGCGCTATTTCCAAGTTGGTCTTAGTTACCTGGGTATTTAATATTTTTAGGACCCCATGGTAGGAATTATTTGAGATTCACAAAATGAGGCGACTAGGTATTAATATTAGACTGTTCAATAATATTTTTAGGAGCGCAAATAGGACTTTTTTTCCGATTTCAATAAATAAGTACATGCCTTTATGTAATAATGGATATGTCAACGGGCTATACACAAATGAAGGCTATTTTTAGCCTTTTAATTCACTTTTATTCTTGGGAATAAGAATTTATAATGGTGATGTTCTTCGCAAAGGTCAGGTCTTAGTACTCTCAACCGGCGTGCGTGTATGACCAGATGTATGAACGTAAACGAAGCAAAAAGAGTATGTAAGGATCGTAGCAGGTGGCGTTCTTAGTTTCTGCTTATCCCCATGGGAAGAAGGCGTGAGTTTATGTATGTTTTTAGAAAACCACATATAAAGTAGGTACCTAACCATGTCGACATTCCGATACCTACCTGGCTAAATTAAGTATCTGAAAATATTTAAGTCACTTTTGTAGGTTTGTAAGATCTCATTAAAGGGGCTTAAAGTCTACATTGGCAGTTGTCGGCGCCCCCGTTTATCACAAACTTTCTAAAAGTGTCGACGGCAGCCTTATTGATACATCTACCATGCTATCTTTCCTCTACTCTTGGTTGACTGGTTAAGAATGCCTAAGGCATTAGGTCTACCTTTGTACCTTTGTAGTACACAATTTTTTTATAGAAATATTATCTGCGCCCCGCGGTTTCACCTACATAAGTCACGATCCCGTGGAAACATCGGTATAAAAACTAATTATCTACCCATGTGCCAAATTTCATCCAAATCCGTTCAACAGTTTTAGTGTGAAAGCGTATGAACAAACACAAAAAATCAAATCTTTTCTCTTTATAATATTAGTTTAGATAAATTAATTATTCTGGTATCCGTGCTTCGTATACAAACCTCCTCGAAAAAAGGTCCGAATACGTTCATGCATCAAAATAAACTTACTGTTCCGAAACAGGTTCAAATATCAGCGTATCCCAAAATGTCAGAACTAGGCAACTTAACCCAAAACGTCAGAACAAGGTAAAACAATGTTCTAGAATCTAGAATTTTATCTAAATCCGTGGGCATCGGGCATGAATACGAAATGTTATTTAATTGAAAGCTTGGAAGCCTCTGAAAGTGCTCGGTATGGACAATCGTTACTTCTCATATACGGGCAACTAGAATTGATGAAATGTGGGCTGTTGTGCCCACAGCAACGACAACAAAAACAGCAACATATTTGACTCAAAAGATCTCTCTTGATCTTTCTTTATCTGTACTAATAATAAAGCTTAAAAGTTTGTTTGTTTATTTGTTTAAACGCGCTAATCTCTGGAACTTGGCCAAATTATTGAGTAAGGCTATAGGCTATTTAACATCGCGCTAGAACCGTTAGGAGCCGAGCAAAAAGATGTAATAACGCGGGCAGGTGATGTGCCACGTCCCGCTCCGCTTTCGCGGCGGCGTAGCGCTACGTTTACCGTCGCGTCGAGCGGAACGGCTCTGTGTTACGTCTTCCATAATATCTAGTACATTACAACTGCTTAGCGTCGCGTCACCGCCCCGCCACGCCACGCCGCGCTCAAAAGCTCTCGCTGTTCCTGCGACGTTTGTTAGCTACAGATATAAATCTATTGTTTTAGTTTAGTTGGTTGAACAAAACACCATTAACTGTAAGTTTCTATTAAAGCAACATTTTATATTTCATGAAATAGTTATTCATTAGAACCCTATTGGATAACCATATGAACTTAGGGGGTTGTATTGATGATTCAAATATTTTGTTCAACATACAACCTGCAAATTGACCTGCAAAAAACGTAAGAAAATTTGAATTCGATTTCCCCTTAATTAATTAAACAGCTCAACTGAGCTCAACCCTGTTCAGCAACAGACACACCATAATAAATTACCCGTGTAACCCCTTAAATTACAGGTTCGTTCAATAATATGAAATACATTTTGAAATGTTCAATTTATTTTTAAGCGGACAGTTCAGAACAAGACACGGTTTCAGGCGAAGTGCGAATAAATGTAATGATTTTCAGGTGACCCAGTTCTCTTTGAGGGAATACGTAAAACAAGTCCTATTTTTAAACTATTGGTTCTGAGTTCGATATTCGATAAAGCGAATGCAAAAAAAAAAAAAATTCAGAGATTTTTTTTTCGTGTGAACCATTTTCAGAAGTAAATTATGATCATAGAAATGTAACAATACCATTTAGGGAACACAATACGACAGTAAATGAAATTACTGGCAATACTACTGAGAAGTATTTAGTAACCATCAAATACCTAAATCCAGATATTGTTAAAAAGATCAATCAATCTACGTAGTAGTGATGGGTCGACTGTGGTTTTTGCCAATCAGCCGACTAGCTGCAGAGACTAATTAGGGATGCGTTTGATCGAATTTTTGTGTGAGTTTATTAGGGGTATTGCCGTCGCTGATAAACGCCAACCACTTCCTTCTGATTAGTCAGCGCCGGTTCGGGCTGATTCGACAAAAAATATGAAAACTGCATGCGCCGTTCAAAGTCAAAGTCAAATCATTTATTTCTAATAGGCACAGCGGTTTTGAACGTAAAAAATTACAATAAAAAAATTGAATTGGTTCTAGTCGCCCCTTCCAAAGGGTAGTGTTCGTATGGAGAAGAATGGGCAAGAAACTCCACCGTTACTCCGTCCAGCGTTGAATGGAATATATTTTATTGTAAAACATGAGTATACATCAAATAACATGTGCAAGGTCATAAAATGACAGGTAGATCTGCATGTTTTGCCATTTAGCGCTTCTCGGCGCCGACAAGCGCTGGCATACCAACGCCGGTTACTAGCGTTCTACTTGAATACACCCTGTCACACTGACCCCGTAGTAATGATACACCCACGTCATATGGGGGTTACGGGTCCAGTCCAGTTTACTTTCTTTATGAAGTAAGTATAATGTCTTTATCTATGCTACAAGCTTGTTCCAACACATTTTAAAATTTTAGTTTTCTCTCAGAAAATCTAAGAACTTTCAATCCCGGAAATAAAAAAAACACAGGCAGAGCCGCAGGCTCATTTAGTTGCTTATTTTTTACGTAATAGAATCCTTGACACACAGACGGGCAAACCCGATCTACCTGCCCAGAAGGCAACGTAAACGTGAACAGTAAATGAACTAAAAATAGTTTTATGTTGTTTTTTACGACATTTTTCCGGCAAACCAAACTAAACGAATGTTTTTATGACTTCGCAGTACCCATCGAATACTGTTTATGTTATATTTCTACTCTTACATATTTGGGAATCTGAGTTTTAGCGAATCATAAGGTTGAAAAAGAAATAAAAAGTTACGAATTTGAAATCAAAAGAAGACGGTTAAAGATGAATGGAATTGAAGACGGTGTCGATGTTTAATTTACTTTTTTACAGTATTCTTAACAACAGCTGTACGGTAAGCCTTTTGCCATCAATCAGGCACAAAACCAAACTTCAAACTGCTACTGATAAGTTTCTAATGGTTAAAAACCTTTATAATATTTAGGCCGAAATTAGAATGGAAACCACGACATATCGTCGTTCACCCATTGTCGACTGGTCCGTAGGAAAGCGCAAGCGCGGGTTCGTAAGGCCCTTTGTACACGGTACGCATTTATTACATTTATTTGAAATTAATATTTAATAAAACGCTCTGTATTTGGACAGCAGTTCTTGTGTGACTACCGCTTTCTTTGGAAACCAAATCTTTACTTAATTTTGGATGTCGCTGCATTAAAGCCAAAGCTGACAATTTAATGCTTTACTTTGAGTCATGTTGGTATTGAGTTGTTTTGTTGCCATGCCCACTATCCATCTATGAATATTCTTAGTGACATAAAAAATATGTTCGTCACCTCAAGGGCTATTTTTGCCTACTCATTGGACAATAGAATCTGCTTTACTGACTTCGCAAGGTACATATTGCGTCGTAATGTCAAAAATTACATTCAGCCATCTTCTATACATGTCAGACCGAATAAAAAATGTGACACTGACATGATAACGAGAAAAATAAAGATTTTTATTTCATAAAAGGGCCAGACCACTCGAAATATTGATGTCAACTCGACATTGGTTAAAGGTGTATGCAATTTTGATATTTATTTTCAAGTAATTAAATATAGTTTTCTATGCAATAGTCTGCGCGGTAGCTTCAAAATGTATTATGTGCTTTGGTAAAAGAGAGAATTTGAAAACTGACGAAGATATAAAAGACTACTTCGTTGGCAGTAGCGACCACTACGCTACTGCTGAGCGAGCATGAGGTCCAGGGTCCCAGGTCGGGCAAACTGTAATTGGATTTTTACATCTGTAATTTCCCAGTAGCAGCCCGGAGTCTGAAATTTATGCCCGGTTATTGGCCATAGGCTCGCCCCTATTAGGTACCATCGCGGACACTGGCGGTGGACCACTTTTTAACCTTATTACCAAGGGCATAAGGGTGAAAAGTGGTCGACTGTCATTGTCCGCGGCTGTACGTGGGACTCAACATTAAATGGCTGAATGGGTATGACTATAGGTACGGTCAGCAACAAAAGTCGATTAATACCTACTGTCATTTTTACATGTTATTAGATTGACAATTTTTTTTTTCAATAATCTGCTTTTTAGCTTTTCACATAATAGCAAAGAGTTTATATTCTAAAAATTGTACTTCTGTTGCAATTTTGAACAAATATTTTGCTCAATAACTAAGATTAAAAAAAAACTGAAGTGTTAATCGACTTTTTTTTGCTGACTGTACACCTCTGCTTAACTCTTCGGGGAAACAGGTCTGATGTATTTGTAGCCTGCGTATTGAGCAGACTACAAAATGTATTATAATGTCTAAATTATAAGATCCATACTTAATATTATAAATGCGAAAGTATGTCTGTCCTACCTCTTCACGCTAAAACCGCTGAACTGATTTAGATGAAATTTGGTATAGAGATAGTTTTTATCCCGATATTCCCACGGGATTGACACTTATGCGGGTGAAACCGCGGGGCGTTGTTAGTTACAAATAAAAAAGATTAAATTTTTTGTATGTTTGTTTATTACGCTTTCACGCTAAAACGACAGAGCGGATTTGAATGAAATTTGGCACGTGGATAGACCACGACCTGGATTAGGATATAGGATACTTTTTATAGACCAATATTCTTACGGGAAACCGAGGGCGCAATTCTTTGACAAAGGAAAAAAAAAAAACTGACGAAAATAAAAGAAGACTTGACTATACCTACAGTACATATAATGGAAACTTGTACGAAACAAAGGAAGGTCGGGTGTCACACGAGGTCCTTACTTGGGGCACCATTGTTCTTTGATAGCGAAGTGGGTGCTATCATAAAATGGCGGAGGATAATTATAAGGAAGTGAGATCTACGTGTGTTGCGAAGGGTTTTTGTTGGCTGGAAATAGTTTAGTGTTATTTTTAGAAGCACAAATCAAAGATTTAAATCGTTAGATTTGCCTTCAAACCAGCCCTTTAAAGAAGCGGTGGCCCAGTGGTAGGTGCCCCAGTGGTAACGGCCGCGACATACATCTTGTAGGTCGTAGGTTCAGTTAACTTTCTGTAAATTACTTCATCATCACTCTTCTCAAAAACGGTGAAGGAAAACATCGTGAGGAAACCGTCATGTCCTAGAACCAAAATTTGAAGACATGTGACATGTACCAACCCTAACCACACAAAACCACACAAAACTGATGAAGACAGTTTGTTGACAGTTAATTTGTGAATAATATTTTCAGCCGCAACTTTGGAAATCGTATCAATGAATGCTTGTTAAATTGTTTATTTTCAGCAACTCAATAAAGCAATTTATATATTTTCTAGCAGCTTCTATGAACAGTTAATGGCAAAAAAAAAATGGGTGTATATTTAAAATATGGGTGGAAATAGGGATTTCAAAGGAATTATAATGTAACTGGCAAAATGTACACGTACTGTACATCTCTGCCGACTCCCTTCGAAAAATACAAGCGTGATGATCTAACAGAATAGATAATACATATACCACGTCCAGCGAACATTCCTAGCATTCCGTTAGATACTAATAAGTATACACGAATATGTCTGACATACAATGTTTCGTAGGGATGGGAGGAATGCGGGTAAGGTCGAAAACAAATAGGCCGAAAATGTTCGTGGTAAGCCGAAAGTTTCGGCTACATATAAGAGAATGAAGTTAGGATATAATAAATGCTTAGACACGTTCAAAGGGTAGGCTTATGTTTAATAGCGAATGTTTTTGAAGATCATGACGTGACGTTAAAGATTACAGTGGCTTTAAGTAGAACTATCCGTGACTCTTTCCGGGTGGATTTCGGTTATGAAATGAAACTGTTTATTTTGTATATAAAGAGGATATCGGAATCACTTTAACATAATAAGAAGTTGTATGCATTAACCCTCAAAATAATATTTTCCTGTACAAAATTGAGCATCCCATTGTATTATATTATAAGGCTTAGGTATAATACAAGCCAAACGCTAATAATTGTTGCTAATATAAGTGGTTGGCCGATGAAATCAAGCAATCAAGAGCAAAGTCTCTGCTATTACGACCTTTAAAGAATAATTCCTGCAAAATCGATGCAGTCAGAGGAGACTGCTTTATCCGTCATTCCCGGAACTGTATACGCTACCTATAGAGAAATAGACACAAAAAAGTACCCTCTTCTACCTCGCATTCGTGTATTACGCAGTTTTAATCTCCTTGATTCAAGATCTTGCTTTCAAGAGTGCGCTGAAGTGTTTATGTTTAAGCCAAAAAGCTACACATTGCCGCATATAGCACAAAGCCGAATATTAATTCCGTCCCTACCACAACAGATTTCACAGATACATCACGCGTTATATTTTAGTAAATGCTTTTACGCGTTCAGGGAAGCATATGTTACGATAGCGAATAATTTCCGCTTGATGTGAGATCAGAGATTACTCGGCTATGTTTTGTTAATAGTTACTTTGATTATAATGGGTAAACATGAGTAGTTTGTATCAGGAAGCCGCAAGAAGAGGTAATAATAATAATAATAACCCCATCGCCGTATCTCTACGTTGACGTCGTGGTGGGGCTTGCGCGCTCCGAACTCTAGATGCTGTGCCGTCTAAGGTGAGGAGCCAGACCAAGAGAGATACAGAAACCTGCAGGGCAACATGTGGCGAGCTGTTGGGCAGTAGTAGTCGAAGGATAACAATTTTAGATATAAAAAATGGCATATTCAGATTCATCAAAAATACAGTAGCACACATCGGGCAGGATCCAACGAAAATGAATCCTCGCATTGCATTTTAAAACAAATGCAGTTTAAAAAAGTAAACTAAATTATCACGCACTAAAAATTATAAAAAACATAATTAGAATTCAAAAAGCGTGGAGCTCTTTTTGAATTGTAAGTACGCTCCACGTTGAATTAATTGTAAGTACGCTCCACGTTGAATTAATTGTAAGTACGCTCCACGCTTTTTGAAGTCAATTAAGATAACAAATAATAGGTTTGTCATCCGAACTATTTATATTTGCAATGTTTCATTTCGATACGACAGTTAAAATTAACTTCTTAGATTTTATTACATTGTTTGTTAGGTAGTTATTTACAAGTGAAGCTTATAAAAGCGTGTTAAAAAGCGCAGGGCCTGTAGTGTGCGATAGTCCATACAAAATATATGAAAGTGATATCTTCAGGGCACCGCTTAATGCTATCTTTTGGCACCTCTCAGGAGAAACATTGTCTTTTGCAATCCTTAATTTGGCTGCCCTCACTAATTCTTCAGAAGTAAATCTTATTGACAAAACTCACCAAGTCCTAGCTACCGGCGCGTGGCATACGTAGATGTACCGTTGGACGGCCAGCGCCAGGGTCAGCCAGATGCTTGCCGTGTGGAACATCGCTGGTATCACCTGGAGACAAGTAAGAAGAGGGTTATGAGTGGTTCAGCAGTTATAATCCTGGGGTTCTTGGAGAAAGAACATTCACATTGAGGGACACTGAATGAGACACAATAGAAGTTTTACTGTTATTACGTCGAGGGGCGTTTAGTGCCCCGCAAAGTGTTAAATGGTATTTTGGGTGACTGTCTTATGTAAAGTGCTGATGATGATTTTGATTTTATTGATGCCAATAAGTTCCATATTAGGTTTGTGTTTGTTAAGGCGCAATGTCAGTCAGTGAATACAGCATTCGTATTGCACTAAGGCAACCACTAATAATCCGGCACGTCTCATTTAGAGCTGTATCCACTAGGTGTGCGTGGACAGAGCGGTCTCACACAGCACGCGGTGCATGAACATCATAGAAACGGGTTTTATCGAAGGAAGAAAAGACAAAATGACAAATTGTAGACAGATTTCTAAGCCGCAGTAGACAGATGACAAAACCCGTCTCTATTGTAGTCATCATACGCGTGCTGGACAGACATATTTATCAGCGGAGAAGTAGAGCGCCATTCCAGTTGGTCGCCGGACTTGGGTGGAACGCCCCCCATCTGAGGGGCAATTCTGGTAATTTTAAGAACGTTCACAGTCTGATCTCAGTCTCAATCTGTCAAAAATACCTCAAATTTCAGTACATTTTGACAAGTTTTTGACATTTGTTTGTCGCTGAGATGAGACTGCGACTAGATTTTGAACGTTTTAAATTACGAGAATTGGCCTTCTGGTCGCTGTTAGGCGGGGTATGAAGTTATTCCTGGCTTGTAGTTACAGTTTTACATTTTGGCAATTATTTTTGTAGGTAAGCGACCGGTCTGATGTTATGCCGAAAGAACATTGAGAGAACATATTTTCTAGCGTGGCGTAAAAGCGAAGAAATGAAGTATCCAGAGTTGGTGTAGCCCTCCTTTGCGATGATAACAATTTACTTACCTGCTCTTTTCTAGTATGTCGTGGAAAGTGAGGAGATTGTATTAAATGTCGACTCTTCAACGTGACCAGAGGGCTGGTCGGAATCTTCTTCTTGGCCAAAGAATCAGCATCGCCGGTTAAGCACTTTTCCAGCTAACAGCGATGCGGACGAATTTTTTGATTTCGTATGATTTTTAGGGGACGCCCACACTGCACCGCATAACGCAGCGGGGCGCAGATAACGCACCCACGCGCGTGATATTTAACATACAAATTCAATAAAAAAATTTGGCTCCGTTTCCGTTCGGTTGAAAGGACAATTTTAGTTAAATGATTAACATCTTTGATGAGGTTTTTGATTTCGTGTAAACTGACTGGCATGGCAAGTATAGAAAATAAATTAATGCCCGCTTTACAAAGGCGACGCTGATTTTGTTAGAACTTGACTAACGCTCTAAAAACATATTTGAGTTACACGCTAACTAAATAAACTAAAGAGATGAAATAACTTTCGGATTTAAACAAAAGGGAAATTAATGTGCCGTTTAGGTAAAGTTTAGGCTACATAAATTCAGGTGTCGTCTAAACTTTGGTCATCTTTATTCAACATCGTTTGATAGTTCAAATTTTATTCAAACCTAGTTGAAAAGGTATGCCAGCAAAAGTTAGAAATCGTTTTAGTTGTCAGTGACCCCAATGTTGCCAGTCACCCAAAGGGCAACGAAGAGGGCTATATGCTTGCAGTTTGCCTACGTGATCGAATCAAAAATGAAGAGATCCGAGATACTAAGGAAACCGATATAGCCCGAAGAATTGCCAAACTTAAGTGGAAGTGCACATTGCTCGCAGAACAGATGGCCGATGGGGCCGAAAGGTTCTGGAGTGGCGACCGCGTACCGAAGACGTAGCTTTGGAAGGCCTCACACAAGGTGGACCGATGACCTTATGAAGGCCGCAGAAATCCGCTGGATGCGGGAAGCAGGAAACCGATCGAAATGGCGGTGCTTGGTGCCTATGTCCAGCTGTGGACGTCCAGTTATGGCAGTTTTAACTGGCCGCGCGTCATTTATTCAACACCTCTTTCTAATAGGAGTCACAGACAGTCCGCAGTGCAGGGCCTGCATGGAGGACGAGGAGACAGCAGCTCATGTGCTTCTAAACTGCCCTACGTGAGACGGTCAGTAACATCAAGGCGTTGCTGGCCTTTCTTTAGAAGCTGAGGCGGATCGAATAATCGATTTTCCCACCCGTACGCAAAATACGCGCATTGACGTGGAGTTGCGGACACCAGCCCGTATTATCATTGTCAATCAGAACTAAACCTCTAAAA
This sequence comes from Gortyna flavago, assembly GCA_963669345.1. NCBI lineage: Eukaryota > Metazoa > Arthropoda > Insecta > Lepidoptera > Noctuidae > Gortyna > Gortyna flavago. The sequence goes on along the minus strand of OY770150.1, from coordinate 8,303,861 downwards.
TTATATTCATGAAAATTATTTGTTTTCCACATAATATTAGCAGTAGGGTTATTCTCTGACTAAACAATCAATCTATGCCTTTTCCCAACTGTCTTGGGGTTGGCTTTCAGTCTATCCGAGCTGAATACCAGTATTTTACATGGAGCGACTGCTTATCTGACATCCAAAAGCCACTTACTGGGTAATACGGTACTCCTTGGTAAGACTGGTCGTCAGAGTTTGGTTGGACTGGTTGTCAGGCTTGTGACTACTCGTAACGACTGTCCAGGAGTTACGAATAACAGCCGGGACCAACGGCTTTACATGCTTTCCGAGGCATGGCGGGGTCTCAAGATGTAATGGATGATCCCATCCATGAACCAACCGCGGTTAATTAGCGTAGCTGAATCTCCGATCACCCCGTGAGGTTATTCCCATAGTTAGGTTATTCTCGATACACCGTTCACGACGTGTACATCACTTCGAAATTCGAACGGTGCATCATAATGAAACGGCGGTGATTTAATAAAAAAAAAAATAGTGCGCTTTCGAATTGTGTACGCTCACTTGAGTGAGTTCTTAGATTCGAAGTGAACTTCACGGAACCAATACTTTATAAATTCGTTTCGAAAACTAGTATTTTCAAGACAGTACCTCTGTGACGTCACAGGTACGGTCGGCACTTATTTCCGTGTGTCGAGACGGCGGTTCCCGAAGGAAATTGTGCACTTGACGCGAGTAGCTTCGGCGAGACTCCCAAGGAACAAGTGCAGACTTTATAATTAATAAGGTTTATTGAATTTCTGCGACACCTCGCTCGGCATTTTATTGGTCCTGATTTTTGGACGAGATCTATTTTGGACGATGCGGAAAACCGTGTCCTTTTAGTCTATATGTTTAGTCTTTTCATTCGTTTTTGCTTGATTATTATAGAACGTGATTTGACATCAAACGTTACTTAGTAACAGAACATCACGCCTTGTACCTACACCCACTTTTCGCCAGTTAAGTTTAAGCCCCAAGTAATAGGGGGCGAGCCTATTGCCATCAACCGGGCTGACTCCGGGCTGTTACTGAGAAATTCTAGATGAAAAAATCGAACAATACTTTGCCCGACCTGGGAATCGAACCCACAACCAAGCGCTGAGCAGTAGCACTTAAGACCACTAAATCAACGGGGCATCCAGTCCAGTATCTATTGTCCTAAGAACACAAAAAAAGCGTATTCTATGATCTGATACGTTGTCAGCATGGTTGCTGAACACAATGCTGTGCTACAGCGCGCAGTGAGGTTTCAACATCGGTAGGTATGGCTTACAAATTCTTAGTTGTTTCGGGTCTGGCGGTTTGTGTAGGGTTGTGGAATTTGTGTTTTAAAACTCACCTCAATCAACCAATCAACCTGTCTAGCCTTTTAACCAACTATGTTAGGTCAGTTTAACAGGATGCAGCTGAATACCAGCATTTTAGATGGAGCGATTGCCTATCTGACCTCTACAACCCAGTTACTGGGTAACACGATACCTATTTTGCATCGCAACAAACAGCCAATAATAAACCAAGACACTTCAAACAATTAGAATCTCCTTCCCAAACTATTAGAGAGATATATTGCATAATTAATTAATATTCAAATATGACCGCCTACCTCAAGCCAAATTATATCTTATCTGCGAGGCATTCAGCTGGCTCAACTGGAGGCACAAAGACAATGCTTATACAGCTTATAATACCGTGACAGCCTATATCGGTATCCTCAGAGGCTCACAGATAATATATTGTGTGTGGTAGATGGAATTAATTAGGAGGTTTAATATTATCATGGTCTTGGAAATTAGATGAAAATGGAAAAATGTTAGATTTCCTTAGAGGCCTAATGATAAATGATTTTATTTCTGTAAGTAGGTTTGTACAAACACTTTTACACGTCAATCATATTTTTACCCGACTTCCAAAAAGAAGGATGTGATGATGATATGTTCGACTTTATGTATGTTTTTTTTTTGTTTTTGTATGTTCACCGATTTTTCCGTCAATTGTGGACCTATTTTTTTTTTTTGTTTGTTTGATAGGGTAAACTCTCGAGGTAGTCCCATTGTCAGCAAGTTGGAATCTGATGAGAGGATCCCATAGAAATCGAGGGAATCCCTCAAATTTTATAGGCAAACCTATAGCGATTTTAATATTTTTTAGAGTAACTTGAGCATTTGCTCTCGGAAATCATCATTTGGTAAAGTTGAACTGATGATGAAGTTATCAGACGGCCATCGGAACTACTCAATGATAAATATATCAAAGGTTGCGATTCGATTACTTTAATATGGTTGCTAAGCAATTCATGCTCGTCACAATGCGTATGGTAAGTGGTTGTTGATGAGAGTGGTTGCAGGTAAGAACCAGGAGAACTCCTCAACAATTAACGTCCCAGCATCGGGAAAAGCAATATTTTGTAAAAGGTGATGAACAGTTGACGTTAGGCTATTGTAACTTAGATAAATTACAAACTCTCTCACTAAAAAGTGAAAAATAAAAACTTTTTTACAAAAAAACAACCGATTTCCAAAAAAACTAATAAGTGATAAATAACTTTAATTTCGGAAGTCGGTGTTAATAAACGAAAATTGTAATTTTTCTTTGGTTTTTTTTTTGGAAAAAAAGTTTTTATTTTTAAATCTAGTTGAGGTCGGCGTTTCCTATCTGACTATTCTGAGAAGAAAGGCCGAAACAAACTCGGAGGTCATAGTCTCTTTTAAAGCCCAGACGTAATCTTGGTCAGATCATGTGAAGACCATGTAGATCGATGTCTGAGATGGTCTTTTGATGAAAGAACCACACAGATTGAGTGGACCTGTCCAGTCAGTGCACGCATTTGTCAGAAATCCTGCAGCTCTACTCAAAACTTAAGGAGCTTAACGATTCGACGAAGAATACCAAAGAAAGGACATTTGGGTAGCCCACATAAATTACTCAAACTGCCAGATCATGCCAAAAACAAAAAAAAAAACGAGCCACATAGTCTTCACATAAACTTTTTCCTTCACCTATAATTTTTTTTCTGCATTTAAATATCTTTTTTTAGTAAACTTTTACATAATATACTATTTATTTATTTATAAGAAAATATAAAATGAAATATTAAAAGTATATAGTAATAGCCGTTACGGCTCGTCTGAAACCCGAAAGTCTGACAACCAGTCATACCAAGGGGAATCGTATTACCTACTACCCAGTTACTGGGTTTTGGAGGTCAGATCAGTCGCTCCATGTAATCTACTGGTATTCAGCTGCATCCGGTTAGACTGGAAGCCGACCCCAATACAGTTGGGAAAGGGTTAGGCAGATGATGATGATGATGTTTAGTAATAGTGTATTTGTAACATGTAAAACATTAATATTATATTAAGTCTGTTAGCTTATGTTATGTAAATATTATCTTGTTTGAAATAAAATAAATATCCAGCAAATCTACTTAATACTCTGCTACTTAAATACAGATCTCAAAATAAAATCAACCCAGCTAAAATCCTCTCCCAGAGAAATAAAAAGAATTCCTTTAACTTGCCAACAAACTGCGGTATTAAGTTGTAGACTCAAACAATTTCTGATTTCCCGTCTCCTTGGTAACACATTTTTTGAATTCGCAAACACTAGTGGACCGATTATACAAAAGTTACAAACTTATATTTACAGCCAATAAAAAAATTCACCCAACAATTTTGTTGGGAAACAGTCTTTTCAAACTGCAACAGAAGTTTGTTCTCGCTTTTGCCGACTCCGCTAGTTGTTAGCGGATTTCTGTGTGAAAATATCGGATTTTCTAGTGCTTTCAAACGCTGAAAGGGTATTGGAACTGAGCTACATACGTGTAGGTATTTATTCTCATTTGGGTGACATTTTAGCCGACTACGATAATGTGGAAGGAACCCTCCTCCATATATTAAACACACATTCCATAAGACTTAAATCTGAAGCTTTACAATGCAACGACATAAGAAATTAAAGTTATTAAGTACAAGCTTTTTTTTCACTTATGCTTCTGCTAACCACAAGCAAAAGCACAAGTGAAAATAGCTTTAATTTCGGAAGTCGGTGTCGTTGGTTCCAAATTTTCGTTTTTTTGGCACCGACTTCCAAAATGAAAGTTATTTTTCACTTTGTGGTATTTTTTTTCAAGTCTGTTTTTTTTTTGGAAAAAAGTTTTTATTTTTCACTTTTTAGTTGTACCTATCTCACACAAATTTAATTAACACTACTTGCTAAATATCTGTTAAAACATCATCAATAGGTATTAACTAAGTGGAAATAAATCGTATTATTGAAGCTAACTTAAAAACTACCCAAGCAAAGTTAATCAAATTTATATGCTATCACGTTAAGGAAAGAAGCATCAAGATTGGTTCATTCGTTTTTGAGAAAATCGCGGACATACAAACATACATACTGGTCGAATACAGAACCTTGTTTTTTGAAGTCGGTTAAAAATAAACCCAATTTTCCTTTAGTAGTTGTACTCTACCAATTAGGCAGTGTATACATCAAAGTAGTATAGTTAACTCAATAAATAAAAGACTGAACAAAATGAATCCGAGTGTGAAACAATCCTAAGCATTCCGTACCTCCCTTTGTGGAGAATTCAGTCAGGAATTCGTTCGCCGGACGTTTCTTTTTCAACAATCTGTACTTTTTTCAAAACTCTGTTTCCCAAAGCGTTTAGCTCTGGTAGTCTGTGGTAAGGATTTGTTAAAAGAATGTGTGGTCGAAAATATGACAGGGACTTGCAATTTTCGTGAACTAACCTGGATTTAGTTTGTTTTTTAGCTGGAGGTTAAGTACATGGAGCTAGTCTGTTGCTGGTTAAAATTTACAAAATGTTTGGGGAGAATTTTACTGATACATATTATATGAAATTGTTAGTAGTTTGGTTTAGGACCACGAATAACACATATTGTATGTTTGCTAAACGTTTTTAATGTTTTTGTTGGTATATTGGCGTGTGCTAGATGACATTATGGCAAATAATTTCATTCAATGTTATGTGTTTCGTAACATTAATTAACTTCTAAACAACTGTATAAAATCAAGTTCGTCTAACTGAACAGACAGCTGTGCTGCTGAGGAGTTTGTTGCGCCACTTCTTCTTCCCAACAAAAACACGAGGAACTGGAGAAGGGCGGGTGTTTTCGGGGACTGTCTTATGTAATTTTAACTTTCAAAAAGTAATTTTCAGCCTAGTTTGAATAATTGATTTTTGATTCTATTGTAGCAGTTTTAGTTGTTTGAGAATAGAAGGCCAATTCTCGTAATTTTAAGAACGTTTATAGTCTGATCTCAGTCTTGATCTGTCAAAAACACCTCTAATTTCCCTATATCTTGACGTTGATTATCGCTGAGATGAGATTGCGACTAGATTTTGAACATTTTTAATTACAGGAATTGACCAGCAGGTCATTAAAGTCAGGGTAATTTATTTTTTATCAAATTGCTTAAGAACTTAAATTGTCCGTGTATTCCGATCACAATTTTCATTCTTAGATAGTTGTATGAAATGGCTATAACTCGGATAAATTGACGTAGTGTGCCAATTGATTTCCCCGATCGTAGAAGAGCTATGTGTGTTCTATTGGCTGGGTAGGTACAGTGTACTCAGTCCGGATATTAATTGGTACGAAACCATTCTACCGAGAACAATACAATAATACGTCTAAAGTACACAAACATTCTAGTGTACAATGTGTGTATACAATGTGTAACTGAATTAAACTAAAAGTCTTTTGTTCAGAATCTTTAACTGAACCGATATTAAAATAAACGTAATTACCTACTACGCTAGACCATTAATAAAATCTGACAGCTGAAAAAGTAATTTCACCCATTAAAGTGATATGCTAACAAACATGTCATTTGTAAATACGCATCCATATTGCCTATACCCAATACCCGGAGAAGAGTTACCTACATTGTTATAACACAATGCTATCATTCAAACTCAAACAATGCGATTGGAAGAATATTGATACCCGGATAGATTGAAATCCGGGTATCCGGGTATAACCGGGTAGGTTATTTTAAAGTCTTATTATGTAAGAGATCGGTTGAAATGATTATATTCGGAAGGGTAGGTTTTAATTAAACTGGGTTTTGCTTATAAATAGGAAGAAAGATTAACAGTTACGAGAAAAACAGATAACATTTATGATAAGGAGCGAGAAGGGTAATTACTTGTATAATTATATAAAACGTTAAACACAAAATAATTTTATTATTGTATTGTATTAAAAGTGTTTGTGAAGTAGGTGCAAGCGTTTTATAATTTCTCATGTTATATTTTAGGTACACTATTTTCTGAGGATTTTGCGATCCTATATTGTGGTAGGGCTTGTGGCTAAGTAATAACAGCCGCACGGTTCGATTAATCAGGTTAAGCTACGCTTGTCGCGGTTGGTCCGAGGATGGGTGACCATCTTTATATACCAAGACCCCTCCGTGCCTCGGAAATTACGTTAAGCCTTTGGTCTTTGGCAATCGTTACGGGTCGTCAGAAGCCCGAAGGTCTGCCAAACGTCTTACCAAGGGGTATCGTATTATCCAGTACCTAAATGGGTTGTGGAGGTCAGATATGCAGTCGCTCTATGTAAAATACTGGTATTCAGCTGCATCCGGTTAGACTGGAAGCCGACCCCAACATAGTTGGGTAATGGCTAGACAGATGATTGTGTGTGTATATTGTATTGTTGTCGTTTGTATTGCGGATACCACAAAGCCTGAAAACCATTCACGACCTTTATGCCTGAAGGTTTCTATTTTGGTAATAAATTTTTTTTACATTGTAGTCATTATTTTTTGCTTGAGTATAATTTTCATTGTATTTGGTGTGGCCAGCTGACTTACGGCAAATATAATCTAATGTATGTTTGCAACATTTTTTATTATTAAAAAAAAAAAAAAAAAAAAAAAAAAAAAAAAAAAAAAAAAAAAAAAAAAAAAAAAAAAAAAAAAAAAAAAAGCAACAAAAAAATTTTTGCAGTAATATCAGCTAACATTTAAAATAATAATATGTACATTTATATGAAAAAATAAGCAAAATAATCATAGGCCATAAAAAAATTCGTCCGCTTCGCTGATATTGGGTATCAAATGAAAAGACACCATCCCAAAACATTTAATTTTTAAATTCATCATATTCATTAGTTTATGTCCTCTAGAGGAGGCCCTATTAAATTTTGTGTGACGTCACACACCCTATAACCAGCGGACGGCCAAGAAACTTCTAACGATACCTCATTTATCAAATTATTATAAGTGCTTTTGAAGTTACGAGTAAGACGGAACAGATGACCATACATACATACCGGTCAAAATCAAAAAACCTCCGTAGTCGGGTAAAAAAATATCATTGCAAGTCCATTTGGTAGTGGCAATATTGATTTTGCTTTAATTCGAGCGTAACGAAGGCTGTAGGAAGGGATCGCAAACATTTTTTATAAATAACTATCGATACGAATCAACAGTTCATAGTGATGTGAAATGACAGTTCATACTATCGAGTACCTATTTTAAAAAAGGACGTCCTTTTTGAAGTCGGTAATGAAAAACTTTAGTTTTTGAAGTGAATACTTCTTTAGGCGCACTTAGCGCTCTTTCGGAAATCTGAACGAAACTGAACTGTCACGCTCGGGTTGGTGACGCTAAATCGGGTATACTCGTTTCCAGTAGGTCGGTGACGCTGAATTTTGTTCTATACTAATCCTAGCCTTTTCGCAACTATGTTGGCGTCGGCTTCCAGTCTAACCAGATACTAGTATTTTACATGGAACAACTGCCTATCTGACCCCCACAACCCAGTTACTAAGTAACACGGTACCCCTTGGTAAGACTGTCAAACTTTGGGGTTTTTGGGGTGGACTGTCAAAGATCTACAAAATGACGGTCGGTGCTTTCCTAGTCACGAAGGGGTCTCGGTATGTGCGCATGATGATTTTCTGTAGGTACTGTCGTGTAAAATACTCAATAGCGCCATATCCACAAAATATTTGCACGAAATATGTCGATATTTCGTTACTTGCCCAACCCTAGTTTTCAGTATGATCTGCGGAAGCCATCGTTTGTACTGCATATTGGATATCAACCCCGCACTATTTGACGACTCCGTACTGATAGAATTTGTATAGTAATACGTTATCATTCTGACTGAACCCTTACGTATTTGTTGATGGTTTTTCCTTCGTTAGATATTCTAGACATGTTAAATGTTGTTAGGAATAACACCTTGCCTGAAAGGGGTTCGTGGCGAAATAATAATAGCCGCACGGGTCGATCTTGAGGTTTAAGCAACGGTTGCCGAGGTCGGTCCAAGGATGGGTGACCAATTGACCATTTAAGACATACCGACACCGCTGCGTGCTTCGAAAAGCACGTTAACCCGTTGGTCCCGGCTGTCATTCGTAGATCTTTGACAGTTGTTACGAGTATAGAAGCTGGAAAGTCTGTACAGTATGTAAATAGATCACGGAAAAAATTGTAAGGTAAGTAACTACTATGGTTTTCGGATTTTTTCCTTTACTAGTGCTACATGACATTGCTTCTTGCCAAATTTCATGATTCTAGGTCAACTGGAAGTAGGTACTTTTGATTCCAGAACATATACGCCCGTATCATTTGACTGCTTTGACTTAGAAGTTCTATTTTTTCACTGCTTCAGGGGATTACAGACATGAGTATTTGATATTAATTTCAACTTTATAACTCCGCGCGTTCCTGAGTAAAAGGGTATCGACCGACGGACAGACAGACGCAGAACGAAGTGATCTTGTAAGGGTTCCGTTTTTCCTATTGAGGTACGGAACCCTAAAAAAGCAATTTAAAACATTTGAACATATAAAATTAAGGATAATTCAACATAGGTATGCAAGTCAACCTCATTGCGTGATGGTTTAATGATTTTTAGCTCATTTGCTAGCTATTGGATGCACTCATCTGACTCATCATCCCACATACTGCAGGCTACATACAGCTCAGTTCAAGCTCACCGTCTTATTGTTCTTAGACATGCGCACGTTGATTACCAATAACAGGGCACCTGATACCCTAGTAATTGTGAAGCCGAGCTTGGCAGCCGGCGCTGACTATAGGCCGATAGATTAATCGACAGCATAACACGTTTGCTTAGTTTGTAGTGGTATGGATTAGCAGTTCCTTATGGTAAGTGGAGTAGAGGAATCTTATATCCTTTCAATGTCAAAAATTATGTGTCGAATTCAGAAATTTGGCGATTACCATGGGCCATTGACAGCGATGTGACGAATTTTTGATACCTAATGTGCTATTTTCTTTTTACATGCTAGTGCATAACATAAGTAGGATTATACATATTTTGGTGTTGGCTTGTAAATTGTAATTATAGCTTTTTGTTTGTATTTAAATATTACAATATAGGGTGAAATTTTAATTACTGTTTTCCTCTAAAGGGGTACTCATCATTTCCTCTAAAGGGGTACTCATCATTATGAACAACTTTTACTATTATATTTAACCAAACATGAAATCGAAAAAAAAAAACAAGCTCTTCCCTACATTTTGACGAGATATGCGAACATAAATGGGAACAGCTGACTTTTTTTTCACGATTTCTGGTTTGGTCCCCTTATGTCAAAATGTATGGTTGACCACTATGTCAACAATCATTGCGCGCCGCTCTACTCGATCCACCACAACTATATCAGGCTTATTGGCAACAATAGTCCTGTCAGTGATAATGAATCGATCCCAGTACAACGTGATATTTCCATTTTCGAGAACTGGGTCGGGGACACTACGTGGCGGCCACCACAATTCTAGCTTTAGTGGTAAAATAACGCTTAATTCGCTATCAAACCTGTAAAGCTCAAAATGTGCGTGACACATTATTATTCCAAATACCGCGTGAACAAGCGTGACGCAATCACGTTCACGTTGTAGGGCGGCACCTATTTACGGCACATTGCACGCTGCAATATTGGCGCCGGCTTATCGCGTGAACTGACTCAGCCGTGATATGTATGCGAATAATAACAGGCTGTCGGTGCGAAAGTGAAAATCACGCACTTTTGATGTGGTGGAAATGGGTAGGTACAGTGTAATTTGATTTTAATGTTTTAATGTTTTTTTGAGTTTTATTAAGAGTGTGATGTGATGTGGTGTGTGTGTTTGGTGTGTGAGGGGGTGTGTGTGTGTATGTATGTTGTGATGTGTGTGTGGTGTGTGTGAGCTATACGCTTGCTGCGTTTGGTTTGCCGTGGATGGGTGACCATCTTTACATATCAAGACCCCGTGTGTGTCGGAAAGCACGATAAGCCCTTGGTCCCGGATGTTATTCGTGAATCTTTGACAGTCGTTACGAGTCGTCAGAAGCCCGAAAGTCTGACAACCAGTCTTACCAAGCGGTATCATAATACAGTAACTGGGTTGTGGAGTTCAGGTAAACTGTGAATACTGGTTTAGCTGCATCCGGTTAGACTGGAAGCCGACCCCAACATAGTTGGGAAAAGGCTAGGCAGATGATGATAAGGTAAGAATGGTGAACAGAAATTACTTATTGTTTTGTATATCATGCTTAACGTTGATGAAAACAATAGCATACATTATACATCATAGCATCGTCAGCAACAAAAAGATGAACAAATACGTTCTTTTTTTGCTAGCCTATTTGTCCGATTCCTGAGCAAAGATATCTTGTGAGGATAGTGCGAAAAAGTAAATATTCTTGTTCTTATATATGGTCGATACAACATTAATGTTAAAGTAACTAATATTCGCAATGATAAATAAACATATGACAAAATAATTCTATTCCAAATATTATTCTTCGAACGCCAGATTTCAAAAACATTAAACAGATATATAAGCAAATATACTTTTAGTCATTAAAGAAGGTATATTACACAGAATGTCCCCAAATGTCCCAATTATTTCTATTTTAATTATACCTTAGTTAGTTAAAATAAATTATATTCCGAGCATAATTTATTTTAACTACGTTCCTGGTTCCAGTAAAAGGGAATATACAGATTATAATTTTGAAGGAAATAAACAATTTTGATTTGCAAATGTTTAGTTATTGTTGTTTAGTTGTTATTTTGTTGTTTTGTTTAGTTTGTTGTTGTTATTGCTAAAGATGAGCGCTTTACCAACGATTCAATTAAAAATTTTTTGTTTAATTCGCGTTAGTCCAGTGATCGCAAGGGTTGAGCGAAAGTCCGAGCATCCTATATTCGATCCTAAGGTCGGGCAAAGTGTTTATGGGTTATTCTAATAGGAGCTTAAGGATATAGTCTCGCCCCTTCTTGCGATGGCCTTATGAGAAAGGCAAGTAGCTAGCGCAATGTGAGAAATACCTGCTTACCCCTATGGGGAATATAGGCTTGATATTATAGAGGTATGAGGAACAGGGTGTAAAGTTCACTCATACTCCATAGAAAAGGGAGGATCCTCCGACTAGACGGGTGTTGTGTCTAGTAGCAACTGCCCGACGATTGATGTCGGGACGTTGTACATGTTCATGCTACTAGTCGCGCGGTAAACTATGCTTGCGCGATGCAGGATTTTGCGTGACGTCAGTATGATGCGTAGTTTGCATGTGGTGAAGTAGATGGCGCCACAATATTAACTTTTCCATTACCTATAAAGCCCGCTTGTTTCAACCTTGAAGATCGCTATTTTCGATCAAACCATTGCCGATGTGGTCATGTGCCTATTACACTCAAGTTTTCCCCACAATTGTAAGCATCTATTAATAAAACATACTTGAAACTAGCATGTAACACGCTACTTAGAACTAGGTCTTAACGAAGCTAAACTTAGAACCTAATTAAACTTTAGTGCAATTTATAACCGTCTTGTGTGGTTTGCGTTTTGCTTTGCTTGTAGTTTTCTTCGTATGACGTTTGACGTGAAATTATAGGCTAGGTATGTGGAATTATGTGGGTAAGTTTGTCGATAAGTATGACGGATTGGTGGCAAAGGGAAAATAGCTTACCAATGCGGACTTTTGAGGTCATTGCAAGGCCATTTGATTGTCTATCAGTTTATTCAATTTTCAAAGGAATGCATGCCGTCAGTAGCTCGAAAGTCGGAAAAACAGTTTTGCCAAGGGGTATCGTGTTTGTAACCCAGTAACTGGGTTGTGGAGTCAGGCAGACAGGCAGTCGCTCCATGTAAAATACTAGTATTCAACTGCATCCGGTCTGAATGGAAGCCAACCCCAAATTTTTTGGGAAAAGACTGATGATGATACGAGCACATATATATTTCGTAGTATTAAGGTATTTACTCGAACCCTTGTTTAAAAACTGGCATATAATAATACGTTCCCCTATAAGTTACCCTAATTACATAATCACCTTAGAATTTTTTGAGTAGGAGTGGGCTGTAATCTACCACGCGGGCCCAGTGCGAGTTGGTAGATGTCACATGTCTTCGAATTTTTGGGTCTAGGACATGCCGACTTTCTCACGATGTTTTCCTTCACCATTTTGGGACCAATACCACTGGGCCAGCACTTCTCTCTCTCTACCTTTATTTGGTTATTATAAAACTACGATGTACTTCTCTTTGGAAAATAGTCCTGCCTTAGTAGTGGTTTCGAGATGGCCAATAATTGTACCGGCCTGGGGCCCCGAATATGCACAGATAAAATCAATATAATTTTGAAGACCAGATCTTCTGTTCAAATAATCTGAAAAGTGCATGTAGCTCTGCAGCGGGAGACAAAAGTTATGACGAATTCAAAAGCAAGTTATTATTTCACTCACCTCATTCATATAATTCCAGGCCTGACACGCTCTGACGGGGCTCAGTGGCTTATAGTGGTTGCCAAACGTGTACATGTAGAACAGCCAGGGGGCTGGGAACAGCATCGTAAACATGTCGCAGAGAGCCATGGCCATCAGTACCACGTTGGTCGGGGTTCGCATATGACGTCGGGAGAGGACCACCACGATCAGGGTGTTGGCCACTGTTGTGGTAGCGAGGAGGAAGGGCGCGATGTAGCTGTGAAATAAATATATTATGTTAGAAGTTGGTATCTAGGTATGTATATATAAATTGGTTGCGGAGATATAGATCAATGTGTCTGACGACGAAAAATATAAGGTCCCAAAAATTTGGACCAATCTAGGTATTTCGTTTGGACTTTATAGGTACAGACGCCAGCACATCAAGCTACCCGAAACTGTCAAATTTTCACAATCAACTTTGAACCTTACGTTTTGGCGATAAAGTTGAAAATCTATTAAAGAAATTTGACAGATTTTAGTAGGTTGATGTGCTGGCGTCTGTACATTTACTAAGAGAAAATATATTTTGACTTTGTGTGTAACGGTTTGCCCAGGAAGGCACTCAAGGTATTGGTACCTGTTTATGCCACCTAGCCTATTGCTGTGTTCTATACCATCTTGAAGGATGTATGTATGTCACGTCGTCGGTGAAAAATTAATTACGTGAGACTTTCAACTGATTGATTACTGAGGTATTTAGTTAACAAAAAACAATCCTTTAAAAAAATATGTTTTAATGTGTCCTTAGAATACCTAAGTACTGAATAAAGATAAATATTTTGCTCTAAATTCTTGACCTAAAAGAAAATGGCGAAGGTGGTGTGACTATCTGATAAGATTTGCAGGGTCAACATGACCAGACATCGAGCAAGACATCAGGTTTGGAAAGAAAAAGGGGAGGACCTTCAAAAAAAAAAAAACTTGGATTATCAATGAAAAAATCATTTAGGTCATGTTTAGTAATCAGAAATTTGTTTAACAATGAAAAACAGTCAACTAATTGATTGCTAAGATCGAACCAAACATTAAACCTCAAAAAAAAAAAAAATTAAGCCAAGTATAAATAAAAACCTCTTTTTAAATTAATAACTAATTTTTTCAGAAAAAGGATTTCGCAGTAAAACTCCCTGTTTATTTAATGGAAATGAAAGCGGATCTGTACTCATTTCATGAAAGCTTTTCAGTAAATCTCTTGAAGAAATGTAATATTTTAGATGCATTCTTGAACTAGTGCTCCTATTTCGTAATGTATGTAAGTCTTGTATTATTGTGAGATTTCATTATGACATACATATTTAGATCTTGTTATTTAAGGCACTTTCTGTAATGTTTTGGAATGCATTGCTGTGGAACAATTCTTTGCAGTAATGGAGAAAATTCAATCAACCTAATCTAACTGAACAGACTGCCGAGGGGCCCGTGGCTAATTATTAACAGCCGCACAGGTCGATCGGTCAGGTTAAGCTACGCTTGCCGTGGTTGGTCTGTGGATGGGTGACCATCTTTACATAACGAGACCCCTCCGTGCCTCGGAAAGCACGTTAAGCCGTTGGTCCCGGCTGTCATTCGTGGATCTTTGACAGTCGTTACGTGTAGTCAGAAACCCGAAAGTCTGCCAGTACCAAGGGGTATCGTATTACCCAGTAACTGGGTTGTGGAGGTCAGATAGGCAGTCGCTCCGTCTCGCGGCGCCGCGCTGCCCCTCCTTTGTCTTCAATATTTTGCCTCAAAAAGCCACTGCCGGCCGCTGCTTTCAGTGGAAATTGACCCTAAAGGTTGGTACTCAGGCAGCGGGATTGTCCGAAAGGGTTACTGCTACCCCGAAACATAAAGGGCTAAGGAAGGAACACGGATAGGTTTTAGTCAGTAAGAGTCTGACACTCCCGCTCCATCCAGAGCGGAAGGGGTCATTCGATGATTTCCCATCCAAAAAAAAAAAGGTTGGTACTCACCCATACATAGGCTCAGCATAATTGATCGGAAACTCGCAGGTCACATTCAAATAGAAGTGCGAATGGTTCGATTGGCAGAAGTCATCGGCGGAAAAATTCGAATATCCTGGATACCCGGTCTGGTTGTCATAGTAATTATAATTTATCTTCGAGATGTCTAAATCTGTGCTGTCTCCATCCACGATTTGCTTCGTCGAGTTGAAATCCCCGAAGTAGTCAACCCAGTCTTTGTCGGCCATCTTGGTTTATTTTTTTGGCTACCTTGTTGATTTTGACATGGTGGTGGTTACGTCATTTTGTGTGTATCTGTGGGCAAAGGAAAATGGAATATTAGTATACTGCTCAAGCACCCTAAAGCAAGGCTACCTATCTTAATACTGCGGTGGCCGGCACATAGCGTCCACAATTTACCGTCGAATGACGTCACTGAAACGTTGTTTACGAAAGTAAGTTTAAGTCAAACCCCGGTGTAATAATTTTCAAGATGGCCGTCACTGCCAGACCTCTTTTCTAGGAAACTGTAGCTTTACTATTTCTAGTTTGGTATGGTAGTAGGATATGGGTGCCGGTTTCATTACAGGTACTTAAAAATTTTTCAAATGTGTCTCTCTTTTACCAACACATTCGGCAGCCTTTTGTGTTACCAATAATCAATAAGTGGCATTTACCACTTTACCACCCAATGTAAGAAGTGAGTTGTGGGAAAAGAGGCACCACCACCTCCCGACTTCGTTAAACCAGAAGCATTTTCCTCCTGAGCGTGATTTGCAGCGGCTTATATGGAAAGCTTTCAAACGATTGCGTACCCAAGTGCCTTCTTGACAAATAAATACAATCTGACACAATTTGTCGAAGTGGTAAAGACCAAACACCCAGTGCGGTGCAGTGCTTCTGATCAGACCATGACCAACTTGCTGGAGTGTTCTAAGTACCGTTCACCTACACCTCGAATGACCTAAAGAATACTACTTTCCAACACATTAAAAAACCTAAAGTCAAATAACAGTTTCCTAAGAAATTATGAAGGTATTTTCAAGCAAACTTATGGGTTTATTCATTATCAAGTCTACGCCTTCAAATAGGCTTAAGTATCAGAATTTCAGAACAACATTTATTATGAAACGTAATTTATTAATTTGTTGACCGTAAATCATGTTCTTAATTATTATTTTCGGGCATAATTAAAATGGTCCAGTAATTAATAATTAATAAATTTGCCAGTTATCGGCAACTGGCTAAAGGTTCATTAATAATGTAAAATTGAACTATAATATTACGTTCAATATTAATAATATTTTTTTTCTTTGATATTTGTAGTTTTATTTTTAGTTGTAAGTAACGTAACATCATGCTTGTTCTCCAAAGGGTTAGTCAGATGTGTACCTATAGTATGGAAATAATTATTTAATCATAAGCCTGGTCCCAAATATGTTGGGGTCGGCTTCCAGTCTAACCGGATGCAGCTGAATACCAGTATTTTACATGGATCGACTTCATATCTGACCTTCACAACCCAGTTAATGAGTAAGACTGGATACCCCCTTGGTAAGACTAGTTGCCAGATTTTTGGGCTTCTGACGATCCATAACGACTGCCAAAGATTTACGAATGACAGCCGGGTTCAAACGGCTTAACGTGCTTTCCGAGGCACGGAGGAGTCTTGATAATTATGTAAACATGGTAACCCATCTACAGACCAGCCGCGGCAAGCGTAGCTAAATTGCTGGGTCCCAGGCCTTTTCTCTATGACAGTTCGCCTAATCAGCCTATAAAGTACCCACTGCTGGGACAAAGGCCTTCTCTCTGTGATAGCACAATCAGCCTATGAAGACCCCACTGCTGGGACACAGCACGTCTCTCTGTGATAGCATAATCAGTCTGTGATGATCCCACTGCTGGGACACAGGACGTCTCTCTGTGATAGCATAATCTTATGATGATCCCACCGCTGGGACACAGGACGTCTCTCTGTGGTAGCATAATCTTATGATGATCCCACCGCTGGGACACAGGACGTCTCTCTGTGGTAGCATAATCTTATGATGATCCCACCGCTGGGACACAGGACGTCTCTCTGTGGTAGCATAATCTTATGATGATCCCACCGCTGGGACACAGGACGTCTCTCTGTGATAGCATAATCTTATGATGATCCCACCGCTGGGACACAGGACGTCTCTCTGTGGTAGCATAATCTTATGAAGATCCCACTGCTGGGACACAGCACGTCTCTCTGTGATAGCATAATCAGTCTGTGATGATCCCACTGCTGGGACACAGGACGTCTCTCTGTGGTAGCATAATCTTATGATGATCCCACCGCTGGGACACAGGACGTCTCTCTGTGGTAGCATAATCTTATGATGATCCCACCGCTGGGACACAGGACGTCTCTCTGTGATAGCATAATCTTATGATGATCCCACCGCTGGGACACAGGACGTCTCTCTGTGGTAGCATAATCTTATGATGATCCCACCGCTGGGACACAGGACGTCTCTCTGTGGTAGCATAATCTTATGATGATCCCACCGCTGGGACACAGGACGTCTCTCTGTGGTAGCATAATCTTATGATGATCCCACTGCTGGGACAAAGGCCTTCTCTCTGCGATAGTTCTTCTCTCTGTATAAAAGGTTTGAGCAACATTTTATATGTATTTCATAAACATTTATCAAAAAGAATAATACTTTATGAATTTCGTAACTCCATCACGGATTGCAAAATCGTGTTGAGTTGTTAATGGCGCTGGCGGTAGAAATTATTTGTATCTCCCATCAATCTACTGTGAAATGTCCCTTTAAAATGGTGTCCAACCCTTTTAGGGTAAAATTAATTTATCATCGCGTCGTGCTTCAGGTACAAAAGTATCTCAGTAAGTAATGGATTATATTCGGATTTAATTTTAAAAAGGTTGTGTTTATTTTGAGAGGATTTTCGTGTGTTCTATGTGATTATTATTTAAAGTTTTGATGAGTTGATTATTTAGTGGGATTTGGAAGTTTAATTGTTCAAGAATTCAGGGTTATCCAATGATAAAGGGATATTTGCTTTACATCAAATAACTTTTGTTTGGTTAGGCATGGGTAGTAAGTTCAATAGCACTTTACACACAAAAAAGAGTTCCTTTAACAAAGAGAAGAGGCTTCAGTTACGAAGCTGAAAAAAGCAATATGCCGCGGTACCTTAAACTCAATAATGGTAGCGAGTTAGTTTGCTCTGTACTCCAACCACTGGTGAAAGGGAAGCTCGTAGTTTTACATTTTTAATATAGGCTATGGTTGTCGGACGTAAATTTTCAAATGTTTCTTTTTGGAGTTTCGTACCAAAGGTTGCTAACGGGACCCGATTTCTAAGGCTTCGTTGTTCGTCCGTCCGTCTGCCACTGGGCTGCATCTTTTGAACCGTAATAAGTAAACACTAGAAATTTACACAAGTATGTACTAACATGGCGGCTATAGCAACAAATAATAAAACTTTAAATGAAGTTAAAAATTCAACTCTTTTTTGCGTTACTAAAGTGTTAAAAAAAATGTGTTAAATATTGTATTAAGACACACTTATAACACCACGTTACGCGACATCAATGAAGCTCACTCATTGGCCACATTTTACATCTCGTTGAGCTATTTTCGTCATTTGGCCAATAAGTAAGCGTGGGATGACATCGGGTGTTACAAGTGTGCTGCGGCCTTTACCCTTCGTGTGCGACGCCGACTCGCACTTCTTTTTTCTTTTATTTTTGATTCAGCCAGGAACACGTTTATCGCAGACCAAAAAATAGATCTAGACCTTTTTTTTTAATAAAAATAAAAGCATTGCCTGAATTTATCATGCGGGGCGGTAGCAATAGCTTTACCAAAGGCAAAAAAACTTGGAAGTTACAAGATTGGCTTCAAAATTAGGTAATATGACATAGTTTTTATGGTTCCGTACCCAAAGGGTAAAACGGGACCCTATTATTAAGACTTCACTGTCCGTTTGTCTGTCTATCTGTCACCAGGCTGTATCTCATGAACCGTGATAGCTAGACAGTTGAAATTTTCACACAATTTGTATTTCTGGAATTGCCGCTATAACAACAAATCCTAAAAACAGAATAAAATAAATATGTAAGACTCACAACAAACGTGATTTTTTGCCGTTATTTTATATGTAGTGTTAAAATATTGTATGGTTTTTTGGAACCTTTCGTGTGCGAGTCCTACTCGCACTTGGCCAGTTTTTTCTCCATAATACCTGTTTGCTAAGCTTAGTTGTTAAATACGCCGTCCCATCAGACTACGAGGGTCAGGGATGAGAGAGAGTGCACCTGTGTTTGCGCGCACACGTCTTGTTGAGCAGTACAATGTCTCCCGCGTAGCTGAAATTCTGTCTGAACTGACTACTGTAATATGTAGTGTCGTGTGCCTTTTAGATAGTGCTGAAATAATTTTAAATAATATTTGCTTTAAGTTTCGAGACAGCCCTTTTTTTTTAGGATGGGGAATCATCAAATGGCCCCTCCCGCTCTGGGTGGAGCGGAAGGGAGTGTCAGACTCTTACTGACTAAAACCCATCCGTGTTCCTTCCTTAGCCCTTAATGTTCCGGGGTAGCGGTAACCTGTCGGACAATCCCGCTGCCCGATAACCCTGGCACAAAGTTTAGCTACCTGCAGACTTCTAGATGAGAATATTCGAAGAATTAATTAGTTATGCCCTAAAGGCCCTAAATATTTAATACATAGTGGTCTTGAGGCACCTACCTGATAAACTTATAAGTTATGGGCTGTAAGAACAAGTAATGAACAATATTTAGAGTAGAATTTGTAGCTGTATAAATTTAATAATAACAGCCGCTCGGGTCGATTGATCAGGTTAAGCTACTGTTGCCGCGGTTGGTCCGTGGATGGGTGACCGAGACCATCTTCACACACCAAGACCCCTCTGTGTCTCGGAGAGCACGTTAAGCCGTTGGTACGGTTTGTCATTCGTAAATCTTTGACAGTCGTTACTGGTCGTCAGTTAGCCCGAAAGTCTGACAACCAGTCTTACCAAGGTGTATTGTATTGCCCAGTGAGATGTGTGCTGTTAATTGGACTCCTTTCCCCAACATTTTCCTTGCAGCTGCATTTTTATTTAAAAGATTAGTGGCAATGTGTGTTAGCCATTACTCCTGTTAACCTTTCAGACTATAAAGTTCAACATCAAGCCTGTATTTCCCAAAGGAGTAAGCAGAGCATAGTCTTACCCACATAAGAATACGTGGCGACGCCTGTATTATGTTTTAGATAAGTATTTATAAGTAAGTCAGGAAAGCACCCTTGTTAAGAGGCAACATAAAGCTACGATCCGGGCCGCTACCCATAGCGTTTATTTTGTCCCTATTAGTTTTAATTACTTATATGTGCTCAATAGTGTACCTAACTGTAAACTATAATACGTATGTGGCAATTACAATATTATTAACTGCAAGTTAGAGTTTCGCTTCCGATCTTCGATCACAACTTCACCTATAACACGCGTAAGAGGAGACAGGTCCAATACCTTCCACCTATGTCTCCAAATGCTATAAGTTTCAGGTTGTTGAGCTCCTCAGGTTCTGAGTTGAGCTATACGATCAGTGACAAATGTGTACACTGAGTGGACAGCTCCACTCAAGTCTGTGTGGTACTCTCCTCAGAGACGATCTCAGACGTTAATCTGCATGGTCCACATATGACCCGACAAAGGTTATGTCTGGACTTGTTGTAAAGAGACTGTGACTGAGTTTTTTTCTGTTAGGAAACACTGAACTCATCCATTTTTGATAAGTACGTTATTTTTGAGGTGTTTTTTTGAACCAATTTTCAGAAATAAAACATTTTATTATCTTAGGGGAAACACAGCAATAGGTACTTGGTTCCAAAATGAATAGTGGAGTGAGTACTTCTCCGAAGCTTTTACAAACGGTAACACAAAAAATACATTTTAACTACACAAGTTCTTAGAATCCTTAAAAATATAACTTTCAATTACAGACAATTTCTTGAGAAATATTAGGTACTACACTAGAGTATTATATTATCTGTGGTACTACCGACTTCGGAGCAATTCTTAGAAACGGTAAGGAAATTATTACTCGTGCGAATTGCTCTTAACCACAGTAGATGGAATAAACAGTAGAACAACTACGAATAAAGGCTATTTCATACAATTATCAAAGAATGACAATTGTGATTTGAATTTACGGACATTTTAAGATGGTAGTCAATTAATTTCCCTGACTTTACATAAGGTAATGGAAGCCCTTGTTTAACAGCCTCGCTGGTCTCTTGGTTGCAGCTGAGCGTGGGGTCCGGGTTCGATTTCCAGGCCGGGCAAAGTGTTATTGGGTTTTTCATTAGGAATTATAATAAGTAACGGTCCGGAGTTTGGAAGTTGACGGTACCTCTTGTCTCGGAAAGCACGTAAAACCGTTGGTCCTGCGTCTGATCTCTAACCTGTCGTAACGGATTGCCGTCCCATCTGGCTATGAGAGTAAAGGAACAGAGACTGCACCTGTGTTTACACACACACTTGGGCACTATAATATCTACTACGGACCTGGCTAATCTCCGTTGAGATTGGCCACTGTGACCGAAATGGGTTATTCCACAAATCCCCATTGAGAATCCCCATCAATCATGATCAACATTTTAAAACTGTTTTTTTTTTGTCAGGAGCCATTACTTTAATTGATTGATTATAAAAATAAACAATGAGTCCTAACTTCCATCCTAAATATCTTAACTAATATTGAACGATTAATGCGAAAGTAAGTTTGCTTGTTACGCTTTCATGCTAAAACGGCTGAACGGATTTGGATGAAATTTGGTACATGGTTAGACAATTACCTGGAGAAGGACATAGGCTAATTATCATCCTGGATCACAGACGAAGTCGCGAGAAATAGCTGGTAAGAAATAAAGACTTCATGGTTATTGTTGTTTGTAGGTATTTTAATTTTAAGTCAATAGGGATTTGCGAACTTTTTGTCCACAAATCTCCATTATGTACTCTATGAGACTTCAATGGGGGTTTGTGGAATAACCCACCGAAATTGGTCGGGAGGCTATTATTATTAATGGAAGCCCATTTTCGGGGTAGAGTCGCAAAAAGTAACGCTCTTGGTTAAATATTAATTAAGTACAATGTTGAACAAATGGTATAGTTAGTAGGAGCTGGTGTGTTTTTGGTAGACTGAGTATAATAATGAGTGTTGGTTTGAGTAACTATATGAATACTAATGAGTGGAACATAAAGCGTGGTTATTAAAAGTTTAGAGGGTGAGCGGATTTAAGACGTACCTATATGGTCACTCTTGAAGGTATCCTTTAATCTATACTGATAATAAAGCTAAAGAGTTTGTTTGTTTGAACGCGCTAAGAGTAGGGTAACGATACAACAAGTGTCAAAATGAAGTTCAGTTGAATCAAAACCGACCGAACCAAATATAACCGCTTTCGTAGTAGGAAATGACCTAACATTCGGCCGATACGATAAATTTACCACTTCGGAGTAGACCCCCTGGAACTCCAGTCTGATTTGAAAAATCATTTGATTTTTTATTTTATTTTTTATAGTCCAATGCTTGAGGAAGGTTATAGGCTATTTAACATCACACTGGAAACCTTAGAAGCCGAGAAAAAAGAAAAAAGTTAGTGAGAAAACTAAGCGAAAACCAAAAAATAATAGCGCGGGCAGGCGATGCGTCGCGCCGAGTCGGCTCGGGGGTACAAGAAATTTCACGCGAACAAAATCGCGGGCAGAAGCTAGCGTAGTAATAAATGTTCGTATTACATACATGTATACACAATTCATTCCTTCTTCCCTATCTGAATACCAGAGCTGCGACATTTATTTGTTAAATGTCGCAGCATTTTGCTGAAATAGGAGCCTTTTGGCCTCGTAAGTATAGGACTTTCTGTTGACTGTGTTTAGTTTAGTTTGTGATAACTATAAATAAATACTTTTTCTTGCTTTCCATGGGGGTAAGCAGTAACTACAGAACGGCACCGGCACCTGCTACGATCATTACATACTTCTATTGCTACGTTTACGTTCATACATCTGGTCATACACGCACGCCGGTTGAGAGTACTAAGACCTGACCTTTCTGAAGCACATCCATACTAATATTATAAATTCGAAAGTAACTCTGTCTGTCTGTCTGTATGTTACCTTTTCACACCTAAACCATGGAACGGATTTCGATAAAATTTGTCAGAGAGATAGATTGCAACCCGGGGAAGGATATAGGATAGTTTTTATCGACATCTCGCGGGCGAAGCCGCGGGCGGAAGCTAGTCACTAATAAGGTCACTATAAATGTTCATATTATAGACGCTTTATTGGTCAAGAGGCTGTGAGGGCGAGTGCTAAGAGTGGAGTGCTGGGTTGATTTCCCAGCTAATAATGTGTCATTGAAAATTTCTCAAACATGAGCAATTTTTGTCGCATGCCAACGTAAAACGAGAAATACGAATAACAGTGATCACAAATCACCCACCACCTCACCTCTGTCTAACCCTTTAGGGATTAATTCGTTAAAGTGCACCATCTGTAGGTTATTTAAATATTTTGTCCCGTGCGGAAATCGAAGCACAGCAGCTGTGGTGGCGCTGTGGTGACGGCCCCGACTCACGAGTTGTAGGTCGAGGGGTCGAACCCAGGCAGACGCTTTACGTTGTGTAAACTATTTCATCACCACTGCTCTCAAAACGGTGAAGGAAAACATCGTGAGGAAACAGGGCATGTCCTAGAACCGAAAATTCGAAGACATGTGACCTGGGCACGCGTGGTAGATTACGGCCCATTCCCTAGCACCGAGAGGACGCTAGGTAGGAAAATTTCCTACAACCCAGTCGTAGTGTAGTTGTACAACTCGGACACTAGCCTTCTCTCGGTGCTCTAGGCTGATTATGTAATCGATTCTAATTGATTTTGCCTCAATCAATAATGTTGAAAAAGATTTCTTGTTAAAGCTTTAAAACACGCAGATAAACCTGCGGGTACCCAATAACGGCACAATGTCGTAAAAATATGCATTGATAGGTATCCTTCTGCGCTGCAATAAATGTTACTACGACACTAAGGTAGTACCCTTGTGAGGAAACTAGCAAGTCCTAGGTTAAAAAATCTATGACAACCCGCATGGGCCCTCCCTTTTACAGAGAGGAAGCCTGTCTCCCAGCAGTGGAATCATTATAGGCTGATTATCATGGAAATCAAAGTCACCAACCGCTTAGCTATATTGTTATAACATTAAAACTCTCAAATCTAAACAGGATACTGTCAACAAAAATATTGTGACAATGTTCGTTAATAAAATTAATTAATTCTGCCCACGCATTGTTCCGGAATGTTTGTTTGCATTGATATAATATAACTCTTATATAAATCAGCTGCGTACATTGACTTTGTTTTCGAAGAGTTATATAAGAATTTATAAATGCCAAGGAGTTAGGGATGTTACTTTGTAGATGTTTTTAACAGACTTCAAAAAAAGGAGGAGGTTTTCAATTAGGTTGTATTTTTTTTTATGTTTGTTACCTCAGTACGCCGTCATTTATAAACCGATTTCCAAAATTATTTTTTTATTTCAAAAGGTTACTTCCAGATTGGTCCCATTTTTGTCAAAATCCAGTTCTGATGATAGGATCCATGAGGAATTGAGGGAACTCCTCAAATATTATAGGCATGGCCATACATACAGCAATTTTGGTATTTTCATTAACAAGTCAAGCATTTGCATTCAGAAAGTATAATTTGGTGAAGTTGAACTTATGATGAAGACCACAGATGGCCATCGGAACTACTCAATGATAAATACTTCACGGTTTGCGATTCGATTGCTTTAATATGGTTGCTAAGCAATTTATGTTCGTCACAGTGCGTATGACAGCCACATGGGTCGATCAGTCAGGTTAAGCTACGCTTACCGCGGTTGGATGGGTGACCATCTTTACATACCAAGACCTCACCGTGTGTCGGAAAGCACGGCTGTGATTCTTGGATCTTTAACAGTCGTTACGGGTCGTCAAAAGCTCGAACGTCTGACAACCAGTCTTACTAAGGGGTATCGTATTACCCAGTAACTGGGTTGTGGAGGTCAGATAGGCAGTCGCTCCATGTAAAATACTGGTATTCAGCTTCATACGGTTAGACTGGAAGCCGACACCAACATGTTTGGGAAAAGGCTAGGCAGATGATGATGGTATTTTATGTAAATAAAGTCGCTTTATTAACTCGCTAACACCAACATTTGTGTACCTACTTGTACTCCATATACCAATTCCTAATTAAAAAAAAAATAAAAAAATAAAATAAAAATTATTTTTGGGAAAAACTACTTTGTGGTTTGGATTGAATATTAACGATCACCTTATAAAGCCGACTGGGACGGACTGTATGCGGAAGGCGGAGGACAGGGTGTTGTAGCGCAGCCTGGGAAAAGCCTAGGTCCAGCAGTGACTGCGATAGGCAGTCTAACCAGATGCAGCTGAATACCAGTATTTTACATGGAGCGACTACCTATCTGAACTCCACAAGCCAGTTACTGGGTATCACGAAACCCTTTAGTAAGACTGGTTTACAGACTTTTAGGGTAGTAACGACTTCCAAACGAATGACAGCCGGGATCAACGGCTTAACGTGTTTTCTGAGGCACAGACGGCTTTTGGAATACAGTAATGGGTAGTTACCCATCAACGAACTACCGGTCGTTTGTTTTGTCTAGCTCGTCCCGCCATCTTCGTCAGGTCTCCACGTGGTGGTTATTTTGGCCCACAGCTTATTGGGCATATGGTTGACGTGGCCAGCTCAGTCCCACTTCAGCTTAGCGGCTTCTTGAGCAACGTCAGTAATCTGTGTTTTGGAGCGCAGTGTGGTGTTGCAAATATGGTCTGTCAATTTGACGCCTAGAATACTGCGCTCCATTGCACGTTGGTAAACCTTGAGTTTGGACTTTTGAATGTTTGCCAAAGACCAAGTTTGGGATCCATAGGTCAGAATGAACCTCTTGAACCTCAATGAATTATACAACAAAACCTTCCTCATAAAACACTTCATCCGTTAATGAAAATCGTATGAAAATCCGTTTGGTATTTTTCGAGTTCATCGCATTCTTACGGATAGACAAATGCGGCGGGGGGACTTAGTTTTATAATATGTAGTAACAAGAAAATTAAATGTTGCGGGCAGAAGGGTTAAAAAAAATAAAAATAAAGCCAAGTTCACAAGAACTGTGGCCATCCTTGTTCCCACAATACCGTTAATTAAAGCTTTGTTTGTTTTTAATATTAAAGGGAAGCAAGTTTAAATTAACGTACAATCTCGGGTTCCAGACGGAACGGCCCGTACGGACGACCGAGCACACGCCATCTAACTAACTGCTAACATTAAATTACTCGCGGGTGTCAATTCCGACCCAAGACCGAATCGGAAGGAAGCGGGATTCCGACCGCGGCGAGAAACTTACCTCGTAAGGATCACACATAAATTAGGTTATGTCTACTGGAACTTATATTTTGATTTAACGCTTACTTGGGTATGTTCTGATGAAATTCCTAATTCTGAAGGTTCTTATCGCGATTTATTCCGGTCTGATCCCCTGAGTCCCCCCTCTACCCCCCACCCCCCTCCTCGATCCCCTGCTAGTTCTTCTTCTGTTTTGAAATCTTTATAACTTTAAAATTTATAAGTTTTTAACTCACACTCTGCACACTTGGCGGCTTTTTAGTCGATTCGCAAGAATTTACTCGCCCGAAAAGTGCGAATCGTCACATTTCCACCCAAACCGACGTCCCATATAAATCTTCTCATGCCGACGGTATTTTAAACGTCCACAACTAAAAACACAAAGACATTACGGAATATTATCATGCCTATGCATGATGCTTAATGGGTTAAGCAATTACAATTAGTACCAAATGCCTGCTCTGTTGCTGTTGACTAATTAAACTTAAATGTTACATAACATCACGCCTGTATTTCTGGGTTGGGCAGGGGTGCCTATAGTACCACCCACATTTCCTCAGTTCCATATTATAATAGAGGGCATCATCTGCCTAGCCTTTTCCTTTATGTTGGGGTCGGTTTCGAGTCTAACCGGATGCAGCTGAATACCAATATTTTAACATGGAGCGACTGCCTATCTGAACTCCACAACCCAGTTACTGGGTAATACGATACCCCTTGGTAAGACTGGTTGTCGGATTTTCGGGCTACTGATGACCCGTAACGACCGTCAAAGATTCACCAATGAC
This sequence comes from Gortyna flavago, assembly GCA_963669345.1. Lineage (NCBI taxonomy): Eukaryota > Metazoa > Arthropoda > Insecta > Lepidoptera > Noctuidae > Gortyna > Gortyna flavago. The sequence continues at coordinate 8,276,855 of OY770150.1, read as the reverse complement.
AGCCGGGAACAACGGCTTAACGTGCTTACCGAGGCACGGAGGGGTCTTGATAAGTAAAGATGGACCTCACCCATCCACGGACCAACCGCGGCAAGCGTAGCTTAAGCTGATTGATCGACTCGTGCGGCTGTTATTACTTCGCCACAAACCCCCTATAATAGGGGGCGAAGCTATTAAAAGATAAATGATTTTATTTCTGTACCTCTAAAAAACTTTTTGCGCTTCTAATGATCATTACGTTTTTATAAGATTAGTTAAAATATTTGAAATTTATTGCGTACTTAATGGCTTTTTATACGCTCCAATATTTCATTCTATGATTAGCAAGTCATAACTGAGTTTCGAAAATAAAACATTAAGCGCCATTTTTATAACCCTCATCCAAAATCGATTTTAACATAAACATTTAAACCTTTATTATTACATTTTCGTTTTGCAAACTTTTGTGGATGGTCATAATTACTATTGCCGTAAAATAAATAGTTTTTGATTAAGTACACCTATTTTATAATTTTGTTTAATTGAATTAATGACGTTATGGACGTAATTTTAATTAATGTTACAGTTACCGAAGTTATTAACTTGGTTGTTATTATAGTTGGGGAAAAAGGGACTCTTTTTATAAACGTCGATTCCTGTGGCGTACCTAGTATTTTTATTCAGATTCATAGTGAAAGTGTGTTATGCAATTAGGATGCTTTTTTTTTTTTTTTAAGGATGGGAAATCTTCCAATGACCCCTCCCGCTCTGGGTGGAGCGGAAGGGAGTGTCAGACTCTTACTGACTAAAACCCATCCGTGTTCCTTCTTTAGCCCTTTATGTTCCGGGGCAGCGGTAACCCTTTCGGACAATCCCGCTGCCCCGGCAGGCTTCGGCCCTGACGGGCCCCTCCTTGTCTGCTGACATCTCTTTGAGGCGCGCGTGGAACACATACGCGCCGTCCGGCACGGGCCTGGTCCTGATCGGACGGCGAGCTACCCATTACTCGCCGTCCGCAGGCCCGCGCCTACGGTGGCCGGGATTCGTCACGCGGCTCCCGACGCCCGGAGCGTCTACCGCGGCGGCTGGGACGGGCGGCCCTCTCGGCTCTCTCCCTCGCCCATCCCGCCACCTCCTTCGCTAGCATGACTGCTTCGCAGAAGGAGGTGACTGCCTCCCACTCCCTCTCGCCCCGGACCATGGCTTGGACCAGGGCCGGGCGCGAGAGGTCGCCGCCGCTGCCGATCGCCTCTACGAGGACACGGCGGTGCTCTGCCCAAGCGGGACAGACCTCCACCGTGTGCACCACCGTGTCCTCTGGGCGATCCTCGCAGTGGTGACACCCGGGCGTTTCCTCCCGCCTGATTATGTGCAGGGACCTCCCGAAACATCCGTGTCCGGTGAGGACCTGCGTCAGGCGGTAGGTGAGGGCGCCGTGACGCCTCTCTAGCCACTCCTCAAAGAGGGGCCTTACCGCCGCTATCGCGGCGTGCCCAGCAATTAGGATGCTGATGCTGGATTAGGATGCTTTGGTGTATTTTTTTTTATAAATGTTTTTTTTTTGTACGAACACTTTTCCTGCCTATTTTGAAAACTAGATGAATTTTATTTTTATTTTATTTTATTTTATTTTATTGAGGATCTCCAACAAAGGATACACATATACAATAGAAACTTACAATGACAACAAAGGCTCTTTTACGTGTGCTCCTTCAATTACAGGAGACCACAGCATGCACATACAATAACTAGGTGTAAACACGATAAAAATAGAGAAAATAAATTATAAATGATGAGTACAAATTATAAAATTAGAAGGAAAAAATTAATAAAATTAAAATATTAAGATTGAGCATTCATGTTACAAATTTTGTAGGCTGGATAAAAATAAAAATTGAGAAATAACATTGAATGAGAAAGATAATAATTATTAAGAGTTAACATGTCAAGATTGAGCATTAATATTACAATTGTTTACTTTAATTATAATAAAGTCACATTTCAGAGATAAGCAACATAGTTATAATACTTAGTTATTTTGCGGTGGCTAAATTCTTTTTGTATTTTGAAATGGGCAGGGTTATGTCCAGGTCAAAACGTGGCGGAAAAAATTTGGCGTTTCTTAGCTGACTACTCTGAGAAATAAGGTCGAAACAAACTCAGAGGTCACAGACTTTTTTAAAGTCCAGACATAATCTTGATCAGATCATGTGCGGACCATGTAGATTGGTGTAGGAAATGGTCTTTAGAGGAATGAACCATAGATTTAAATGGAGTTTCCCAGTCAGTGCATGCATTTGTCAATAATCGTGTAGCTCAACTCAGAACTTATAGAGTTCTACAATACCAAAGAAAGGACATTTGGGTAGGCCGCTTATAGTACTCAAATTGGCATACCATCATAACGACCCACATACTTAGTCCTATCCTCACACAAAAATTAAAATAATATAATAATCTAGTTAGAAAATGTCGTGCAGAAACTTTTGAGTATAAATGTCGATAGCTATAAGAGTAGGGGAAGACCAAAGAAACGATGGACTGTGTGACTGATGATAGGTTTAGAAAGGGAATGACTACCTAGAAAATAATTTTTCCAAACAAACCATAGGTATTAACGGCATCTACTTTTAAAAAAGTATTCACCAATAACTTTCTTGTTCTCACCAAAAGCGGTTCAAGTTTATATTTTAATAATTTAACTTATCCATGTCTAACAAATACGCTAGTAATATGTAGTCAATGCTAACAAAACAAATCTACGTCCTTCACAGCAGCTGTCTACAAACTTCAGTGAATTTATAAAGTTTCAATTGGTCCTGATACAGACGGAACCTTAAAAATGTAAAAAGTTTGGGCACGGAGGGAAATATTTTGTTTACAAACTTTCATTCAAGTTTTCTTGTTACGAATCTTCATATTTTTTGGATTTTAATTAAAAAACTAATTGTCATCTTTTTGACAGTTCGACGAGAAGCTATAAATTTTGTAAATAAAGAACTTCTACTAAGTTACGAGCGACAATTCAATCAACTCAAAGTAACATACGTAGAATACGAAACAAACGAGCAATTTCACTTGGTCGGGTTATATTTTAGCGGTAAAAAGCGTTGTCGTCTAATGTTTTGTGGTGCTTGGAACGCGTCTGACTTATGGAACGTAAACATTTGGGCCGCCATTTTGAAGTAAATTCACGCTGACGCTGTCAATGCTGCAGAATGCAGATGCAGAATACTCGGAAACGTCTGACGACAGTAAATAGATGTGTGTACATAATTATATCCCTATATAAAAAAAAACATTACAAAAGTGTTTTTTTTATTTGATCCAAAGGTTGCAAACACCTGAATACGTGTTTACAAAATTTATAGCTTCTCATGACCGGTACTTTAGTATTTTTCTTATATATTTGTAAACCGTTGTCTTTGGTTTTTATTTCTTTGGAAAGTTGAATAAACAGGTTTATCTGTGCCAAACTCCCATGTTCACCAGACATATTAGTGATTTTAATTTTAATTATCCAACAATAAGGTTTTAAGACCAAAAGTACGCTTTTATAATTTTTCACGTGACGATATTTTCGTGGAGGTCCACGATTATATCGCGATAGAAATTATAATAAAAGCACACAATATTCTGTTGACATAATCCCTTTGTCGATTTCAAAATTAGACTTTACAAGGTAAAAAGTATGTGTTCAACTAAATTATCTCAGTCTGGTGTTACTCAAAAATGTTATAACATTGAATTAGAACCGTCATTATTATTAATTAGTTAGCCGGTAGAAACATTAGGTAGCTGGATAAATCCACTTAGCGTTAAAAGCGGCGTTAATAAAAGAAACCTTCTTAAATATTTATGTAGCTTTTAACACGTTTTTTAATCGAGAGCCAAGAATGAAATAATTTTTTCTCATAATAAAAAAAAAGGTTTTAATTGTAATATCCCGAAGGTACAGGTAAAATACAACGATGAATTCAATTTTTCGAGTTTTAAAGCTATTTATTTGAAAATCCCTATACAAGGTCAACAGAGGCCTATGTCTAGCAGTGGCTGATAATAATGATGATGATACAAGGTCAACTGAGTTAGGCAGGACACCCGGCAAGGCGCAGTGATGACAGGTGGAATAAGGCTGTTACAGAGTGGCGTCCAAGGACTGGAAGACGAGATGTCGGTCGTACAGGGGCGAGATGGGAAGACGACATTGTTGGCATGCAAAATCGGCAGGGTACCTATTACTCGTATTGTGTACTTAACAGACTATCAGTCATTCATTCATTGTTTTAGTTTCATTTTGACAGTTCAATTACATTCACTGCGTTTTTTTTTATTGTTTAATAATCAAAAACATTATACAAATATTTGTTTAACTTATTACACATACCACACAAACCATCGCGGGTTTAACAGCAGTATGGCCAGACACGGCAACTTGGTGCCACTACATATTAAAATTTATTACCATCTAGAAAGTATTGTAAAGTAAAATACTTAAGTAAAGTATTTGCGTTGTTGAGTAGACACATTTTCGAACATATGGAGCAATGGATTAGAAATATGCTTCAAAATGATTAAAATTGAGATGCATTTAGGGTGCTGAATGAGGCTGGCACAGGAGCTTGGGGATTGGCACAAGGAGAGGCTTGTGCCCAGCAGTGGTGAAGTCGGGCTGTGAACGATGTTGAAGGTAAAATTTCCCAAAAAAAAAATTTTTTTTAAACAAACATTTCTATTAACTAATCCACCTGCGGTTGATGGCCCCAAAAATAATGATTTTTATTTTTTATTGATATCTAAACTGTTAGACTAAAATGTTAGACTTAAGACAAAAAGTTAAAAATGTTTTTGGAGTTTTGTTAGCTAATTTAAGTTGACCCTGTGTCTTTACAAAAAAAGATGCTTTCTTAAAAAAAAACCGGCCAAGTACGTGTCGGACCACGCACAGTGAAGGGTTCCGTAGTTGGAATGAATTTATCCCAAGAACAAACTTAACATTGTAGTTGAAAAATATGTTCTCCCATACATTCCAACTGAAAATGTAAGTTTGTACGCACAATATTGAGAGATTTACCATGTTGTTTCAAGATCATAGACTTCTTATTAATTTTCCTGTAATCTATAGGTATAGAACTATTTTCTGTATTTTTTCCAAAATTTTAGGCTCAGTAGTTTCGGAGATAAGGGAAGGGAATGGTAAATTTCCGTCTATTGTCTTAAATAACTTTAATACAATTTACTTTAAAATTATGAAAAAATTTGAGATCCTCACAGTAAGCCCTTTCATTTGATATGTCACACGGTACAGATTGTGAAACTTTTTTTTTTTAAATTGTCTATTTACCCCTCAAAAATGACTCCCATTTTCAAAACTCATTTATTTACGTTACACGTCTGTGTTTGGGTCACAGAGATTCATACGTGTACCAAATTTCAACTTAATCGGTCCATAAGATTCGGAGCAAATTGGCTGTGACAGACGGACAGACAGACAGACACACGACTGATCCTATAAGCGTTCCGTTTTTTCCTTTTGAGGTACGGAACCCTAAAAATAGAAGAGATAAGAGGATTTCATAAAAAAATATGCTTTCTCTTTAGAAAGCATCTTTTTTATGGAAATCCTATTCAAAATGCAAGTAACTCACCCGAGCGACTTGACGGAAAAAACATTGTTGAGTAGGTAGAGGCTGTAGAGGCTTTATATTTATGGCTTTGCCAACGGACCTTCACGAATGTTCGATAATATAAAGTCACGCCATCTTCCCATGGGGGTAAGAGGAAACTACAGAACGCCATATGCTACGATGCTTAAATAATCAATTTGCTTCGTTTACGCTCAAAAATCTGGTCATACACGCACGTCGGTTGAGAGTACTGCGCACCTGACCTTTCTGAAGTTCATTACCAATAAGGTCACTTATGTCTGCCTAGGGGCTCCCCTCTCGGGATTTCCACTCACATCTGCCTTGTATGTAAATACATTTTCCGTCTTTTTTTGCCCTTTTTATGCTCGATAAGTTAATGGCATGTCAGAAGGGAAAACCGCTGTTTCATAATTTAGAAGAATAGAAAAAGGTAGGCAGTAAGCTCGGATAGCTAACAGCGCCGGTCTGGATGTAAAAAGTAATTCTTCGTAAGAATATTTTTTATCCTATATTAATATCAGTTACGAGTTTAATTCTCTAGCAGATTTGAGCTCCACGATCGATTGACGGTCCGTGAATCTTCACATACCAAGATCCCTTGTGCCTCGGAAAGAAAGAAAGAAAATATATTTATTTAGCACAGACTAAAAGACACACAATAAACGTCAGATAAACAACAAAAAAGTTCAAATAAAAAGTGTAAGGTCCGATGTAAGAAATTTGCAGGAAAGTGTGCCTCACGGCTGCGCCAAAAAGGCCCAGTTCAGCAAAAATACCAGACAACTAGTGCCTGACGCTGGTTTTCAACTGGACATGAAAGCACGTTAAGCCTTTGGTCCTGGCTGTCATTTGTAGATTTTTGACAGTCGTTACGGGTCGTCAGTAGCCCAAAAGTCTGACAACCAGTCCTACCAAGGGGTATCGTATTACCCAGTAACTGGAGGAGGTCAGATAAAATACTGGTATTCAGCTGAATCCAGTTAGACTTTAAGCCGACCCCAACATAGTTGGGTAAAAGCAGGCAGATGATGATCGATCCCTTACAGAATATAATACTTCCTCAAATACGGCTTTTTCCAGGGAGTTTTACACATATAGGTAATTAGTCTCGTACGAATGATCTCTTACTTTCGTATTGGCTCCGATAACTGCCACAAGACTAAACTTCTTTAATAGACGTGGCTCATCATCGGCTTGTCTTTTCTCAACATGTTGGGGCGTCGGCTTCCAGTCTAAACAGATAACGCACGATACCGCTTAGTAACACTGGTTGTTGGACTTTCGGGCTTCCGAAGACCCGTAACGACTGTCAAAGATTTACAAATGACAGTCGGGACCAACGGCTTAACGTGCTTTCCGAGACATGGAGGGGTCTCGGAATATGAAATGGACAGACCCATCCACGGACCGACCTCAGCAAGCGTAGCTTAACCTTGAAGATCTATCCGTGCAACAGCTAATATTAACCACGAGCCCCTTGACGAAAGTGACAATACTACTTATTATGCAGATCATCAAACCCACGAAAAAAATATCCAAAAAGCCTTACAGAATTGGCCATCCCCATAATCTTAATGCTTATTTTTAAAACCGTAACCATAGTTATTAAACATGAATTTAATCTACTTAAATACAAATTGGACAACATGGAAGAGGGCTGCTGCAAAATTGAGTTTCGAAATGAAATTAATGAACATCCGCAAAAAAAATATTTCTTCTGATGACATTATGGTATTATAAATTAGCCTCGTCAAGATTACTTGTGTCCTTTTCGTTCATTGGGGATTAGAATGAGTGAAAGAAACGTGGAGTTTTTTAAATTCTGAGCTAAGAAAACTAATAATACACTGGCGAGTATGAATAGCTTATAAGGTATTCTTTTTCGCCAGTGTATTAATAGAAGTTCTAAAAAACGCGTGCGTGTGCTGGGATGCTAAAAAAACGGGTAATATTTTAATGATCTTTTTAAAACTTATTGAACTTCTAATGGTGTACGGTTTTTATGTTTATGAAAGAAATAAAGAAAAAGTATTTATTGCGACTCGTACAGGAAGATCACAAACTTAACTAAACACAGTCAAAAATAAAAAAAAAACTGAAACAGAAAGTCCTATATCACCCATCCACGGACTAGCTGCGGCAAGCGTAGCTTAACCTGATCTATCGACCAGTGAAGCTGTTATTACTTAGCCACGAGCCTGTTCCATCCAAGCACTTCCGAATATTCCAGGCATTTATAATTTAACCATACAGTTCGCACCCTACAAGAACCCTCCCTTACATTATTAGCTTGCCCTAAATATTAATACAAGCTTACCGACCGACGGAGGTACAAAGGCTACCCCACTTTCAAGCTAATAGCCGACTGAAGTAATACCTAAACTTGGCTAAAGTATGTCGGGTCGGCTCTACGGTAGCTAGATGAGGCTGTATATCAATTTAATGTAGCCACTCAAAATATGGCTGAGGAATTTCGTCAAATGGAATGTGTTTTTAACCGACCTCAAAAAAAGGAGGAGGTTCTCAATTAGGTTGTATATTTTTTTTATGTTTTTTACCTCAGTACGCCGTCATTTACGAACCGATTTGGAAAATTCTTTTCTTATTTGAAATCACATACTTCCAGATTGGTCCCATTTTTGTCAAAATCTAGTTCTGATGATGGGATCCATGAGGAATTGAGGGAACTCCTCAAATATTATAGGAATACATATAGCAATTTTAGTATTTTCATTAACAACTCAAGCATTTGCATTCAGAAAGTATAATTCGGTGAAGTGGAACTGATGATGAAGACCACAGATGGCCATCGGAACTACTCAATGACAAATATTTCACGGGTAGCGATTCGATTGCTTTAATATGGTTGCTAAGCAATTTATGTTCGTCACAATGCGTATGGTGAAGTGGAGCTGATGGTGACTTCACCATCAGCAGCAGCAGCTCCAGTTCTCCTGGTTCTTACCAGGAGAACTCCTCAACAATTAACGTCCCAGGTTTGGGAAAAGCAATATTTTGTAACAGGTGATGAGCAGTTGACATTAGGGTTTGAAACGGTATGCTCTCGAGGTGGTCCCATTGTCACCAAGTCAGAGTCTGATGAAGGGATCCCATGAAAGTCGAGGAAAATCCTCTTTAGTTAGCATGTACAGTGTGTTAGTTGAACTCTCTAAAATCAAATGAAACCTATAGATGATTCAAGTGTTTGAGTCTGAGAGTCATCACTTACCTATACTCATACTCCGACTTTTAATTAGCTGCAGTAAAATACACTTCTTAATTACTCATTTCGGACTGCATTTAGAGATATGCATGTCAAATAAGTTTCGTTTGTTACACTATTCTGTACTAGAAAAACATGGTTTGGTTGATGGCCGCAAAAAAACAAAAAGACGCCAATTTTAGTCATTTAAGTTACACATAAGCTGTCGTTTTACTGCAGCTAATTAAAAGTCCGACTATAATACTACCGAGCCGTCGATGGTAGCCACAGCAGTCCTTAACTGTTAGGAATTAGGAGATACGGCAATATGTCGACAGAAACTACTTAGCAGTTCATGGATAGACGTGGACTTGAAAACAATCGTCTTCATCATTCCATTTCTCGTCATGATGTAACGGGACGAACAGGTCCCGCATCTGATGATGGTAAGGGCTTGTAATTGTCGAAAGAGCTTGTAATAGGCCTAATTGAATAAAAGGATTTGACTTTCACTTATCGTCAGCTCAGCAGCATGAAGTGATGACTCTCAGACAACACCTATCGGTCCACTAAATTCGGAGAAAATTGGATGTGACAGACAGACAGACAGACAGACACTCGAGTGATCCTATAACAGTTCCGTGTTTTCCTTTTGAAGTAAGGAACCCTAAAAAGTGAAAAATAAAAAACTTTTTTACAAAAAAAACAACCGACTTCCAACAAAACACTACAAAGTGAAAAATAACTTTAATTTCAGAAGTCGGTGTCAAAAAACGAAAATGGAGAACCAACGACAACGACGATAACAACGACGAGTCACAAAAATCAACTAAATACATTTCACTAAAGTAGGTCAATGTAAATTATCTGAGATTATGGACTAAATTGATATTTAAAAAATATTAAAGCTATTTTCCAAGACTTTGTTTTTACCAAAGGACGGCATTATTTCACGTCCGCACACACACTTCCCTTTAGAATACTAAATAACTTTGCAAAGGAAATAGTATCAGCAAGGATGTCGAAAAGCACCAAGAGATAGTAATAAGGTTACCCGTTTAACCCTCAAAGCGACGGTAAACACATAACCGGGGTAATTACGTTAACTCATGCGCAGTGCACGGGTTATTATTGGAACGAAGTTCTTTAACGAAGCCTGTGGTAAACTTGGAGAAATCGTCAAGTAACGAAAAAGCTTTATGCCCCCTCCATGCTACTTTTTATTACATATAATAGAGAGAGTCAGAGATAGAGAGAGATAGTTTTCATGGTTTTCGAATGTGATGAAGCCGACAATGAGGTCAAAATTAAAATACAAGATGGCGGCTGCAAACAATCCTTTTCGAGGGCGCTAAAGCCGATAGTGAGGTCAAAATTAAAATCCAAGATGTCGGCTGCAAAAAATTTCAAATTTTTCTTCATGGGCGTAATTTTCATGGTTTTCGAGGGTTCTGAAGCCGATAGTGAGGTCAAAATGAAAATCCAAGATGGCGGCTGCAAAAAAATTCAAATATTTCGTCATGGGTATCGTTTCACTAATAGGTCACGAAAAACTCGGTAACAAAATAAAAAGGCGAATTTCGGAAAGACAAAAGCTAGCACTGGCAAAACCACGGGAAATACAGTATTTTTTGTATTACTTTTCGGTGTAGCTCAACTTTAATTAACTCTCGTTTTCATCATAATATTTCGCGAATGGTTATTTTCGTAACACTAATGACTTGTTTTTCAGGAAAAGAGTTACAGAGTGACCGTGAACATAATGAACTTTTATGTACAGACGCCAGCACATCAAGCTACCGGAAACTGTCAAATTTACCTAATCAAGTTTGAACCTTACGCTATAGCGATAAAGTTGAAAATCTATTAAAGAAATTTGACAGATTGTAGTAGCTTGATGTGCTGGCATCTGTACCTAATTTGTGGAATTAATCTTTTTTTAAATAAAAGTCTTAACAAATATAGTGTTAATATTGTTCATAGTGAAAATTTGTCGTTTCATTGTTTTAAGTAATTCTCTGTAAAAATATACGATTTCACATAAAAAAATATTGTACTTACTGTTACGTTTAGTACCTGGAAACGTGTTAATAAGAATGATACTTACCTGTATTGGGCCTCTAAGTTCTAACACAATAGTGCAGTGCAGAAAAACTTACCAGTTTCTTCATCAAAGTAACAGCCGAAGTAACGTCACAAAACAAAAGTCAAAGTAACGGTTAAATTTGTTTCTTCCCTATTTTAGCTGTTACTTGAATGAAGAAACACATTTGCCGTAGTATCAGTAAAGGCCAAGTATAAGTCAATACTTTGACTGATTGCTAGTTATTGGTAGGTAGTCTAAGAAGTAAGACTTACTAAAAAACTATTAGAGTGGGGGGAGACGCCATACTGGAAAAAAATTTGCACTTAAGATAAATATATCGCTAGGTGCGCGCGTTGATGTAGCGCCAGTCAATTTGACATCGCAGGGAGACCAGAACTGCCCATATTTCGATAACAAATGCCATACACAGCGGCTGACAGTAATCTTCGGTCATCTGTGCAATTTGCCGAACAGTATGGATGTGGTCTACGGTACTAAAGCCTTTTCGAAATCCGGCTTGTTCTGGTCACCTGTCACAAATCTCCTGGTGGGACGGTTCGTTACGATTCTCGAGAACAGTTGCAGGTACACGTGGCTCTGAAGTGAGATGGGTCTATACAGGGTGTTCTTGGAAGTATGCATCAAATCGAATAGGGATGTGGGCAAGGTCATTTCCAAACTTTTTGACCCTGAGAGTGTCGGTGATTTTTTACGATTCAAAAGTTAATTAGTTTTTTGTTTTTTTCAATCACTTAGCATAGTGCTCAAAGAAAAAATCTAAAAAAAAATCTATCAGGGTTATTTAAAACAATTAAATTGACAGCGCTGATAGTATTTTTTTTAATTACTTTTTTCTCTCATGTCTCAAGCTCACCCTAGGAAAACCCTTTTAAAAAATAGAATATTTATTAGCTCAAGTATAGTTACAAAGAAAATGGCAGAAAACTTGTAATCTTAGACTGCTTTATTAAATAAAATTCAGATACATTCTTAGTAAAAAAAGGGAATGACTTAGCCATTTTCTGAAACAAAGGAGGTCGAGGGTAACTTGTTATTTTTTTAGTTTTGTTTCTTTTGAATATTAATAAAAAAAAAAACCTTTTATGTCAAGTAGCGTTCTGAACAATAATGTTGAACAGTGGAATTAGGTTATAAAGGCTACGCTGTCTACGTTTCTTGGAAGACCGATGGCCGCCACGTAACGGCCGTAGTGACAACTGTTCGTTAGTTGATAAGATTTTGCATGTTCTGTCAATAATCCTGTAGGAATGGCTATTCCATTCCTACAGGAGTTTGAATTAATTTTACAACAGTATCTAAAACATTATTTTGTATTAATTTGTTGAGACCGCTCCACTTAACATCGCCGCGCGCTGGCGGCGGTGAACGAAGGGTGCGGGGACTGCGGGGAGTCAGCTGACCGCCGCGCCGACCGAGTGCGTGCTCCCGCGCCACACCAGACGTAGGTACGATAATTATCGTACATGTTGAGGGTTGGAGGCTTTCATTTTGATAGTTCTACAACATTCTTTGCTGTGTTTGTGTTGCTGACAAGACAATTTTTTGGAAAATATGAAGCAATGGATTAGTAATCAACATTCAGACTAACAAAACAACAACACATCGAATACATCATCCACATAAAACTACACTTCTCAATAAAAATTGATCTGCGAAAAGGTTTGACAAGAATCCACTTCAAGATTTCGACTTCAGGCTGGAATCGTTGCGTGAAATTCCTCTTATTGACCTTCTGAATATCAAATTACTCGCAACGAAAAAATTTTCGGAGTACCTAAGTACCGAAAATAAAGTACAAAAGTCGGTAAAAAACATTCATGAATCATTTCTGAAGACGTAAAAAGTTATTTGATGACTTTATAATTGTCAGAAAGAAAGATGATATCTTATCTTTTTAGGGTTCCGTACCCAAAGGGTAAAAACGGGATTTTTTCACATTTTTGCCCTATTTTTGCATAAGGTTTCGGCTATTTGTACGATGTCGTCACTCCATCTTTTAACTGTTTACCTTTTTTTCTTTTTTTGTATATATTATACCAACCTGTAATTGTTTGTGATCATCTTTCAACCATAGCTCACTGTCTCTCTCTCTTTCAGAACACATAAAAAACTTACAAATTTTACCTCTTTATAACTCAGACCAAATAAAAAACCAAGACAGAGCTCTGAGAACGATAGAGTGAAGCATGCCAAAACTACACCTCCGCTATGTGCATACACTCTCACACGCTTACATTTACAATCATTTACAATCAAACTACACCTCACTAAATGCACACATTTTTACGAAACCGGCTTGATTTTTGATTTGATCTGATCTTTATAAGTATAGGTTTTAAAGTAACTTTGCACGTGTTTTCATTTGGATAAGTTAACAATTATCATTGTGGCAACACAGAATCTTGTCAAAGCTCAACGCGTGTATCTTAAAATAACCAATCGCAGTCCTCGCAGTCGTTGTCAAGACAACGGTTGTCATAGCAACCGACGAAGAAGGAGGTAAAAGGTTTCTATTCCACGTTACAGGCATTTCAATTGTCGTTTTGATTAACCAACTTATAGGTTGATGAACCTGTTGAATGAATATTTACGCATGCACAGTACTGTTTTTCCGACCGAGAGAACTGAAAAGCAACGTGATTTCTGCGGTTGTAATCTTAAATATCCCATATCTCAAAAACTATTTAGGTACTTAAATAGCAAAGTCACTTAATATTAGGTATACTATTCCCCGCGGATTCACCCGCATAAGTTTCAATCCCGTGGAAATATCGGGAATAAAAATATCCAGTGTGTTAATCCTGATTATAAACTATCGGTGTACCAAAATTCATCTAAATCTGTTCAGTAGTTGTTGCGTGAAAGAGTAACAAACATCCATCCCTCCGTCCATCCTCACAAACTATCGCGTATAGAATATTAGTAGGATTCATTTATTTTAGATTTCCAAATAATTATTAGTAACACAGAAAAGCGTCCGTGATGAAAAGTCGAAAAAAAAAAACAAATCAAATACTAAATTAAATTAAAATAAGCCCGTTCACGAACATGACGCATGTATTAGCACCATTCAGCTCATCCATTTTGAAGGGAGCTAAATGATCCAACGCATGCGCCACCATCAGCGAGACATTTGAGTGAGCATGACATACTCTTAGCCGCCAATGCACATTCAATTCAATGAAAGACGTACCCAGTAAATGGTAGCTTTATAGTATGTACATAGTACTCACACACGTGCTATGCAATTATACAATATTAAGAGATTGAATGTATATAATGTAAAATTTAGAAAGTAGCTTCAGGAAAAATAAACAATAACTGGAAAGATTCATCACGTTGAATCTTCCCAGTGAATAAAAAAAAAAATTGGTAGTCGTTTCCTTGGCAGAATTGGCTAACAAAACAAGGCTTCTGGATCACTACGAATATAGCCTTTACTAGCCTAGTCTGTAAAGTAAAGCAGGCAGTAATAAAGCCTTATTTCACTGGCTAAGCTTCATAATAAATTAATCCATTCATCTCCATGAGCGCGGTAGTTGAACACTTTATATTCATATCATGTATGTACCTCGTTGAGATATGAGAGAGGTACATAACCGGCTTTGACTAAAGGCAGTATTATGTCTATCTTCGTCTCAATATCCGACCCATTACAGTTACTGACAGTTAGTGATATGTTTACAACGTGTCCCGAAATGAACGCACGCCACTAAATACTTCAATTAGAATATGAAGTTATATCATCATAATACATACATTGAATATTTATCTTTGTATAAAACATTGTTTGTTTTTCTGTACTTTTATTTATTAAATGGACAAACTTCAAGTAATAAATTAACCAACAAATTAATAAATTAAAAATATAAAATCTTAATCTACCGTCAAAATATTCCTCCGCATCGCTGTCGACTGGCAATGTACAGAGGCCAGCACATCAACCTACCCCAATCTATTAAATTTTCCCAATTGAATATGAACTGTAGGTGTTTTATGGTTAGGAAGATAAACACCCACTTCACATGTATTGTTTATTTTATAGTTAGATAGAAGGAATCACAGTAATAGCAAGATAGATTTAAGAGTATAGATTTAGAGAAACAATAGGATAGTAGAAGGTAAACAGTTAAGAGTTTGCGTAATAATATTATAAGCAACGCGGGCTTCGCGGCGGTGTATTAATTACGACTGTAGGTAGGTAGGTGTCTCCGCGAGCGCATCAACAGCCACTGCTCGGCGTGCGCGCGCGACGGTGCATAGCTATGCCTATGCGTATGTACAAAACTAGCTAGCCCGCCGCATACTACCGAGTGTCATCCGGCTATGCTTGTGAATTTTAGTTTTACATGATTTTGTGATGTGGATGAATGTAAGTGCGATTTGTATGAGTGATGTATGTCTGTGTGTTATACAATACATATCTAAGTAATATATAAATTTATTAGTTTGTATTTATGTAGGGTTTTTAATGTATAAAGATAAATAAATTAACAAATACAATAAGTTGCCTACATCACTCCCCTCCAGAGGCCGTGTCTACGGACGATAATAGTCAGGGAAATGTACCCGCCTTCCTGATCGTGTCGTCTGTGTGGCTGGACAGTCCAGTGACTGAGGCTGAGTTGGCTGAGGAGTTTGAGGAGGGTCAGGTGGATGTGTAACGCTTTGAGGTGGTCTTAGGTTGTCTGACAATATATAGGCTGGTTTCAAACGGTCTATGCTTACTGTCGAGTCTTTACCCTTGAGGCGAATTACAAAATATTTGGCACCCCTCTTCAGTACTTCGTGTGGCCCTGTGTAAGCAGGCTGAAGTGAACCACGTAGCATGTCTTCCCTCAGAAATACATGGCTACATGTGGCAAGATCTTTGTATACGAAGATTCTGCGAGTAGAATGGTGTTGGGCCGGGACCGGTCGTACTTTCTCGGCATAGGACTTCAGTCTTGCCAAGAATTCGGTTATGTCGGTGGTATATCCTGTTACGTCGTGGCCAAAAAATTCGCCAGGGAGGCGCAGTGGCTCACCGTAAACTAGCTCGGCTGATGAAGATTGCAGGTCTTCTTTGAAGACACTCCTTATGCCGAGTAGTACGAAAGGTAACGTCTCAGTCCAGTTTGCGTCAGTATGGCAGGTGATAGCTGCTTTCAACTGCCTGTGAAATCGCTCAACCAAACCGTTGCACTGTGGGTGGTATGCTGTTGTCCTGCGGTGATCGAAACCGATCAATTTGGACAGTTGTTGAAACAGCGCCGATTCAAACTGCCTTCCGCGGTCAGTAACAACTTGTGAAGGACAGCCGTATCGGGACACCCAACAGGATATGAACGCTTTGGCTACGGTTTCGGCGGTGATATCGGTAATTGGTACAGCTTCCGGCCATCGCGTGAAGCGATCGACGAGTGTAAGGCAGTAGCGATAATCACCAGCTGGCGGTAATGGGCCGATCAGGTCTAGATGGACATGTTTAAAACGCGCTGATGGTAAATCAAGCGTCCCTAATGGTGACGCGACATGCTTGTTTACCTTCGTGCGCTGGCATGCTAAACATGCCTTAGACCATTCACGACAATTTTTGCGCATAAGAGGCCAGACAAAGCGCTGCGCAACCAGTTTGGCTGATGCGTTAGCACCTGGATGGCTGAGTGAATGCAAGCAGTTAAATACCTGCTGACGCAGTTGCACGGGGACGAAAGGCCTTGGAGTCGTTGTACTTACGTCGCAGTACAGCTCAGTACGACTACCAGGGACCTTCATCTTGTTTAGGCGAAGGGACGTTTCGCCTTGGAGGTTCGCTGCAAGGTCAGGGTCTGTTGCTTGGAGTTTGGCCAAGATTTCCAAATCAACTGGCATCTGCAGCTCATTGACGCGGGAAAGCGTATCAGCCACGATATTGTCTTTACCCGAAATGTGGCGAATATTAGTTGTGAACTGCGAGATGAAGTCTAGTTGCCTAAACTGACGTGGAGAGCAGTTTTTCTTTCTCTCATGAAAAGCATAACACAGCGGCTTATGGTCTGTATAGATGGTGAAGAGAGTGGCCTCCAGCATATGGCGGAAGTATCGAATACTCTCGTAAATCGCCAGGAGTTCGCGATCGTATGGTGAGTATTTGATCTGTGCTGGACTCAACTTACGCGAGAAAAATGCTAGAGGCTGCCAAACTCCGTCTTTACGCTGCTGTAGTACTCCACCTATCGCCGTATCAGAGGCGTCAGTGACGAGTCCTAACTTGGCGTTCGTGTCGGGGTGAGCTAAAAGAGTTGCGTCACAAAGGCTCTTTTTGCAGTCCTCAAAAGCTTGCAGGGAAACTCCTGTAATGTCGACAGGATGGGAAGCTTTAACTGATCCAGTCAACAATGCATTCAAGGGGGCTTGTATCTGTGCGGCGTTGGGCAAAAATCGCCGGTAAAAATTTACCATCCCCAGAAATCGTCTGAGCTCCCTAACGGTTTTGGGTACGGGGAAGTCGGCAATAGCTTTCACCTTACTGTCGAGAGGTTTGGTGCCCTCTTCTGAGATGTGATATCCCAGAAATGTTATTTGCGAGACGCCGAAGACACACTTGCTGGTGTTAATAAGTACGCCCTAGTTTCTCATTCGAGTGAAAAGCTGCCTCAGATGGTCTATGTGCTCTTGGCTTGTTCTAGAAAATATTAGAAAATCATCTAAATAAGGGTAGCAAAAATCTAATCCCCTTGTCATTTCATCGACGAATCTTTGAAAAGTTTGGCCTGCATTTCGTAAGCCAAACGTCATAAAAGGAAATTCCCATAACCCGAAAGGTGTAGTTATTGCAGTCTTTGGAATATCGTCCTTAAATACAGGTACGTGATGGTAGGCTTTCACTAAATCGATCACTGAAAAAAATTTACAACCGGACAGACTGTTTGAAAAATCTTGTATGTGTCGAATTGGGTATTGATCGGGTATGGTTCTAGCGTTAAGTAACCTATAGTCACCACACGGACGCCAACCGTTATCCTTTTTGGAGACTAGGTGGAGAGGTGACGCCCATTGACTGTCAGACGGACGTGCAGTACCACTAGCTAACATGGCCTCAAATTCTTGTTTAGCTATCTTAAGTTTATCGGGCGCGAGACGACGAGGTGAGCATGACACTGGGGGGCCTGGTGTAGTGCGAATGTAGTGTACAGTGTTGTGCTTGACGACACCCGGAATACCAGCAGGGCGTGTTAGTTCCGGATATTCGGACAAAATTGTATGAAATTCGCTATCACCAACAGTCGAAACTTTTACACTTTGGACATTACAATTTAATTTATATATGGTGGCTACAGTGCTAACAGTGGTTAAAGTATCAATAAGTTTTTGTTTACTGACATCGACAATTAGTTGGTAATAAGAAAGAAAATCTACCCCTATTATAGGTTTCGTGACGTCAGCAATGATGAAACGCCACGGATAGTTACGTCGTAACCCTAAATCTAGGTTTAATTGAATGTAACCATACGTATCGATAGTAGAACCATTGGCAGCACTTAGTTGATAAGACGTTTTACAACGGCGGCGATCACTTAGCGCGGTTACAGGGTAAACACAAATATCACTGCCCGTGTCTATTAATAACTGTATATTTGACTTGCGATCCGTAACAAAGAGGCGACCCGTAGAATTAAGGCAGTCGTCCGTCGCCATCACTGACTGCCCGGTGTGTTTTCCGCCTTGTAGTCACAGGGTTTGATGCATTTCTTTGCCTTGGTGCCATGTTTGTTGTGGTACCAGCAGATCGGGAACCGTCGATAACTGGATTGCGACCTGTGCGGTGTCCCACTCCGCTGTTGTTGTCGGGGTCGTGAATCTCGGTCGCGAGGTCTCGACTGTCGATTCACCTGAGCCGTGAGTGCGCTCACTTGACGAGTCAGCTCCGTAACTTGCCGCGTCAACTCGTCCACCGGTGATGGTGAAACTGCTGCGACCTGTTGCGTCGCCGTCGGCGTGGCGATGTCGTTTATACGGTCTGCGAGTTCGGCTAGGTTATCCAGTGACAACGCCGATTGCGACGCGACGATCGACTGCATACCTGTAGGTAGTCGACTGCTCCAGATTGTCCTCAAGAAATCTTCGGGTATCTCTGGGCCCGCGAGGTGCTGAAGATGGCGTAAAAATTGTGAGGGTTTGCGGGTACCAAGCTGCTCGTGCATCAATAATTGCTTGACTTTATTCTCTCGAGACACTGATAAGCGTTTTATGAGCTCGTTCTTCAACCTCTTGTAGTCGGGTGGGCCGGTAAGAACATCCTCCACTTCCGCGGCGTACTGTCTGTCCAGCGTGGCCAAAATATGGTAAAATTTTGCCGTTTCATCCGTAACTTTCATAACGGCAAACTGCCCTTCTACTTGCGCAAACCATATCGCCGGTTTTTCGGGCCAGAAAGGTGGTATCTTCATATGTATCGGTGCAGGTGTAGTGGACATGGTCGCCGGTGCCGGATTTTGTTCCGCCATTTTGAAGCGACGTTCACGTGTACGCCCAGTCACCTGAGATTTTCTGGAGTCCTCGCTGCTGCTAGACATCAATCTTCTTTCCTTCTTCGTGTCAGGGGTCACCAGTTGTAGGTGTTTTATGGTTAGGAAGATAAACACCCACTTCACATGTATTGTTTATTTTATAGTTAGATAGAAGGAATCACAGTAATAGCAAGATAGATTTAAGAGTATAGATTTAGAGAAACAATAGGATAGTAGAAGGTAAACAGTTAAGAGTTTGCGTAATAATATTATAAGCAACGCGGGCTTCGCGGCGGGGTGTATTAATTACGACTGTAGGTAGGTAGGTGTCTCCGCGAGCGCATCAACAGCCACTGCTCGGCGTGCGCGCGCGACGGTGCATAGCTATGCCTATGCGTATGTACAAAACTAGCTAGCCCGCCGCATACTACCGAGTGTCATCCGGCTATGCTTGTGAATTTTAGTTTTACATGATTTTGTGATGTGGATGAATGTAAGTGCGATTTGTATGAGTGATGTATGTCTGTGTGTTATACAATACATATCTAAGTAATATATAAATTTATTAGTTTGTATTTATGTAGGGTTTTTAATGTATAAAGATAAATAAATTAACAAATACAATAAGTTGCCTACATGAACCTTATTTCTTTGTTGTAAAGTTGAAAATCTATCAAAGAAATTTGACACATTGGGGTAGCTTGATGTGCTGGCCTCTGTACTTTATAAAATTAGTTAAACTGATGTTTTTTTTTGTATTTATTTGTATAGTCATTTAATTTAGTACTTTAATTTAGTATAGATTACATAGTTTATTATAAATTAAATAGAAACATCGTTATACTGATTGCAGGAAATATTTGTGGTTACATTAAAATCTACGCACGTACACAGTCGCACAAGTACGAATTAGGGTCTAGCGTAGTAGGTATTTCGTCCATTTAGGTTTGTTTTGGCTGTATAGTGGAAGTGTACTGTAATTTACGTTGTTTATTATAAAGACGCTAGCTCATCAAGTTACCCGAAACTGTCAAATTTTCCCGATCAACTTTGAACCTTACGCTTTAGCGATAAAGTTGAAAATCTATTAAAGAATTTTGACAGCTTGTACTCGTAGTAGCTTGATGTGCTGGCGTTTGTACATCTCTCTATTTATTGTCCTATCGCAGGTATGCTGGACGAGATTTCTTAAGAAATAAGCATCATTTTTGTACCTATTTGTCTGTTCTGTTTTTTTCTTGTCTGTTTTTAAATGTGTGTACATAAGTGGTAAAATGAATAATGAATCTAGAAACTTCTTTATGTACCTAAGACACATCTGTGAACTTGATTAAAATATCTAAGGTCCAAGGCATCATCGCATCGGTCCCTCATTCCATTTGACCCTTCCTAATAATTTATATACTAAGAGTGTCTCAGCAACGATTACTTGCATCTGTCGGCCGAAATGGCCGCTGCACGAAATGGGTGGGATCCTTTTTATGAAATACGGTTTTTATATTCGGGTTTATGGGGTATAGCGTCATACATTGTGAGATAAGCCTTCTATGGTAATGGCGGTGGACATGGGAAACGTAGTGAGAAATGCAGGGTCAAATTAAATTAGCTAGCAAAACTGCAGACATTATGACTATATCTAAACAACATGAAAAAAAAATTGATATTTATTTTGGGGGTCAATGAGCTGGTAGTTTTGTTAGTTGGAGTATGAGTTGAGAAAATCTGTGTTATCGTGTTCGGATATCGACACCTGTTACGTCTGTGAATTAATTATTCAGCTGGAGAAAAAAGATACGTGAGAAAGCATCCTCACACAAACATACACAATATAAATTAATTACACCTCTAGTTGTCATTCATGAGGAAGACCTGGAGTCCTGAAATACAGGGCTGCCCTAGTTTAGGCTCCAGTCCACTCCATTTATTTTAATAATGTCTGTACTGTGTTTTGATTAGTGTGGAAAATAAATGAATTTTTACTTTACTTTTACTCTAAAAACTTATTGACCTGCTAATGATGGAAGAAATTACCTAACCCCTAAAAACTTTTTTGATTTATTCCGGTCTGATCTCCTAAACCCCCCCCCTGGATCCCCTGCTAGTTTATTTATTTTAACTTTTCGCACAAAAAGGTACAAAAGCGGAATTAATGCCTTAGGCATTCTCTACCAGTCAACCAAGGGTGGTGAAGAGATTAGATGGCAGGTGCTTTGGTTGAGAGGAACAATGATTAAAAAAAAAACAGTGGCACTCCGGGAGACAGAAGACAGAACAGAAGACAGAAGACAAAATACATTAAAACTGAGTACATCCCGAGGACAGCCGAACACATCCGAATGTAGCGCGGTGTCGGTAACAGTGTCGAGAGTTCAATGGTTTTTTTCCCATCTCAAAAACAGCAGGCGCAGGCATACATTTTCGCCGCGCCGCCGTAGAAAGAGAGGAGGATACTTCCTCTCTTACGCCGCGCCGGCTGTCTACTGTCCATCCGTCTTACGAATTTTCGATCAGAGGGGCAATTCTAGTAATTTTAAGAACGTTCACAGTCTGATCTCAGTCTCAATCTGTCAAAAAATACCTTTAATTTCCCTACATTTTGACAAGTTTTTGACATTTGTTTGTCGCCGAGATGAGACTGCGACTAGATTTTGAACGTTTTAAATTACGAGAATTGGCCTACTGGTCACGTGTCCTGACGCGAGTATAAAATTTTTTACCCATTACAAAAAAGTGTACAACGCCGATAAAGAAGTTTTCACTTCAAAAAAAAAAAAAAAAAGTTGTTCTTCTGTTTTAATCTCTGTCTTATCCACTTTATCTAGGTCTGATCCCCTTACTCTTTTTGTCAGGTAAGTATAACAGTCAAGAGATAGTAAGCGCTGCTAAAAATATTATTGAACAGTACTAATATAATGATTGCACCTTTTTTATCAGAGAACCAAAGTAACCGGCCATATTAGCTGTAGAACCGATGACCGTTGGGGTAGACGTGCTTTTGAGAGGAAACCGTGAATCGGCAAACGTAAGGTAGGATGCCCTCAGGCTAGGTGGAGCGATGATCTTCGCAGGATGGCTGGTAGTAGCTGGATGAGAGTTGCCGAGAGTCGAGCTAAATGCCGTGCAATTGCAGATGCCTATGTCGAGCAGTAGACAGCTGTAGGCTGATGATGATGATGATGCCTCTTTTTGCAAACCTCATAATTCCTATTTCAGGGTCGTTGTAACTTTCCTGTAACTAGTTTCATATATTTAAGTACCTAAGCCATAGTAATAGTTTTGTCGTTAAAAGTTATTTTTTCTCTGAACTATGCCGACATTATTAGCTTGGTTAAGTAAGCGTATAAAAGGCAGCTTACTACTAGCTTTGTTATTTACTGAGGATTTCCTTGGCAACGTAAGTACCTACCTATTATATATACTGTTATATTTTTGGAAATACTATTATCCCAAATATAGACCAGAAGGGTATTTCTCGTAATTTTAAGAACGTTCACAGTCTGATCTTAGTCTCAATCTGTCAAAAATACCTCTAATTTCTCTACATTTTGACAAGTTTTTGACATTTGTTTGTCGCCGAGATGAGACTGTGACTTGATTTTTAACGTTTTAAATTACGAGAATTGGCGTTCTGGTCTAGTGGTCGCAAGCGCTACTGATGAGCATGGCCCTGGGTTCGATTTCCGATTTCCGTGTCGGACAAAGCGAGGTTTGTCCATCTGGAATTTTTCATTAGCAGTCCGGAGTCAGGATTTGTGCCTGGTGCATCTCTACCTAACCCTTTCCTCTTTAGGGAACACAGGTAATATTACCCCTTTATTCATAATCGTTGCATAAAGTTAAATAGAATGATTAGCGACTGTTTAAACATACATTTTTGACGTTTAAATGTCACCTAACTTTAATCATCGTTTATAAATAAACCCCATTATGTATAGGTAAATATTACGATACCATGTTTAAAAAATGGTAACTTGGTCAAGCTACGCACATCACCTAAATTTTGGATAGAACTCTTCATCACACACGACAAAAGAGAATGTTCCACCAAAATTAAAAGAAGGAAGAACAAATCCTTACTTCTTTAACACGGGAATTAAACCCAAAACCTTTTGTCTTAACCTACCAAACATAACCTGACAATCTTTCCTTGCATTTCCTTGTAAAAACATAATTTAACGTCAACTCTAGTTCAAAGAACATAACTCCGCGAAACGTTGTCATCCAGCTTGAATAATTAAAGTACCAGGCACATAGAAAACAAAAGAGGCTCGGGGAAACAGCCCTGAGCCTGACAACGGGAATAATAAAAGAATACCTTTGCTTTCAGAAAACAATATGGCGCATGGAGGTAAGGCTGGCTGTTAGTCTGGTGCAGACGTAATGTGGACGATACAGGGGTACTAGTAATATTGTGTATAGACGTGAAAAGTTGTGTGGAAATCGGTTGTCATGGTATGGGCATGTGATGTGAAGGAATGTCGTGAGGAATGTTTTATTTATGAATGTGAATGGCTATAAGACCAAAGAAACGATGGATGGACTGTGTGAAAGGTGATATGACTTGGAAGGGTGAGAATACTGATGGGACGACTCATAGAGAAGTATGGACGAAAATGATATGTTGCGCTGACCGCAAATAAATTGGAATAAGAGCAGGGGAATGTAAACGGTTCTGATTCAACCACCAACCCACACTGGGTCCACGTGGTGGATTACGGACCACTCTCCCTAACAGTTAAGAGGCCTGTGTCCCAGCAGTGGGAATAACAAGGGCTGATTGTGCTGTGATTAATTTTGATTAAAGGTTGTCTTGTGAGGCCAGATAACATGTTTGAAACCTGAAAAGTCTCGTGACTGATGCCAACAAAATCCCAAATTTTGTACAACATACAAACTGACATGTAAATTGCAAAAGACGTAAGAAAAATTTGAATTTCGCGCAGAACGCAACGGGAGCAAAGCCTCGGGAGTTTTGCACTTACTTTGGTTAAAAATCTATTCGGCGAAATCTATGTAGGTTACTCCAGAATAAACGAAAATATTATTTTGAATATTCCCTAAGATAGTTGACAAACATTCTTATTTACAAAGGCAATGAAACGAACATGAAAATGTCCTGCCATTTTCACAGAATCCCGTTATGTTTTATGACGTGCGAAAACACGTTATGTATTTAGTATCGCGGTGATGCTTTTAAATATTAAACGTTCAGTAAACAGTGCTGAAGTTGACATTTCTTGTCTGTATTTTTTCGTCGTGGTGTGTTTTCTCGCTCGGCTTAAGAATTTTACGTAAAATGTTTTCTTCATTGGTACATACTTAGCGGGTATGCTCAAGCAGTATCTATGCGTACAGCATGTAAGGGAAAGGTGTGCTACAGACCATCAAACTAAACAACTTTCACCATGGGATAAACGAAGTAATCTTAAAAAAAATCTCTGTCTGTTTGTTCCGGCTTATCATCGAAACGGCTGAACCGATTTCGACTTGAGTTTGATTGGCAGGCAGCTGATGTTATAAAGAATAATTAAAATTAGTTTTTTTTTTATTAAAGCGACACAGTGTTGTTTACCGACATCCACGCGAACGAAGTTATATAATACAATTTATTACACAACTAACTATTTACACTATGTACTAAAGTAAGTAGTATCGTATTACCCAGTAACTGGGTTGTGGAGGTCAGATAGGCAGACGCTCCATGTAAAATACTAGTATTCAGCTGCATCGGGTTAGACTGGAAGCCGAGCCGACGACTGAAAGAGAGAAATCGTATTTAATACGTTTATCAGTTTAAAACTTTAAAACAAAAAAAAAGGTATTATTATAATTCCTATGAAATAAAAGCCTTGTCGAGATTTTATGAAGCACATTAAAATAAGGTTCGATAGACTATGTGGATAATCTGAAAAGTTCATTAATTCATTTAAGGGCCGGCCATCTTTTTGTGCCGTGGTCGAGTTTTCGGGGGACGGGAATTTATCGTGTTAGCCTTTTTATCGAACGTAGGTACTAGGTACGTACGTAATGAGACTAGCTTCCGCCCGCGTCGCGCCGCGGCCGCCAGTGGTTTAGGCATGAAAAGGTAACATACAGACAGACAGAGTTACTTTCGAATTTATAATATTAGTATAGTATGGAAGTATGGATTGCTGGGTACCTGAATTTTGTACCGGTACTTGTTAGGTGGAATACCAGTATATGTGTGGTACCCAGATACCGAAATGGCAAGAACCTCTAAAGAACTTGTTCTTTTGGCACCGGTACCAAGCTCTGAAGCTGGCCTTTTATTCTAATTAAACCGGCCTCTACTTCGCTAGACCAGCTTAAGGCCAGAGAGACGAGCAGTCGACTTATGGACAGCCTGAGGTGTTAAGTACTTCCTAAATCAGGAAGCAACTCACACCGACTGTTTATCACCGCACAAAGCCGCTAAAAACTAAAAATGTATATATATTAAAAAATCCATCTAAAAACAATTACTAAGTACATAAACTTTTTCACCACGTAAGCAAATCAATCCATACATAAAACCGCTTCATAAATCTTGTCTTACTAATTTAGTATTCGGTAGCTTTTTAGAGTTCCGTGTCCAAAGGGTGCCAACAAAACCATAATACTACGGCTCCGCTGTCTGTCCATCCGTCCATCTGTCACAGGGCTGTATCTTTTGAACCGTAATAGGTAGCCACTTGTTCACAGAGTGTGTACTATATCAACCGCTATAACAACAAATAATAACAATCAAAGTTAAAGTGCCCATACAAGAAACGCAGCAACAGTAGAGCAGTGGTGGCCCAGTAGAAACGGCCGCGACTTACGAGTTACAGGTCGTGGGTTCGAACCCAGACAGACGCTTTACTTTGTGTAATTTGTTTCATCACCACTGCTCTCAAAACGGTGAAAGATAACTTCGTGAGGAAACCGGTATGTCCCAGAACCAAAAATTCGGAAACATTTGACATTCTACCAACCCGCACTGGGTCCGCGTGGTAGATTGCGGCCTACTCCCTCCCACTGTGACCCAGCAGTGGGCATGTTATAGGCTGATTATGCATTTATGCACGATCGAAAAATAAATAGCGTTAAATATTGTAGGTACATTAGTACGGAATCCTTCGTGTCCGTCTCGATCTTGGCCGGTTATATTTCGTTTTCTTCCCGATTTCACCCGTTTTACGATCTTTTTGACAGACAGATGGTAAATATTTTATTCAGAATTCTTTTAGGGAACCACATAAATTACGTTAACTGGTTGAAAATGTTCTTTTAGTGCAGAATTTTTCTACTCTGCGGTTTTAAGATCTCTGTGCGCAATGGGAATTTATTGTTTACTGGGAATTTTTGTATTTAGATTCGCCTGGAAAATGGTTTTTTTATTGGGCATTTCTAACAAAACTGTGAGTTCTAATTTTCTTGGTAAGTGATTTTGGAAAATCTGTTTGTTTGGCAGTAATTTGAAGTTATTACGAAATGAAATTGGTATTTTAAGTCTGTATGAAAATAGGAAATCTTTAAATATGTATACTTACGAATTAGTGATGGATTGCCTTCACTCCCGTTTCTGAAACAAAATAAAACATTATTCGTACATGTAGGAGAGTATTATTCTGTGATGTAGATAAAACAAGAATTACAATACAGGATTATTGGAAAACCACCAACAACCTTTTAAGAGGTCATTGTATTCATCATTATGAACAAATTTTACGATGGGATGGTTCAGTAAGCCGTTGATTCTGGCTGTCATTCGTTGATCTTTGACAGTCGTTACGTGTCGTCAGAAGCCCGAAATTCTGACAACCAGTTTTACTAGGAGTATCGTGATACCCATTATCTGGATAGTGAAGACCAGATAGACAGTCGCTCCATTTAAAATATTGGTATTCAGCTGCATCCGGTTATACTGGAAGCTGACCCCAACACACTTGGGAAAAGGCTAGGCTGATGATGATGATGTTTGAAAAATTTGTCTGCTTAAAACGTAAATAACACAATAACCGTTGTTGAACTGTCAAAATGGATGGTATTATCGTTGAAAATCCGATGAATTATCGTTCAAAATCAATTTTTACCGTGAAAACTTCTTTAGGCCCGTTGGACATTTTTTGAGATTAGATGATGAGAAAACCATTGAAATCGTGCCACTGTTACCGTAACCGACACCGTTTTGGATGTGCTCGGCTGTCCTCAGGATGTACTCGGTTTTAATGTATATCCGATATGTCAGTGAGTGATGGCATCGTGATGGCAAAGTATTCTGTTTGTGTTTTGTTTTCACTTCTGTCGGCACTCTTGGAGAGCCAATGTTTTTTTTTTGCTCGCCAGTTTTTCGGGTCTCATCTTTGATAATTTTAGCGAGGAATTATTCCATACCCCATTGATGCTCTTTTTTATTGTGTCTATATAGGTAGGTACCTACTAACATACCTTATTCTATAGAAGCGCTTTATTTTCTTTAGTCGCTAATAAAACGCAGGGATTCTTTTGTTAGGAACCCAATAACTATTCCCATATTTCCCATTGACTACGTTGAACTTTTTTATTAAGAGCGTAGTCAATGGGAAATTCAAATTATTTCAAATTATTTATTAATAACAATCACAATTTACAAGAATAGAATAGTCAGTGACCCCCAAACTAGACATTTGCCTGTATCTTGGGAGTCAGAGTTCCGATATCGTCAAAGTGGTACATAGTGATTATTGCATGACAGGAAAACAAAAATTAAAATTAAACTTATCTAAAATCAGTAAACTTAGAATATACATACATTGCCATCAGCATGAGATCAAACTAATCAAAATAAAATCAACAGTATGAGATCAATTAAATAACAAATAATAAGTAATAATACCGAAACCAACAGGATATAAATCAACAAAAAATCTAATCAATTATGTAAATCATTTATACAATACAGTGTAGAGTGTGAGCGTATGTGTTAGAGAGTGTGAATGTGTTAGGGTGTGTGTGTGTTTGTGTGTGTGTGTGTGTGTGTGTTTGTGTGTGTGTGTGTGTGTTTTGTGGACGTCAGCGAGAACGTAGGAGTACATTTAGTTTGTTTAATGCTGTTCATCTAAGTATAAATAATATTTTCTGTTTCATCGTAGGAGAGAGTGAAAAGCCATTTCTTTATTAGGTTTTTGCACAGGGATATTTTGAGGTCTTTTATGTTGCAGAATCTTATGGCATTGTTGTAAATGCGTGGAAATAAGTAGTTCGGGGAACGTCTAGCCATAAGGGAGTTTACTTGGGGAAAAGGAATTCTGATTGTGCGCTTTGACATTATTTCTTGGTAATCTGTCCGGAATTTTAGTTTTCCATGAATGTGAAGTATTGCGTTGAGGATGAACAGCTGTCGAACACGGAGGACCGGGAAGTCTTTGTAGAGTTTGTTGGTTGGGTACAAGAAAGGCTTCTTGAGCATTACTTTAATGACGGCTCTTTGTGCTCTTTCGACTTCAATAAATGCAGTTTTGCCAGCACCACCCCAGACGGAGATTCCGTATATAAAAACTTTTTCTATTAGCTCTTTGTAAACAAATGAGATTGACCACGATGACCACGCGGTATTATAAAATATCTATGTATTTAAAATGTTCTAGAAAACATTGAGAAATAATTTTAAGAGGGAGACCGGTACTCACTAGTCGAAGGTAACCAAATAAAGATAAAAAAATAAAAAGGCTAGAAACAAATCTCACAAAATCTTTGAGTTATTAGATACATATCTACGTATAACAGCCATTCCAAAACACTCAATTTATTTAAGGGCTGTTTTTTCAATCTGCAGATAATTTTTATTCGTGGAATAAAATTGACGTCTGACAGTTTTTGTATGGAAGAACTGTCATTCAAAATTATTCCTCCAATAGAATTATCTGGCGTTGGAAAAATCAGCCTTAAGTATAATAAATAACTCCAGCGACAACAGAGCAAAGTAAAAATCTAAATGAAATGGCTTTCAAGTGTTCATTCCTTTGCCGAGGAACTGCAAGAGTACTGCTAGCGAATTATGTTTTCTACGAAACCTCGGATTACTTTAACAAACAAACCGTTCTCTTCAAAGCTTTAATATAAGTTATCTCTGCTAACATTAGTCCTGTCTCTCTATTTATCGACACTCGTTGGTATTTAAGATAAGTTTGGAATACTATAGGGAATATTCAGCTAGCATTATCAATAATAACTGTCACACAAAAGCAAATATTATGTAGATGAGATACATTTCGTATTTCAAAATATATCTACACATTCTTTAGAAATAAATTAAATTGAAGTGTCTGAGAAATGTGAAAATTACAGCTTTTTAATAAATGCATAATTATGAAAGTATATACGGTACTTATAAAACTAACAACATTTTTTTATAAATTTGTCTCTCTCTTCCCGCTGATCTCCGAAACGGCTGGACCTATTTTTACGGGACTTTCACTGGCAGATAGCTGAGGAGTAACTTTATTTTAGAAAACGTAAGACAATTAAATCGTATTAATGTCACGCAAACGAAGTTACGGGCAGCAGTTAGTTTAAAATAGAGACATATTTATTTGTATAGGATATAGATAATTGGTATTTATGATAAGTAGAAATACAACAAGGAATATTCAGTTTACACTATCAATCATATCTGACCGAAAATAGCAAATAATTACTTATGTAGATAAAATAGACTTCGTACTATCAAAATACTATTAATATTAGTCAGATAAAAGCTTTCTCTTTGATGAAGTGGCCATAAAGTTGTCCGGGCCCAATTTCTCAATATCCATACTAATAATAAAGCTGAGGAGTTTGTTTGTTTGAACGCGCTAATTTCTGGAACCTCCGGTCAGATTTGAAAAAATCTTTTTGCATTTGATAGTCCAATTCTTGAGGAAGGGAAGCTACTTAACATCACGCTAGTATCCTTAGGACCTCAGCAAAAACCAAAAAGTTACAAAGAACTCTAACCGAAAATGATGTAGGTACTAGCGCGGGTAGGCGATGCGATGCGACGGGGTGGGTCGGATCAATTCAAAATTTCATGCGGACGAAGTCGCGGGCAGAAGCTACTATATTATAAATACCTTAGTAGACAGCAGTCTACAGAATTTAAATTAATGATTTGCTTAAGACAATACACTCTTGTATAACCGAAAATAACTTCCAATACACTTAAGATATTATGATATTATTGTGCATACGAAATTAATTCATCCAACAGACAATGTCGTAGTCTGTACAAGATAAAATTCAATTTTCGTTCATAAAAGCCATCATACGGTCAATGAACGAACAGAATGAATAAACGAACTTCGAAAATTATCTGACTCCATAAGGCTCTATTCATTTTCCACACCATTGGGCAGCCAACTTTTTTTTAATACGATGCGTAGCTAATGGGAACGCATTAGTAATTTATTCCCATTAGCTACGATAGTTGGAAAAACTTATTGTAATGGATGAGGATTTTTTCGGCTTTTTGCTAGCGTTTTTGCTTGGTAATCCTAACTAATAAATTATGCGAAAGTAAATTCGTTTGTTTGTTAAGCTTTCACGCTAAAACGGCTGAACGGATTTGGATTAAATTTGGCACATTGATGGAACATGACCTGGAGAAGAACATAGGATACATTTTATCCGAGACCGCAGACGGGTAACAGCTGGTGAAGCTATACGTTTAGATTTATCCAGTGAAGTTGAAAATGAATGGTGGAGTTTTGAGTGGTGTCACATACATTTTTAAACTTTATCTGTGGTTTGACATAACTATCTAAGTATTCCTATAAGCTGGTAATTAAATCAATCGATAAATTCTTCAAAATAAAATAATACTATATTTGCCTATTTCTTACCCATTTCGCAGTTACGGCCATTTTATGTAAGATACCTACGGGAAACTCCAAGCATAGCCCTCCCCGTTGCCCTTTAGGTGACTTTCAGCCTTTTAATAAGGCCCATTAGAGCGACCACGTTTCAGTGCCATACTGTCCTAATAATATTGAAGCTACTGAACCACTAACACGATGACCATTTCTGGTAAAAGCTGCCCTGTGCCATTAAGTATAATGTTACTAATCGACAACAATGGTCAACGATAAAAATTCTTTTGACAGTAATAATTCTCTAATTTAAATCTTGTATTTTGACAGATCACTTTTCTGAATTGGGAAAATTCCAAAAGGCTGGGAATTGCAGTTTCGTTGGCTCTATAATATATTAGACGCAACAGTAAACGAACGAGATGGGAAGTTTATGATTATTTTATTAGTCGTGCTACACGGACAGTGAAGGAAGCGATCTTTTTACGATGAAAACATTACCCTCTTTCTGTAGCGCCGCCGTCGGTTGAGAAGAATAACGTTTATATTGTCAAAAAGTGTTAAAAAAAATCACATGGGCACTTACGAAACGTCAGAAGCTAGGGTAGTTTCCTATGGAGAAGAGCCGAAAAGAAACTCCAAGGTTACTCTTTAAAAATAAAAATGGTATTATGTTTTGAGCTAATTTCAAACAATAATTTGTTCCTTGGAAGAGGGGCTTGTGGCTAAGTAATAACAGCCGGACGGATTGATCGATCAGGTTAAGCTAGGCTTGCTGCGGTTGGTCCGTGGATGGGTGACCATCTTTACATACCAAGACCCCTCCGTGCCTCGGAAAGTACGTTAAGCCCGAAAGTCTTGACAACCAGTCTTACCAAGGGGTTTCGAATTACCCAGTAACTGGGTTTTCGAGGTCAGATCGCAGTCGCTCCATGTAAAATACTGGTACTCAGCTGCATTCGGTTAGAATGGAAGCCGAACCCAACATAGTTGGGAAAAGGCTAGGCAGATGATGAATTATGTTCCTTGGAAAATTTTCGTCAGTGGTGTTTCTATTTTCAATGGAAGTCGCCGACCAAATCAATAACAACCATCTTTACATACTAAGACCCCTCTGTGCTTCGGAAAGTACGTTAAGCCCGAAAGTCTTGACAACCAGTCTTACCAAGGGGTTTCGAATTACCCAGTAACTGGGTTTTCGAGGTCAGATAACAGTCGCTCCAGTAAACGAATTTATAATAATATTATAAATATTTTGGTTATTCATTACCTACCTAATTATTTTTATCAGAAACAGAATATTTGAAACTACTCATTAAATTAATGTTATAAATAATGAAAACATGTTCGTCGGGAGGGGATGTTCTAGAAGGACATTGAGCTTGACCTTACGAGTGTTAGTGGTGTTCTTGAGAAAGGTCAGGTGCGTAGTACACACAACCGGCGTGCGAGTATGACCAGCCCGCTTAAAAAGACCACTTTGGCAGAATCATAAAACAATTCATATCACGCAATTCATCTGTTTGACAGTTTCACACCTATATATCCCTGAAGGGTTAGGCAGAGCTGTACCTATAGCATTTTACGAATCTCCATACAAAACTGTCATACAGATGAAATTGCGTGATACGAATTGTTTTATGATTCTGCCAAAGTGGCCTTTTTAGGCCCCCAGAAGTACGACATGAACGTAAACGAAGCAAAAGGAGTATGTAATGTATTTGTCGTTCTGTAGTTTATGTACGTACATATATCTATGTACTTTAAAACATGTATGTTTGTTTGTATAATTACTAACTTCAGAAAATCAAAAAGTTGGCTAAAGGAATATAATCTGTGTGTCACCAATACCGACATAAAAATATAAGTGTCTCTCGGGATCTTTTTAATAATAAATCAGAGTGTGCTGCAGAACTCTATGATCAATATTCAAGATGGCGCCACCGATATACACCAATGAAATGAGCGTATTTACGAATATTCTGATCAATTCGAGTAGACGGCAAGAAAGTGATCTTTTTGATGCTCGTTATGACTTTTTATTAATGCTTTGATTGGGTTTCCTTTGTGGGTGTCAGCTCGTGTTTTCATGTTTGGCACACTTAAGGAATATATATTTCAAAAATAATATGTTCTTTAGAAATGTCAGGTGCATAGTACTCGCCATCGGCGTGCGTGAATGACCAGATTTATGAACGTGAACGACTCAAAATGAGTATATAGGGATCGTAGCAGGTGGAGTTCTGTAGTTTCTGCATGGGGTCCATGAGAAGGCGTATAGTGTTTATATGTGTTAACAATTTTAGTTTTTTTTAAACCGTAAATAGAGATCTCGTTTTTGAAATCGGCGGTTTATTATGGAAAGACTATTTATTTTTATGTTTTTAAAATGTTGTTTATTTGCGTTCTTTTTAAAAACGGCAAGAAATCGTTAAGAATGGTGTAGAAAGAAACTGCACAACCTCTTTAGACTAAAAACAAACTACGTAAAGTTCGTTTTTTAATCGCAGAGACTAATCTGACATTTAAGTCTTTTGTGTTGCGTTTTTTTTGTATACAAGTTTGACATTACACCTGTCAGATTAGTCTCTGGGATTTAAAACACGAACTTCAGATAAGGTGATTTCCTGTGATTTCTAATAGAAATACAAGAAAAGAAAAAATAAAATAAGTTTATTTGTCCCCTGGTTGAGGCACATAATAGGTACTGCGACAGCTATTGCAAGTTCTCCGTACCAGGATCAGTAAATTAAAATAAACAGTTTGTCATGCAACTTATTCCTAGAAAGGATTTATGTTTTTACATTTATATATTTTTTTATTCTGTATTCCCGCTGGTCAGCTAGACAGACCTAACTCTTCTTAGTCTGTGGACAGACGCCTTTATACACTGACCTCTAGTATAATACAGGTCAG
Source organism: Gortyna flavago (assembly GCA_963669345.1). NCBI lineage: Eukaryota > Metazoa > Arthropoda > Insecta > Lepidoptera > Noctuidae > Gortyna > Gortyna flavago. The sequence continues at coordinate 8,242,725 of OY770150.1, read as the reverse complement.
TGTCCTTAATTGATTTCTAATCTATTCTTTAACCAAATTAATATTTGTCTCATATATTTTGTGCCATGTATTTATAACGGACTTAAGGAGGTTGTATATAAGCACCGCATCGGTTATAATCTGTACAGCACCTACTGACCTTTATGATGTAAAATTGAAAATTGACGCGAAAACTAGACTGATCGTGGACAAAAAACAAAAGAAAAACTACTATAATAAGGCATTTGTGAAAAACAAAACAAAATCGCGTTCAATACATTACCCCAGTCTTCAGAAAAACTTCATCACTTAGCAAGACGCGAACTTATAGCCAAAATCGTTTACCCTCATCTAAAATTCTGAGCAGTGTTGGAAAATGGTCTCAATTTTGTCACGGTAGCTTAAAGTTTGTGATGCGTGACGTAGCCGTTTTGTTGACAATTTGTGTCGTGTTACAGCTATAAGTAATTGTATGTTTTAGTGTGAGAAGGTGGCGAGAATGAAACCTTTAGTTTAGACAGTGCTATACAGTTTTGACTGTCATAAACAGGTTTACGAAAATAAACTCCAGAAGGGGTCAAACATGGAATTGTTTTTGAAATACAGCAGAAGTTACAACATTTCAAGACCATCATCATCATCTGCCTAGCCTTTCCCAACTACGTTGGGGTCGGCTTCCAGTCTAACCGGATTCAGCTGAATACCAGTATTACATGGAGCGACTGCCTATTTGATCTCCACAACCCAGTTTCTGGGTAGTATGATACCCCTTAGTAAGACAATTAATAAACTTCTCAAGACCAATTCCGATTCCAATTTCGTTATTAAAGCCACACCCCAGTTGTCACATCTCAGTGACAACTAATGTCAAATACTTGTCAAAATTGTACTTGGGAAATTGGTATTTTTGACAGATTGAGACTGAGATCAGACTGTGAACGTTCTTAAAATTACGGGATTTGCCCCTCTGGTAACATAACATCTTCAAAGAAAGTATTGCTTGAAAGTAAATGTGAATTTTGAGATACAAAATAACAACATAATTGTATTCATAAAGTAAACGTCTGCTGAAACTGAACCTCTTTCAAAGATTCTGCAAACGTTGCGTTTGATGCGTAAGATGTTGCTGTAATCAGGTTTTCCATTTTAACGCTTTGGCTGTATTTAGTTGCGAGCGTACGCGCCATCTTTATTTCCATAAGGTAGTATGTCTAATTAATAAAGCAGAAGAGTTAGTATATTTTAATGTTTGTTACTCAATCATGCAAAAGAGCTGCACGGATTTAGATTGGCGCATGGATAAGTAGTTTATAACATGAATTACATTATCAGCATAATGTTCCCACTGCTGGGACACAGGCATCCTCTCAGTGAAGTGGGCCGTTATCTCATTGCGGGTTGGTAGATGTCACAAGTCTTCGAATTTTTGGTTCTAGGACATGCCCGTTTCCTCACGATGTTTTCCATCAGCGTTTTGAGAGCAGTGGTGATGAAATAATTTACACGAAGTAAAGCGACAGCCTGAGTTCGAACCCACGAACTAAAACTTGTACGAGTAAGTCGGGGCCATTATCATTGGGCCAGCACTGCTCACAGCCGCCGTTTTACCGTTCGAAAATTATCTGAGGCTATTTTCTGGCTACTTTTAATAAATAACGTAACATAACCACCACCACTAAGCACCGACTGCACCACTCCACGAAGGTTGAGGAGATCGTGGAGTACATGCGTGTGAAGACCAACTGGACTTTGTGGATCGAGAAGTTGGAGTCGCGTCACAACACGAACTTCAAATCGTTCGTGGTGCGTGTTCCGACACATCATCTCGAGAAGTTCCTCAAGGAAGAGTTTTGGCCGAAGGGTGTTGTGTACCGCCGGTTTCGTGGTCGGTTACATGACACCAGTCAGCGAAACACGACGCAGACCCTTCATGTGTTTTAGTGTTACTTTTTAGTATAATGTTTTATGTATTTATAGTATTTTATGTCACTTATCTTATATTGTATTGTATGTGTTTATATTGTTGATGCCTGAAATAAATGGATAAATAAATAAATAACGACACGCCTGAAGCCTTCCGGCATAAGTGTACCTACGTATAAAGTACCTACACCCACATTACAAATAATAATATCATTTCATTCATTTCATCAAAGGGATCACAGGTGTCATTTCATATGCTAATGTGTAAGTACTTCAGTCGACCGCGATATTGAGCTTTATCACATTCAAACGACAGATTAATGAGGCAAGCCAGATTACTGAGAGATTTATTTAGTACATTATCATTTATCTGTACTTTTATTGTAATGATTTTGGAGTTGGCTTTCGAACCTCAGGTACGAAAGGCGGCTGATTAATTTACCTGTATTTCTCATGGAGTGTCTGTTGTTTTTCCGGCCACAAATTCACTGTTAGGTAGGTAAGTACTTGTCAAAACAAATTGCTTCAGCTTGGCCCAGTTGAAAGTCGGATAAAAACGGAGAATGAACTCTCATTCTCCACATTTGACAGCATTTTAACTCTAAAGTGCTGTCAAAAGTGGCAAAATGGTCTCCCATCTGAGAACCGAACGCGACAAGTGTAGCTTAACTTTGTAGACCGATTAATCTGTTCTGTAATTAGCCATAAGCTCCACAGCACACTAGTATTATAAAGTCGAAAGTTTGTGAGTGTGTTTGCATGTTTGTTACTTCTTCACGCACAGACGGCTGGACCAATTTTGATAAAATTTGGTATGAAGGTAAAATGCGTGAATTATATCTAGCGTTCAGTCTATGAATAATTTGCTTCTTCTCCCTCCTTACTTTATTTTCTAATAATTTGTTAAGTTCATTGTAGGTATGTGAAACTTGATGTGGGAAACCATACGTTAATTAATAAAATAAGGTTTTGCGACACCGCACCTGCGCCATCTTGGTTTCGTGCGAAGCCAAAGTCAAAGCATTTATTTCAAATAGGCACATAAAAGGCACTTTAAAAGTCATTCCAAAAGATAGTCGTGTTAGGAGGAGAATGGGCAAGAAACTACACCGTTACTCTTATAAAGTGTTTTACAATATCTTGTATACCTACTTAATTATATTATTTTATGTAAAGACGATGTTTTTTTTTCGTAGTAATAATAATAATAATGTAGAATACGGCCGATGAATTATGGCCTGTCCGAACTTTGCGCAGGAGGCTACGCAATAACATGTTACATATGGAATCAAATGGTGACATGAGGCGAGTGTGAGTGAGAGAACGAGTAACAAACAAACATCCATCCATTCATCCATCCATCCTCACATACTTTCGCGTTTATTATATTAGTAGAAAGTAGGATAGTAGGATTAGTTAGAATGAATAAGTTAACGATAAAGTTTTTCTTGTGATGACAACATAGGTACCTACAGAAGATAATAAAGAAATACTTATTTATTAATTTAATTTCTAGAAAAACTCGGTATTATAAGTGTGTGTCTGAAATTAAAATTAAATTCTGTTTAATTAATTATATTTCAGATCGACTTGAAGTAAAATAATTATTATAGCAGCTGAATTCGATTTCAATTTGGTTATTACTCGTAAAACAACACCCTACAAAGTTTTCAAATACACTACCAATAGGTTTCAATGATCGAAATAATCATTTTTCTAGCCTTCTCCCAACTATATTCGAGTCATCTTACAGTCTAACCGAATGCACAAGAAAACCAATATTTTACATGGAGCGACTGCCTATCTGACCTCCACAACTCAGTTACTGGAAAATACGATATCCCTTGGTAAGATTGGTGGTCATTATTCCGGGCTTGGCGATCCGTAAAGACTGTCAAAGATCCAAGAATGACAGCTGGCACCAATACCTTAACGTGCTTTCAGAGGCACTGAGAGAGGAGGCCTGTATACTCAAAATAATAATAATAAAAAATCTATATGCTCATAATATGTCAATAAAGAAAGTATTTCTATTATCTTTCCCTTTCTTTTTGTTCAAAAGATAACCTGACTCTTTGACTATTTCCTCAGATTTTCTCGTCACGTTCTGTCGTTACTTTTATGTTATGTATGTTGAAGATTGCATTGGAACATAAATATCTGAACTTGCTGTCTCCTGAACTACAAAGAGAGCAGTAACACAGGTAGTGACCCAATTTTTATATTAGTTTCAAACTTTATGTTATGTAATTCAATAAATGTTTGACCGGTCCCTGTGGACAGGTAAAGTAACTGAAGGTTCATGATGTTTAGAACGGAAGAACTGAAGGAGAAACCTTTTGAAGGATGAAACTGTGCTTAGTTTTATCGAACTTTTATGAATCTACCTGAAAACCGATTATTGAGTTTTTTCAATAGACAAAAAGAAAGTTTAAATAACACTAGCCTCTGCTTCGCACGATTTTTATGCCTTGACAAAACCTCGAGGTGTCTTTATTATCTATTATGTAAGTTTAATATTCATGTATTTTATGCTGATAAATTTTCCAGAATTTTTTATCTAAATTACGGTGAAAACCGAATCAAAATCCGTTGCATAGTTTGGAGGAACAATGCGGTCACACAGACTTGAAAAGTGTGTTTAATTTAAAGTTTGTTTGCTTCAGTAATAGTCAAACTTACGCAAATAATAACTATATTCCATTCACATTGGTGCCGATTCTGTTGCTCACAAACTAAACTAAAATTAAGTTCAGTGCATCTTTTTCTTTCTATTTCATTAAGAAAAGGACAAAAGATAAATTTTAGTTTAGTTCTGTCAAATTAATCAGCGCCTGACACTACTCCATACAAGTTTATAGACGTGATTAAAAACTAGCCTCCTAAAATTACGTCTATTTACGTCTGGCTCTGATTAATTTGACAGGAATAAACTAAAATTTATCTTCTGTCCTTTTCTTAATGAAATAAAAAGAAAAAGATGCACTGCACTCAAATTTAGTTTAGTTTGTGAACAAGAGAATCGGCACCATTGTGTACAAACAGACTGTATTAATAAGAGGTCAGGTAGATAAAGATAAGTATCTCTCAGCTAAGCCTCTCTGACAGTTAGTAATAACAGCCGCACGGGTCGTTCGGGATGACCTCTCAAGCTCCGCTAATGAGACACAACTGATTTTATATTGTATTGTACTATACATAATAGGGTAATCGCGAAGCTTGACGCTTGCCGCGGTTGGTCTGTGACCATGTTTACATACCGAGACTCCTCCGTGCCTCGGAAAGCATGGCTATCATTCTTGGATCTTTGAGAGTCGTTACGGGTCGTCAGAAGTCCGAAAGTCTAACAACCAGTCTTACTAAGAGATATCGTGTTGTGGACGTCAGATAGGCAGTCGCTCCATGTAAATTACTGGCATTCAATTACAGAATCTAAAAGGACCCTAGTGTCCATAGTCACGGAAATAAAAAGTCCCTTTAAACAAAATAGGTCCATCAAAATTCACAACCTACGTAGCTAATAGAAAGTCGAGCACATCAATTCTCTTGGGCCTGAGAAATGGCTCGAAACTGCCTTAGAATATAAAGCAGTTTATTTTGTTGTGTTAAGAGAAATATCTTCACTTCGCTTGGATAGTTTAGTTTTTGGGTCATGGCTTTATTTTCGGGGAATTATTCTCTTCATTGGGCATAGTCTTGGTTTAAATATCCAGCGTGATTTTTTACAGAGAAAAAATTACAGTTTTAATTTCTTAGTAGCAGCGGTATTTGGATTGATCCCGGTTGATGGAAATCCAAAAACGCAAATACATTGCAGGCATTATTTTGAAGGTAGCTGAGACAGACTGGATGCGGAAGGCGGAGGATAGGGTGTTGTGGCACAGCCTGGGAGAGGCTTATGTCCAGCAGTGAACTGCAATAGGCCGAGTTGATTAGGTACTTCAAAACAACGACAGCATGTGTAATGTGTTGCTATTAATATTGTTTTGTAAACCTCAAAGAGATTACGCACAATACAACGCGTTTCAAAACAAGTATAACATAAATAAAATACAACTAAAAACTTTAAAATTCGCCAGCAATATATATATTGCTGGCGAATTTTAAAGTTTTTAGTTGTTCAATGGTGGGAAGTTTTCGTTTTGTGTTACAACACAAAACGAAAACTTCGCACCATTGAAACGGCATTCTATAGTCTATAGCCGCGACGTTCCATTTCACGCGACGGAATTTGAAGTTGGAAGCCAGATAGTGGAGTGTTGCGATCCTTTATACCTAACTTTGTGGCGTACAGTTTCACACGTAGGTAAATGTTATCTGGCAGCACAGTTTTATAGTTTTTAGACTAGCATAAATATTTTAAGAGAACTTGATGCTTTGAGCGTATTCTGTGTGAGCTTATAAAGTTGTGTTTTGGGTCGGTTTTAAGATAAAGTGGATATTTTTGTTGTTCCGTGATGTGCATGTCAGGATAAGTTTTGAATGTAGATATTTCTATTATGCAACGGCTTTATAAAAGTAGATGGGTTCTTAAAGAATATTTATTTATAGGATCATTAAATTTTCATTAGTACTGGCACCAACGATATAGGTACTTTTTTTATGTTACCTATTCATTATTTACATAAAATGTATTTTTTCTGAAGTTAATTATTATTTGTTGAAGATCAATGGCGTCACCGAGGCCGGCCCAGAAAGAGATGGCGAGATGTCCTGCACACGTACCGCGAGGGCTGTTACTGAGAAACTCAAGATGGAAAAACCTTATAACATTTTGGCGACACTTTTGCACTTTTGAAATTATTAATATTCATTACCAAGAACCCCAAGAACACTATGCCTAACCTAGGAATCGAAGCCAGGACCTCAAGCTGAACAGTAGCAGTTACGACCCCAAAATCAACGACGCAGTCAAAGAGTATAGAGTTAAGTATAATAGTGACGAAAAAGGAGTCTTGTTATTGAGAATAAACGCAGGCATTTGTTTTTAGCTTATTAAGTACCAAGTCTTTAGTTGCACTTTACACAGTCGGTGACGCGAACCCATAAGTTTTTCCCCAACCAAAAATCGCTCAACGCGTCTAAAGAAGTTTTCAATTTTAGAAAAAAAATAAAGTCGTATTAAACTGCTCTTAAGTCGAAAAGCTCAGGCAAATAAGACCGGATAAAGTCCGGAGGAGACTTGTCCTGATAAAGCCAGACGGATGGTAACTCTAACAGGGTCCCATCTTAGCCTCAAGCGACATTCAATGCTAGGTATCCTCTTTCAATGGCGCACTATTTATTTTACTTCACAATCTTGTATTTTAGTACCGGAAAGACTTTCTAAAGCGAAGTGCTCATGAATGATGCACTTGGCTTCAATGTGTGCTCAGAATACGTGAGGCTTTTAAAAGGAGTGAATGGCGAACTTGGAATTCATTAAGTGTTCATACACACTATCGACACGCGTCAACGGCAGATGTAACTGTCGTCCCATAGAAGTTTTATCAAAATCGGTTCAGTAGTTTTGTTTTTAAATTAAAAATTACTGGTCCCAATGAGCTCTTGCCTTTTTCTTTAATTTTTTACAAAGCAATTTACATAGCAAGTAGTGTTAAAGGATGAATCATGAAATCAGATATTTTTGCCGAGCTATTTCATCATCATCTGCCTAGCCTTTTCCCAACTATGTTGGGGTCGGCTTCCAGTCTAACCGGATGCAGCTGAATATCAGTATTTTACATGGAGCGACTGCCTATCTGACCTCCACAACCCATTTACTGGGTAATACGATACCCCTTGGTAAGACTGGTTACTGGTTGACTGCCGAGTATAGTATAGTAATATATTTCAGCTTTTGACTGTACCTACTGAAAAAAAATAATAAGGTAGGTAGTTACTCTATTTTATATATATTTTTTATTTAAAAAAACATGTATTGGAATTATCTCGTTGCGTTTTAAATAAGTAGGTAATGTTTCAAATTACTTTATTTGATCAATTTATAATTTGAATTTCGAACGATTGATTCAAATATACGAATTCCAAGTTTTTGAAACCTACTTACACACAGTTCGTATTGAAAACCAATGATATTAAAATTGGAATCGAATAAAAAGTTATTTGCTAACCACTTACCCTGTGATTGACGATTGATTGATTTTAAAATTATTTTAGAAGCATTCATAGACTTTTACAAAATGTTATTCCAAATTAAACTGTTAATTTGGTGAACCTACTGGTGCGGTTAATTAATAATTTCACTAAAACAAATAATTATTGAAATCGAAATCTATAAATTTGATGTATCAAGTCTAAATGCATGACTGAATACAAATTATATATTTATAGGATGCATTTGAAATATTTTTGTTTTGTCAGACAATATTTTACTGTGAGAGGAATTTATGAGAGTGTTGTTACTCGTAACTTGTTGTTTTGACTTCATGATTTTATATTTTATCTTTAATGAATAAGAAAATACGAAACGTTTCGAAAGCGATAGGTCGGTCTATTTCATCATCATCTGTCCAGCCTTTTCTCAACTACCTATATTGGGGTCGGCTTCCAGTCTAACCGGATGCAGCTGAATACCAGTATTGTACATGGAGCGACTGAATATCTGACCTCCACAACCCAGTAACTAGGTAATACGATACCCCTTGGTAAGACTGGTTGTCGGACTTTCGGGCTAATGACGATCCGTAACAACTGTCAAAGATCCACGAATGACAGCCGGGACCAACGGCATAACGTGCTTTCCGAGACAACGGAGGAGTCTCGATATGTTAAGATGACCACGGACCAACCGCCAAGCGTAGCTTAACCTGATGGATCGACCTGTGTGTTTTTCCTCCACTAGTCCTAAATAATCTTACTAACAGTATAAATGTGAAAGTTTGTAGCTTTGTTTGTATATTTGTTACTCATCACGCCAAAACGAATGAACGGATTTGGATGAAATTTGGCATTGGCACACAGTTTATAACCTGGATTAACACATTGGTTACCTATCCTGGTACAACGTTTTCGTGGGATTATTCCGACCTCAACGTGGGAGAAGCCTAATATAATTTTATAAATGTGGGGAGTTTGTATGTTGGTTATTTAATCACGTAAAAACGAATGATCGGATTTCATGAAATTTTAGCACAAGGGTAGATCATGAACTGAATTACGAGAAAGCATACTTTTGACCTCGGTAGCACGATTCCGCGGGATAAATTCCGAACTTCATTCGAACAAAATCGCTAGCAAAAGCTAGTGCGAAAATAAATCTCTTAAATAACTTAAATTTATGGAAGACGTACCTATTACTCACACGAGAGCAAATTTTAAAACATAAACACCAATCTCAATATCAAGTAAGGGTACATTCAAGTTACTCCAACTTGCAAGACTTACACCATGCTCTATTGCAATAAGGATCTAAGTTACGTAACTTAGGTCCAAAACTTTGGTATCCAGAACTGAACTTAACCCACTGCTAAGTTACCCGGACGAAGTGTAAATGGGTTTCCTGCATAGCTATTCACAAAGCTACGACACGGTTTGGTACCGTATCGAATGTCAATGTTATCGACGAAGTCCTGTAATCGCTATTCACAAATCCGAAACCGTACAATTTTGACAGTTAATATACGGTATGAAGACATCAATTCTTCCGACAGGTATTTGATGTCGGAAGTGTTATCGAACAACAAAATATTGTTTAAAAAAGTAATCTTAGCAATACGTGTTAAAACACGGCCCCGGGCAAGATCCTCATGCCCTTGCATGAATGCAAAGAGCATCTGTCGCTGCTCCAATGACGCTCTTTTCTGAAAATATGCATTTTCAATATTAGTTACCACGTTTTATAACATGAAAATGAGCAAATAGTAATTTGTTTAAATACTGATAAAATACTTACACCCATTTTTCTGTAAAAAAAAAAACAATTTTTTCACATCTCAATAATTATCTTTTGTAGGGTTTTATAGATTTTAATAATTCGTTTTTAATGTTTGAGAAATGGCAACACCGAGCAACCGTCAATTTGGTAGGGTAGTGGTAGGAAATGTGAGTATTTAAATAAGCGGACTTGGCCGAGAGGTCTCTTTTTGGTGTTAAGTAACTGAGGTGATTGTATCTGCGAATCTGTGAAGAGAAAATAAAGTATCAGTGTCTACATTTAGTGAGTTTTATTACACTTCAGAAGTGGGATAAGAAAGGTAAAGTAATTTGAATTTCTTTACGCTAAAATTAACATGTGGTAGCCTTAAGCTCGCTGTCCTATTTGGTCGGGGTACTCCCCGATAATGACGAAATCGTTTCAGAAACACGACACATAAAAATCGAAACAAAAAGGCGTGGTCATATTAATTTGTGTACGCAAACACGATGGTTTTGTTTTCTGAGCTACATGGAAAACATACCCCGCGCGGGTGGAGAGGGAAAGGGTTTGTTTAATTTTCAACTGAGCGTGCACCATGCACAGTCACATCACATCTGCAGATCGGATCGTATAAGAAAAAACAATTCGACGAAATCGTTTCAGAAACACGAAAGAAATTGCCAAATTCAAACCGGTCATCAATCCGGGGCTCTTGGTAAATGTAAAAATTTCGAAGTCGTAAAAACGGTCTGGCTTGAAATCTGTCTTCTCCTTGATATTGAGTCTATAATTGCTTAAACTGATAGCAGGTCTTCCTTGTCGGAACTCATTACGATATCTAAACAAAATGTGTTATTAACCTAAAAATATTTTAATACCCAGGAGACAGCTTGTGTTTGAAAACAAATGTTTAATGTTTCAAAAAAACGCCCGGGAGACACGCATTACGATTAAGATACATATCATGAACAAGATGGAATTATCCGTTACAAGACTTCTGATTCGTCAAACATATCGATATGTTTTGCTTGATAATGCTTTGAACAAAAAAGTATATCCCATCACTAAAAAATAACGATAAAAATAACGATAAATTGTTCCACCGAACCGCCGGTTACAAAATTTTGTTTGAGTGCGGTTAGTGGAAGTGCTCAGGTGCCGTTCGTCCAAGTGCTGTTCAAATCAGTGCTCTAAGTGGAATACCTCAAAACAAAGTTCGGAAAAATAATTCTATTCTATTTTTATAAAATAATTGTTCACTGTTTTGCATTTGTTAATAGTTACTCGATGCATAATCTGTAGTTTCCCATAGTGAAATACTGAATAAAAATCATAGATATACCACTTAAAATTTTCTACCACAAATATCTATTTACTACCATTTTGTAGCTTTCCCCGTATACACATTACACACCTATCATCGGTTGGCAAAAAAAGCCTACCACACGGATCTGTGAATAGCGTTTTGCCAGTCCTTTGGTTCAGAAATCAGGTTATCGAACAAGTGTCATTGTCGATACGATAGTGAATCGTATGTTTGTGAATAGCTATGCTGGTCAAGAACGTAAGTTGCTTTAAGTCTGATGTTTTAAATTAAGCCACTACGTCTAAACTTAACCTAGTTATACAGGTTGAATATTCTGAGATGTAACTTCAAGGCGAAAGTACTTTGAGTAATTAAGTATCCTGATCTAAAGAGCAACGAGGAAGGCTAAAGAAAACGTTGTGGATTGTGTAAAGAATGATATGAAACAAAAAGGGGTGAAGGAAAACGTGACGGTTGTCAGGGGAGAATCTGAGATGAAAACTTGTTGCGCCGAGCCCAATGGGCATTGTTCATATTTTATTAAATGTTGTAATTGAAAAACTATTTCGAGGAATAGCGTTACTAATCATTATGGACTAATTAATTTACGAAAAATATTAATATTTATTGATATTTTTGATAAAATACGATTGAACTTCTGTGCCCTTCAAATTACGTCACCTGCGACCGTATAGTTTAGTATCGTTACCTCAAAACTAACATAAAAAGTAAGTGGCAAGTATTGTCTACAATCCGCCAGTCTCAAGTGTAAAATTATAATATTATGTCAAAAATATATTAAATTTAAACATTCCGACTTGCCTCCTAATCATCTCGTTTATACATCTGATTACATTGTTTCAACAATCGACAATATTTAATATATCGGAAGAGCTATGGAATACAAAAAAAAATGGAATGAAATGCTATGGAATGAAAAATTTTAATAGATTGATACTTTGACACTTTGATAGGCTGTTTTGACAGATTGAAATTTTTTATTTCTGTATTAGTGAGGCAACAGCATTTAATCTTTAGTGCCACTGATGACGAAACCTACCTTAAAAAATTTAAATATTTATAAAAAAATAACTATTGAGCCAACCATCAAAATATTCAAATTAGTTTCTCAAAATGCTCTAAATTTTCAAAAAATAAAATAAAATCTAATGGTTAGAAATTTTGGACAATCCCCATTAACATGGGACAAGGACAAGATGAAGATAATGATCTGAGGAGCATAATCAGCCAGTGCGGGTTGGTAGATGTCATCACAAATGTCTTCGAATTTTGAGCTCTATTTAAAAGTCTGAAATTACAGTTTTAAATCTCAGTTTTTTTGAAAAAGTACTGGCCTATCTTGATTCGATTTTATTTAAAATTTCGTCATAAAAAAAAAGAGAAATTAGGAGAGCCTTTTTGCCCTGCAGTGAGACAGGTTTCTAGAAATCATGAATAGCATTACGTACGTAATTTGTAGGTATTTTATTAGACGGTAAATATTAGATGCCCAATTTCGAATATTTCTGACCATTAATGGACAGTTTTTGTAAATATTAAGGGCTCATTTTTCAAGCGACAGATAATTTTTATACGTATAATAAAATTTACGTCTCACAGATTTTGTATGGAAAAACTGTCAAAAAATTCAAAACTATTCTTCGGATAAAATGATCGGGCGTTGGAAATATATCAGCCCTTAGAGGAATTTTACGTGAAAATCACTACACAAGAAACTTGTTTTATCAGCGTTTTTCTTTTGTTTAAATGCGCTAATCTCTGCAACTACCAGTCGGATTTTTTGTCGGAAAATTCTTTTTGCATTTGATAGACTAATAATTCTTGAGGAAGGTAAAAGGTTATTTAACGTCACGCTACAACCCTTAAGAGCCAAGGAAACATTTGTCTGGTTAACAACGTAAATCACACAATGAATGTTGCTGAACAGTCGAACTGAAAACTACTACTACTGTCATTGCTTTGCTACTGTTATTGTGTTACGTAATTCATACACGAACACTGACCTTTCTGACTTGCAGTCATTTAATTAACAAGCATTTATTCCAAAACACCTGAAGGCCAATTCTAGTCGCAGTCTCATCTCAGCGACAAACAAATGTCAAAAACTTGTCAAAATGAGGGGTCATTTTGACAAGTTTTTGACATTAATTGTTTCATTTTGTTTGATTGAGACTGAGATCAGACTGTGAACGTTCTTAAAATTACGAGCATTGCCCCTCAGTTATGCCCTAAAATAACTGTAATATTACTTTTATACGCAGCTACAGTAATGTAAACAAAACTCTTGTAAAACCATAGAGTTTAGTGTAGTCATAATGTTCTAATATCGATGCGGGGCGCGCAAATGTTTAGTATAATCTGTGGTCATTAGCGGCTGTCCCGGATTAGGGTTGCCAACGTGAAAAATTGAAGATGAAAGTATTTTTTGTTACAGTTGAATTTACATAATGATTTTAATTTTTGGGTGCTGTTACGGTACTAAACTAACTACGCTACCAAAATTATATTAAAATTACATATTAATATTTTTTTTTTACTATTCTGCTCTGTCCCACTCTTGGGCAAAGGCCTCCATGCATTTAAACTCACGACATTCCTAGTTTCCTAACCAAACTTTAACAACAAGGAGCTACTAAACTAACACACTACAAAACAAGTCTCCCATTAAAACCTCCTTTGAGCATGGAACGAAAATCAAACGCTAGCAACCCTGTGTTTTGGCGCCAAAACGAATACCAACAGCAATTTCCCGCGCTAACTGTATAATACGACGGCGAATTGGCCTCCTCTGGCATTGCTGGCATCTTGTAGGGCAATCTCACGCATTGCCGATGCTTTTAGCATAGAAATTAACTACTTTTACAAGCTAAATACAGGCTATCCTAGACTATTTTCGTGAAATAGAAGTGTTACTGTTACCTCTGCAGTGGAGGTTTAAAGTTTGTGTTTTTATTTTTAAGCGTGATCCTTCTACTTATATTCGATTTGCCTTGTTTTTTCTTCTGGGCTTCTATTTTTTTTAATTACTTTGCTAGTGTAAAGGCACGTAATTATTAAACTTAAAATTTGTTATGGGTATTTTAATTTTTAGGGTTCCGTACCTAAAAAGGAAAAACGGAACCCTTTTATGATCACTTCGTTGTCCGCCTGTCTGTCCGTCTGTCAAGACCATTTTTCTCAGGAACGCGTGGGGTTATCAAGTTGAAATTAATATCAAATACCTACTCAGGGCTGCAATCCCTTGAAGAAATTAAAAAATGTAACTTCTAAGTCAACGCAATCAAAACATACATACATGCTTATGTTCCGGAATCAAAACCTATAGGGTACTTACTTCCCGTTGACCTAAAATCATCAAATTTGACAAAAAGCAATGTCATGTAGTACAAGTAAAGGAAAAATCCGTAAACCGTAAACATTTTTTTCCCGTGATAAACTATTTAGGTACATACATACAAATTTGTACGGGACCCTCGGTGCGCGCACTTGACCGGTTTTTTATATAATTAATCTATTTTTGTTTGCTATTCGGATGGCAAGTAATGCGTTGTTCAGACAGGGGCTGTGGCGGTATTCTATCTGATATTAAATATTTACCCCCTTACTAATAAACGTATTATATCAGATGAATAGTTACACACCGACTTCTCTCTTTCAGTCGTTTTGACTTCCGAAAGAAGAAGTCAAAGCGGAAAAATATCACATAAAGGTGATATTTTAACAGAATACCTAAACATGAGTAGGTAAGAACAAAACGTACATAGGTACTACTTTTTACAGCACAAACAGTGACAAATATTGCAAACATAAAAATAAATAAGCAAAATTCATTATTACATTCACAAATTGACAGGATATCACGACGTAAAGCAATACCCAATTTATCATTCAACGGTAGTGCAGTGACAATTATCGATACTCGCTAGGGTTGTACCGTGCGCGTGCTAATTGCGCCGTAGTATAAAAAGGTTAAAACGTGACTCGTTGATTGGTCTAGTAGGTACGCACATAACACTATCGACTCAATCAACTCCGAACTATTTGGAAGAGTCAAAATGGCGGAGTAAATTGAAGTTCTGATTAGATTAGCGGGAAAAAGCGACTCTCCCTTTTGTGTTCGATAAGTTAGTAAGAGTGACTTTTGCTGTTGTAAAAAATGACTGTAAAGAAAGTTGGTCTAGTTGTCGCAAGCGCACTGAGCATGAGGTCCTGGTTTCGATTCCCATTTCGAGTAAAGTGTTATTGGGTTTTTCCGTCAAGGATTTCTTCGTAGCAGTCCGCATTCTGGATTTGAGCCCTGTTGATGGCAATTAACTTGCCCCCTAGTCTATGTAAGTAGACTTTGGGCTAGACTAGAGTGGTGGGAAATTGACCTAATGAACATTGGCATTGAAAAGTGGTTTATGAACCGTATCTCTGTTGGATACGGTTCATATAGTAATAAAATACACATTGTATTGTATTATTGCATAGATTGACAATTTAATATTGCATTATGCCTAGGTACATCAAATCCTGCAAGGAACTAGAGCAAAACAGGAATGTTTGACTTTGAATAAAAATTCTGTTTTATTCAATAGTAATATATATGTCAATGGTTTTAATTATATGAAAAATATAGCGTTTTTGTTAAACTATCGGTTCCTGTTGAATGTTACTGTTAGCCTGCATCATCCCACTATAGCGGACTGAGTCTGTATCACCAACTGCTGGTTCTAAGACTTTTCTTATTTTATATGAGACTGAACTACATAAAGCGAAAGGCGCGATGATCGTTGGTAGACTGATTTATTAAAACAGCAGAACAAAAAACTATAAAATAACCTATTCTAAATTTAAAGAAACACTGTACAAAATACATTAAAAAGTTAATAGCTGTAAAAAAGGTGCGTTGCGCACATTCCTTCCCCCCAAAGTTAAGCCCTCAGCTTGAGCAGCTTCTTCAAGGGCCTTCTCAGTGTGCCCGCTGCAGTCCTAACGTCCGCCACTCGGATCACCCCATCGCGGCCCGGGTAAGTCGCTGAGATGCGTCCTCTCGGCCAGGAGCCCCTCGGTAGGTTGCCGTCAACCACCAGGACCAGATCGCCCACAGCCAACTCTGGCACATCGCCTTGCCCGGGTCTGGGAATAAGATTCGGCAAGTATTCTTTAACCCAGCGCTGCCAGAAGTGGTCCACCAGTCTGACCGCTTTGCGCCAGCCGCTTCTTGACACCAGATCTCGGTCCGTCAAGGTTGCTGGTATAGGACGCCCCGACGAAGCTGCAAGGAGAAAATGATTTGGAGTGAGCGCCTCTTCGCTGCCGGGCTCTACCGAGACGTGCGTCAGTGGTCGGGAGTTGATGAGCCCTTCTGCTTCTGCCAGCACGGTTCGGAGAACTTCTTCCGTTGGAGCGCGCTCGGTGAGGGTCACTCGGAGTGCCGTCTTCACGCTTCTCACCAGTCGCTCCCATACTCCACCCATAAATGGAGCCGACGGAGGAATGAAGCGCCAGCTGATTTTCTCCGTCGCGGCATATTCCAAAGCTGCGCCCCCATAGAGTGCGCGGAGTTCTCTTCTTGCCCCGATGAAAGCAGTGCCATTGTCAGACCAGATCTCAGACGGCGCTCCTCTGCGAGCCACGAAGCGCCGAAGACTCATAACAGCAGAATCCGTCGACAAGCTTCCAACAACGTCCAAGTGGATGGCGCGGACGACTAGGCACGTGTACAAAGCGACCCACCTCTTCTCCCGTCTTCGGCCAATAGTCACTTGAACTGGCCCGAAGTAGTCTAGCCCCGTGAATGTAAAGGGGCGCTTGTGGTGAGCTAAACGTGCCTCCGGTAGATTTCCAGTAGGCGGCTGGAACTTCTCTGCTCGGCGAATGCGGCATAGCTGGCAACGGAAGGCAATGGAGCGGACGACGTTTCTTAAGCCGAGCAAGTAGAAGCTCTGGCGAAGCTCGTTGACCACGGTCTCCGTGTTGGCATGGGCGGCTCGGCGGTGGTGGTGGTCTACCAGTAGCTGAACGGCAGGATGCTTCCCATCAAGGACGATGGGGTTCTTTGTGGCTTCAGGCACTCCCGAGGCTGCGGCGATACGGCTGGATAGGCGTAGGAGCCCCTCTTCATCCACAATCAGTGACAGCCGGAACAGCCGACTGGTGCGAGGTATGAGCAGGGGTGGGAGGCTGCTCAGACGCATCATCTCATCGGGAAATGAGTCCAGCTGTGCCTGGCGCAAAATGTGCGTCTCGGCCAGGCGCATATCGGCAGCTGTCTCATGCGTCGAGTGCGGAGAGCCAAAAGGGCTTGACGGCTGAAAAGAAAATGTTAATATCCTCCCTTGCTCGCGCACTAAATTCTCTACGTGAAACCCCCTTCGTGATAAGGAATGGATTCTGATCCGAGTTAGATATTTATGAGCTCTATAAGTTGCTCGTACCAATCTCAGCCAAGAGCTAAACCGCTTGGGATCAACTGAGACAGGCACATGCCTCTCAACAATACCGATGAGGTGAACTGCTGCTATAGTATATACCGGATTCCTACTTTCTTCTGTTACGCTTGGGTACTCTGAGGGACTACTAGGCTCAGTAGGCCAGTCAGAAGAAAGCAAGAATTTTGGACCAGTGATCCAGCGAGACTCTAGGGTTAACGTAGTGCGTTTTAACCGGGTTGCATCGTCAGCGACGTTCAACTCGCTAGGCACCCACCGCCAATCACTGGCACTCGTTAACTCCAGGATCTCGCAGACTCTGTGCGAAACAAAGGGCTTGAATGAACGGGCCTCGCTTCGTAACCAACTCAACACCGTCCTTGAATCGCACCAAAAAACTTGCCTGACGGGTCTGAAACGATGAGAGTCGCGGATTGTTGAAGCGAGGCGCGCGGCGATCAACGCCCCCTGCAGCTCCAACCGCGGAATCGACACCGGCTTTAGGGGAGCTACACGGACCTTGCTGCAAACCAGTGCGAGCTTGACGTCTCCATTCTTAAGCACAAACCGCCAGTAAGCTACTGCAGCAAAGGCAGACTCGCTAGCGTCGGAAAAAATATGAAGCTCGCAGTGATTCACTTCACAGTCGGCTAGGCAGTAGCAGCGTGGGATCCGTAATTCTGCAACCCCAAATAAATCCTGAAACCATAGCCTCCATGCTGCACTGTCCTGCTGTGAAAGTTCTTCATCCCACTCGAGACCCTTGCGCCACGCATTTTGGAACATGATGCGACCGGTCACTACTAGAGGCGCAAGAATTCCGAGAGGGTCAAAAACCCGCATCACGTGGGCCAAAACTACCCGCTTGGTAAGCTTTTTTGAAAGCCCACCCTTTTTTAATCCGATATTGAAACCGACACAGTCTGTAGTGGGCTGCCAAATAAGGCCAAGCGTCCTCACAGGAGTGGCCAGGTGGCCCAGGTCTACGGGTGACGTCACCGGCGCCTCCAGCAATGTCTCCTTAGGCAACAACGTTAGGGCCGAGGCACTGTTGGAGGCCCAGCCACGCATTTCAAAACCCCCGTTTTTGTGGACAGCGTAAATATCAGCGGCCAGTTTCGCTGCTTTATCCACGCTGTCAAGGCTGCAGATGCAATCGTCCATATAATGGTCGCAAATGATTGCACGCGCTGCGTCCGGGTATCGTGTCTGATGCTCGGCAGCATTTTTATTTTTAATATAAATTGCCGTAAAGGGACTAGAAGCGGCACCGAACATCATCGACGACATCCGGTAAACGCGCAGCGGTTCGCGCGGACTATCGCGCCACAAAAACCTTTGTGCATCGCGGTCTTCATCGCGGATTCCAATTTGCGGAAACATTTCCCGAATGTCCGCGGTCAACCCAATTTTGCCTTCCCTAAAGCGAAAAAGAATGCCCAGTAGTGGCTGAAGCAGGTCGGGGCCCGGTAACAATAACGAGTTTAGCGAAACACCCTCAGATTTGGCAGCGGCATCGTGCACAACCCGCAGCTTATTAGGCTTGTTTGGGTTGACTACGCCGAAGTGAGGCAGGTACCAAATACGTGGCCCTGTGGGTGCCTCTGGACACAGCTCGGCGTAGCCCTTCCTAACCATATCGAGAACATTGGCACGATACCGCTCCGCGTAACCACCATCTCTACACAATTTCTTCTCTAAACCTAAAAACCTAGATAAGGCAAGGTTATAACTATCAGGTACCGATAAAACGTCAGACTTCCAAATCAGACCTACTTCAAAACGACCACTGGGCAGGCGGCGTGCTGTGCGTTCAATAATCTGACCAGCACGTTCGTCATCAGCATTGCGCGCCTCACGTTTCGAAATACCTATAGACTCGAGTTTGTACTGCTCCTTAATAAGCTGCTCCAATTCGGAACGGTCGCTCTGGCCTATAGTCGCGGACTCAAACAGTGTGGCGTGACTAACAACATCAATCTGAGTAGTTGAACTACAACCGAAACCGAATAATACCCAACCAAGTGCAGTACGAATCGCGACAGGTTGTGACTTAGACCCCTTACGTGTGGCCCTAGATACGGTGAGATGCCAGTTGTCGATGCCAATGATGAGCATCGGGTGAATTTCACCGTAACACAACTCGTCTGCAAGATCCGCAAGATATGGATATTTCGTGACGGCGTCCCTGTTGACAAACTGAGACGATACCCCTAAACCGCCAATAGATCTAGCCCTATGAATAAGGTGATTATCTTTCGCGTGACGACCCTTGATGTAGAAGTCGACATAACGGACCAGGGCGTTCTTGTTAAGGCCCCCTATGCAATCTACATGAACGTGTCCTTCTGGCCCTTTGACACCTATCTTAGCAGCGACCTCCGCATCAATAAAAGTAGCGGTCGACCCGTCGTCCAACAAGGCATGAGTATCGACACTACCAGACGGACCAGTCACAGTCACGGCAACAACTTTCAACAACGGACGAAGACTCCGCAAACGCTCCGGGCTTTCAGCTGAAAAAGAAGTTGACGCGTGGGACAGGATCTCTTTCCCTTCAACAAGAGAAACTATAGGCACGGAGCTCGACGCGCACGGGGCGAGGCTCGTCGTGGACGGCGCAGGATCGTCATCCTCTTCTAAGCCTATGTGAGCCGCGGCTGCGCGCTCACTAGTACTGTGTAACATCCTATGATGGCGAAATTTACAATCGCCAATGTCGCACAAACTTTTTGCTGAACACAAACTTAGTCTATGCCAACCTTCTTTGAGGCACCTGTGACAAATTCTTTTCTTTTTTATGAAATGCCACTTGTCATCTACTGACAAGGAAAGAAATTTGTCACATTGCGTCAATGAATGCTGTTGTTGACATAAAACACAATGAATTTTGCCTGCAGCAGCATTGGATGAACTATTTTTTGGTTTTGACCGAGATTTCTCTCCATCAACGACTGCGTGCACCTTATCCCTGACTCGGCTAATGGCAGCGGGAGTCGAATTCAGCACGCCAGCCGATTCAGGGAGAAGACCGAATCTGGACTGAAGCTCGACTATGTCGGCCAGGAAATCGGCGAACATGTCGAGAATGGGTAGACCACTAGCCGCGTGACCGCCGGCGTAGGCCACCCATTGTGCTCGTAACAGTGGGGGGATTTTAGAAATAACCGATTGAATCAGCTCTGGCGATGTTAGGTAGTGAGGCTGGTCGAGTAACCGAATCGCTTCCACACAATTACGAACACGACTAGCATAAATAGCAAGGTCTTTACCTTCACCTGAGACGCGCGGTAAAGCGCGCATTGCGGCCGCCTCCTGAGCCACTATAAGCTCGGGGCGGCCGAAGCGCGTATCGAGCGCGCGCAGCACGACACCAGGCTCGCGCGCCGTTGCCAGCAGCATCATGACCGCTTCACGCGCGCATCCCTTCAACGCTTTATTTAACCTAGCTAGATTTTCCACTGCAGAATGCGAGTCCATCGTATCTAGAAAGGCTCTTTTAAAAGAAAGCCATTCTAGATGCGATTTACCGTCGAAAAACGGCAATGGAAAATCCCTATCACCCCTACGGTGGCAAGCGCCTTTATTGACATTGTCTATGAGAATGCCTAACGACTTCACAAGGCGATCTGAATCACTGGAACAAAGATGCGTGTTAACATTTGCAGCTGTGGTGGCTAGGTCAGCCGGTTTTATAGGCGTTACCGGGACTGGGGAAACTAGAGCCAGGCGAGAGGGGCCGACCGAGATAATTTTGTTAAAATCAACGGGGTCAGTTATGCCATCTGGATCAGCTTTCAAAGCATTTTGCGATTTCTGCAGCCAGTCATCGACTGAACGGCTGCATAACGAACTACGATGACTGGCATCGGCATCTATAGCCGCCAATTCCGCTCGGAGTTCCAACTCCGCTGCCTCGCGCTCTCGAGCAGCGACCGCGGCGGCTGCCTCGCGCTCTCGCGCAGCGACCGCGGCGGCTGCCTCGCGCTCTCGCGCAGCGACCGCGGCAGCCCTCTCTGCGGTCTCCTGCTCCAAATCAGCCATACGGCGAGCATGTAACGCCTCTGCGGCTAACTTTCTAGCCACCATTGTAGCAGAAGAACGAGATGAAGTTCTACTTACTGTTCTCGACTGAGTCTGGATGGTAGTGTCGGGCCTCAGCGGGGTCTGATTGCCGGAGACGGGCCTCGAAGGGGTCTGGACTGCGGCCGCCGCGTCGGCGGATGAGTGGCTGGGGCCTGGGAGTTCCAGCTCCCTCTCCGCAGCGTTCCCTTCAGCTCCCATCTTGGCACCCGCACGAGTAAGGACCATTACCACAACCTACTAGATTGGCTGTCGAAGGACCACGATATAGCGGACTGAGTCTGTATCACCAACTGCTGGTTCTAAGACTTTTCTTATTTTATATGAGACTGAACTACATAAAGCGAAAGGCGCGATGATCGTTGGTAGACTGATTTATTAAAACAGCAGAACAAAAAACTATAAAATAACCTATTCTAAATTTAAAGAAACACTGTACAAAATACATTAAAAAGTTAATAGCTGTAAAAAAGGTGCGTTGCGCACACCCACTGCTGGGCAAAGGCCTCCCCCCATGACTTCCAGTTCTGTCGATCCAGGGCTAAAGTAGGCCACTGGTCGTTTGTTTTGTCCAGCTCGTCCCGCCATCTTTTACCTGTTGAATGACGTTATATAATAAAAATAATCATGTAACCAACACGTTCTAAATTAGTGTCCTTTTCAAAATCATCCGATTTTTCCGAGACTCCTTTAAAGTACTGATTTAGACACGTGGAATTAGAGTTGAAAATCCAATGCGCGATAAAATCCCGCCGAACATGGGTTAGAAATGGACTTATAAATCTAAGTCTATGGCGTTAGACGTAAGATATGACAGTTGATTTTGCAAATGGCGTCGTTATGAAGTTTCAAAGTATACTGGTCACTTTGATTTTAGTTTCTCGTTTAGCTTTGATTTGATAAGTCAAACTTCCAGTTTGTTAAATTGACAAAGCCAAGACCAATCAAATGTTCAACTGACAACCGAAGACCTAAGTAAATACTTGTTTTCTATTATAAGGGACTTAAAACATAATTGGCAACTGGAAATTATGGAAATGGGAGAAGTGATAACGACCGCGATTTACGAGTTTTAGGGTCGTAGGTTCGAACTTCAACAGGTGCTTCACTTTATAAAAAATATTAGCAGCGCCCCGCGGTTTTCCCTGTGTTACTTTCCATCCCGTGGGTTAATCCTGGTTATAAACTATCTTTGTACCAAATTTCATCCAAATCCGTTCAGTAGTTTTTGCGTGATTGAGTAACAAAATTCCTAACATCTTCACAAACTTTCACATTTATAATATTAGTAGGATTTCATGACCACTGTTCTAAAAACAGTGAAGGAAACCCAACAAAAGCAATCTTCAGATTAATTATTTTTTTGTTTTATTGTGTTAAGGTATCGAAATCCATCACGTCTGTGGAGTTTCGCTACTTAGCTAATTTAATTTGACCGTGTAGATATAGATAAACTTGCAACACAATAATGAATTCTTTCTCAAAACACCTTTTAGCATTTTAATAACAGCAGCAGCACAGGCACCAACTAAGTGTATTTTTCAGCTCAGTTTGCATATAAACTAGGGGCAGGTTGTTTGAGCGATCGTGCGCGATAGGACGAACAAAATGGATGGCTAGCCTGACACCGGAAAACTTTAGTGTTTTTACTAACTCCCCCCGCCCACGGTGACTTTTTATAGCAATGCTGTCGCGCGTTTCTACTAAAGCGTGTTAATCGCATTTGCAACGCGCTATAGAAGTGATTCCAAAGCGCTACTAAAGCGCTACAGCATCGCGACTGTATCGATGCAAACGCTCGACCGCGTGATTAATGTTGCCTCAACGGAGTCCATCTTGCAACTGGGGCATTTTTGTGCCTATACAGAATCGCGTTTGCATCGCGACAGAATCGCGACAGTACCTCGACTGCATCGCGACTGTATCTATGCGAACGAACGACAGCATCGCTACAAAAAGTCGCCGTGGGCGAGGTGCCTAACACGTACAAGGACGTAATTGGTGTGAATTTTATGTTTTTTTGGCCGGTTTTTTACCCGCCTTCATATCTTTTCACCATCCATGGTTGACTGGTAGAGAATGCCTAAGGCGTGAAGTCCGCCTTTGTACCTTTTTTGTATGTGAAAATTTTATATTTATTAATACTACAGGATGAAATTGAAAACTTACGCCCGCTCGAAATAGCTGAGATGCAGTAATTGTTCCAAAACATCTTATTTTACCTCATAATTATAATCACTGTTCCAAACATGATTAATTACGAAAATATGTAAGCCTCATTAATTCAACTTCTTTGTTAGAGATAATTAATTAGAAACAGCTGTCATATTAATCGGAGAAAACATTAATTTATGATAAACGAGGGTTTTACCACAGAATAGTTAGGTACAGAAGGTCAGCTCCATACAACCAGCGCCACGAAATGCTTCATCCTAATTGAGCCCAACCCTACATAAGTAAAACAGATTCAATCACAATCTGAATCATTTTAAAAGATATTACTAAACCATTAATTCATATTTTCGAAAAAAATTGGTTGTTTGTAAAGTCGGTTTACAGTTGGTGGAGTTTACGTGATAACGTCATAAGAGATAGATGCGTCACAAGCCGAACGGTTAGGCCGATCGTGCCTCTCTATCGCTTGTACCGCGCTCTCGCTTGCACGCTCGGCTCAGGCGGAATGTGACAATGAGTCATGCTTTTTCGTACGTGCAGCCGGCGTTCATCGATTTATAAGACGTTATCACTACAAAAATGTCTGCTTTTAGCAACGTAAATAACGCCAATAATATGAAAACCATTGGTAGCAATGGTTTTCATATTATGTTAGTGTGTTACGCAATTACCCCGCTAGCTTTCTACATCCGTACGATCAGTATCTTTTGAAAATGTAACCAAATGGACCAGAAAACGTACCTGAGGATGACAATTTGTTGTGACTTACAAATTGAGTGCTTTGATGATTATGGAAGACTTAACCGCCCGTTATTCTAATTTGAAATTATCTTAGAGATGTTGTTCATTTGACAATAATTATTCAATATCAATTAAATTTACAAATAAAGGTGAAGTCTCCCAAAACGCCCGCCGCGTTTTGGGAGACTGTCTTACGTAATTGTGACGTTTGAAAAGTGCTGATTCTTAGCCTAATTTGAATAAATGACTTTTGATTTTGATTTTGTCAGAGCTAAAATAACTGTGAAAGGTCTGTATAGACCTGACCTTCTGTGTCTAAATATACTTTGTGGTTTAATTTCGTTTTACACACACACACACAATAAGAGTAAATGTAGTGGAACACAATAAGAGTATGATTTTAATTAAGTCAATTATTTTAAGGGAACTTCGCCTTTTGATCTGTTGCTATGGTAAAGGGAGGGTTTTGAAACCAAAAAAAGGTAATTTTTCGCTCTCGTATCATATTTTTAGGTATTCCGTGATTTTCACGTTTTCAGATACCTTTTTAAATAATTTTGCGTTGAGGCTTTTTGGTAAATAAAGCTTCTAAAATTTTGGTAATTTTTAGCTTTCTACATGCCTAAATAAATAAGATTAATATGGATGGATTGTTTTAGTAAAAAGTAAAATATTAGAAAAAGTGCGAGTTTGTTGGAACCTCAGTTTATGCTCTGACTTATTTGGTTAGCAAAACCGATATTTTTATTGCTATTTGCTCTTTTTAAATCATGAAATTGGATTACAATAAAATAGTGTCCATGTATGTTATATATATCAGAAATGTGTATAAACAGTGCAAAATTTGCAAATCTAGAAAATTAATTTAGGTGTTTTTTTTTGGTTAATAAATCCACTTATTTAGCTGGTCGCGACTATCTAAACGAAACTAAACTAACGAGGTAATCTGGCACACAAGTAAAGTTGTCGACATAGCTCACGGAATAAGCAAGCTGAAGTGGCAGTGGGCCGGCCATATTAGCCGTAGAACCGATGACCGTTGGGGTAGACGTGTTCTTGAGTGGAGACCGCGAATCGGCAAAGGTAAGGTAGGACGCCCTCAGCCTAGGTGCAGCGACGATCTCCGCAGGATGGCTGGTGGCAGCTGGATGAGAGTTGCCGAAAATCGAACTGAATGGCGTGCAATAGGAGAGGCTTCAGGCCAGCAGAGGACTGCTTTAGACTGAACATGACTAATTAAATACAAGTCTAAGCATTTTTAATGACTAGTTTCCTTTGAAAGTCGATCAGTGTTCATAAAATTAAAGCATCTTTGATTATAATTATTATATATCTTTATGTCAGATACACAGTTCATACAAACTGTTACAAAGAAAGCGTTAGTAGGGACAACCCTACTAATTGGGAATCGTACCCAGAACCTAGACCTCTGTAGAAGCACTTGCGACCACTAGACCAACTAAGCAAGCAGTTGACGTAAACGTTCAAAAGGTTCGTTCAAGGGTTCAAGCAATATATTATCTGTGGTTCAACGTTCTAGTTGCAATCTCATCTTGGCAACAATCAATGTCAAAGACATGTCAAAAATGTAAGGATTTTAGAGAGGTATTTTTGCTAGGTTGAGACTGAGATCAGACTGTGAACGTTCTTAAAATTACGAGATTGCCCCTCAGCAGGTCTTATTCACTGAAAGGCTACCTGACGCAATTAACTAATCTGCCTTCACGATTTATTTGCCAAACATGTAAACAAATATGAGTTTATGAAAAAATAACTTTAATTACTACAAAATAAAGTTCAGTTTACGCTACAACTTTAAACATTTTTATATTTTTTTCAATGGTGCTAGTCACTATGAAATCAACTTAATTACCTACTACTAAAATAAAGTTCCTAACCAGATTAGGAACTAATTCTCTTTGGTCATAATTAGTTTAGAGGTTCAATATGGAGATGGGAAATGCGGGTTTTTTTTTTGCACTTTCCAGAATTTTTGTATAAAGACGGTTGTGGTTTGTGGCGAGAGGGGTCTTACTTTTTAACCGACTTCAAAAAAAGGAGGAGGTTCTCAATTCGGTTATACGTTTTTTTTTTTTTTTTAATCATTTTTCCTACTCGTTCTCTAAACAATAAGACTGATCATGTGCCAGTAAGTAAACAGGAGTAAACAGGAGAACTCCTCAACAACAACTCACCATAAGCATTGTGACGAGCATAAATTGCTTAGCAACCATATTAAAGTAATCGAATCGCAACCCGTGAAATTTTTATCATTGAGTAGTTCCGATGGCCGTCTGTGATCTTCATCATCAGCTCCACTTTACCAAATGATGATTTCCGAGAGCAAATACTCAAGTTACTCTAAAAAATATCCCAATCGCTATAGGTTTGCCAATAAAATTTGAAGGATGCCCTCGATATCCCTGGGATCCTATCATCAGATCCTGACGTGATGATCATGGGACCACTTGGGAAGTATACCCTTTCAAACAAAAGAAAAATTTTCCAAATCGGTCCAGGCGTCTTCGAGAAATCGGGGAACATACATTAAAAAAAAAAAGATTCCGACGAATTGAGAACCTCCTCCTTTTTTTGAAGTCGGTTAAAAATATGTAGCTACGTTACTTAAGTCTTTACAGAATATTTTATTCACGCTAAAAGCAAAATATGTCGTTCTTAAATCCTCAGTCATTACTCCTGAAGAATTACTGAAATTATTCACGAGAACATATTTCTTTTTAAAACATTCCAAGCTCATTTCTTACAATGGGAAGAAACATTAATGTTTATTTCCCTGGGAAGAATTTGACAAAACCGTCCGATTTACAATGCTAATGTAACAACGTCTTTAATCAAATTCCTTGGATAAATTGAATGTTCCATATTTTTTTATACCAGCAGCTGAGCGTGAGAACTTGGGCTCGATTCTTGCGTTTTGCAGGTTTTGTTAGATAAAAAAAAAACATAGGTTTAATAAATTCGCCTGCTCCACAACGTAAATAACGCAATGGACGTGCCTGAACTGTCAAATTGCGCTCAGTTGTCATTTTATGACCTAACATATCGAAATTTGCAAATTCGAGGCGACTGTTACAGCAAAATGTAAGCTCAAAATAATAATATCCTTGGACATTTCACACAACGCCATTTAGTCCCACGCTAAGCAACCTAATGTTTGTGTTATGGTAACGAGATGGCTGATAAACTATGTACTTATATAATTTTTTTTTTTGTAAATACATACATATAGATAAAACACCCAGACCCGGAACAAATACTTGTAGGTCGTACAAATATTTGTTCCGTGCGGGAATCGTACCCGCGACATGCTGCGCAGCAGTCAATCGCTCAACCACTGCGCCAACCGTGTGTGCCAATGTAGTAATTCTAACATTTTCCATTATTTTTTCTTTATTGCTGAATGGGCCTGCTCTTGACGTCCTGGCCACGCCTGATGGAAAGTGGTGCTTATGGTGCTCAGAAGATGCCTGTTCACTCTAGTTTATTTATTTTATTATTTATGTACAGATGCCAGCACATCAAGCTACTACAATCTGTCAAATTTCTTTAATAGATTTTCAACTTTATCGCTTAAGCATAAGGTTCAAAGTTGATTGGGAAAATTTTACAGTTTTGGGTAGCTTGATGTGCTGGTGTCTGTACATACACTCAGTAAAACAGATACAGATACGACATATATAAGTATTGAGTACAAAGGTACTGCTTATTTCTTAAGAAATTTCTTCCAGCAGACCTGCAAAAGTAGAAGCGAGAACGAAATGTAGACAGTAGTGTGTGATAACAAGAAGAGAAGAATATGATTTGTTTTTTTTTTTTTCGTATGCCTAAACTTTAGAATAGTGGCCATTAAATTGCATTACGGGAATGCAAACAGAAATCGCTAAAAACCGTTTCCACGGAAACGTTAAGAACCAATATTCATAATACTATTGTAGGTACTGTAAAGGTTGTCTGCAAAAGTCGACCTTATGTTGTACTGGCTGGTAGATAACTCTGGTTGTATCCGAACGAACAATCAATCGAATTTAGAATGAGCTTTCAAATTATTTCTAGAAGGTTTTTGTTTTGAAAAAAAAGTGATAGAATAGGCGCGTTGATCATAGAGCACTTTTATAATACTGGCGTTGATGTAAACACGCTCGCTTGCAATCAAAGTAATAATTATAACGTTGTATCCACGTATCATTTGAACGCCCCCACAAACATACGAATCACAGTACCCACATCTCACAAAAAATAATACGTATTCTAGAAAACAAAAAGGCATTGTTGTCATAAACAGAAAACCTACAATACAATAAATAGTAATAAATATGTAAACGGCTGACATATACATAAAAAGAGAAGTTTCAGATTGAGGAGAGAAAAAGAGAAGTGACAGATTTGTAAAGAAAAAAAAAAAGAAAGAAGAATGTAGTAATTTCGATCGATATGGGGTATGAATGGGGACGATGAAGCAAAAGGAGTATGTAAGGATCGTTAGCTAACTCAAAGCATTTATTTCAATTAAACCATTTACAGGCAGTTATGAATTGTCAAAGAGTCGGTCAGTTTGTCAGAAAAATTAAGAGCACAACAAAGAGTAAAGTAATATGAGCATAAGCATAATCACCTTACAATTTTCCCACAGCTGGGATACACGCTTCCTCTCTGTGAGAGTGCTCGATAATCGCGGGCTCAGTGCGGATAGATGTCACATGTCTTAAATTTTTCTTAAAAGGTTCTATGACATGCGTTTCAGCTTATAAACAGCCTCCTTCTCTAAGGGCTGATTTTACAATCGACAGATAATTTTTATTCGTGTAATAAAATTGACGTATGACAGCTTTTGGTATCGAAGAACTGTCAAAAATTCAAAAATAATTCTCGGATAAAAGGGCTGATTTTTCAAACAACAGATAATTTTTGTTCGTGGAATAAAATTGACGTCTGACAGTTTTGGTATAGAAGCACTGTCAAAATTTCAAGATTATTCCTCGGATAAAATTATCTGTCTTTGGAAAAATCAGCCTTTAGTCTATTATCCCCATTTTCGATACTCCAAAGATATCGAAGACTCCACATTCTCCAAATATCACTTCGAAATTCGAACGGTATCTCGTTGTGAATCCGCGATGAAACAAATGAGTTCGCTTTCGAAATGTGTGTGCTCACTTGAGTGAGGTCCCAAGTGAACTTTACAGAATAGCACTATTTATATAAAACTAGCTAATGCCCGCGATTTCGTCCGCGTGAAATTTCTTGTTTTCCCGACCGACCCCGTCGCATGGCATCGTAACCCCGCGGAGCTCTTTTTTAGAAATAACCCCAAAGGAGATGTTTCAAAATGTATGGAGCCTGGGCCAGGTCCTTGTACACTATACAAAAAAATAGGAAAATTCATTTAAAACAGTTCTCAACTGTCCAATTACTTTAAAATGGCTTGTTTTGCTGGTAAACACAAGAAATTACACTTGAAATTGCAACACACAACAAAAACCCGTCATGGCGGTAAGCTGTCATTTTGATTGATTAATGACGTTTGACATGTTTATTTCTGTGGAGGAAACCACACAAGAAAGTCGAAGTCCTTACAACACAAGCGGGTAACCGTCCAAAAACGAAAGCTAGGTAAACAGATGGGAAAGAAACGGTATTAAATCCAAAAAACGAAAGCGAGGTTGTTAAAAAGTACTCCAGAAACTCAAAACAAAACGAACACAATCACGACCGACGACAAGACGAAAGTAACTGATGTGACGTTGCAAAATAGACATTTGTCGCAACAGGTAGCGACGTCTATCGTGGGTCTGTACAGGCTCGTTTAGTGTAGCTTACGCGTCACTAGATGGCGCTAGGTTTATGAAATCGATATGATATTCTTTAGTCTGTGACAGAACATTCCCGAAACTGTCAGATCGGTTTGAAAAGACAACGAGTGTTCCCGGCCTTTACGATCGAGGACACGAGCCAAGAGGTTGACTTGAAGGGACGTATTCCTGGGAGGATCGGGATGTGCCCTAATAACCCTCTGGGGTATTTATAAGCACGGCAGAAGCTGAACCCTGTGAGTATTCAATCATTTTCCTTGTTACTGTGGGTCAACCTTTGGGTCTTACATTTCTGTTCTGACACAAGGTCGTTGTTACAGGTCTGGCTATATGCTAGCCTTTTCTTTATTGCACGAAACTACGCGCGAGCGATTCGTGATGTCTCGGTGCGGCCCTGTGATCGGATGATAGGAAATCGATCCGGGTGCAGGCGACTCTAGTCTACCCCCTGTGGTGTGGTCATCCGCAGTAAGGAAGGCCTTACCTAGCCGAATGCAGGTGAAGGGGAAGTTCGCCACTCGAGGTAACGACAGCGTCACCTTCTATGCCCGTAGGCCACGTTTATTCGTGTGTTCACAGGTTTAACCTGTGAACGAAGCCAAGGGACTTAATCCCGCCAACTGAGGGTAACTCAATCGTCAACTGAGGGTAACTCAATCGCCAACTGAGGGTAACTCAATCGTCAACTGACGGTATTTCGATTGTTAACTGAGAGGTAATTTGTTATACTGAGAGAACGCTGAGTTAATCTATAGTGTCATAATTTATCATATGAGAGAGTTAGGCCTTTGTAGGAACTAGGTGTTAAGCCAGTTGTTATAGAGTATTGTGTCTCGGGTATTGCTTTGCATAATCGTTATTTTCCCTTTATGAGCACAATCCTAAAAGGTCAATACTTGAACGGTTGAGCTAGAAGTTATTAAGTGGTTCATCTCTCGGACTCGATATAGCGACTCTGAGAAATTGTAATAAGTCTCATTGCAGGCTTTCACCAATACAAGTAGGAACGGAGACTATTTGTATGGGTGGATGCCCAAGTGTTTGGGAAAGGTATATAGTGTAGTGGCTCGCCACATTATTTGTTTGTGTACCTACCTATTTCTATGTATTAACAATAAACTTTAATTGTTGAAGAAGGTACTTGTTTAATTGAATCTTTCCCTAACAGATTATACCTTATAAATTTACTTTAGCACGGTGGTGAGTAGTGTAATATCAATAGAAACCATCAACATCTTGTTTCTTATTAATTCCTGTAAACTGCTCAAGGGCCGGGTTACAGTTGGCGCCCAACGGTATATAATTATTTAATTGTATAAGGTGAACAAATTAATAACAGTATCTCTCTCTCTCTCAGTTCCCTCAGTCACTTCAGTTGGTGGGATTTCGTATTAGTTTTAAGGCTAGTATATAAGTTTTAAATATTAAGTGGTCAATGCACCACATTCTAACCATTTCTTTTGTTGGACCAGTAAGGTGCAGAGGTTGATAAAGGTCATTAACCTATTTGTTTTTTATGCCCAACACATTGTTGGACAAATTGTATTTAAATTGAGATTATTTATGTACTCAATTTTTGTTTGAAGGTTAGTGATTTAATATTTCCTATATTTTGGAGGTTTATGTAACATAATAAGTTTGCATTCTTGGTTGTTTTCTTATAGCAACGCACAGGTACAAGTAATAATTATTACAACTGAACAATAATAATTGGTAAGAATATAAGATAAAACAGTTTGATTATATTCATGTGTTCAAGGTCATGTTTTGATATACTGTATTGCATTTTTTTGGAGTGAAACATTGTTTTACAATTAAATAAACCCAACACGAACTTCTGTATTAAATAGTTTCAAACATTTGGAGGTAAACTTCATAATTTGTAAACTGCAAATGAATGGTTCTCAGAGGTGTTATAGCGGTCTCTTATTTCATTGAGAAGATAATCGTGGTGAGATAATAACATTATTATCAAGTTTCACTTTTGATTATTGGATTGTGCAATACAGGGAGCTACAATTTGGAAATTAGTGAACAATAACTGTCAACTTTCATTGAAACGGATTTCTTGAAATCTTTATGACAACTGGTTGATCACTTATACGTTTAATCGTTTTAACACACATCATTAATCCCATGGATTAAAATACAAACACGGCATCCCGTACAACAGCATTGTTTGTTTCGTCATTCGTTTTCATACATTGATACATAACCTATAAAACTCATTGACATTGTTGGTGACATTTGACGTTTTGATTTATTTCGGTGCGTTCGGAAACGACATTAGTTAATATACGTTATGCGTTTGGTTATCAGTTGTTTATTGTTCTGCGTTTGGTTTTGCTCTTATAGTATTGGAATAATTTTGGTTTACAGTAAAAGAGGAAAACAGTAAATTTTGATAAGTAATTGTTTCCATTACAGAGTTTTGGTAGCCTAAAACTTAGAGAATTATGTTCTTCTTGCTCACGGGATTTTAGAAACCGTAATTACCGTTAATGAGGTTCAATTCACGGGATCAGAGTTTCATAGGCAATTATAGAAGTTTAACATACCTCAAGTACATTATGGGCGCTCCAGACACTAACATGGTGGAAGATAAAGCAAAAAAAAAAAATTTTTTTAGCTTCAATGAAAAGGATTTTTTTATTTATTTTTATAGAGAGAGTTGACGCGTTTGTTGATAAAACATGACCACAATAAAATTTCACAAACATTTTAAAAAACTAGTTACAACAGTCTGTCACTAACCACCACAACCGGTCTATACAGGTATATATAAATCTTTTAGAATGTGTCTCTGATTTTAACAAACTCAACACATCAGAGTCAACGCTATTTATGCCAGACAGGGGTATATTCAGCCATAATATTTTTTATATATATAGTTTTTTTTTCTATTTATTTAAAATGGCTTTGTTGCTAGGAACTATTAGCCATGTGTTAATTTTTATGTAGCATTATAGGGATGGACGGTATACATCTATGTTATGGGTTTGGTTTCCGCACTCAGTCCTTCAGTGGACCATTGTGCGTGGACAGTACACATAAAAAAAAAGATTAATAATAAATCGATACTTCTGCCAAGTGTATAATCGTTTCTTTTTTTTCACATCTCTAATTATACAGTTTATTTATTAGCCGTAGTCCGTGTTTTCACGTGTTGTTTGGAGGTCTATTCCAACAACGACGACGAGGCGTAACGTAGTAGGTATGATGTAATACTTTGTTTTTACATTTTTTTTTTTTTGTTTATTATATTATGAACGTGACTTCAGGTTTCGTTCGGCATTCTATACTGCACCGTATTATGTCGTTTTGCATGCCTTGTGTTTATTCTCCATTTTTTTTATAAGGACAGTGTCCATGTGTTTTTTATGAAGCGGATAGTGACTTCTAAAATAAGCCTTCACGTTGTGTACAGCTAAGCCCACTTGGTTGTTGTTTTCAGTATGGCTGTATCCATATTCAGAAACGGAGCGGGTAGTAACTCCAAAAAATAGGCCTTTACTGAAGCGGATAGTGACTTCTAAAATAAGCCTTCACGTTGTTTGTAGCCAAGCTCGCTTGGTTATTTTTTATGAAGCGGATAGTGACTTCTAAAATAAGCCTTCACGTTGTTTGTAGCCAAGCTCGCTTGGTTATTTTTTATGAAGCGGATAGTGACTTCTAAAATAAGCCTTCACGTTGTTATCAGCCAGGCTCGCTTGGTTGTTTTTTTTAAAGAAGCGGATTGTGACTTCTAAAATAGGCCTTCACTAATGTTTTGTTTAGCCGAGATAGCATCGTTGCTTCGGTGAGACTATAGATAGCACTAGTGCTTATCTAGTTAAGAGCGGCGGGTGACTCTTAAAATAAGCCAAGCCACCATTTTGTTTTCAGGATTTTTTCATTCTGGGAATGTTGTATACGTCCTGCCTGGTGAGTTATGCACTTTGTTTGCTCAATATATGTATCAGCTCGCTGAACATATTCACCAGGGGGATCGTTTTGATTTATTTTGAACAATGCAGAGTTCCACTGGTATACAGACGGAATTCGGGAGTATGCTAGAGGTGGCCTCCTGCGGTTCGAATGCAGGTTGCTACAGGTTGAAAGAGAGGAAATTTAGGGATGCATGAAAGATTGGGGGGGGTTATGCCCGGATAGTAGGAAGTTTTGTTAGTAGAATAGGTTTCCTGGCAGGTTGGATTATTTATGGTTGGTTATTTGCTTACAGTAGGACTTACTAATGAAATAATTGAATTTCTTTGAAGTTATTTCATTTTTTTTTTTTTAATTGAAACCATGTGTTTTCAAATAAATTTTGCTCTTCCACTTAAGTTTCCTTTGGAATTTGTTTACCCACTTCAGTGTTTTAACACCGAGGGCGGTGTGGTTTTTGCGTACCCAAAAACCTTTTTGTGGGAAGAGGGGCATTGTGACGTTGCAAAATAGACATTTGTCGCAACAGGTAGCGACGTCTATCGTGGGTCTGTACAGGCTCGTTTAGTGTAGCTTACGCGTCACTAGATGGCGCTAGGTTTATGAAATCGATATGATATTCTTTAGTCTGTGACAGAACATTCCCGAAACTGTCAGATCGGTTTGAAAAGACAACGAGTGTTCCCGGCCTTTACGATCGAGGACACGAGCCAAGAGGTTGACTTGAAGGGACGTATTCCTGGGAGGATCGGGATGTGCCCTAATAACCCTCTGGGGTATTTATAAGCACGGCAGAAGCTGAACCCTGTGAGTATTCAATCATTTTCCTTGTTACTGTGGGTCAACCTTTGGGTCTTACATTTCTGTTCTGACACAAGGTCGTTGTTACAGGTCTGGCTATATGCTAGCCTTTTCTTTATTGCACGAAACTACGCGCGAGCGATTCGTGATGTCTCGGTGCGGCCCTGTGATCGGATGATAGGAAATCGATCCGGGTGCAGGCGACTCTAGTCTACCCCCTGTGGTGTGGTCATCCGCAGTAAGGAAGGCCTTACCTAGCCGAATGCAGGTGAAGGGGAAGTTCGCCACTCGAGGTAACGACAGCGTCACCTTCTATGCCCGTAGGCCACGTTTATTCGTGTGTTCACAGGTTTAACCTGTGAACGAAGCCAAGGGACTTAATCCCGCCAACTGAGGGTAAC
This sequence comes from Gortyna flavago, assembly GCA_963669345.1. Classification (NCBI taxonomy): domain Eukaryota; kingdom Metazoa; phylum Arthropoda; class Insecta; order Lepidoptera; family Noctuidae; genus Gortyna; species Gortyna flavago. Next base: position 8,207,263 of record OY770150.1, on the reverse strand, counting down.
TCAATCGTCAACTGAGGGTAACTCAATCGCCAACTGAGGGTAACTCAATCGTCAACTGACGGTATTTCGATTGTTAACTGAGAGGTAATTTGTTATACTGAGAGAACGCTGAGTTAATCTATAGTGTCATAATTTATCATATGAGAGAGTTAGGCCTTTGTAGGAACTAGGTGTTAAGCCAGTTGTTATAGAGTATTGTGTCTCGGGTATTGCTTTGCATAATCGTTATTTTCCCTTTATGAGCACAATCCTAAAAGGTCAATACTTGAACGGTTGAGCTAGAAGTTATTAAGTGGTTCATCTCTCGGACTCGATATAGCGACTCTGAGAAATTGTAATAAGTCTCATTGCAGGCTTTCACCAATACAAGTAGGAACGGAGACTATTTGTATGGGTGGATGCCCAAGTGTTTGGGAAAGGTATATAGTGTAGTGGCTCGCCACATTATTTGTTTGTGTACCTACCTATTTCTATGTATTAACAATAAACTTTAATTGTTGAAGAAGGTACTTGTTTAATTGAATCTTTCCCTAACAGATTATACCTTATAAATTTACTTTAGCACGGTGGTGAGTAGTGTAATATCAATAGAAACCATCAACATCTTGTTTCTTATTAATTCCTGTAAACTGCTCAAGGGCCGGGTTACACTGAAGTGACACTTTTCTGACAGCTAACAGTTCTATTTCTATGATCAATGGTTAATTGTCCTTGTTTTTAAGCACAGAGTAACTAAATCGGTGAGACGCCATGTTGAAAGTCGATAAAAATAATTGATAAGTATCAATTCACTACCAGAACAGTATCATTTAATTGAATTATCTGTATTTTTCCTGAATTCTATGGATTTTTCTCTTTTTTTTGAGTTACTGTACATAGACCTGGCCCATTTTGAAACATCTCCTTTCTATCTTATTTTTATACAAAAACATGTATTTTAAAACGATAGTGCTGTCAAGTAGCAATGTTTCAGTGGTCGATAACACAGTCAACCAGTGGTACTTTGAAAATCGCTCTTACTGCTACGACTTAAAGGCACTCTCAATGTATGTAGCATGTCTAGACAGGGTTATAGTGACACTTAAAACTGTCTAGCATATAAATTGCTTTGTGAGTTTGTTTGAGAAATCGTAAGTACGTGTGAACGGTGTCTGCTTTTAATGTCATGAAAATGTTGTTGAAAAAGCTGAGAACTCTTTTGCACTTGAAAAACACTTAATTTTTTCACGTCTTTTTTCACCCAAAAGTTATTAAGCAAAGGTTACCGGCTTTGAGAGGCAGCAGGCCGTAACCCCCACTCGGGCCCAGTGTAAGTTGGTGAATGTCACATGTCTTCGATTTTTTTTTGGTTCTAGTATGTACCAGTTTCCTTACGATGATTTCCTTCACCGTTGTGAGCAGAGGCGGCAGAGGTGTACCTTTACCTAGTACACTCACATTACGCCCTTTATGTTTAAGTCACATGTAAATAAGAAGCGAGCCTATTAACATCAACCGAGTAGGTACTATACAGGAAGATTTTTTAATCACCATCCAATTTTTTTCAGGATGAAAAAATCTACCTATGAATATGAACAACTTTCATTACGGTACCAACTCTGAAATCACGAAATATTAAAATCTGCGTGTATAACCCAGACTCCGGGCTACTACTGACAAATAGCCGATTCCTGTAATTTACTGACCGTTATTGGTAAAAATTAAGACTTGTATCTTTACCAATAATGAAGCAATAACCTTATAGCTTTGCATAGCAAACCCCACCATAATTATGGAAATAGGTACGAGTATCATAGATAAAAAAGCTTACGAATCTATTATCTCTTATATGATGCCCAGTTTGGCAATAAAAACAACCGACCTACTCTAAAAAATATCCAAATCGCTATAGGTTTGCCAATAAAATTTGAGGGTTTCCCTCGATTTCCCTGGGATCCTATAATCAGATCCTGACCTGATGATCATGGGATCACTTGGGAAGTATACCCTTTCAAAAAAAAGAAAAATTTTCCAAATCGGTCCAGGCGTCTTCGAGAAATCGGGGAACATACACAAAAAAAAAAAAAGATTCCGACGAATTGAGAACCTCCTCCTTTTTTTGAAGTCGGTTAAAAATGCTACCATTGCATTGGTAAGCAAAACGATTCGTTTTAGTTTATAGGAAACAAGTATAAACTAGGTATTATGATTAAAAAACAATAATCTATGTTCGTAGGATTAGATAGCCACTACCTCATTATCTGCCTAGCCTTTTCCCAACTATGCTCGGATCGGCTTCCATTCTAACCGAATGCAGCCTGAATACCAGTATTTTACATGGAGTGACTGCCTATCTAACCTCCACAACCCAGTTACTAGGTAATACCCAGGCCTTGCCCTGGTTTTATAGCCATTACCTGCCACCATTAATTTACTCTTCTAATAAATAAGGTTGAGGTTATATTTATTATGTAACATAGTCCACAGTCTCCAACAAGAGGCACTGCTCCAAAATCAAAAACCACAGATCGAGAAGGGTCCCGGACTTAGGCTGGATTAAATTAAACACCTATTTAAATCTTCCTACCTGCTTTGCGCACGAAACAGAAAGGTACAGAAGGTCAGTTCCAGCGAGTGAAAACGTACGCATACAGACACGCTACACTTAGGCATCTAAGGCACCTGTCCCACCTCTGACGAGGAAGCGACAACGATTTTCTCGGTCAAGAAATGAACAAAAGAGGTCTCGTGTAAGTTAAAAAGAAATTTATATATATTAGACTGTTCACTCTGCCGGCGAGTACTCGCGTACGTTTTTCGCACTCACCAAAGCTATCAAAGACGGTACCCGCTCAGCGACGATGCTTGCTTGGCGGGCCGGATACTCACTGAGATACTCACGCTTGGTACATACGGACACCAGCGAGTAATCGCTTGTTGCTCGCCAACTGTTAGCGTCAGAATGGCTGGTTGCCTATGGCAAGCGGCTCTGAAAGTATATTCAAGAATTGCTACCCAATTGCTTATATTTGCTACATTTCTTCAATAATTGCTACATATGATACATAGAGAAATATGAATGTTTTTTTGACCAGCCATTCTGACGTCAGGATGGCTGGTGGCCTCCGTGTTCAGCATGAAGGACGCAGAATTTCTAAAAGTTTGTTGTATCAATAATTGCTTACTAATTGCTACTTTCACCAGCCATCCTGACGTCAGAATGGCTGGTCAAAAAATATTCGTATTTCTCTGAATGTATCATATGAAGCAATTATTGAAGAAATGTAGCAAATATAAGCAATTGGGTAGCAATTCTTGAATATACTTTCAGAGCCGCTTGCCATAGGCAACCAGCCATTCTGACGCTAACTTTACAATGGCAGCATTAAACACATACCAGACGCGAGTGCACTTGTATTTGCTAAACATGAAGCGTGTCTATGTGTGCTTATGTTCGTTGTACGAAGCCGGTCTTCTGTACTTATACCTTTAGTGTATACCTGGTCTGTGGTTGTACTGACCATAGTACATATTTCATTGCGATCCAACTTAAACCCAGAGCTTTCCGATCGGATTGGATCCCGTTGCTCGTAATTAGGTCAGTAGATTTTAACGTTTCATGAGCGTTTACGACGTACGGCATTTCATACAAACTTTCAAGCCCTTGTTTTTCGAAATTAATGAACCGATATTAACACATTTAAGGACACTGAACGAGACACAATAAAAGTTTTAAGGGCGTTAAGTGTCCTGCAAAGTGTTAAATGAAACTTCATACGCATAAGCAGGATACAAAGGTCTAAAAAGTTACTTAAGAACATTTTCTAAAAATAGTGTTAGAGCCAAATTAGACCGATTTTAAACCATACAAACAGAGATTTCCAGTTATCTTTTTTAAATAAAACATTTCGTAAATGTTCTTTACTGACTTTTTAGACCTTTGTATCTTGCTTATGCGTACGAGTTTCATTAAAATCGGTTCATTCGTACTCGTATCACCTTTATATGAAGTGATCAGCTTGTATAAATTTCCTTTTACTGGTAAAAATAAAGACATTTTTCAGCGTTGTCTTTGGGATAGCAACGCACCTGCCTACCCACTTCATAAAAAAAGTCTGCATAAAAATCTCATTAGGTACGTCAAAAAAAGTAATCAACCCAACTTTTCACAGCACTGAACAAAATAATATAAAACAAAATGAGAGCAAGTGCAGTGGTCAACAAAAGTTTCAGCCAACAAGTTGTAAACGTCAGCTACAGTGAAGTCAAAACTTTTGGGGGCCGTTGTACAACATTTCACTTCATCTACATAAAATATGTAAAAGTTGCAACTACGCAGAAATATTGGAGCAAAGAACTTTCTTTTTTTTTCCTATTATAGGTACAACATCAGCCTTTAAACATCCTCAAAAATTCAAGCGCCAAAGTACATAAAAAGTAACCAACACAATTTGCTGTTTTTTTTTTCTTTTCTTCATTTTTTTTTCCTTGTAATGTTTTCTAAAACTACACACTAGTGCTGTAAGCGTTTTTTCTGCACAATTATTGCAACTTTATTGATGTTATATATTTTTTTTTTGCGTGCTGTGTCTTTGTACACTATGCTTGTATATTGCTTGTATTTTAAGGATAAACAGTGTAACAATTGTAGATAGGCCAATAAATAAATAATTAATGTTCCCACTGCTGGGACACAGGCTTCCTCTCAGTGAGAGGGAGTGGGCTGTACTCCACCACCTAAGCCCAGTACGGGTTGGTAGATGTCACGTCATGTCTTCGATTTTTTGGTTCTAGGCCCTGTCGGTTTCAGAAATAATTTACACAAAGTAAAGCGCCTGGGTTCGAACTTCGAATCTAAGACCTACAACTTGTAAGTCGCGGCAGTTACCACTGGGTCACCATTGCTCTCGCTTCTACTTAGGTACCTACACTTCTGCCTAATCCTTTGGAGAATCAGGCGCATTGTAACTTTAATAAAGTTATTTTACGGAGTGGCATTGATACATTATCACGAGTATTTGATATGGAGCGACAGCCTATCTGACCTTCACAACCCAGTTACTGGGTAATACGGTACCCCTTGGTAAGACTGGTTGTCAGACTTTAGGGCTTCCGACGACCCGTGACGACTGTCAAAGATCCATAAATGACAGCTGGTACCAACGGCTTAGCGGGCTTTCCGAGGCGTGGAGGGATCTCGGTATGTAAAAATGGTCATCCATCCAAGGACCTACCGCGGTAAATTGATCGACCTGTGCAGCTGGTATTACTTATCCAATACTATTACTTAGCCAAATGGTATAGCATAAAACTTAGGTACTTTAATATTTTAGATATGCATTAAAAGTGAATTACATAAATCTGAATCAAAAAGTGATCCACAATTCACATTTACACATAGATTGGCGATCTTACCCATTAGTTTAAATTAAAATCGCTCTTTAAATATTAAAATATGCTTCTGCAAAGCAATCTATCAGCCAGGTGTATTAAACCGAGGCAGTTATAATGTCATGTTGAGGATTAACTTTGTCACCCCTGGCGTGCAGTACTCCTGCCAATATGGCCGGAATATGGCAATATGGCCGGCAATTTGCCAAATGGCAGCAATTTGGTACAAATACATGTTTTATAACTGACGTAAGTTAGTTTAGATAAAGCTATTTATGTTAAAGTAAGAGATAGCTGAAAATTCATGTGCTTTTGATATGATAATATTCCAAAATTTTTATAAAGAACTATTATTATTCCATTATCCTTAATAATAAGACGCGATCGGTCGAGGGAACAAGAAATTTCGCTTGGACAAAATGGCGGGCAGAAGTTTAGTTAATAATATTATAAATTCTGGTTTCATTTTCTGGACGATTCTGGAAAGTTTACTCATACTTTATTTTAAAGTATGCTAGGGGCCTAGTAACCGGCATTGGCTTTAAATAAATAATAATCATCAGCCGGTATTGTCCCACTGCAGTGCAGTGCAAAGGCCTCCCATTTCTTTTACACTTAAAAAGTGTTTCGTATTTTTCCATCGACTTTCACATCCATCCATGACATCTGTGATACGTCATTGCGATACCTTGGTCGCGGTTTAGCTCGCTACCACGATGTCACCTCCATGTAAAACAAATGCATGCCCTTTATACCTGGACGCTTTTATTTAGGTAGTATTTTTTTTTTAAATTACCTTTTTTTAAGAGTCAGGCGGTCATCTTCTCGAGACCGCGTAAACGACCCCCCCCCCCCCTCCCGCGCCCGATCTCTATGTACGGCAAGCCGATCCCCTGGGGAAAGCGAGCCAAATACCTAGGTGTCATCCTAGACCACAACCTCACCTTCAACGAGCACATAAAGACGGCGCGTTCGCGCGCCTCTTTCGCTCTCGGTAGGCTCCACTCTATGATAACTGCCCGCAGCAAATTGTCACTCAAGTGCAAATTGCGCCTCTACACCGCGGTCATCCGTCCCATCATGACCTATGCTTGCGTAGTCTTCGCACACGCCAAGCCGCGATTTTTGCATAAAATGCAAACCCTCCAGAACCGTTTCCTCCGAAAGGTCACGGGAGCCCCCTTCTATGTCCGAAATGTGAATCTGCATCTAGATCTCAGACTCCCCACCATCCAGCAGTTCATGAAACGCCTTTCCAAGCGCTTCTTTGACTCTGCCATAAAGCACCCCAATCCCCTGATTGCGGCGGCCTCCCGATACACTCCCTCCCGCATAAGTAGGATTCGCCGACCAAGGCATACCCTCACTGTCCCCGACGACGCCACTACCCTCCTCCAGGAGAGCAGTAAGGCCACTAGTACTCTCAGACGACAACACAATCACAAGCTCAGACATCCGTCCTTCCGTCCTCGCCGCCGAGGCCCGTCGCGACGTCCCGCACCATCACCGTGCCCGCCCCGACCCTTGCTCGAGCCAGCCCGCGCAGCTGAGCCTGTAGTTTTAAATTCGCCCCTAAACACCAATAATAATACCGATCCAGCCTGTCCCTTGCTGTCCTCTTCCAGCGACGCCCTGAGCCGAGGTCCGAACCCCGCAGGGGGTTACCCTTAGCGCTGTCGCTTAGTTTTTAAGTTATTGTTTGCCCTGGCTGGAGGCCTTAATTCGAGGCATCCACAGGAAAGTCCGGTTAAGCAGTAGCCATCCTCTTAAAGGATGAACTGCGAGATGCCATTTATTTAAAAAAAAAAAAATTAAATTACCTTTTTAATTTTGATTTAGTATTTTTTTAGCTTGAGTACGTATAGATTTTATGGTATTTGTTGGTATATTGGCGTGGCTAGGTAAACATATGGCAAATAATTTAATTGAATATGTGTGTCCTGTAATGTTAATTAGATACTTTGCAGACCTAGTATTGTATACAATCAAGTATGTTATAACTGAACAGACGGCTGTGCTGCTGGAGAGTTTGTTGCGCCACTTCTCCCCAGCAAAAGCACTAGGAAGTGGTGAAGGGCGGGCGTTTTGGGGGACTGTCTTTTGTAATTTTGACGTTCGAAAAGTGCTGATTCTAGCCTAGTTTGAATATGACTTATGATTTTTTTTTTGATTCATGGTAATAGACACACACGCATGTGCCAGGCATTGAGGTAATACCCCTAAGCAGTTCGCGATGTATCGCAGTGAGTTATCCTTCGTAACAGCAGGTAATTTGTCCCTTTTGGTTTGTTTTGATTGTACAGCGGAAGTGTGACTGTGATTTATGTAGTTTTAATAATTTTGGGAATAAAAATATACCTATTTAAAATAGCAGAAATCGATTCAGTAAACGATTCTGAACAAACTACTTTCATAAATTCAGTCACACATTTTATAAGCAAATACCTACAAAAACACTATTTTTTATCATGTTTCTTTCTCAATCTCGAGGAGTGTTCAATTTGCAAATATATTGGATCTGACCACCGATACCTAGTAGGTTAGATTGTGACAGATAACTGACGTTTCGATCCAATTATATGCCACCTCGGATTTGTACGATGAAATGTAAAAAACAAAGGATTTCTTATCTATTCTTAGAGTTTGACGTTTGGGTTTAGATTCATTCAGTTAACTTGAAAAAGGATGATCCTCAATTGTTTTTTTTTTTGTGTGTTATTGGTAAAGATATGGGGCTCGAGCACAGCTATAGATAGACCTAGATAACGCAAGTATTACGATCTGTATGAAAACCAAGCTTGCCATTTTTTGACTACCTACTATGACGTCACAAGCACTATTTAGAGATGGGAAGTACAACGCGGACACATTAACTTGACGCATCTCTGGAATGCGAGGCCTCGCCCGCATTCCCATAACTCACATAGATAATAATGCGTAAATGTATTTTAAGATTGGCTAATAAAATTTATGCCCCAAAATCAAATCGTTAGTTTAACTGTTGATACTTTTTTGTCACACAAGTTAATGTGTGTGGGACGACTGATTTTTTTTATGACGATTACGATGTTCCCCGGGAAAAAGTTGTTCAGTTTGATGGCCCGTATAACACCCCAAGTTTGGTCATATTCTGATGGAGTGTGTCCGGAATGAAAATACTAGAATTAGTGTTTTCGGACGATTTATGCTTTTGTAATACCAGTCCTTATAAAAAAAGCATATTATACGACGATGTTTATTTTTTTATATACTTCTTTGACATAATCTTTTATTATTTCACATTGTAACAGACAATTCTAATTTTTCACAATTTCCACAATTTTTCTTTATTAGTGATTGTAATGGCAATCAATCACTTGGTTTTAGTAGGTCGTAAACATTTTATTTTTATTTTATTCTTTTGATATATTCTTATTTTGTAAATGTGAGGACTTTGTAGGCCTTTAGATTTGTAGACCATTTTTTATTTTATCAAGTACCTGGTACTTGTCGACAGGCCTTCGCTGTCCTCCCCATACCTACTATAATTTGAAAACATTGCCATAAGCCAACTATTTTTAAAAGAGTAGCCATGGAGTTTCTTGTCGGCTCTTCTCCATAGGAAACGACCAATTGGAAACCTAGCTTCTGACGTTTCATAAGTGCCCATGTAAGTTTATGTAAAATAAAATATTTTGATTTATAAAAGATCTGTTGAAGTGAAAAGTTCTTTAGGCGCGTTAGACATTTTTTGAGATGGGAAAAAACGATTTATTCCGGTCTACCATTGAACTCGCACCACTGTTACCGTAACCGACATCGCTTCGGATGTGTTCGGCTGTCCTCGGGATGTACTCGGTTTTAATGTATATCCGTTATGTCAGTAGGTGATAGCAAAGTATTCTGTTTTTGTTTTGTTTTCACTTCTGTCGGCACTCCCGAAGTGCCATTTGAGATAAAAACGTATAAAATCTTATCATAATTACTTTCGAATTTACGTACAAAAATACCTGGACGATAATCAACTCTCAAAGTTATAAAACAGATGTCCATCACAAACTTATAAGCCCAAAACTAAACGACTTAGTTAAACTCAACGCCTCTGAGTCTAAAAACTTCTTTAGACACCCCCTTCCCCTCACCACATTCATACAAAAAACCTAGTCCAACTTTATCATCCCCACTTCATTCTTCAAACTGTCATGACCGCCTGACGTTTCGACTACACGAATCGATTCTCGCTTCGCCTAAATCGATTCTTTATCTCGATTGTCTACAATTCAGATGTCAGAGAACTTTTGACAGGAGGTCTGTCAAAAAGTTTTGACACGGAGGAACTTATGCGTAAGGAGTTCCGAAGGAATAAGATGAATAGAAAATGCGTGTTTCGAAGGTGAATTATGGCTGTTCGGTAATATTAACGTTGTTGAAAAGAACGGAGAGAGCTTTTGGTTGAATGGGGAGTTGTGTTCTGGTGTGGGTTTTGTAACAAGTAAAATTTCACTTGGAATAGAGGATTTTAACTGAAATGAGTTTCAAGTGTAATTGACTCCAAGAGCTGCACTTTTTTAGTTTTAACTGGGTTGTGGAGGTCAGATAGGCTGCCGGTCCATGTAAAATACTGGTATCTAATTGCATCTGGTTAGACTGGAAGCTGTCTCCGAACACAGGAAAAGAGATTGTATATTCTTTTAACTATCGTTTTAAGCTCTGTAAAGCTATTTAAAAATACTTATTGGTATTTGTATATACCTACTTCGATTGCTATACAAATGGATTCAGCGCACAACGCCACATTCGCAAAAATGTTAGTTGTTTTAACTGAAATACTTTTCTTTACCTTTGTAAGGGTTACAGTTTATTTGTTCTAAATGTTTGCCAACTTGGCTATTAGTTGGTAAGTATTCCAATCATTTGAACAAACGTTGGCTTGTTTGTTGCTGATGTTTTTCGAACAAGTTTAGTTTATTTCGAGGGGTTTGTATTCCTTTGAGTAGATTTAACTGTCAAAGTTAAAAAGCTTGTTATGAAACCTTAGAGGCACTTGTTGGTATATACAAATATTCCTAACACATAAAACCTCTTTCCATTTGTTGCTTACTCTTTCACTCTAAGCGTTCTTTAAAAATTAATATGGTTGAATTTATTCGAATAAATATGGTTGACACGAGCGGTCGTTTTTCTTTTCAAAACCCTTTTCCAATAGCACTCATAATTAATATTATTTGAGTCTGTTGATTTGAGTCAAAGATTTGACATCGACGTGAAGAATATTTTGATGCCCACTTTTGTGACTTAATTTAGGTTAAAAATACCTAAGATTTTTAAGAATAAAAAAACAGAAATTCTAAAATGCACACATATTTTTAATAAACGATGATGATTGATCATTTAGATGTATTAACGTAAACAAGGCAAAAGGAATATGTATGGATTGTAGCAGGTTTCTGTAGTTACTGTCTAAGCCCCATGTGAAGAAGGCAAAAGTTTGTGAGTGTGTTTGTATGTTTGTTACTTCTTCACGCTCAAACGGCTGGGCTAATTTTGATAAAATTTTGTATGGAGGTGGCTGACACCTTGGATTAACATATAGGCTACTTTTTATCCCGATATTCCCACGGGATCGACACTTATACGGGTGAAATCGCGGGGCGCAGCTAGTACTAACTAAAAATCTACATCCAGAGCCCGACTTCACCTACTCCTGAGCACAGCCGGTCGATTCTGTTAGAATCTCACCGTGAGAAGTTAGGTGAAGCGAGCTGTCATTCCATTTGATTCTATAGGGATTGACAATAATGATAGCTCACTTTAGGCTCACTTCACCTGAGTTATCACGGTGAGATTTTTACAGAATAGCACCACAGGCCTCTCTTTTCAAGTGCTATTCCCCCACGCCCCTGTGCCTGCCTCATCCAGGTTCTGCACACGATGGTAACAATGTCGTCCGCCCATCTCGTCGCCGGACGACCGACACTTCAACTTCCAGTCCTTGGACAGCACTCGGTCACTGCCTCACTTTACCTGTCATCACTGCGCCTTGCCAGGTGTCTAGAACAACTAGTTAGTTGTCAACTCAAATGGAGTTCCATAACTCGTTTGCCAATATCGAAAACTTTCGTGCGTAAACGTTCGTTCGTAAATCATAACAATTACTTTTCCGTTAAAAGCTTGTTCGTCAATTTCTACCCATACTTTATCTTACAAACAATCCAGTTTGCTTACATAAAAGCAAGTTAATAACATTTATTGATATTGTCTTCCCTCAAAATAATTGGAAAACGATCAAAAATATTTTCCCATCATCAAAACTCAATCTACGAGTCAAATTGGTTTTCTCATTTCCTTTTAATTTTGCGCCACATGGAAACCGATTCCAAAGACAAGAGGGTACTGTCAGCCTCAAAAATATGTATCCATGGACAACGTATTCATTTTATTGCCTACAAGCTTTGTTTCATTATATCAATTTTTTTTTTTAAAACAGCATTACATTTTGGGCAGTTTAGGTATTATATTGTAGACGAAATATCAAGGACTCTGTTCATATTTGCCCTAATCATGCTACAGACAATTTAATATTTTTAAATAGCAATCCTTATTAGTCTGCTGTTAATGAAGGCAACAGTGTATGATTGAATAAAAATAAATATTATTTGTAGTTAAGGTTGAATTTTCGGTGTAATGGCGACATACCACTTACCGTTTTGGTTAGGGTATGCCAAAATAGCAGAGGGCCAACTCTCGTAATTTTAATAACGTTTACAGTCTGATCTCAGTCTCAATCTGTCAAAAATACCTCTAAATTCCCTACATTTATGGCATTGATTGTCGCTGAGATGAGCTTGTGACCAGATTTAAAACTTTTTAAATACGGGAATTGGCCTTCGAGTCATCGTATCTTATTATTTTTAACCGACTTCCAAAAAGGAGGAGGTTATATGTTTGACTTTATGTATGTTTTTTTTTTGTATTTTCACCGATTTCTGAACTGATGAACTGTGTCCAAATAGACTTTATTCTTTCTTATTCTTTCTTTATTTCTCCGTCAATTGTGGATTGATTTAGATTTTTTTTTTTTTGTTTACTTGCTGACAATGGGACCACCTTGGGAGTATACCCTATACTCCCAAGGTGGTCCCATTGTCAGCAAGTTGGAATCTGATGAGAGGATCCCATGGAAATCGAGGGAAACCCTCAAATTTTATTAGCAAACCTATAGCGATTTGGATATTTTAGAGTAACTTGAGCATTTTTCTCGGCAATCATCATTTGGTAAAGTGGAGGTGATGAATCATCATCACCATGACATCAGTCAATAAACGAAAATGCTGAACCAACGACACCGACTTCTGAAATAAAAGTTATTTATCACTTTGTAGTTTTTTTTTTGGAAGTCGGTTGTTTTTTTTGTAAAAAAGTTTTTATTTTTCGAGGTATACATATTTTTAAACTCACTGTACCTACTTACCTATTACATATCAAAAAAGCCAATTTGTTTCAAGATTGGTTATTTCCTCCGCATCTGATGTCAAGTGTGATCAATACCTACGCAATATGTAATCAAGTTTGTTTTCAAAGGACTCCATTTCGGCGTAATAATGAAGTAAGAAACTCATTAAAAAAGGCAGTATGTTATTGTGGATGATGCTGTGAGTATTTGATCCCTATCCATAATACTGCATCATCATCATAATCTGCCTGTCTTTTCCCAACTATGTTAGGGTCTGCTTCCAGTCTAACCGGATGCAGCTGAATATCCCTGCGTCAGAATTTTTTGTCGATTAGAAAAAAAAACTGGTCAAGTGCGAGTGGAAACCGGCATGTCCTAGAACCAATAATTCGAAGACATGTGACATCTACCAACCCGCACTGGGCCGGCGTGGTGAATTACAGCCCACTCCCTCTCACTGTGAGGAGGCCTGTGTCCCAGCAGTGGGAATGTTATAGGCTAATTATGTGTTATGTAAGTGCGAGTCGGATGCGCGCACCGAGGGTTCCGTAGAAATCTGTAGGTATGTAAATAGAATGACACGGTTTTTTTTTTGTAAAGTAAATGCAAATTTACGGTTTTCGGATTTTTTCTTTACTTGTGCTACATGACCTTGCTCCTTCCCAAATTTCATGATTCTATGTCGACGGGAAGTACCCTATACATTTTGATTCCCTTGAGAGTGTCGAATCGTCGACGCGCAGCCGTCGCCATGGATTCAGTACATGATTCTGAACTTCAAAGTTTTCGTCTGTTATTTGAAAATAGTTGTTCCATACATTTTAACTTCGTAGGCACTTATTGCACTTTTCTATGAAACAGAAGATTTATTAAAAAACTAGCTGTGCCCGCGACTTCGTTCGCGTGGATGTCGGAAAACAATAGGTAATGTGTCGCTTAGGAAAGGTGTAATTGCCACTCCTTCATTGAAAAGGAAGAATCATCAGATCTTGCCTGGTAACGCTTTCCTTACCTAGGGTTCGCTACCACGGCCCTTTCGACTGCAATCACTGCGTCTTCATGGTTCATAATGACAATGCGACGAAGTGTCACTTTGATTTTTGAGAATAAATTAAAATAAAAGCGCCTGCTCGAGGCTGATTATCTAACCAAACAGCCATAATTATGACCATTTTATTTTGCGTCTGTCTTAGAATATCAACTTGTAAAATCATATCACCATTTTATCTAAAGTATATCTGAGATTAGTAGGTGAAGTTTGAAGTTAGTTTTTCTAAGTCTTGGTTTCTTCTCAGTGGTAAATTTAGAATTTCTTAACTTGGTATTGAAGATATCATATATACCTACCAATATTATGCCTTATAAAGCATCGAGATATCTAGATGATAAAAGGAAGAATACATTAATGGCAGCAAAAGAAACCCATTAAACTTTGGTTATATTTGACACCGGCCGCCATTTAAACTTCGAAGATGAAACCCATGAAAACTTTAGACATGATTTTGATTTAGACCTTATACTGACGAAAACCAGAAAAAAAATTGTAAAGATAATTACAAAAAAATATAACCGACTTCCATAAAAAACCCTACAAAGTGCAAAATAACCTTAGTTTGGGAAGACGTTGCGCGTTGGCAAGAAATTACAGACTTCTGAAACCAAAGGTCTATTGCACTTTGAAGTGTGTTTTTAAGTCGGTTGTATTTTATTTTATTTCACACAAAGTCGTGTAAGTTTATATTGAAAACCATGAAAACGACACACATGATAAAAAAAGAAAAAGAAAATTGCAGCCGCCATCTTCGATTTTCATTTTGACGTCACAATCGGCTTCAGCACTCTCGAAAACCATGAAAACGACACACACTACGAATTTTTCGATTTGCAGCCGCCATCTTGGACTTTCATTTTAACCAGTACTGAAACGGTTTACCAACAGTCGATTGGTCCATGAACCGTTGGTCAACACCATTAACTTTTCATCCAAAGGGCTTGTGACCCACGAACGTTTCCCCAACAGAACTCTACGTCAGTGAATGCTTAACCAACAGAATGTTTTGACCAATAACTTTTCACCCAAAGAACATTTGACCCATGTCAAATAGAACTAAGGATGCAAGGGCGAGCGAAGCGAGCTCGGGACTTGGGGCACCCCGACTCGGACAGGTAGGGTTCGAAGGGATGATGGCGGCTCAAGTGAGCGAGCAAAGCGAGCGAAGGGCACCCCGAGGTTAGGCTTGGTTAGGTTACTTTATACCCTTTTCACAGAAATAAAGGACTACGTCTTATTATTATTTTACTTTCACCTTTCCCGGCGTCTGTTGGCCTTGTTCTTTGGGTGAAAAGTTATTGGTCAAAACATTCTGTGGGTAAAGCATTCACTGACGTAGAGTTATGTTGGCAAAACGTTCGTGGGTGAAAAGTCCTTTGGAAAAAATTTAATGGCTTAAAGATAATGTTCACCAACGGTTCATGGGCCAATCGACTGTGGGTAAGCCGTTACAGTTTTATTTTAACCTCACTATTGGTTTCAGCACTCTCAAAAACCAATAAAAGGAAACCCATGAAAAAAACTGCAACCTCCGTCTTGGATTTTCGTTTTGACCTGCCTATCGGCTTCAGCACCTTTGAAATCTATGAAAACGACATCCATGACAAAAAATCAAAACAAAATTGCAGCCGCCATCTTGGATTTTCATTTTGACCTGACTATCGGCTTCAGCACCCTCGAAAACTATCAAAACTACAAACATGATAAAAAAAAATTGCAGCCACCATCTTGGATTTTCATTTTGACCTGACTCTCGACTTCAGCACCCTCGAAAACCATGAAAACGACACCCATGACGAAAAAGTTAAAAATTTAGGCAACCGCCATCTTTGATTTTCTTTTTGACCTCACCGGGGTCAGGATCCTCGGAAACCATGAAAAATAGCTCTCTGTCTCTCTCTGTGTGTGTGTGTCTCTATCTACCTATTACTTTAAAAAATGAGGCATAACGCTTTTTCGTTATTTGACGATTTCTCCCTTAGAACTCCTACCGCAAGCTCCATATAAGAACTTCGTTAAAAAACGCTCTGCGTTACTCAACTTTCTATATCAATAATTATCTAACTTCTTTATCGCTCAGAACACCACATTAATTATTATTATCTTACATTATCCTCACTTTTTGTTTAAAATTATTTTAGCGCCACAGGCGCCACTAAATAAACCATCAATGGAAAGCGATTTTGTTTAATATTATAATCATTATCATTACTTTTTAAAATAACATAGACATAAGTAGGTATCTGTGTTATTTCGTCATTTAAGTAAGCATAAACTAATAGGACGTGATTATTCACATCACAACAACAATACGTTTTCGTTAGTAGGTACTATATCGCGCCAATAGCTGTCGTTACGTGTTACTAGAAAACGTAAAAAGTTGTTCTAGAATACTTTAAATTGATTATATCTTTTCATAGCGTGAACCGATTGCAATGAAATAAAAACTAATCACTGCTCCGAGTTCTACACCATATTTGAGTATAAAAAGTAACCGTATTGGTTTGGTACTTTTTACGTTGACCCTGTTCAAATCAATAATCTGTCACATCCAAACAGACAAACAGACAAACCGACAAACAGACAAAAATTTCGAAAAATTTATGAAATGTATTATCGACTTCCGGTCCTGCATATACCAGCTCGACTCAGTAATTTAAATAATCATTTTAACGTCAATATTTTAGTATTTAATAAGTAATTGTTATGAAATTGTTTAGCTATGTTTGATTTATTCTTGGTGTTTCAAATAATCAGAATTGTTGAATATCCGTTATGGCGCCTACAGCATGTCGGCTTCCGACGCGCCAAGTATTAAGTTTAAATTAATGATTGCTTATGATTTTATTGATTTAGATACTTTATTGCATTCATTTCTTTGCTATTAATTGATATTTAATTTTCCTCTTCATAGTTAGTAATGCAATCAAAATATTAAGTTACAGGGGAATCTATAAATACCGGTGTGTTAGGCAGTTCGTATCAATCGTTTTGTAACCGTCACCAAGTGTAAATGTCTTTAGTGAAAGCTCTGTCCAATTTAAGAAAATAATAAACATATTAATAGTGCACATAAAGACGGCGCGTTCGCGCGCCTCTTTCGCTCTCGGTAGGCTCCACTCCATGATAACTGCCCGCAGCAAATTGTCACTCAAGTGCAAATTGCGCCTCTACACCGCGGTCATCCGTCCCATCATGACCTATGCTTGCGTAGTCTTCGCACACGCCAAGCCGCGATTTCTGCATAAAATGCAAACCCTCCAGAACCGTTTCCTCCGAAAGGTCACGGGAGCCCCCTTCTATGTCCGAAATGTGAATCTGCATCTAGATTTCAGACTCCCCACCATCCAGCAGTTCATGAAACGCCTTTCCAAGCGCTTCTTTGACTCTGCCATAAAGCACCCCAATCCCCTGATTGCGGCGGCCTCCCGATACACTCCCTCCCGCATAAGTAGGATTCGCCGACCAAGGCATACCCTCACCATCCCCGACGACGCCACTACCCTCCTCCAGGAGAGCAGTAAGGCCACGAGTACTCTCAGACGACAACACAAAAACAAGCTCAGACATCCGTCCTTCCGTCCTCGCCGCCGAGGCCCGTCGCGACGCCCCGCACCATCACCGTGCCCCCCCCGACCCTTGCTCGAGCCAGCCCGTGCAGCTGAGCCTGTAGTTTTAAATTCGCCCCTAAACTCCAATAATAATACCGATCCAGCCTGTCCCTTGCTGTCCTCTTCCAGCGACGCCCTGAGCCGAGGTCCGAACCCCGCAGGGGGTTACCCTTAGCGCTGTCGCTTAGTTTTTAAGTTATTGTATGCCCTGGCTGGAGGCCTTAATTCGAGGCATCCACAGGAAAGTCCGGTTAAGCAGTAGCCATCCTCATAAAGGATGAACTGCGAGATGCCATAGTTAAAAAAAAAAAAAATATTAATAGTGCAAATACATCGTTTGTTGTGACCATCCTGATTCCTGACTGTGCCCACCGTTTCACAAATGGCATCTGTTGGTTATCCTTTAACAACCCAACTATTTTTTTTTGGAAATATTTTCAATGTACAGAAACGTCTCGTCTACAGATTTATTATATGTATATATATAGATAGATATAGAATAGATAGAAGAAGAAGAAGATATAGAAAAAACTAGAAAAAGTAAAAAAAAAAGCGAGGGCTGAATGCCAATTCCCGTAATTAAGAACGTTCAAAATTTTGTCTAAATCTCCTCTTAGTGACAATCAATGTCAAAAACTTGACATAAATGTGGGTAAATTAAAGGTAGGGACTCTCGACAGAATGTGACCGAGATTAGAATATGAACATTCTTAAAAATACGGGAATTGCCCTGTGTTCTATTTTCAGAGAATTACCACAAAATTTCACACAGCTCCGTTGGACAGTGTACTTGAGACTGATTTGTATCAGTTGTCACCACGTCCTCACTGCTAGCTGGAAAGCTGTCACTCCTGACAGTGAGGCGTGCAGCAAAGAGAAAACGTTATTCAGTCCCGAGGGTACGTCGTCGTTTGAAACTGTCACTCTCCTAGTCAATTTGCACATTGGTGATTCTCCAAATTCGTTGGTTGGTGATTGGTAAAAATAGGTGAATTTGAATTAAGTACATAACATATATAATATTTGCCTATAATGTTGTACACAGGCCTCCTCTCGGTGAGAGGGAGCGGGCCGTGATCCAGAACGCGGACCCAATGCGGGTTGGTAGATGTCTTAAGTCTTCGAATTTCTGGTTATTTAAATTAATCTCAAAAATGTTTGTTCTGTAAACTGTAGGTATGTACAGACGCCATCACATGAAGCTAGTACAATCTGTCAAATTTCTATAATAGATTTTTAACTTTAACGCTAAAGCGTAAGGTTCAAAGTTGATTAGGAAAATTTTACAGTTTCGGGTAGCTTGATGTGCTGGCGTCTGTACATGGTCAAGTGAAAAAATAATTTCAGTTAATTGAAACAAAATACGTAAAAACAGTAGGTAAGTACCAATTGTTTAAGTTGTATTATAAAATGAATATAATGTGTTTTAAAGTTTAAGTTATTAAATTCAATTAAACTATGCATCATCATCATTTATCTTCATTCTCCTGCCCTTATCCCAATTTATTTATGGCCAGCGCAACATGTGGTTTTTCTTCCATACTTCTCTATTAGTCGTCATCTCGGTAGTCAACTAGTGATCCCCTTTCTAACAATATCATCAGTCACACAGTCCATCCATTTCTTTGGTCTTCTTCAACTGTACAGCTATCGACATTTATACTCTAATGCAGGATCATAAAGTCGTATTAAGTTTTAATATTCTTTTTTCAGAAATGGTTATCCTTCCAGCTGTCAAGTACAAATATAGAACGAATATTTTCTTAATTAAGAAGAACTTACAAAGGATAAAATGCAAAAGAATTCATCACCTCAAAATCCTTGTAAATACACAATAACGAGCTCAAAAGTCATCAAGCAAGTAAATTCTCATTTTTCCTTTTTCCTTGCATAAAATAATATAGCAAAAGATATTTTGTCTCATCTGCTAAAAAGGCAAAGAAACCTTTTAATTAAAAAGAAAGCAAAAAATAAATAAGTCAGATCATGAAGATTATGAATTCCATTATTATAATTAAAGAGAATTTTCATTCCGGCTTATAAATAATTCTCTGTTTCATAATTTTGATGAAAAAAATTAACAAAGCACTTTTTTGTAAAGGACACGTATTTTTGATACCGACTGTACTTTGTTTCGGCATGACTGTATTTAATCAAACCTCTAATACCCATTTTACGCTCCTTAAAATATTATGCGCCTCTTTTTGTGAACCTCAAAAATTTTCTATTTTGGGGTCGTAAAAATAGTAAATAGCCAGGTAACTGCGACCAACTTGAATGTGGCGCGGTTGATCCCAGTTCTAATTTAACCTAACCCATTTGTCCGGGGTAACCTAGCTCAGTTACTGCAATCAACTGTGAGAAATATTCTATGCTCAATACTCAAATATTAAAGAAACGGTGCATCATTAGAAGCTCAAAAAGTTTTTTGAGGTTCATTAATTTATAAAAGCGTGCATCATTAGAAGGTCAATCAGTTTTTTGAAGATCATTTAAATATTTCCGTTTGATAATGTTCAACACACCTGATAAGTCCCACCTTATTCAAGGCGCTACGTGGCTCTAGTAGAACAATTTCTATGATAACTTCATGGAATTTTTCTTACCAGAATCGCGTCGCATCGTCGCGTCGGGCTTGTCTGTGTGGAGCTGTATCTGGCAGACAATTTTACATTCAAATAAGTACTGATGAAATGTGTTTACACTGCCTAACCCTTTGGGGTATACACGCGTGAAGTAATAAACTAAAAGGTAAACCAATCATAATACAAAAAGCCTTGAACAAAACAATTTCTCAATATGTTCCGTCTAACTACGACCTTTGAAACTTATGTCATCAAAACTTTGTACCCACTTATTCCGATCACTCTGTATATATAAATAAGTATGAAACTCATCTCGATATCCATCCATCTAGTTTATCACTCTTGGGTATAGGGATCCGTAGAGTTTCGTATCAAATGATAAATGATGATGATATGATAAATGATCCTACTAAGGGCGCATTTTACCAAACTTACCTAGAATAAGTATTAACCTGAGAATAAAATTTGAATTATTGACAGTTTTCCATACTAGAACTGTCAGATGTCAATTTTTTTTCCACGGATAAAAGATATCGCACTTTGGTAAAATCAGCCCTAAGCGCGAATTTCACCAAACTTTTATATCTACAGTAAATCTAATATTGAGAATGAATGTTAAATTTTTGACAGTTTCTCCATACTAGATCTGTCAGACGTCAATTTTATTCCACGAATAAAATATATCTGATTTTGGTAAAATCAGCCCTTACAATATTATAAATGTGTTTATTATTCAATCACACAAAAACGGTTAAACGAATTTGGATGAAATTGGATTGAAATAGAATACTTTTTATCCCACGGAATGGAGACTTATGTGGGTAGAACTGCTGGCTACGGGACACTTGGTTGTAAAACCACTTTTATAGCACTGTCTCACCTAAACCCGCACATAAGACACGCTTTTCCGTGACATAAGTAGTGCATTTTTACACAGAAAAGCGTGACTTAAGTTCGGGTTTAGGTCACTCCAGCTATATAATAGTTAAATAGTATATTATATGTAATAGAAAGTCGCATGGAGGGAGCAAAACACTTTTTCGTTACGTGACCATTTCTCCCAGTTTGCTCCTACCGCAAGCTCCGTTAAAGAACTTCGTTCAAAAAAAAAAAAAACAGACGATAGAGATTTTTTGTAGATGTGACCCACGAGAGGGTTCCGTCTATTTTAATATTATATCATTTGTTGTTTACTTTTGGAATGCAAATGGTTGGTATATGGGTTTACAGACAATGAAAATGATTCATCATGTAATAACTTTTATCTTGATTTCATCGTTACATGTTACATAAACAGAAATACTGCTTGGCCGCAAAAAAGAGAATGTAAGAAAAGGGAAAGACATGGTGGTCAGGACATCGACGTCCATGGATTCTAAAACCCCAAGGGTAGAAATTTTTAGACAACTTAATATTTTTTATTTTTTTAATGTATGTTCTGTATTCAAGTAATAAAACGGAACAAAAGCTTCTTGTGACATAGAATGGAAGAGGAGGAGCCTTATTCACCAGCCATTTGAAGGAACGAAACAAAAAAACAAAGAAAATTATTCGAAATGGAATTAAAAAAAAAAATCTAGGTATCCTACTAATATTATAAATGTAAAAGTTTGTGAAGATGTTTGGATGTTTGTTACTCAATCACGCAAAAACTACTGAACGGATTTGGATGAAATTTGGTACACAGATAGTTTATAACAAGGATTAACGTATTGAATACCTTTAATGCCGATATTCCCACGGGATCGAAACTAACGCTGGTGAAACCGCGGGGCACTGCTAGCAATAATTGGCTAGACGTAACTACTGTCAAAGATCCACGAATGACAGTCGGGGCCAACGGCTTAACATGCTTTCCAAAGCACGGAGGGGTTTCGATATGTAAAGATGGTCATCCATCCACAGACCAACCGCGGCAAGCATGGCTTAACCTGATCGATCGACCTGTGCGGCTGTTATTATTTATAAATATAACTAATATATAATTATCTGTTAATAATCTGCTATTTCATACATTTTGACTGCGTAGGTAATGCACTTTCTATGTAACAGCTGTTTTTTTTTTGTGAGTGTACCTATAAGTAATCAATTGCTGAATTCATAAACATGGTTTTTGCCACCCTGTATTTAACTGAACCTCTAAAATCTTTTTGTTCTTCTAATGACACATACTTTTTTTTAAATAATTGAGCCTCTCTTTTACCTTTCTGATCTTTTTCTTACAGTTGCTCGCAGTAACTATGCTTATGTACCCCGACCAAACGGCTTATGTTAGGTTGGAACTGTGATACAAAAAGAGGCTGAATCATTGTCTTCGAGAGTTCAATAATATTTTTAGGAAAGCAAAATGGGAATTATTAGGTTAAATAAAATACATGCCAAAAGAAAACTACACACATCAAAAGTGTCTAGGGATCAAGCATTTTTATGCGGATTTCTTGAGATTGAGATGTGGCTTTGTAATAAATTTATGATTTTATAAATTTATATGGATCCTTTTTGGTGCATTTCATAATTTGAATCAGGAACTGTGAATTTTTTCAATTCAAATTCGAGTAAAAGATGAAAATCAGCTGTCAATATTTTCCCTATAAAAACATACAACGCATTGAAGACATTATTAGTGCTACTGTTTCCCTACTACTGATTAAAACCAACGTTATTATGGAGCGGCGACGTCATTTAAGCAGGGAAGAAATGCTCAGAGCCGTGGGAATGATAGAAGCTGGTTCCCGGCAACGTACTGTGGCTTTAGCTCTGAATACAAGTCAGAGTGTTATCAGTCGACTTTGGACACGTTACCGAAGCACTGGTACCGTGGCTGAGCGCCATGGAGGACGGTATCGCTGCACCACACGGAGACAAGACCGATACATTCAAATCTTAACTCGAAGAGCTCCAACAATAACCGCCATGATGTTAGCCGTGAGGCTTCATCACTCTTCAGGGAACTTAATTAGCGACCAAACAGTCAGAAACCGCTTGCATGAAGTGAACCTTCATTCCCGAAGACCGCTACGGGTACCACCTATAGCAATGCACAATCGTAGGATTCGATATCAATGGGCTCTTGAACACAGAAATTGGGCAGAAGAACAATGGCGTTTCGTGTGCTTTTCTGATGAGTCTCGTTTTGGTATGAGACCGGATACAAGACGTATACGACACTGGAGAACCCCTGGACGCCAACAGCGATTAAAATCCTGCCACTAAGTCCATCCTTATAGTGGTGGAACCATCATGGTATGGGCGGGTATTTGGATCGGCGGAAGAACTGAGTTGATTTGGATCAGAGGCAACCTCAACGCTCAAATTTATGCTGAGACGATTGTATCAGACGTCATCGTTCCTCTACAAGTGCAAATCGGTCCCTTATTTCAGTTAATGCATGATAATGCACGACCGCACACCGCAAGAATTGTAAGACAGACTCTCGCCGCAGCTAACATCAATGTCCTGCCCTGGCCTGCTCAGTCGCCAGACTTGAACCCGATTGAGCATGCATGGGATATGCTACAGAGAAGAGCTCTGCCAAATATGGAGGGTATCCAGTCGCAAGAAGACCTTTTTTTGTTGTTGCAACGAACATGGGCGGCCATTCCACAGCGTGATTTGGATGAACTCATTTTGAGTATGCCAAACCGATGTTCTTGTGTTGTTAGTGTTCGCGGTAGAAACACGGATTATTAATTGTTTAAGTTACCCAATAAAATTTTAAAGAAAACTGTTATTTCAGTCTTTTTTTCGAACTTTTGTGTTAGTGGTTCAAATGTCAAAAATCCCTTTATTAGGAAAATGGCAAATTTCTTTATTAATGCAAAGGTGACTTGGTTTATCGTTACTGTGACAAACGAAAACACTTTATTTGATGAATCCTTAAAGAAAATTTTAATTAATATCAATCAGGAGAAAAGTTATTGCAAAAATATATGTTGATCCCTAGACACTTTTGATGTGTGTATCTACAATGATATTTGCAAGCCGGCAAAAAAATCTCAAAACCATCCCATTGTTTGAAACCCACAGACTGACTGACTGTATTGTACTCGTATATAATAAATAACCTTGGAACGGTAACATTCGCTCATAAAACCGTTGCGTCCACTGTCATTGTAATAAAAATAGTTCTGCCAACCACAAACTGTGGACACATAGTCGTAAAAATGAGATTTTTTAGGAGATATACTTCCTGAATGTGCTTTGTCGTCACAAACTTATCAATATAAGTCTATGTTTGTGGTAAATTTTGATGTGTTGCGCTTTTCCGGGATACTGTTTGTGCTATAGATAATACTAAATTTATAAAGGGTTTTGGTTTGTGGCATATCTACCTGTCTGCCATTTTGTTTTGTTTTTCAAAAAGGCGGCCACGAGTGAAATCTTTATGAATCGATAGCTGCCCCGTGTAGCTGTGGCGTGTGTGTGATCGTCCATGTTATGTAGGCTTAACTTAAAAATTTACGATCAGCTTTCTTATTGAGTAACACACAATCACAATCTGAATCATTATGAAGGATATTGCTAATCCATCCTAACGCGAAATTTTATGAAGGTGGATGGATGGATGGATGTTTGTTACTCTTTCACGCAAAAAATAGTGAACGGCTTTGGATTCATCCAAATCCGTGGCATTAGGCACACAGTTTTTAACCAGGATTCACTCAGGATACTTTTTATTCCAATATTCCCACGAAAATGTGTCTGTCTGTTACCTCTTCACGCTTAAACCGCTGAACCTATTTGGTACAGAGATAGTTGGAGTCCCGGGAAAGGACATAGGATAGTTGTTATCCAAATATTACCCCCAGATCGAAACTTATGCAGGTGAAACCGCGGGGCGCTGCTAGTTGCTTCATATGTTTGAAAAATGTGTCTGCTCAACAACGTTAATAACGCAATTAATGTTGTTGAACTGTCAAATTACCCCGCAGGAGGCCTACCACGATCGAAAGCACTAGGAAGTGGTGAAGGGCGGGCGTTTTTGGGGGACTGTCTTATGTAATTTTGACGTTCGAAAAGTGCTGATTCTCAGCCTAGTTTGAATAAATGACTTTTGATTTTGATTTTGATTTTGATCTATTTAAAAACCATTCAAAAGCAAGACATTTCAGTTTAGGTTCTTAAACTGCATCGTTCACAGTAGTACCATGACGTCCAATATGCTCAGCGGCATTTGGATCGTTGAAGGTGAATGAGCGTTAAGAGCTCGTGGTAGGTATCCAGATGGCACGGCCTAAATTGAATCGTTAAACTGACGTCATGGTACGAATTAGCAGAACAGTTCAGTTTAGGTCCTAAAGTGGAACGCGTTAAGAGCTCGCGGTAGGTATGCAGGTCTTATTATTGCACAAATTATTGTTCCGTGTGTCCAGTATCAAATGAGAAACTTACTTTATTAGAATAATAGTTGGATTTCAGATAATGCACTGCACACCTACATGTACAACACATATATGTAAATACGATTATATATAACATTATATAGATACTGAAAATTTTCGATCATTACAACAAACATTACCTACATTAGACACATTACGGAAAATTTATCAGTAATTTTATTGATGAGTAGCTAATGAGCGCAATGCTTTTTGTTTTGTTAGAAACCATCTCTGGCTGGCAAACTGCAACTTAGCAAAGTTTCATTACAATTGGTCGAGCCATTCTTGGGTTTTTGCGAGAGTAATGAACGGCAATTGACTAATATATTTGTATTGTATAGACTAGCTAATGCGCGGCATGCGTTCGAGTGCCTTTTTGTTTTGTTAGGAACCTTCCCCGGCGCGCACATAACTTACTTACATCACAATCGGTGGAGCTATTTTCGAGTTTTGAATTGGCAACTGATTTTTATATAAAGAGCAGAATGGGACGCGAAGGATAGGAGCAGCATTTTTGAAAACTCTTTTATTTTATAGTTTCAGATTTTTCTTCAGAAACATTGCAAATCACAAAGTTCCGTATAACACACGAAATGTACAATAAAGGACTCACCTCGCCAATTCCACATGCGACTTCTAATAACGAGTTTCAACAGACAAGAGCGCAGCCAGCGCTTAGAGCGCTGCCGATTAAAAATGTCGCGTTTTGCTCGAAATGCCTTAATTGAGGCCAGTTGGCCTCGAGCCAGGTCATTGAAGTTACGAGCCGGAGCGCTGTCGAATTTATTGTATTAGCTCGAGGCGGTTAATATTTTTGAGTTGATATATTTTAGAGCGTTTTTGTACAGACGCCAGCACATCAACCTACTACAATCTGTCAAATTTCTTTGATAGATTTTCAACTTTATCGCTAAAGTATAAGGTTCAAAGTTGATTAGGAAAATTTGACAGTTTCGGGTAGGTTGATGTGCTGGCGTCTGTACCTATAGTTTTTGAGAAATGTATGTTAATATAAATGGTTTGTTGATAATTAGGTAAGAGTTAGTGTCAGGAAATAAGTTATTGTTTGATCACTTTATCGGTGACATATATTTATACTATGGTATTTTATTATTGAAGTACCTATGCACGAGGAAACCTGACTTAGATAACAATCTGAAATCTTAACACAGAATGAGCCAACGTGGTGATCAGCGATAATCCAAACCAGCGTCAGCAGCAAAACTCGCCGCCGCCGCTGCGGCGCCATGTGCAAGGGTTCATACAAATCCAAGGGCAACCAATACAGCGGCACCACGGCCGCCGCAACCACGACATTATGTACTTATGGCTTTTATGCCTTTTTCCCTTATTCTTTGAGAATACTGTCTAGGTATTTCTGACAAACCTAAGCTACTTACTTTTTCCGTAGATTACCAAAATCATAAGTCATATTTATTCAAACTTGCTTTAAAATCAGAACTTTTTGAAGGTCAAAATGAAATAATACAATCTCCCCAAAACGTTCATCTTTCATCAATTCCTAGTGCTTTAGCTGGGAAGAAGACATGGCACAACAAACTCCCCAACAGCACAGCTGTTTGTTCACTTAGGAGAACCATTCAGAAACTGTAAATTATAAAATAAGGCTGCACCCTCAGCTGGATATCTGGCGGCCAGGATTTTTGTCTTTTTGTCCTACAATAATTATAAAATCAAACAATACAATGCCAATTACATTTGACAGAAAAAAGAGCCCAGCTTCAGTAACATCAACAAACTTTTCCATCAATGTGGCGGCCAGTTAATGTCAATAGTCGTTCAATAACTATGTTGATGGCCAGTCATTAGGTTTCATCCAATTTGCGTGACGCCTCTCGTCTGGCTTGTTCTATTAATAAATATCAAGCTTATTGTGTTACCCCCTTACTAACAAACGTTGTATAGTGTCTGTATAGTTACACAACGCTTTGTCTTCTTCTTTCGAAAGTCAAATTACTGACGACTGAAAGAGAGAAATCGGTGTGTAACTATTCATCTGATATAATACGTTTATTAGTAAGGGGGTTATACTATAATCGAGAGATAGCTGTTATGGTTTTTGTATAACAGGGTCACGAAACTCCGCAGACGTGATGGTGGAAGTCGATAGATAGATAGATAGATAAAAAGTTTATTCAGTGCAACAAAGACACAATACAAGTATTAAACAAACATCAGAAAGTAGAGAGAAGAAAAAAAAAAAAAGGAATACAAAGATTAAAAAAGATAAATTGACCCATAGACAAAAATAAAATACAAAACATGATACAATAAAATAATAAAAATTTGATGATCATTTATTTTAGGGTCGTGGCTAAATGATAATAGCCGCACGGCTCGATCGAAGGTCAAGCTACGCATGCCGAGGTTGGTTCATGGATGGGTGACCATCTTTACAAATTGAGACCCTTCCGTGTCTCGCTGTTGGTCCCGGCTGTAATTACTTAGATCTTTGACAGTGGTTACGGGTAGTCAGATGAAGAATTGCAGCAATGCTCGGTCAATTTTAAGATTGTCATTACATGGTATCGAAGTATGGAAGAGAAAGACATATTACGTTGACCCCAAATAAATTGGGATAATAGTAATTGGTAGGAGAATGATGATATCATGTCGTGTAAATGCTTATGTTTAAGTTCTATGGCACACAACATCTTTATAAAGTAAGCTTAAATCTAATTTAAGTTAGTTATCCGATTGTTATAACGAACTAGCTGACCCAGCGAACTTAGTACGCTTCAGAATCAATATCTCCACACAAAATGTATGAGAAAATGAATTACTTTTTTTTCGTGAATTTTTTCCATGTTTTAATAGTTATTCTGCTGTTCGGGGCCGAGACAAATACAAAAATTCAAAGACCATAACAATATTTTACAAAAAAAAAAATAACAGACTTCCAAAAAAAAAACGCTACAAAATGAAAAATAACTTTAATTTCGGAAGTCGGCGTCATTGGTTCTGCATTTTAGTTTATTGACACCGACTTCCGAAATTAAAGTGATTTTTCACTTTTTTTTTCTTTGAGTTCTCCTGGTAAGAACCAGGAGAACTCCTCACCATACGCATTGTGACAAGCATAAATTGCTTAGCAACCATATTAAAGTAATTGAATCGCAACCCGTGAAATATTTATCATAGAGTAGTTCCGATGGCCATCCCATCAGGTCCATTTTACCAAATGATGATTCCGAGAGCAAATGCTCAAGTTACTTTAAAAAATACCCAAATCGCTATAGGTTTGCCTAAAAACTTGAGGGTTTCCCTCGATTTCCATGCAATCCTCTCATCAGATTCCAACTTGATGACAATGGGACCAACTCGAGAGAATAACCTTTGAAACAGAAAAAAAAAATTTAAATCGGTCCACAACTGACGGAAAAATCGGTGTCAATACATGAAAAAAAAAAAGAAACATAAAGTCGAACAGAGTCAGAAAAAGTCCTCCTTTTTGGAAGTCTGTTAAAAATCGGTCCGGCCGTTCCTGAGTTATAAATGGTGTAACTAACCCTGACTTTGTTTTATATATGGATTAATTATTCCAATCCTAACTAATAGCTTTTCTTTTATGAATTCTTGTTTTCTTAAATATTTGTAGGTACATTGTTGAATTGTGCTGTAACAGAAAAAAAAAAAAACATGAAAGGTTAGACCAATTAAAACTAGGACTTTCGAGAGAAAAGTAATTTGTCTAAATGGCAAAAGGAATAAAAATCCGTTTCAGATTCATTTATAACGGAGTGGCAAGCTAAAATCCTTTTCCGAAAAATCGCTTTGTAGAGTTTTTTCCGTGACATTCACAAACATTTTCCTGAAAAGTCACGACAAATAAGAACACGGAATGTTTGCAATCGTAGATTTAGATTGATGGCTGTAGTTTTTGGAAATACAAAATTCTGCTCCTCGATCGAACGCAGGGCCTCATGCGTTCACTAGCCCAATAGTGAACGCATGAGGCCCTGCGTTCGATTTCCTGGTCGCGTAAAGTGTTATTGCGTTTTTCCATGAGGAATTTCTCACGCCCGGAGTCTCGATTTTTGCACGGTTGATGACAATAGGCTTACCCCCATCACATGGGCGAAATATGGGTGTACTGTAGGAACACCACTGCCTAAGCCCTTCAGCAATTATATGCGTGAGTGTAAAATGTTATGTAGATTCCGGTCTGCCACGCATTTCAAAATTCCTTCTACATCACTTTCGTATATTTTAGTGCAGCTGTAATGTGCGTTTAGCTATATTCCCCACTTTTCGGTAAAATTACATACCTACACAATTGTTATACTTGGTACAAGTCATGGAGGCATAAGAATCGCGATGCAGAATCCATCTAAACCTAAAGCCTATAAATTTGTCTTTTCTACTAATTCCGCCCGTGCAAGGCTACACAAAAGGTGTAAGCCCTTAAACCAGTGGTCCACTTTAGCCCTGGATCAAAAGAGCTGGAAGGCCTTTGCCCAGCAGTGGGATTATGCAGGCATTATAGTAACAGTTACAGTGAACAATAAAAACCCAGAAATATTTTATTTACGTGTTTTTCTGGCATTTTATCGACAATACTATACATAATTAATGAGAGCAGAATCGTCAATGTCGAAACGCTTTAAAAAATTCGAAGCACCCATTTCCTTTATTCTCCTTACCACATTTCATCCGTAAAACGGCATAAAATTCCCCATTTATTGGCGCCACTGACGTTTCAAATGCAGGAATATCGTGCCAGAAAATAGCAAGATACAGAAGGTCAATTCCATATAACGGGCAACAGTACGCGCACGCACACAAAGACGCGTACGTACGGAGATCAAGTGTGCTTACACTCGCTGTACGTGAAGCGTGTTTGTGTATTTTTTTTTAATGACATCTTGCAGGTCAACGTTTGAGGTTGTAGTCTGTTTATCCTAACTGGGCCATCCTGTAGGTGCCATATTAATAAATTAAGGCCACCAGCCAGGGCAAAACAGTTAGGAAAAAATATACTTATAAATGAAAAATATTAAAGCAATCTTCTATTAAAACTTAATGATTTTCTAATGATGGAGTTTTTCTCTAATGATTGCCTATAGCCTATTTTTAACTTTCCAGCCTTTTCTTACATTTGGTAGCAGTAATTAAGCTGGGGAACCCCGACCAAATGGGTTAGGTTAGAACTGTGAACATCCAAGTTGGTCGCAGTTACTTGGCTATTTAGTATTTTTAAGACCCCAAAGTAGGCGCAATCATCATGTTAGGGTCTACAATAATATTTTTAGGAGCGCGAAATGGGAATTATTAGAGGTTCGATTAAATACATGCCCTTTTATACTATTTTCGATCGTTGTATGGAGCAGACCTTCTGTTCCTATTTTGTGACAACACTTTCCTCGCATCGATGGAGGCCACAGAATAAATACGTAGCC
Organism: Gortyna flavago; assembly: GCA_963669345.1. Taxonomy (NCBI): domain Eukaryota; kingdom Metazoa; phylum Arthropoda; class Insecta; order Lepidoptera; family Noctuidae; genus Gortyna; species Gortyna flavago. The sequence continues at coordinate 8,176,413 of OY770150.1, read as the reverse complement.
GTGAGATATTGCTCTTTTATTGCAGAAGGTTATACTGTGTTAGGGGTGCGACGGATTGACGCGGCGCGTTGTCGCGGTTTAGTGGAGAGGCAATGTTTACAATTGTGTTAAAGCCTTGCGTTTGTGTGCCAAGACGATTGAAGCAGGGTGTAATGGCTTTCTCTATGTTCTAGATTACTGCAATTGATTTCTGTACTTAGGCCGTCGCTGGTAAGTCCAACTGGCCTACCTTCCTATAGAAGTAGATTAGGTCTCATAGTCTGTGTAAAGTCTATTCAAACTTATGTTTAAAATTAATATTATTTCAAGCTAAAGAAATATGAACTTTATTGTAATCGTTATTAAGTTGATTTCCGTGACTAGCACTATTGAAAAAGTTTAAAAAATTCTAGAAATTGTAGCGTAAACTGTACTTTATTGTGTAGTATTTAAAGTTATTTTATTTATTCTCCTGTCAGCTGCACGTTACAGCAACTGATGGACGCTGGTGATGGCGCCAAACAAGTAGCCGAATTCTGGGCCGAGTCCATTTAGATTCCTATCGACACGCTAAGAGAAGAGTGACAGTTGAGGTCTTATGCTAATAATTTTCAAAACGTGTAACGTGTCTCTTTGAGGAAATTTTCGGTTACTTTTGGAAACCTGACAGTTCATTTCAGTGTTGTGATCAACTTTCAGCGTTTCACAAGGAACAAACCAAGCGAAAATCTAAGACACATCATGTAACAAAATAAAACCAATTTCACCACAACACAAGTACAATAAAACCACACGTCTAAGCTCGCGTCAATATGTGTGGCCCTAACGACAGTTCCACTTTTGGGGAACAAATCAAAAACTACACGTTAAAACTATGACCAACAACATAGTTTCGCGTAAACCAAAAGAATTACGAAACTTTTAATGTGTCTTTAGTTACTTTTTATCTATGGTATGAAGAATCACTTTCGTATGGAATGGCATTTTTCCCAATACCTTGTATTTTCCCATTTGATACGCCAGTCACGTCGTATTGCATCCACAGCACGTACAAAGCTTCTGATGTTTATTACAACGCTTACTATGTGGACTTGAGATGTGCTGGTCAAAGGAAAAATATGATTTATGTGATAAAATACGAGACTTCATATTTATCTATGTATAATATATGATATTGTCTTTGGTATGTATTAGGTTCTGATAAAACTGTTTTAATTCTCACATCGATTTATATTTTATCTTTAGAAGAACTCTAATAGCTCGTTCCCAAAGAATAGATAAAAATATTTTGCGATTAATAACTTACTATGATAATACATAGTACTACTACTACCAACCCTCACTGGGCCCGCGTGGTAGATTACGGCCCACTCCCTCTCACAGATAGGAGGCCTGTGTCCCAATAATGGGAACATTAGAGGCTGAATATGTAGTCTATAGTTTGTATTTGTGCCCAATTAATGTGTTTTCTCATCTACTTAATTTATAATTGTCACGTAGATAGGCATAGCAACCCGCCTCTTAATTAAATTACTAAAACAAGCGTAACGATAGCAGTACTAATTAAATTCTACTAATCAAAATATTGGAATTACTCTGGCTTGTAGCTTGTAGGTAGTAAACAATTTCAAACAATAGGTATTGATAGAAAATCAAATAAAGCTGCAATATTCGACACCGTTTCTAAAATAACGTTCGCTTTATTGCTATATTTTTAACGATGTCCATTTTAATTATTGCTTAAAACAGAGTAGGTAACTGGTTTGTATTGTAGACTGGTTTGTTATTTCAGCTTTGTTGCTTGAAGATTATTTTGAAACTATATTCAAAAGACAAAATGTGAGGGGTTTGTGGCTAAGAAATAATAGCCGCACGGTTCGATCAATCAGTTTAAGCTACGCTTGCCGCGGTTGGTCCGTGGATGGGTGACCATCTTTACATACCGAGACCCCTAAGTGCCTCGGTAAGCACGTTAAGCCGTTGTTTCCGGCTGTTATACATAGATGTTTTGTGTATAAAATTGTAATGTATGTTGTTTATGGACTTATAGTTTGATATAAATTTATTATTATTATTATAGATCTTTGACAGTCGTAACGGGTCGTCAAAAGTCCGAAAGTCTGATAACCGGTCTTACCAAGGGGTATCTTATTACCCAGTAACTGGATTGTGGAGGTCAGATAGGCAGTCACTCCTTGTAAAGTACTGGTTTTCAGCTGCATCCGGTTAGACTGGAAATCGATCCCAACATAGTTGGGAAAAGGCTGGCAGATGATTATGTACTTGTAAGCAGGTCGAGCTGGTTAGATAGAAAAATTTGACTAACAATATAGCCAGCTAGTAATAACATAACGAAAATTGCAATTGATACCCTCCCTTAGCTACACGTTAAGTCTTAAGTAACTGTAAACGCAGATGCATCCCGTTTACAAAGGCAAACTCTTACACTGAATACGGTAAACAGCCCGTCTATCAGTATCGTCTAGTTCAAACTGAACCAGCGAACAAGCTTGCAGTTAATTTAGCGCTTACTGTTGCGAATAGTTCAATAGTTGTAAAATTATTCTGCCTAGCATGTTCCCAGCTATGTTGGGGTCGACTTCCATCTAACTGGATGCAGCTGAGTACCAGTATTTTACATGGAGCTACTGCCTATTCAGATGGAGGAAGGAATGGATAGGGATGACTTGTGGAGGTCAGCCTCCACAACCCAGTTACTGGGTAATACGATACCTCTTGGTAAGACTGGTTGTCAGACTTTCGGGCTTCTGACTACCCGTAACGACTGTCAAAGATCCACGAATGACAGCCGGGACCAACGGTTTAACGTGCTTTCCGAAGCACGGAGGGGTCTCGATATGTAAAGATGGTTACCCATCGGACCTGTGCGGTTGTTATTATTTAGCAATGGATCATACATTCACTATCTATTAATTATTTAGCTTCGGAGGCTGCGGTGGCCGAGTGGTAACGGCCGCGACTTACGAGGTCGTGGATTCGGACCTAAGCAGGCACTTTACTTTGTGTAAATTATTTCATCGATCGATCGTCGAGGCCGCTGGCAAAAGCTAATAAGATTTAAGCCAAACAGTCTTTTAGCGTTAGCAGTCAACCGCACTACCAACCTGCTGACTAACTAATCCTTCTACTACGGCATGGCGTTTAGCTCGTGCCGACACGAGATAACATGAAAAACCAACGTACTATGGCACTTCCATTTATAACGTTAATAGTGTTGTGGAAGTAAACACTTAGAGGCTACGGGGCTTAAATCTTACCCCTTTGCCCCAACAGAGATTTAACGAGCCAACTATTGCCGCTACTATTAAAATCCACTTCGCTACTAAATACCTTTACCTAATATTAAAACGTTGAGCGCTCCTGTTTATATGCTATAAACATGTTTAATGTCTTAAAGATGGCGGGACTGTAGAATTTCCCATTTGCTCGTAGGTATTTTGAAATTCCCATTTGCCCGTTTATATTTTCCTATTCAACCCGTAAAGCAGCAATAAATTCATTAAAAATAATAATAAAAGCTTTAAAAGTAAATATATGACAAAAAGAAGTGTTTTTTTTTTGTTGGCAGGCAAATAAGAAACCCTTTTGGGAGTTCAGAGACATTTGCCAACACAGGAATGGGGGGCCTAAAAAGGTCACTTTGGCTGAATCATAAAAGGATAACATTATGAATCATAATCGTATGAATAAAAGTCGTAAAATGGACACAAATTGACAATTCATAATATTATTTGCGTACAATTCATATCACCCAATTCATCTGTTTGACAGTTTCAGACCTATATTTCCTCGAAAGGTTAGACAGAGGTGTACCTACCTATAGCATTTTACGAATCTCCATAAAAAACAGTCTTACAACTGATCAAAAGTCCCTAAAATGTTTAATAGGATAGGAACAAATTGACCCCATAGCATAATCAACCGTTAGTGTTCCCACTGCTGGGACACAGGCCTCTTCTCTGTGAGAGGCAGTGGGCCGTAATCCACCACGGGCCAAATACGGGTTGGTGCATGGATCTCAGAAGTCTTCGAATTTTTAGTAATAGGACATGCCGATTTCCTCACGATGTTTTCCTTCACCGTTTTCACCCCAATTTTAATAATTGATGCCATGAATTTCAATAGAAGACTAATTCATTATGATTTATCATTAATGACGAAGAACGTTGCCAATGTTAGCTATATATCAGGCCAGATGGTCCAAAGGAGATAATTATTGTAATTCACTTGACCCAGACCCGATAACGAATGATTTTGCATAAAATTTTAGATTGTCATGAGAATTTGATTCCGCAACCGTTCTCCTAAGACCGATTCGCCATTGGACTGTTCGTCGACAGGATCATTCATTTATTTCCGTTTCACCAGCAAAGTCTTTAATATTCCGGTATTAGTACCTGCGCGTGATTCTTTTTCTTTTTGCTTGGCTCCTTAGAGTCCTAGCCTGATGTTAAGTAGCCAATAGCCTTCCTCAAGAACTGGGCAATGAAATGCAAATAGATTTTTTTCAAATCGGACTGGAAGTTCCACAGATTAGCGCGTTCAAACAAACAGAGATATTCTTCAGCTTTATTAATAGTGGTATTAAAAAAACTCATCAGCTTTAGAAGATAGATGGCAGAAAATTCATAATCGTTAGGAGCTATAAGAAAGCCATTGACTAAAATGAGAAAATTTCCAATATCCATAGCTCTCAATCTGATTAATTAATTACTAATAGTATTTATTCAATGTTGCTCCGAAATTATTCGATAAAATAGTTATAAAATGTGAACTTTATTTTTGTTTTTACAAATTGTGATTTGTGAATGCTTTGCTGCCAAAGCGCCTGCATAAGTTCGAAACCAGACAGGCGCTTTACTTGATGTAAATAATTTCTTCACCACTGCTCTCAAAACGGTGAAGGAAAACATCGTGAGGAAACCGGCATATCCAACAACCCAAAAGATATGTGACATCTAGCAATCTGCACTGGACCCGCGTGGTAGATTACAGCCCACTCCCGTTCAGAAAGAGGAGGCCTGTGTCCCAGCAGTGGGAACATTATAGGCTGGTTATGCTACAGACGAATATAAGCCTCGGAATCATAACAGTTGTTGTTAAAATTTCGAGGCTTTAATTTAAAATTGTTTGGATTCTTCATTGTAATGATGCTCTTTTGGCTGACAAATGGCTGTTCGCAGTTTGTTAATATTAGCAGACATGATGGATGTGGTGCCTTGATGAGGCTCTTAGCATGTTAAACGTAAAAGTATAATAATTTGCAGTATTTTTACCTCACGAAGCGACGCGCTTTACTTGTGGTTAACAAGTGTGAATGTGTGCGTGAAGACGAGTAGCATCAGCACATAACACATACACGCACTCACACACACTTCCGACTTCGCCATTATCTCGAACGGAACAGAGATTCACAAACATTTACAAATTGTACAAACATTCACAGCGTGTTTGTATACTTGATAACCACAAGTAAAGCGCGCGTCGCTTCATGAGATAAAAATAATATTTAAGTCCTATTCTTATCGACCTGTGAGGTTGTTGGTGGCTTAACCGGGCTATTCTGGCTAGAAAAACCAATAGACATAATTATCAAGGCTGACATACTCGTAAACAAAAATACGGGACAACCAAACATATTTGATAAATCTCTTTCCAACAAGACGAGACACAACACGGAGACAAGAACACTTTCGGAAATCTTCAGACATTTTTATTTCTCTGTTTACTACGCGCGACGGTTTTTTTCTAAGAACAAAGTTTATTGTGAACATTATTCAGGATTCTGTAAGCGCTTTCGCTCCTTTCACAAATGCGTTATGTGCGTATTAAAGTGTGGGAGGCGGTGGAAAATTACATTGGTTAAGTGTGTCGTAAACATGGGACTATTATAAGGAATTAGGTAGCCGTTTTTATTACTGTTGCGATCATCAATCTATCTACTAAGCGTGGTAATTATTAAATAATTGCTAATATTAATAATAATTTATTTAAAATATATTAATTTATTTAGCGTGGTAATAATTAGGTAGCCGTTTTTATTACTATTGCGATCATCAATCTATCTACTAAGCGTGGTAATTATTACGGAAATTATATCGACTTAAGACTAATTTAATGAGCAGTTGTTGGAAGATCCCTAAAAGATTGGATGAAATAATGGTCTAAAAAGAAAAATGGTATAGTCCTGACCTGGACATAGTCAACTAGCAGCGCCCCGCGGTTTCACCCGCATAAATGTGGATCCCGTGGGAATATCGGGATAAAAGTATGCTATGTGTTATTCTGATGTGTAAGCTATATTACTGTAGTTTCATCAAAATCCGTTCCGTAGTTTTGCGTGAAAGAGTAACAAACATCCATCCATCCTCACAAACTTTCGCGTTTATAATATTAGTAGGCAGTAAGATAGTAGGATATAAGTCTGAAATCGCCAACCCATCTTGAGCAAGTCGTTGTAGTAGGTATTTATTTTATCTACTTGTTAAAATAAATTGTATTGTTTGTTTGAAAGTAGAATAAATGCTGCGAAATTACATTCCTTGCGAAGAATATGTGGTGTAACTGTGAATGATAGTGAGGAATGATGTGTTAGGCAATGGTGGGGTTTAAAAGAAGATGTAGTGAAAAAATTGAAGAGTGTGCTTAGAAGGCGACTAACAGAAGGTATAACAAGGCAGGTGTGAATGGAAACGCTGAAAGGAGACGCTCTAGGAGGACATACAGACACCGTATTGGTGATGTTCTTCAGAAAAGTCAGGGGCGAAGTACACCAACTGGCGTGTGTATGTCTAGAAGGCCAAAAATAGTAATTTAAAACGTTCAAAATCTAGTCGCAGTCTCATCTCGGCGACAAACAAATGTCAAAAACTTGTCAAAATGTAGGGAAATTAAAGGTAGGTATTTTTTGACAGATTGAGACTGAGATCAGACTTTGAACGTTATTAAAATTACGAGAATTGCCCCTCTGATGTATGAAAGTTAACGAAGCAAAAGGTACTATGTAAGGATCATAGCAGGTGCCGTTCTGTAGTTACTGCATATCCTGATGGGAACAAGGCGTGAGAATAGCAGCGCCCCGCGGTTTCACCCGCGTGTGAATATCGGAATAAAAGCTAGCCTATGTGTTAATCCAGGATATCAGCTACGTCCGTACCAAATTTATCAAGATTGGTCCAGCCATTTGTGCGTGAAGAAGTAACAAACATACAAACACACTCACAAACTTTCGCCTTTTATAATATTAGTGTTATGTAACTAATAATATTGTTTGATAAAAATATTTAACCAAACAATACTGGCTCCTTCCAAATCGACCTAGAATCTAGATTCGGAACCGGATTTCTGCTTCGTATTTCCTCTAGGGGAAAATACGGTGTACAATACACAAACATAAAAAGAACTCATCAATTAGAGAACCTCGTACTTTTTTTGGACCAAACACGACATGAAAAGAAATTCCAGCACTACCTTTTAAGATGTCCGGAAACCCATGCAGCCTCCATTTACGTTTCACTCTTTGTTTTAACATCGAATGGATCTGCCAGGTCCTTGGTTAAAACCCTCATTAAGGAACTACTTTCAATGGGACCAATACTTCGCCCATTGAATTTATACTATGTCAATGCAATTGTGTGTCTTTTGAAATAGATACAACAGATTTTGGTGGAATTAGTGGTGTATTTGAATTGAGAACTGCTCTATTGTATAGCTAAACTTGCTTTTGCTAGCACGGAGCTCGGAAGTTATCATACGGAAACGTACTTCTAAGCTTAATAGATCTTTTTAAGAGGAATAATTCCGTAATACATTGTTTTCATAATTATATACTGCATTCGCGACTTATTTGCCAAAAAAGTAAACAAATATAAGTTTTTGGAAAAATATCTTTAATTCTACACAATAAACTTCAGTTTACGCTACAACTTCGAACATTTTTATAACTTTTTCAATAGTGTTAGTCAATCTGAAATCAACTTGATTTCCATTGAAATAAAGTTGATGTTTCTTTAACTTGAAATAACACCAATTTAAAATAAGTTTAAATAGACAAGAGAGTAAAGCTCCCCAGCCGGCATGACTTTTTCTGACAACTTCAACAATTATCGTCATGTTTCAGCAAATTTACACGCAACCTTAATACATTCTCAACTTCAACGCAAGTTGGATGGTTCAGAATCAGGTACTGAATCCATGGTAACAAGGTTGCGCGTTGACGTCCCTGCCACCCTGTATGTACAGACGCCAGCACGTCAAGCTACTACAATCTGTCAAATTTTTTAAATAGATTTTCAACTTTATCGCTAAAGCATAGGGTTCAAAGTAGATTGGGAAAATTTTACAGTTTCGGGTAGCTTGATGTGCTGACTTCTGTATATTATGGAGAAGGTACGTGTCTCTCGTTATCATCAGCCATATTTTAACTGCTGTGGGCGTACTATGTGTGTGTGTTGGTTATTGCGCAATATAAAAACCGTTTGCAGTTCAAACCAAACTTTACTTTACGAACAAATCAAAAACATTAGCGAATCACACACTGTAGGTACAGACGCCAGCACATCAACCTACCCGAAACTGTCAAAATTTCCTAATCAACTTTGAACCTTATACTTTAGTGATAAAGTTGAAAATCTATCAAAGATATTTGACAGTTTGTAGTAGGTTGATGTGCTGGCGTCTGTACACGATACGCGCGAAAGTTTCTGAGCACATGTTGTCTGTACGATGTCCAATGATCAAGAGACTGACCACCGCTACTGGAGTAGCTGTAGCTCTTGTCGACTCACACGAACTTGGCGCCTGGCGTCCCGAATAGTCAAATGAACGTACGTATTTCCGACATAATATATAAAAGTTTCGACAACCCTTTCCTGTAAACAAATTAAAAGTCAAATAAAAAAGCTGATCCTGCACGCTGTATATCCTTCTATCACTCTCGATACAAATTGTGAAGCCACCAAATTGCCACGACAACATTACCTACAAGATACAATAAAAGACCTGAAACTTTTACTATTACAGAAAACAGCAGTAACGTCTTTATCAACAAGACTTTTTTTAAGGATCCGTACTCAAAGTGTGCCAACGGAATCCGTCCGTCTGTCACAGAGCTATATCTTTTGAACCGTCATAGGTAGACACTTGAAATTTTTACAGAGTATACTACTATGCCCGCTATAACAGGAAATAGTAAAAATAAAATATTAAAGAGGGTCCAATGTCCATACAAGAAGCATGTTTTCTCGGCTCGATCTTTTACTAAAAATAAAAAATGTTAACATTGATTTTTTTTGCTGCACTAAAATGACAGCTGAGATCGACCTTTTTTTGCAAACCTGAAAAAAAGGGCATTTTATTCTAACAAATTATATATTATTAAAAATCAGAGTGTAGTGTTACATATTTTACGGTGGTACGGAACCCTTCGTCGGCAAGTCCAACTCTCACTTTCGCTGGTTTCGTACAACTAAAGAATACTAATCGGTACGCCGTCTTGGGAAAATAGACTTAAGAAAGTCTCAGTATTAGCTTTACAAAGACTAAATCGAGTAAAGTTCTGATTAGATCGTTGAGAGTCCTTGTTTAAGTCGATTACGATGAAAAGTAGACAGTTTTGTCGACTGGGAATTTTGTTGAGTCTGGTCGGGTCTTTAATTGGGAGGGTAATAATGGTCGTCTGTAAGAACCTTAAGAAACTTGAAGCGTTGGTTTCTTGATTATGGCATACTAATAAGAGAGAGGGAAGAGAGTGCACCCTGTGTCTGCACACTTGTGCACTGTAATATCTCCCGTGCTGAAGGCTAGTTTCTCTAGTTGAGATTGGCTGCCACGACCGAAATACGGTCTAGAGGACTATACTAAAAAACACAAAATGAACTATTACGCACTAATATTACTACAACTACAAAATAGGCCAAAAAGTAGAAAAGAGGCTAAATTATTTAAAAAAAAGTGTGCATCATTAGATGCGCAAAATTAAAAGCGGTTCATTAATTTAAAAAGATGTCCGTCATTAGAAGGTCAATAAGTTTCTAAAGGATCTGATATCATTTCACTTACATTAATTTATGTATTTTTATTTTAAACTTTTTTGTGCTAATGTTATGTTTCCTTTTGATCGGTGTATTGTTCTAGAATACAGTTGTTGGTATCGACGCCCAAACTGAATTAAGAAAAATCAGCACTTGACAAGCAAATTTCTGCGCAGAAATTTTCCGTCGGTTATCAAAGAAAAAATCCTAGCGCAATACCTACGAGGACAAAATGTACAGAACAGCAATTAAAAAAAAAAAATACTGACGAAATATTTCAGAATTTGAAATTTCACTAATTCATGGTAACAGGCTGCGCATCGATATTCCTGCCACTCCGTATAGCTACTTTCATTTTTTTACGACCTAAAGAATTGGATAATAACCACACCAAACTTTATTACGGTATTCCGTTAAATGCAACAGCTGCGTATCAAATGGGAAATTTTCGTATCGGAACGAAAATTTCCCAATTGAAACGCGGTGTACTGATCAAGTTAAGTTTACAATCGTATTACACGTTGGAACTCGTAAAATTGAAGCACTGGAGCTTGGCTAATAAATTCTGTGGGTAGTTTAGATTCTGTGGGGTTGACGAACGACCGTTGTTACTAGCGTCAAGAAACTAAGAAGATAGTTGTAAGAAAATACGAAGTTACTGGAAGCGAAGTTAGATGTATTTATTGAACCCTGCATTTGCGATTCATTTGCCAAAAATGTAAACAAATATTAATTAATGGAAAAATAACATTAACGCCTACACAATAAAGTTCAGTTTACGCTACAATTTTAAACGTTTTTATAACTTTTTCAATAGTGCTAGTCACTCTGAAATCAACATAATTACCATTAAAATAAAGTTGATATTTGTTTAAGTTGAAATAATATTAATTTGAAACTTAAGTTTGAATATACTTTAAATTAGCTGTGCCCGCGACTTGTCTAAAAGTCTAGTCAAAATCGGACACTTTTGCGGGTGAAACCGCGGGGCGCAGCTAGTTTCAAATAAAAGTTAGATTTTGTTTCGGTACAAACTTTTGAAAAGCGTTTACAAAGTATACAGAAGAGTTTTGTTTCAAATGGATTGCATGACGATATGGATACCCTTTGTAAATCCAACGCTAAGTGAGTGACGGAAACCGCATTCCAATTTCTGTCAAAAATACTTCTACAATAATTTACCTAAATTTTTGACAAGTTATTGACATTTGTTTGTCGCCGAGGTGAGACAACGACTAGATTTTGAACGTTTTAAATTACGAGAATTGGCCTTTAGATGTATGAACGTAAACAAAGCAAAAGGAGTATGTCAGGATCGTTGCAGGTGACATTCTGTAGTTTTAGCTTACAGCAATGGGACGAAAGCGTGAGCTTATGTATGTACTTATGTGTGCATTAATAAAATATTACGCATAAAAACGTAAACGCGCGCCTCCTTCTCCTTCGGGGAAACACAGAAAAGAAAGAAAGAAAATAAATTTATTTAGCGTTGACTAAAATACACCGCAATATACCAGAATATACCACACAGCACACAATACAGGCATGATGTTATACCTAGATGTGTTTATCTCAAGTCTTTCAAGACTGTCACATCCAGTATTTGCGCGCTCTTAGTTCCCGTTCGCCACTAGAGGATAGTTCGTTTGTACTCGTCCCTCGGTATTAATCAACTCGCGCTCGCCTTGAGGACATGACTCGTGTACTCGTGTGAGACAATTTTAGGAAAACTCCGGGCATTCTTAAAGAAAATCTTTTGGAAAAAGAATTGAATTTTTCCTTAAAGTTTTTTGACGAGGGTAACGTTAACGGACAACCCGTTAACATCATGTCTAATAGTAACAATGTTGTAACAGGTACAATTTTAATTCTTTTATGGGACAAGAATCAATACAAAATTTTAGAATAAGTATCTCAAAAAAAGACAGATTTGTTCAAAACTTATTTTTGGTTAGTAAGATGTGTTTTAAGACCCTGTTATTAATTTTATTACACAGGATTATTTTTATTCCTGAATTTATATTTTTTTATTTTATATTTAATTTTTTATTCAATTTATTATTTTTTTCTTAAAATAATAGCTGTTAAGGTATTTTCAGGCAGATGTGAGTAGAAACACCCTAGAAGGTCATGAAGTGACCTTAATAGTGATGTTCTTCAGAACGGTCTTGTGCGTAATACTCGCAACCGGAGTGCGTGCACGACCAGCATAGCTATTCACAAGCACTCGATACACTTCCGTACCGTATCGAATATCCATCAATGTTATCGTAAGAAGGAGTCCTCTAAACGCTGTTCGCAAGTCCAAAACCCAATAATTTTGTCAGTTCAAATCAAATAGACGACCGCAATTCTTCCGACAGCTGTCCGCTGTCGAGGGCAAGGCAAATCAGGGTTGTCGAAATGCGTCATTTTCGATACGATAGCCTATCTGATGGTTGTGAATATCTATGCAGATGTATAAACGTAAACGAAGCAAAAGGAGTAGCAGGTGGCGTTCTGTAGTTTCAGGCTATGGGAAAATTTATATTTAACTGAAAAGCTATATTTCCCTAGATAACAAAGCCACTTGGGCCGCATCAATTTCTAAAAGTTAACAAAATGGAAGTCAAACAAAGCTCAGCTTCGGATATTAACCTCTCAACTGAACAAGTATGCTGTGCCGAAAGTTTGTTAATCATAATACATAGTTGAACTCTGAACTGTTCTACACAAGTTGAAGCATGCCTTACGTCGATCAGTCAGTAACTGCACAAGGTCTTTTTCAACAGTCAGTGTTGACCGAAGTATTAATTTAATATTGATCGAATTTGTAGTGCTATTCTGTAAGTTAATTTTTTGGCATTAGAGTGTTTAATAATATTTTTAGGAGCGCAAAGTGGGAATTATTTGAGGTTCGATTAAACACATGTGCCATTTCCATAAAACAAAGGCAGTAACAGACCGTTGCTGAAAATGTTCACAATGGAAATACAAGTATCTCGTTTGTCTGTCCCTAGTATCTGTCCCATTATGGGAATTAATTCATGATCATTTACTTTTATCGTTGGCAGGGCTGTTTTTATCGCTAATTAGGAACTGTGTTTGGGCGAAAAGATGTTTCTAATAGGCTTTTATTTGGAAGAGCAGCGGGGTCGTTGCGTAACATACATGGCAATCAATGGCAATGCCTTTCATTTGGACAGTTCAGCCCCGTTTATTACGCTATTTACGTTGCTGAGCAGACGAAGTTTTCAAATCCATGAAGCAATGGATTGCCATTTTTTGTGACTCACTTGATGTTACGTTATAGCCTATGTCATTGACAACGGACTGAATCGAAAACACTCATATAAAACACATTGGCATTTATTGTTGTCATAGACTTTTACATCACATTCGCTCTGACTAATGGCTTCGGTTTTCAAATATTTGAATTTCCTACAATTTAATTGCACTAAAAAAATATAATTTCTTGCTCAAAAGAAATTATAATCATAAATATTGATGAAGGCATAACAAATTATTGATGGAGTAATACTGTTTATTAAAAAAAAAGATCCTTTTTTTAATGACATGCATAATTATTCCTTTTAATCCCACAAAAATTCTTACTCATAGACACCCTACACAATAACTGACGAACCAACGGGTTTTTTTATGACGTCTACATCGGGATGTGCTGAATTTGTCGATAACCTATATATCAGAATAATCAATGATATATCATATATGATATATCAGAATAATCAATGTTGTATCGAGGTCAGCCTTAGTGTGGTCACACTATCATCACCCCTATTTACCACGAAGGGCTGGCAGAGGGGTACAGTACACCGAAATTTTCAATGTCATGTTTTCAATTAACATCTAGTTAAGTTTCAAAAACTGTTGCCAAATAAATGGTACAGTTAGGTATATATTCTTTCTTTTTTTTTTCCTAACCTGTTAAATACCATAAGACAAAACCATTCTATTTTTTTTCGCAATAATCAAGTTTGTGAAATTCCTTGTAATAATGACAAAAAAAAAAAACATTTGAAAACAGTTGTATCTTTCAAATTCCTAAAGATTAAACTATTAATAAATTAAAATGACATACCTACAAATTATTCCCACAGAATATAAAATTACCTGCATGACTGAAAACCAAAAGCAAGCAAACCCGCGCTGCCCAATACTCTTTTGAACTAAAAATATCATAAAACATTTTCAATTTTCAGACACGAAATCTTTCCCAGACGAAGTACCTACCGACACTATCTTTTTAAAACCAAAGAGAACGTCAACCTTTTTACGAAACCCTTTAAACGTTTATGACGAGAAGTAAAAGCAACCACAGTAGATTTTAATACTGTCTACCTTGTCTATGTTTTGTATATGTTCAGGACATTGACCTCACCTTCCAGACAGGATTGGCTGTAATTACCTGAAATGAAACAGAATTCCATTAGTTTAGTCTGAGATACAATGTACTGATTTTGGGATGAAAATAACAAAAAAGGGTGGCTTCGTGTTAAAGGGATTATTCGGGGAGTACCTACCTACCTATTATTTTTGTACTTACAGCGAAATTCAGAGTGCGGTACCTACAGGCCATCAAACTGAGTAACTTTCTCCATTTATGCCATCAAGTAAGAGTGAACAGGCATCTTCTGGGCACGCTCGTTCTATCATAGACCTTATTAATTGTTTTCCATCAGGCGTGATTGAGGTGAAGAGCGGGCAGCTTTAAAAAAAAAATAAAAAAAAATTGGCTCAACATTAATATCGCGAAAAAATAATCAGCCGTTCCATACGTTTGGCTCGAGTAGGTAATGAAATTTTGTATGGGACAGTTGTAAATTTTTTCGCGATTTTCATTTTTCTCCCATGGAGAAAGAAAGAAAGAAAAAGTATTTATTGCGACTCTTACAGGAAGATCAGGCAGATCACAAACAAACTAAACAGTAAAAAAAAAACAAGTTATCTATATAAAAAAGTAACAAACAGATGACAGATGATGATGAGTATGATGGTCTGCATCACACCCTTACCATAGACCATACCTTTCTAAAAGACGCTGGATACTAACTACTATTTGTAGTACATACAAGCCATTATTGCTGGAACAACTATCTGTAATCGAATTAGTCCCGTAACGCAGAAATTCAGTCGGACGATTCTGATTGAACGGTCGAATTGGTATTAATTCCTTTCATTTTGTTTTTTCAAAGCGCTAACTTGTTTAGATATGTGTCTGTTTTGTTTGATAATACGTGTTTGTACAGCTGAAGGTAATAAAAAATCTTAATTTTTTAACTTATACACAATAACACATAACATCACGCCTTCTTTCCCTGATGGTTTGGGCAGAGGAGAATATAATATAGTACACCCATATTTCACCAGTTACGTTTAAGTCTCATGTAATAGGGGGCGACCCTATTGACATCAATAAAGTATAAATACGGACTGCAGGCTTGTACTGAGAAATTCCAGATAGAAGAACCGAATAACACTTTGCCCAACCTGGGATTCGAACCCAAAACGCCATGCACAGCTACAGGGATTGCGAACACTCGACCAACGAGGTAGTCTTTATTATACTACTAGCTGCGCCCCACGGTTTCACCCGCATCAGTGTCGATAAAAAGTAGCCTATATGT
The DNA here is from genome assembly GCA_963669345.1 of Gortyna flavago. Taxonomy (NCBI): domain Eukaryota; kingdom Metazoa; phylum Arthropoda; class Insecta; order Lepidoptera; family Noctuidae; genus Gortyna; species Gortyna flavago. Next base: position 8,160,755 of record OY770150.1, on the reverse strand, counting down.
TGATCCAGGGTGTCAGCTACCTCCATACAAAATTTTATCACAATTGGTCCAGCCGTTTGAGCGTGAAGAAGTAGCAAATATAGACACACACACTCACACACAAACTTTCCCCTTTATAATATTAGTGTGATATTCCAGTTGGTACAGAGGCCAGCAAATCAAGTTACCCCAATCTATCAAATTTTTCTGATAGATTTTCAACTTTATTACAAAGGAATAAGGTTCATATTCAATTGGGAAAATTTGACAGATTGGGGTAGCTTGATGTGCTGGCCTCTGTACATAGTTCACGTCAATGTCAAAAGTGACCATGGTTAAGGTCTGCTCGTCAGTCCGCGCAGTATCTAATTATTTGGGTGATTGCTGTTTATAAAACTGTGATTCCCTCGATTCATGAATTCGTATCACAGGTTTTGAACCTGAAACCTAGCACAATACCAGCCTCCTCTCTGACAGACGGAGTGGTCCGTAATACACCACGCAGGCCCGTTGTGGGATGTCACATGTCTTCGTATTTTTGGTTCTAGGACATGCCGGTTTCCTCACGATGTATTCCTTCACCGTTTTGACAGCAATGGCGATGAAATAATTTTCACAAAGTAAAGTGCCTACGACTTAAGGTGGAACTTGTCGCGAGCTCAAACCTGATGGTCATGGCCAAAAAGCACGCCGTCTCACTTGGCTTCGTGTCCGACAGAGATAGTATCAGTGATGAGCAGTTAGATGTTAGTCTACACGCACAACGTCTAGTTCTCACCACAGAATATATAATAGTATTAGACATCACGCACAGAAACACCGTTCCGAACTGTCAGCGCGTAAAAACCGAAAAGTGTTTTGGAAAATCGAGTTTTATGAAAAAACCACTGCATAAATCAATTACAAATAAAGTTTATTGAACTCTTTGATAACTGAGCTTTGTCGGTACCGAATTTGTTTTTAAGATTTTGCAGTTTTTGTATTACTTACATAATTACACCCAAAGTTACGTCAAAAATAGCAAGAAAAACTAATCTTTGTTGGCCCATAACTTTTTAATGCCTTTTTATTTTACTAATCTGTTTCCGTACAGACAAAATTAATAGTAAGACAAACGATATCATGTTTAACTTTGGATGCACAATGTCAAACAGTGGAGAATACTCTCCCGAAATTTGTATGGAATAAATATCGACAAGTGGCACCTTAACAACTCGTAAGTCGCGGAAGTTTCTACTGGGCCACCAGTGCTCTGCAACTTAATCTTTAGAAATCGATCCTAAAGTTCCAGGCCATTTCAAGCTACCCAATATCTTACTTAATTAAAACTTGGTTGGAACGTTTCACAGATAAACTGTCTTAACATTAACACTCCTATTGTTTTCACAAAGGAATATCGTAGTACTTCTAAGAATGGAGTGTACACTGTGCTGCGACTGGCATGAAAGCAGCTAATTACATAAGAACTTATATAAAACACCATCACGTCTATTTTCTAGAAGAGAAAGGCAGATGTACAACTTGTAGCGAAATAAAAGAGGATCTTCACTACATAAAACACGTATAATTTTTTATAGAAATAATACCAAAATCTATACGAATATTATAACTATTGATTAGCTGAAGCGAAGATTTTTCCAAACAATTACATTAAAAAAGGAACAAAGAAGATTATGTAATAAGGTAATAATTAGTATGTAGTGCATTTTTTTGTTTCGTCATTCGATATAAAGTAATTGAAAATTGCTTTTGAATGTTCAGCTCAATTCTACGGTGCTCAACAGAAAAAAAAATCGTTTTAGGAGTTTTTTGGTTTTTTCGTAATTAGAATCGAATCTACCTACAGCAGCCTCTAAAAGTTTGTTGACAGTTTTCGACTTCAGCACACCACATTATTATTCAAAATTCTAGAGATCCAAATTTTTTATAATGACTAATTCATCTAGCTTTGACTTATAAAAATATTTAAGTAATCCCTTAGGATGGATATGATGGATGGAATGTAATTGGTTGGTCCGTGGATGGGTGACCATCTTTACATACTAAGACCCCTCCGTGCCTCGGAAAGCACGTTAAGCGGTCGGTCCCGGCTGTCATTCGTGGATCTTTGACAGTCGTGACGGGTCGCCAGAAGCCCGAAAGTCTTACCACCAGTCTTACCAAGGGGTATTACCCAGTAACTGGGCTGTGGAGGACAGATAGGCAGTCGCTCTATGTAAAATATTGCATTGCAGATGAATGGTGTGAAATTGATCAAATATAACACGTTAAACTATACCTACTCCCGTTAATTATTAGTAACATTTATATACGAACCGCACATTATCCAATAACTACCAAAGACACACGCAATATAAACAAATAAAGGTACTTCACATTCAACCCTGCAAATGACTGTCCCCGGGGTCTAATGTAACCCAAATGGGTTGACCCTTATCTGCCATGTCACTCACAATAATGTATGAATTGTATTGTACGTGTTACAGGCCAGTGAGTTTCAATGTTCAGTAAGTACCTACTTAATGTAATTTACAGAGCACGAACGCGCGACGCAAATAATTTCGAACCATTTTTTTATCGATCATAAGAGGTATTTCACTTAGAGCACTGATTTCAATAGCACTTGACCGATCCGCACCTGAGCTCTTCCACTTACGGCACTGAAACAAAATGTTGATAAGTGCTGTTCGGTGGAACAGTTTATTTATAACTATCGTATATCATTTTGGTTTGGAGAGGCTCGTGGCTAAATGATAACAGCCGCATGGGTTGATCAAAGGTTAAGCTTGCCGCTTGCCGCGGTCAGTCAATGGATGGGTGGCCATCCATTACATATCGAGACCCCTCCGTGCCTCGGAAAGCACGTTAAGTTGTTTATTTCGACTGTCATTCGAAGATCTTTGACAGTCGTTACGGGAAGTCAAAAGCCCGAAAGCCTGACAACAAGTCTTATCAACCCGGTATCGTGTTACCCAGAAACTGAGTTACCCAGTAAATTATTTCATCACCACAGACGTTTTTACAAGTGCCTCTGACGCTTCAAAGTGCCCATGTAGGTATATATATATATATGTGAAATAAAATATTTTGATTTTGATTTTTGACTGTTCTCAAAACGATGAGAACCAAAAATTTGAAGACATGTGTCATTTACCAACCCACACTGGGCCCTTGTGGTGAATTACGACCCACTCCCTCTCACCAAGACGAAGTCTGTGTCCCAGCAGTGGAAACACTAGGCTGATTAAGTTATGATGTAGGATAACAACGCACCAGTGCGATGCCTTATTGTAGATATCTTTAGGTGTCGGTTACCACACTGGGGAGCGTGCTTAATTTCCAACCAATATAAAAACAAATGAAAAACACAAACAACGAATGGCCAGTTTCTTTCCTTGACGGGCAACACGATCAGCGGGGTACTTGCGTATTATAAGACACAGTAGCGTTCATTTTGAAGGTTCAAAAACATTAATTGCGTTATTTACGTTTTTTATCAGACAATTTTTTCGAACATTATTCAACAAATTATTCAGATTGAGATTGATAGGGTGTTACGCTGCTTGTATTAAACTTTATTTCCCCTCTTAAAAGCTTTTCTGCACAGGTACATTAAAATAAGACCATCATAATAGCCTTTGCAATAATTCCGGGCAAGTTTGTCTGAACTTTGGCCCAGTTGCCACCGGTAGCGGTAAAGCGAGTTCTACAACTTAGACGATCCATCTCGCGCTGCCACAGTGTGTAATTAGCCTTATGCAAACACTTGGGTGCTGGTATAAAAGGTATTGTTTTTGGTATAAAGTTAGATTGGTGTTTCTGTTCTTATGTTTGCCTGGTACCTTAGTGAAAGCCACGTTCATGATCTTGGACAGCCAGACCCACTACTATTTTGCAAAAGTGTCACAAACGGTATCGAAAAATATAGAAGATTCATTGCTCCGCGGTTTCACCCGCATACATTTCAATCTCGGGGGAATATCGGGATAAAAACTATCCTATGTCCTTTCCCGGGACTCCAACTATCTCTGTACCAAATAGGTTCAGCGGTTTAAGCGTGAAGAGGAAACAGACAGACACATTTTCGCATTTTTATATTAATATTATAAAAATAAGCCCCAAAATAATTAAATACATACTAATGTATGGATTTAATTATTTTGGGGCTTATTTCAGTAATTTTTTAAAAGTGTAGTTCATTTAAAAAAAAATATATTACTGAAATAAGCCCTTTCATTTGATACCCAACAAGGCACCATCCAAAAACAAAATATTTATTTTTAAATTCATTACTTTATGCTCTCTAGAGGGCGTCATATTGAATTTAGTGTGACGTCATATAGCCTACAACCAGCGTACGGTCTAACGCTATTAACGATACCTCATTTGTCAAATTATTATAAGTATTTTTGAAGTTATGAGGGAACAGATGAACATACATACATACCGATTAAAATCATATCACTTATACCCTCCGTAGTCGAGTAAAAACTAAGCTTCCATATCAAAACTAAACTTAATTACGATACACAAACAGTTAACAACTTTATCAAACGCACAGTCAACTTCATATTGCCTTTATTGAAGATAATAAGCGCGTCTGTTATCGCGAAAATTTAATCTAATTCTGCCTTTGAGAGCGCGAGAAACTTTAAGGTGGGTATTCTAACCTCATTCTAAGGCAGTCTTAATCTTAAATTAAGACTGCCTTAGAATGAGGTTAGAATATGAATAAGAATTTAGATGGTTCTTATAGCGAGATACGTAAGTATAAGTTGTATCTAAGAAGTAACTTAATAGTTAAACTGATGTTTCTAGCGACTTTTTTGTGGGGTCATCGACTTATGACCGTCACAAAAACAGTCATATTTATTTTTCGTTTTATCTTGTTAAGATATCGATATCCATCTCGTCTGTGGAGTTTCGCTAGCTAATTTATTTGACCCTGTAGAATATTTGCAGCTCCTGAACTTTATTCAAATTCAACCTGTAGATTTTAACACCAACGCTGTATGACAACATTGCTAATCTTTCAGACCTAACAGTAGTCTTAGTGATTATCTGGATATAACTGTAATAGTTGATAATTAATTGCCGTGATATGATTAGAATCTTGTTCAATAGGTTAATTTGTGATTAAGTAATTGGAGTTTGCGGTCGTTGAACTATTTGATGAGGGTAATAGGTACTTAGTCCAATAGATTAGTGCAATTTGAGATTGCGAGAATCAAGATGCAATTTCATAACACATAATATCACGCCTTGTTACCCCGGAGGGTTTATCAGAGGTGTACCTACACACACTCACATTTCATCAGTTATCCATACTATATAATTATACTATCCATACTAATATTATAAATTCGAAAGTAACTCTGTCTGTCTGTCTGTCATTCTGTCTGTCTGTCTGTATGTTACCTTTTCACGCCTAAACCACTGAACGGATTTCGATAAAATTTGGCAGAGAGATAGATTGCATCCCGGGGAAGGACATAGGATAGTTTTTATCGACATACCTCGCGGGCGAAGCCGCGGGCGGAAGCTAGTATACTATAAAATTATAAATTCGAAAGTAACTCTGTGTGTTACCTTTTCACGCCTACACCACTGAATGGATTTCGATAAAATTTGGGAAGGACATAGGATAGTTTTTATCGACATACCTCGCGGGCGAAGCCGCGGGCAGAAACTAGTCAGTTATATTCAAGTCCCATGTAACAGAGGGCGAGCTTATTACCACTTACCACCAACAAGGCACAAATCTCGACTAACGAAGCCGCTAAATTTAAATATTCTTAAGTTTTTTTTTTTTCATTTTGCAGGTCAGTATCACGTTGTATGTTGACCTAAAATAATGATTCGCGGCCGTAAAAAATATTTATTTTGTATAATCATAAAAGAGCGTTTACGCCATACAGCATTTCATACAAACTTTCAAGCCCTTGTTTTTCGAAATGAATTAACCGATTTTAATGAAACTTCATACGCATAAGCAGAATACAAAGGTCTAACGAAAAATAGTGTTACAGCCAAATTAGATCGATTTTAAAGTTTCCATAGAAACAGAGAAGACATTTCGGAAATGTTCTTAAATAACTTTTTAGACCTTTGTATCCTGCTTATGCGTATGAAGTTTCATTAAAATCGGTTCATTCATTTCGAAAAACAAGGGCTTTAAATTTTGTATGAAATGCCGTACGGGGTAAACGCAACTCAGTTCATATTGCCTTATTTAAATGTCTACTTCATGAAATCATGACGCTTGAGGCCAATTCTAAATCAAGGAGTTGTATTGCTGATATGTAATGATTATAATTCTGTAAAGTCATATTTTTTAGGGGCTACCGTAGCGACCCCACTTAAGTATTAATTTTACCCCAACATCCAAAACCCACCCTGTGTAAACAATATAACCCTTAATCCTGCTGATAAACAGTCGATCGACTCATTATTACTGTACACCAAAGATCTGATATCGTCGGTAAAGTAACTAGAGACAAAGAAAACACAGCAAATTGAAGACTAACATTTACTTTAGCAACTTAACGAGACGAGGCTGTGTGATTTTGGAAGTAAGTTATAAGCTGAAGCGGAGGTAGCGTAGGCTCGATCCTAGTCAGGCGTTTTACTTTGTGTAAGAAGAAAGAAAAAACGTTTATTTGCGGTGAACATGACGCAAAAAAAAAAGAACATAAACACAAAAAAGAATGAATAAAATAAAATAAAAAAATAAACACATAAAATGCGTCACATTCACGCAAAACGGCAAATAAATAAAAAAATATTTCATCACCACTGCTCTCAGAACAGTGAAGGAAAACGTCGTGAGGAAACCGGAATGTCCCAGAACCAAAAATTCGAAGACATGTCGTCATCTACCAACCGGCACGGGGCCCGCGTGGTGGACTACGGCCCACTCCCTCTCACAGAGAGAGAGAGAGGTCTGTGTCCCAGCAGTGGGAAAATTACAGGCTGATTATGCTGAAATATTCGTCATCAGAATGAAGATGATGCCAATCGTGAACCAAAGAAAAATAAAAACACTCTCCCGTCAAAGCTTACAACTTGTACCACAATCAAGGGTATGTTCGATTACTACAGTGCTAAGTACACCCGAGTCAAATGAATAGTGCGAACAAACAAATTATATTCCGTCTCCCTCTTAAAGTAGACGTGGGAGTATGGTTTACTACGACACAGATAATATAATACCCACGTATATCACACGATAGAGTAATTAAAATGCTTTAAAAGAGACTGACCATTGAGTTTGTTTCGCCATTTCTTGTCGGGGATAGTCCGATAATGTCGAGTCCATCGAGAGTATTTTTTTTTACTTTATATGAGTAGAGGGGCAATTCTCGTTATTTCACGAGCGTTCACAGTCTGATCTCAGTCTCAATCTCTCAAATACACATTTTTGACATTGATTGCCGCTAAGATGAGACTGCGACTAGATTTTGAACGAATAAAACGTTTTTGAAATGACGGGAATTGGCCTTCTGATGTATGAACGTAAACGAGGCAAAAGGAGTAAGTAAAGATGGTAGCAGGTAGCGTTCTGTAGGTGTCTGCCTACCTAGGAAGTAGGCGTGAATTTATCTTTAAGTATGTGTAAAAGTGATTCATTTAATACCAGTTTTCAGTTTATAAAATTATTCTTTATATCCTACTATAATATAAATGAGAAAGTTTGTGTGTTTGGATGTCTGATACTCAATCACGCAGAAACTGCTGAACGAATGTATGTTTGGATGTTTTGAAACTGCTTAACGAATTTGGATGAAAATTGGCACACAGATAGTTTATAACCTGGATTAATACATAGTATACTTTACCTGTGGCACGTTCCCGTGGGATGTAATAATATTTCGACCTCCACGCGGGCAAAGCCGCGAACAAAACCCAGTACGTACTTCCCTTCCCAATATGACGTAGTTCCCAAATAAAATAGATCAAACCGATTGTTTTTATTTTCACAACAAAAATATTCACAAAACAAGAAAATCTAAAGGATTTATTGGCATTCCAGAGCAAATAACGATGTCAAAAACAAAATACCCACACTATTATTTACAAAGCTTTTACGTTAAAGAGAAAAATAGAATAAAGAATTAGACTTCACATTCAAATAGGTACGAATAAACAATAATGTTTCTTGGAAACGTTTTACAGGCATTTATTTATAATATATATGTACGGTCGAACAAGCTATTTGGTATACAGCTAACTTGCAACTCTTTTTAAACAATGGTGTGAGTGTGCTGAGTAGTCAATTATTTTACACCACTCTATTAAGGATGCCATAAGCTGAAAAAATTATAACGCACAAAATAAAACTAAATATTGGCAGTGTAGTGGAAAGATGAATATTTTTGCCTGTATACCAAATAGCTTGTTCGACTGTACCATCGAGGAAACTTAAATCTGCCGAATTTGAAAACAAAATCCCGTGCACATGAAGACTACATCTGTTACCAAGCGTTATTATAGCGGCCGAGCGCTGCAAGCAAGAATAGCCCTTACGGTGTAAAGATGTAAGTTTCTTCGATAGTACATAATCTGCTGCTGGGACGCAGGTCTTGTCTCGGTGAGAGCGAGTGGGCCGTAATCCGCAACGCGTGCCCAGAGCGAGTTGGTATTAGATGTCACATGTCTTCGATTATTTGTGTAAATGATTTCATCATCACTGCTCTCAAAACGGTGAAGGAAAACATTGTGAGGAAACCGGCATGTCCTAGAACATGTGATGATAATATCTAGCAACCCGCACTGGGCCCGCGTGGTGGATTACGGCCCACTCCCTCTCACAGACAGGACGCATGTGTCCCAGCAGTGGGAACATTTAGGTTGATTCTGTACAGCTCGCTTAACCTAAGTTTTCACGCTGATATTTTTACAGAATAGGCCGGTTGGTCTCATACAGAAAATACAAAAGTGTTGATCACCATACTTGAAGGTTTTTTAGGTTTATCGGTCCACAATTGAGAGAAAAATCGGTGAACATAAATAAAAAAAAAAAAAACATACATAAAGTCGAACATATAACCTCCTCCTTTTTGGAAGTCGGTTAAAAATACAAATTGTTTGTGTACACAAAGTCCGCCAGACTGAATTTCGGCAACCAATCTCAGCATTCGGCGCGGGAGAAATATTATACTTAGGGCTGATTTTCAATCAACAGATATTTTTTGTTTGTAGAATAAAATTTACATCTGACAGATTTTCAATGGAAGAGCTGTCAATAATACAAAATTATTCCTCGGATAAAGTTACCTGGTGTTGGAAAAATCAGCCCTTAGTGCACAAGTGTGTGCCTATGGAAAACCCAATAATACTTTTACCAGACCCGGGAATCGAACCCAGGACCCCACGCTCAGCAATCACGCTTTCGACCACAAAACCAACGGGTCAGGCGTGTGTGTACATACATGAAAAGGACACATTGGCAAGTAACAGACATGTCAGGTTTTGAACCTATAATCTAGCCTAAAAAGCACCTTCGTACAGTATCTATTATCCGTAGCAGATACATACCAAAAAGAAACAAAGCTTGTTGGCTATTTTACAAGCTTTTTTCTTAATTATTATTATATCCACTTTAGGCGGATTCAATTAATCTTTTTTGTTGTTGTTCTGAAACGTTTGCCAACCACACTGTTGTTTTTTTCACAGGAAAATAGCCTTGTGGTTACTTAAGTCACTTGTCGCAGGTTTCACAAGCGATTATGGTTTCTTTTTGAGAACCCTGAAGGTTCAATTTAAATATTTTTAATTATGACGTTGTTTTTCTCAAAAGATTAGACAAAATTTGACGAAAAAACCGTTTGACGGCCTTTTATTCTAAAACTCCGTACTACGTTAGGTGTAAGTGCTTGGCCAGACTGGCAGCGCGGGGCGGCGAGCGGCGCGGACGCAGGAACGCGCGCGAACTGCCTGTCCGCAGTGGAGCGCGGCTTTGTTCTGACTGTTGTCGTGTCCAGTGTTTGTAAAAAAATAATATGGATGAAGAAGACTTATTTTTTACTGGAAAACATCTTTGCTGTTAAGTATTATCTTTCATTCTGACTGACATTACACGATTTTACTGTGCTGCTTGTAAAAGATGTCAACAATTGTCAAATCGAATACCTACATTCCGAGTTCACTAAGATTTCACCACGTTTTTGTAGCTAGATCCAAGTCGGAGCAGTTCATTTAGTCCAACTCTATTTAGCGCACTGTCAAGCAACTAAATATATTATTCATTGACCAAAACTGGCGATGTCCGTTATATTTAGTGTGAAGGCTAAATACTACAAAAGCGATCACATTAGGCCTGCTCTAGGCTGAATGCGCGGTGGCTAGGGCGGTAGCATGCGCGGTGGCGGGCGCGGTAGCGGGAGGTGCGGTAGTGGATTTTACCGCGCACTGGATTTTCAACTCTCGGTGTTAAACCGAGCATTGAGAATCTAACAGAGCCCATCAGCAGACTATTGGATTTTCAACTCTTTGCGCTGAGCAATACGTCGCGCAATACAATACGTATTGCGCGAAAAAAAATCACCGCGTGAAAAACTTTACGCTTTCAGCGCGGCGAAAGAGTACGGAAGTACTCTATGCGTAGTCCCGTCCTGCCATTTGTCACTCATTGGTCAATATGGCGGTTTCATTGGTTTTTACTTCGCTCCCGCCTCAGCTCCCGCGTACTTTGTTTACCCTGTCCGAGGCCTAGATGTTACAAAACCGATGAGACTAACATACCAATTGTTTTTCTAATTCTGGCCGGATGATATAAATATATTATTCTGAACATACTGATGGGTATGCAAGAATAGATGTTACGTTGTGTGTTTATTTTCAGTCGTTATGTACTGTGTTATTTATTGTTTAGCTTTAGAATCTTTGTGCTTTCGAATGAGAATTTTCGGTGCATTTTAGAATAGACCTTGATTGTCCTAAACATGTAACTCATCAATATCATCGCCATCCTTCTCTTGCTCTTAGGCTCCCATAGAGAGGCGCATCGCACCTATAGTACAAACATTTCTATGAAAACTTAGAGCCTTCATCCCATGATTCGGGGTCGACGCATAGTTAAAATTTTAAGAAGAAAAAATTACAGTGCACAAAATACAGTGCGTTGCTGATTGGTGGCTATAATGATGCTACTATCATCATCTGCCTAGCTTTTCCTCAAGGGGTTGGCTTCCAGTCTAACTGGATGCAACTGAGTACCAGTATTTTACAAGGAGCGACTGCCTATTTGACCTCCACAACCAAGTTACTGCGTAATACGATACCGATCGGTAAGACTGGTTGTCAGACTTTCAGGCTTCTGACGACTCGTAACGACTGTCAAAGATCCACGAATGACAACCGGGACCAATGGCTTAACTTGCTTTCCGAGACACGGCCCCTCCGTGTCTCGGAAAGCAAGTTAAGCCGTTGATATGTAAATATGGTCACCCATCCACGGATCAACCACGGCAAGCGTAGCTTATCCTGATCGATTCACCAGTGCGGCTGTTATTAATTTTTGCTGAAAAAGCTCTTGTTGCTTTTAAAAACGCAGACAAACCTGCAGGTATACATAGTACCAAATAACAGCGCAACATCGTAAAAATATGCAAAGACCCTTCTGCGCTGCCATAAAAGTTACTACGACACTAAGGTAACAAGGATTTATGACTGTGGAAGACTAGTTTGATGTCGGGGAACCTAAACCACAGGGGGACATCCAAGAGTTATGTCTTTACGAGTTGAAAGATACTATAAGAGGGTGTGTTGGTTGGTTTTCTTGGGAATTAGTTGTGGGTGGAGTGTTTAGGTAGTGCATTTTGTAAGGAGGTTGGGTGGAAAATTTTCGCTTCATCATCATAAATATTTCAGCCGAAAGACGTCCACTGCTGGACTTGGCCTCCCCCAAGCACCTCCACATCGACCGAAGAGTTCCTGCGGCCTTCAAAAGGTCCTCTGTCCACCTTGTGGGAGGCCTTCCAACGCTACGTCTTCCGGTACGCGGCTGCCACTCCAGAACCTTTCTACTCCATCGGCCACCTGTTCTGCGAGCAATGTGCCCTGCCCACTGAAACTTAAGTTTGGCAATTCTTCGGGCTATGTCGGTTACCTTGGTTCTCTTGCGGATCTCTTCATTTCTGATTCGATCACGCAGGGAAGCTCCAAGCATAGCCCACTTCATTGCCCTTTGGGTGACTTTCATCTTTCTAATGAGGCCCATTGTGAGCGACCACGTTCCAGTGCCATATGTCATCACACGCAACACGCATTGGTCAAAGACTTCACTTCATCATCATAGTCAGTCTATAATGTTCTCACTGCTGGAACGCGGGCCTAGTGCGGGTTGGTAGATATAACATGTCTTCGAATTTTGGTTCTAGGACAAGCCGGTTTCCTCGCGATGTTTTCCGCCACCGTTTTGAAGCTTTGGTGATGGAATTATTTACACAAAGTAAAGCGCCTGTCTGGGTTCGAAACTATGACCTACAACTCGTAAATCGCTTCCGTAAGCAGTGCACCACCACTGCTCACTCTTGCTTGCTCTTCTAGCATCGCGTTAATATCCGTCAGTGGGATAGGTCCCTTAAATGCAAAACCAACAAGCAAGCATCTATCTCATCAAAACAGGCCGGCTAAGCATTCATAATAGGTCTAAATCTACGTTATTCAGATTGCCCGGTTACAGCAGAGATTTGACAGGGGACTGTCAGTAATAACCGGCTGCCTTCGTCGGGGATTCCTCTTGTGTCTACGGCTTAGGAGAAATTTAGATAGGGTTGCTACAAATGTTTTGAATTATTTATGGATTGGCTGACATCAGAGCAAAGTCCGTTTCGCATAGAGAACAATCGTCTATTACTGTGTGCTGTGACGCGAGTCTAAATTCTTCAAATTTAACACCGTTATCCGCCTAGCCTTTTAACTAAACGGCGGCCGTTCCACTAACGGCCTGAATGATATTCAATTATAGTTTATGTTGGAACTGTAACCCGAATTGGTCGCAGTAACTAAGCCAGGGCACCCCGACCAAATGGGTTAGGTTTAGGTAGTATTGTGATCAACCGCGTGCGAGCCGAGAGAGCGAAGCGAGGCGAGCACTACTTCCAAAGGCTTGGCGGTTAACTAAACGGCTAATTTAACCAGTTGGTTGAAACAGATACATTATGAAGCAGAATTAATGATCGCGGTAATTTTATCTTCTGCACGAATTATAACATTCTGGAGTCCCTTTAGAGGTGTGGTGATAGATACTTCGTATGTATTGACAGGTGGCTTCCTCAGCGCCTAGAGCCTAGCGGGTTACATAGCGAGTAGTTAAGTGAAACGAATGCTCTAAAATTTTCGCAACTGGTCGTTCGACGCGCTTGGTGCCTTCGCTAGCCGCCTAGCGAGTAACACTAGGTTCTAGGCGCTAAGCAAGTGCGTACGTAGCATAAAAAAGAGTTAGGTAAATTAAAATATTTCTACAATATTAACTTCTTCCTCTACTTCAAAAAACAGCTCACAGCTGAACAGCATTATTTCAAAAAAGACATTATCTACTATCCCGTTAGGTAAGTGATTGATATATAAATAACCGGGTAATTTTCTGTTATCCGATCCAATAACGTGCCATAACCCATAACTATTATTATGAGCAACCCATAAGCGTGTAAGTATCGTAGAGATGTAATAAGCGCCCCGCTGTTTGATGGGATCATTTTAGTTACACTCTACGGGGAATGTAAGCTATAAACAATACTGCAGATGGCTTGAAGAATTTTGTAGAAAAAAGAAAGATCTTAAGGTGAAAGCGCCAGGGTAGCCCGCAAAATTCAATTTTTTTACGTTTTTTGCAATTTGCTGGTCAGTATTAAGTTGTACGTTGATTAAAATATGATTCGCAGCTGTAACAAATATGTATTTACAGAATTATAATCATTAAAGTCATCAACACAACTCTTTAAGACCAAGTAATCCTACCGAATGACTATTTCATGAAATCTTGACATTTTAGGATTACACTAACATATCAAGTTGTATTACAAATTGTAGTGATTATAATTCTGTAAATACATATTTGTTACGGCCGCGAATCATATTTTAATCAATGTACAACTTAATACTGACCAGCAAATTGCAAAAAACGTAAGAAAATTTGAATTTCGCGGGTTACCTTAGCGCTTCCCCCTTAATAATAATTATTTTTATTCAAAAACAGTTTATTAAAAATGTATCTGCTTTATAAACCTAAAACAGGTATATTTCCGTGACGCAGAATAGTCCTAGAGTTGAGAGCGTGTATCAGCAAGCGTAGTGTATGTATGCCCCCAGCTTGATGAACTGACGACTTAAAAAATGGCTGGGACAAACTAGGTGTGAAAGACGGAGGGTGTTGTGGCGCAGCCTAGGAGAGGTCCAGCAGTGGAACACAGGCCGAGTTGATTGATCTTACTGTGTGAACGTAGTAAAACATAAAATAGCATTTGTATTTAACAGAATAATCTAGTTGTTTACTTTGTTTCACTTCCAACTACACTTAATTCGTCATCTTGAAATAAGATTTACTTTTTATGTAATTTTATAATAGTTGCAAGACTGAGTAACAGAAATTACACGGCCACACCACTGAAAATAAACGGGTAAAAGAACAAAAAAAAAATCTTTCAAACTCCAGTCCTGTACAGTCCAAATCGATCCAAATTGAGAAAGACAAAAGCAGCATTCAACAGGTCGTACCTACAATATTTTTTTATTGTCTGTCTCGGAATAAATCGTTGGAATAAGTATAAAAACATTACTGTTTATCTAAAAATAATATTTTCTCAATTCCGTCCCACAATTTTCCCCTAGCGAGTGCCAACCCTACTCATAACCGTATATCTATCAGTCATATTCTGACGTAAATCTATCTCTCAAGGGTTTAACATTTAATTGTTTAGTAGTTCTATTGTTTTGTAATATAATGAGCTTGGATTTATTTATTTTCTCATACAAACATCAAGACCCGTATATATCTCGTTAGGAATTTATTAAAATACTTCAAAGAATCCCTAAGGCTTATTTATGTCTTTGTCAAAAAAAAAAATGGTTGTCTGTAAAGTCGGCTTACGGACGATAATTTTACGTGATACCGTCATAAGAGATAGATGCGTCACAAGCCGAACGTTTAGGCCGATCGTGCCTCTCTATTCCTTGTACCGCGCTCTCGCTTGTACGCTCGGCTCAGGCGGAACGTGATAATGAGTCATGCTTTTTCTGCGTGCAGCCGGAGTTCGTCGATTTATAAGACGTTACCACGTCAAAAACACAAAAATGTGAAAAATAACTTCAATTTCGGAATTCGGTGTCATCGGCTTTTTGCCACCGAATTCCGAAATTAACTTTAAATAAAAGAGACCATGACCTCCGAGTTTGTTTCGGCATTTCTTCTCAGGGATCAGTAAACTAGGAAATGCCGGCGCCATCTTGTTTTAAAATATTAACGTGTACAAGTGTCTTAACACATTGAAGGACACTTAACCAGACAACAGTAGTTTTATTGTTATTACGTCGAGGGGCGTTAAGTGTCCCGCAAAGTGATAAAAGATCTACTTACAGAAATAAACATTTCATTTCATTAAATTACTTCCTCCTTTTTTAAAATGGACCTACACAATTTGGTAATTCAGCATGTTGATACACATCAAAGTTTTTGATGTCTATTCAATTTTCAACAGCATGCATACTACATTTAGTTTTCCATTAATCAAACTCAAGCCAAACCGTCCTGTGTCATAAATAAAAAAATGTCGGCCATATATCAGTCGAGTTAGAAAATGGAAGCCTAAAAAATATACATTCAGCCGAAAATTAAAAAAATACAACGTTGCGTTTTATCTAGTGGCCCGTCAAAATGGACAATGTTAACTATAAAAATGTATCTAGTGTGTTTTTCATGGCCTACTGTATATTTATTACACAATACTTTATACTTTGGCAGTGGTTCTCAAACTTTTTTGTTCGGAGACCTTTCCGATTTCTTTGTTGGGGGACCGTAAGGTTCCAGAAAAATAATCTGTATCGGATCTATATAAAAATAAAGTTTTACTTCAATTCGTTAACCTCAAAAGTAACATCCATTTTGCCCTTTTGGTTTTTGTTCCGGGGTGGAAAATCCTCATGGAGGGGTTTGTCATACTCTTACTGACTAAAAACCACCCCGGTGTTCCATCTCACACTTACGCCGGGGTCCCGGGAACGTACGATCCTTGCGCAACCCCCGATCCATTTTACTCTAAGCTAAGATCGGGTTGCCATCGCGGGTAGACCTGATGGCCAATTCTCGTAATTTAAAACGTTCAAAATCTTGTCGCAGTCTCAACTCAGCGACAACCAAATGTCAAAAACTTGTCAAAATGTAGGGAAATCAGAGATATTTTTGACAGATTGAGACTGAGATCAGACTGTGAACGTTCTTAAAATTACAAGAATTGCCCCTCTGGATGAGGCTGGCACAGGAGCGTGGAGATTGGCACATGAAATGAAAGGTCTATGCTGAGCAGTGGGTGAATTCGGGCTGTAGATGATGATGTCGGCTTCCCCGAAATAGTAATATTGTGTAGAAAAATAAATTCTTTTTGTATCAATGTGATTGAGCTTGGACGTTCTGTAAAACGTTTTACGGATCTTAATATTTAAGCTCTTGCGGACCACTGGTTGGGAACCAATGCTTTACACTGTAGTGCACGCTTTTTGAGCCCCCAGTGTAATGTATTAGATCTTGCTTCTGTAGCCAATGCGCGTTCCGTACAAAGTTCCCGTTGCGATTCCTAGAGTTCCGCGGGAACGTAAGGAAAACATTCGTCATGCAATTCTTTTTCCTTTTCTAGGTCATGTTGGAGTTGGCTTTCTGAATTCTTGCGGCAGAATTTTAGGATTTTACTCGTAAATACTCGGGATAAAGACAGTCTGACATCCGCAACTATGAGAATTAGTTTTTTCTGCTTAAAAAAGTTTATTTGTGCCAGCTGAGCGACGGCTTATTAATAATATGTATGATACACATTCATTACAGTTCAAGCCTACCTGATTTCTTGGATAACAAGAAGAATCTACAAAGAATATTCCCGATTAATATTTAAAAAGCCACTAGAAAATCTAAGTGGACGAGCGGGTGTAAAACATTTTATTAGTACCCAGCTTTTACAAAGGTAATAAAAGTCGTGTTTCTTTGCTCACTCTCTCTTGAAATACAAAAATATATTTGGCTTTACCTATTTTCATTAAATAAAATGGTCTTGATTTCTTTATTTTTACGGAATTTTAAGGTTCATTGTTGGTTTGGTTGGTTGGTTGGTTTTTGATAGACTTGAATAGGGAATGCCTCATCGATGGGTCTTTTATGTTTTTGTCAGTCGTTAGAAAAACCTCTCCTTAGCGTGTCGATAGCAATCTAAATGGACTCGGCTAAGAATTCGGCTGCGTGTTTGGCGCCATCACTAGCGTTCATCAGTTCCTGTAACGTGCAGCTGACAGGACACGCAGGGCATTATATTAAGTGTCCCATCGTTTGTGGAACAGCACCACATTTACGCTCCAAGGCAAAGTCTTCTAAAAAAACATTACTTTAATGGTGTTTTGTAGATATCATAATAATATTCGCATGTAAATGCCTTACTAACTCACAATTTTCAAATTTCAAGGGCGAATTGTGGCCCTAAAAATTCTACAAAAAAATAAAAAGCGCAAAAAACGTGTTTTTTGCGAAAGGGTATTTGTTGGTTTGTCCTTTTTTTAAACAGCAGCGGAGCAAGAAATCTACGTAATTGGAATTAATTAATTAATTTTAATTACGTTAAACGAGTAAAAGTTTTTATATAAAATTTTAATCGAAATAAAGCTGTAAGTAACCTATTTTAATGTGCAACTTGCACATTAATTGATTATTTACTTTCAAAACAAGGATACTTTAATAGGTACCATAATGATTCGTGCGTTCAATTTTGCGAACTTAATTGTCTATGGACATAATGAAGCAGAAATAATTTACTTGTGTTCGTTAAATCAGGCATAAATTATGAACGTTCATTATTTATTGTATCAATGGAATGAACTTCTGTGAATTAGGTAGATAAACTATATTCGCGTTATGACAGGAAAGCCAAATTTCTCACTAGTCTGTGCTTCAACGGACCTCTCTCGCGACGATCACTTTAGTGGTCGATAATTTACATACACATAATATAATCTACATTAGCGATTTATTTGCCAAAAATGTAAACAAATATGAGTTTATGGAAAAATAAGTATAAGTCCTACACAATACGTTTAGGGGTACTAATGAGCAGCAAAGAAAAAAAAATTTTTTGGGACTAAATTTTTCGAAGTTTTTTTTTTTTTATAGTATTCTAACATTTTTATTGCAGCAACTGATTAAGTTTGTCCATAGAAACCATTTATGCTCTGAGAAGTATGACCCTACGACGCACCGTTTCCGAGTTATGAACTTTTTTTTCTTTTAAATAAAACGATTTATATTTCCGAAATGGTAGCTCGGATGAGATTGTTTTCGGGAAAGAAATTGTTGCTGTACTTAAAAGCCATGAGGCCATGTAAAAAAGTTAGCAAAAACTTCGAAAAAAAAAACATCTAAAATTTTCTGTCGGTCGTCGTTTCAACTAGAGTATTCCTTATAATATGTCCTTATAGTAAGTCCTTGCTCCATAGCGCCCCTAAGGCTACACTCCAACCCAAAAAAAATAATAGCTTTGTCAATAGTGCTAGTCACTCTGAAATCAACATTTATGACCATTAAAATAAAGTTGATATTTGTTTAACTTAAAATAATATTAATTTGAAACTTAAGTTTGAATAGACTTTAAGTACATCAAAAACTCACGCGTTCTTTCCATGGGGGTAGGCAGGA
This sequence comes from Gortyna flavago, assembly GCA_963669345.1. Lineage (NCBI taxonomy): Eukaryota > Metazoa > Arthropoda > Insecta > Lepidoptera > Noctuidae > Gortyna > Gortyna flavago. Next base: position 8,141,890 of record OY770150.1, on the reverse strand, counting down.
ACTACCGAAGGCTACCCGCTACACCTGCAATGATCCTTACATTGTTCTTTTGCCTCTTTTCATACATCTTCTGGTCATACACTCACGCCTGTTGCGAGTACTACGCATCTGATCTTTCTGAAGATCAGGTCACTATACAGGTTGAAATTGAATACATGCGACAAATCGAAATGGGAGATTGTACTCATCATTATGAACAACTTTTACTATGGGACCAAACGTGCAAACCTGAAATCGCGAAAAAAAAAACAGGTGTTCCCTACATTTTGACGAGTTATGCGAACATAAATGTAGGAAACAGCTGATTTTTTTTTCGCGATTGCAGATTTGGTCCCATAGTAAAAGTTGTTCATAATGATGAGTACAATCTCCCATTTCGATTTGTCGCATGTTTTCAATTTCACCCTGTATGCCTTTCTAGGACGTCCACTCCCGGAGTTTTCACTCACGTTTGCGTTGTAAATACCTTTTGACAGTCGCCGTTTAGTCATCCTCTCAACATGACCAAACCATAAACGCAAACTCTTTAAAAAAAAAACCTAGATGCATCATTCTTTAATCGATATTATTTACTTTATAAAAAAGAAAGGCATGAATTTATGTTTGTGTGTATTTATGCGATATTTTTTATGTGATCTGCATTACATATTACTATTTCTTTTTTTAAATTGTAGGTATATTTCATTTGACAACATCGCTCCAATGTCTTTTATCTATTCATCAAGCAATAAATGGGGACACACACCCTTTTGCCACTCATAGCTGTACTAAAAAACCAATTTCCACAGACCCCAAAAACATCCCACATCACACTGGACCATCCCTTTTCCAAACACACAATGTCAAAACGGGTAGCTGAGAAATTTGCGCGCCTTTGCTTAAGGATGGGTCCTTATGCAAAGGCGCGCAAATTCCTCAGCTACCCGTGTCACTTCGAAGTACCCTTCGACTAATCCACTAGTTCCTTTTTATCCTATATCATATAAAGTGGGTTTTTGAAAGTGGTTATGTATCGTCAGAAATGTTGTCGGTATGGGAATCGAATGTGTTGTCAAATATTTTTTGTATATTGTTGTCTGTTTGGTAAAAATGCGAGATAGATGAATTTTCTTTCTATTATATTGACAGCCAGCCAGCGTACAAAAAGGTAAACACTCTTCGTCCTCTCTCATACTGTGGCCGATAAGTCCTTAAGCTGCCACTAGTCGATATTTTTTCCTTACAAATTTCGGGAGAGTAATACTCCACTGTTTGACATTATACAAAGTTAAACATGATATCGTTTTGACTTCAAACAGAATAAAAAGCCATTAAAAAGTTTTGACCGTAACTTTGGGTGTAAATAAGTAATAAAAGAACTGTAAAATCTTCAAAACCAAGTCCGTACCGACAAAGCTCGGTTATCGAAGAGTTCAATAAACTTTATGTGTAATTGATTTATACAGTGGTTTTATCATAAAACTTGATTTTCCAAAGCACTTTTCGAATCTTTTTACGCGTCTCTCAGTTCGGAACGGTGTTTCTTTGCGTGAGAACTAGATGTTGTGCGTGTAGACTAGCGTCTAACTGCTCATCACTGAGACTAGCTCTGTCAGACACGAAGCCAGGTGAGACAGCGTGCTTTTTGGCCATGACCACCAGTGAGTTCGAGTTCGCGACCAGTTTACTCTTAAGCCAACCAAATGTTGTACCAACATTATGGAATGCACTATAGAGTTTACAATCAGCATGAGTTACTGTCCTAGCCTGGGCTAGTCCTGTTGTGTTACATTGACAATAGTAGGCCGTTTACGCCGTACGGCATTTCATACAAACTTTCAAGCCGTTGTTTTTCGAAATGAATGAACCGATTTTAATAAAACTTCATACGCATAAGCAGGATACAACGGTCTAAAAAGTTAGCAGAGAACATTTTAGAAATGTTTTATTTAAAAAAAGATAACTGGAAATCTCTGTTTCTATGGAAACTTTAAAATCGGTCTAATTTGGCTGTAACACAATTTTTCGAAAATGTTCTCTTCAAACTTTTTAGATCTTTGTATCCTGCTTATGCGTATGAAGTTTTATTAAAATCGGTTCATTCATTTCGAAAAAAGTTTGTATGAAATGCCGTACGGCGTAAACGCTCTTACGTGTCCTATCTCCTACGTTTTGGAAAGTACCTACCTAAAACCATACAGTTTCTAGTGCAAAGGGCATTGTTGTGTTCCCGTTCGAATGGTATGGATATGAGTAGCGCTGTGTACCAGGGTGAAATTGAAGACGCATGGGACATTTAAAACTCGGATGCCCAGTTAGATATTTCCTCATGAGAATTACGCTAGGCAGATCACTGATCGCAGTTTATTGTTATACAGGAAAACCCTGAATACAAACTATAACTGAAATCCCAAGCATTGCAGCTTCACGTAAATCTTTCAATCGTTGCTAAGTCCATAAATCTAATGCTTCATGTGAAATCCATAGGGCTGCTATCCATGCGGGATTATAGTCCTCAAACTGCGGGAAGTTTGTACGGGATTACGCGTGTGTGGTGCTAGTCCGGGATTTGGAGTGTTTGGTTTGTAACACCATATTAAGAGTGAAGTCTAGCAAGTTGCTTTCGCATAACGTAATATCATACCTGAATTCGCCAAAGGGATTGGCAGAAACGTCCCCAATGATAGGGGACGACTCCATTGACTACTGAGTGGCAAAAATACGAGAAGTTTAAATATTAATCACACTAATATTAGGGAGGTGAAAATTTGTGAGTGCGTTTGTATGTTTGTGACCTGTTCACGCACAAACGGCTGAACGGACTTGGATGAAATTTTGCACATAGATAGTTTATAACCAGGATACTTTTTATCTCGGTATTCCCACGGGATCGGCACTTTTGCGGGTGAAACCGCGGGGAGCTGCTAGTAAGTTAATAATAGAGAACAATTTACTTCAAACAAATTAAGATAATAGATAAGGGCAAAATAATGACAACCAGTCTCACCAAGGGGTATCGTATTAAACATTAACTGGGTTATAGAGATCAGATAGGGAGTTGCTCCCTGTAAAATACTGGTATTCAGCTGCATCTGGTTAGACTGGAAGCCGACCCCAACATAGTTTGGAAAAGGCAGGCAGATGATGATGACGAAAAGCAATAGAAAGTTGATGAAATAAGTTGAGTTTTTTTAAATTTTATATCATAGTATTCTTGAAGTAAAATAGTAGGTATTGCAATCAATCTCAAAATCAAAGTTGTAAAGCTATTAACAAACGCATCGTCTTTGGTACGACTAAGCAGCAGCTGGTTTTAAAAATAAAGTAACCCATTAACCTTTAGAAATAGCAAAAATCCAGATATATATTTTTAACATAGCATTAAGAAACTACGTCGGAACATGAAGTATCTAAACCAAAAAGCAGATAGATGTAGAAGGTCGGCTCCATACAACGTGCGCAAACGGACGCACACAGACGCGCTTTACTTACAGCGACTCGCGACTATACAGCTTCAAATACCAGTATTAATGGGAACCATCATCCATTGGCCTTGGTGTGATACCGGTACCACAGAAGTAACTGTACTATTGGTATTTCTAATCAGTATCGCAACTGTACCGGTACATAATAAACAAATATTTCCGTAAGTTAGAATGAGACAACAGATATTAAGGCTAGTTAATAAGCATTAGAAAAATAACTTCAAGGTGCAAATACGAGATTTGTGGTACGCGGCAGGTACCAGAATTTGGTACCGGTACTTGTTGGGTGGAGTACCGGTACCACTCTGGAACCGGTACTGTCTGGAACCGGTACCCAGGTAACGAAATAACAGGAACCTCTAAGTACGGGTAGGTACAGGGTATCTATTCCCTAAGCGCGAAACCCAAAGTTATGGCCGTTTCTTACTCGATATCACTTACGAACATGACGTATGATTAGGTAGTTTGGGGCTGAACTAAGAATGAAAGACCAAACGATTTGACAGTGATCCCTACTCTTATTTAGACAAATTCAATTTTCCGGACGAACAAATACATATGTAGGTATTTTTTTGTCCGAAAATTTGAATTTGACACTTGTTTTGACGGATCAACTACTTTGGGATGGACTCGTATCTTTGTTGACGGACTTAGAGGATAGAACTTACTTTTGGTTCCAAGCCCTGCTCGCGACCGTCATTTGTTTGAGATCGCCGTACTTGTACGTGTTTTTACTCGTTGTATGGAGTTGATCTTCTGTACATTTATATTTAATGTCTGTACTGCACGTGTAATCACGTGCCCATTATAAAAGTCAGATTAGATTCATGAACAAGTCTGTTTATTTGCTGAATAACTATTCAGTAGATGCTTCAAGTTTATAGTTCTTGAACCGATGGAGGATGAAAGAGTACGTGTTTGATGGTTATCCTCTTCAGCGGGTCGTTAAACAACTGTAGAAGTTACAAGCTGTTGAAAATATCTGGTTTTAAGAGCTTTAATCAATGATTACTTTAAAATATCTACTATTTCTATTTCGCAACTTTTAACATTTATAATACAATCTTGGCGTTGCCAAAAATTTCCGACTCCGACTTACGAGTTACAACTAGTAAGTCGGAAATTTTCGGCAAAAGCCTCTGGCTAAATTTGAATCCACGACCTACAGGTCGTGGGTTCAAATTTAGGCAGACGCTTTGCTTTGTGTAAATAATTTCATCACCACTGCTCTTAAAATGGGGGAGCAAAACATCGTGAGGAAACCGGCATGGCCTAGAACCAAAAATACGAAGACATGTGGCTTCTACCCACCCGCACTGTACCCGCGTGGTGGAGATTACAGACCAGTCCCTCTCGCAGAGAGGAGGCCTGTGTCCCAGCAGTGGGAACATTATAAGCTGATTATGCTAATTGCCGAAAATTGCATGGTACTGTTGAAACGTCATACCCCGCGTCCTAACCAAAATGATCCTTCGCGTGAATACGCGATCTTCGCATTCTTTTATTCGGAAAACTGGGCATCTGGCGTCGCGACCTCTCGTTCGGATTTGCTGAACAAAAAGAGACATAATAATAATATGAATGCACCGAACGCCTTACACGCGCGACCGGGACACGTTTGCTTTTGGTTAGGACGTACGACGTACATAGACTAACCATTTATTTGATTTTGGAAGGGCATCTTTATAGACTGCCTCACTGGTCGAGGGATAGCAACCAGTAAGCCTGGGGTTTTTAGTTTGATTCCTATGTCAGACTAAGTCTGGATTTCTCGGTATAAGTTAACTGGTTCCTGAATTATTTTGTGTCTCGTTAGTGGTTGGCTTGCTATTACACGAGATTTATAACAATGAATTGCAAAATTTAGGTTGCAGGCATATATACCTATACTATACCGGCGCGATGTTATGATAATGTTATTTTAAAATTACATACGAGTAGGTATCCGAAAACACTGTCAACAAGATTCAATATACAAGTTCACATAGATCAATGCCTTCAAAAATATTAGTCTCATGCATAATTTTGTTCATATTCACGTTTTTTCGTTCAATATTCTATTTTCCCTTTATAATATTCTATCTTTATTTCCATAACGTTGACATGGCAAAATGGAATCTGTTGTGAAAACTGCTGACATACGACCAATTTTCATAGACCCCTCATATTCCCTTTTTAAAAAAAAGTACCGGGAACTAAAAACATCAGTGGTGTATGAATGGTCAGGTGTCAAGATTTTTTGGACATATCAAAATTCCAAGTTTCAAATCACTTTCTTTTTTCCAGATGTCTTGTACCTACAGTTTTTGGGAGACCCACAACCGCGAAATTACGAGCTAAAGTTTCTTAGTAAACTAGCTAATAAGATGTTTTCATTTAGAAGTTTTGGAGTAGTACCTATATAGGTACGTTTCTGAAGATGTTTACAGTCTGACCCCCTTACTAATAAACGTTGTATAGCGTCTATATAGTAGTACAACGCTTTGTCTTCTTCTTTCGAAAGTCAAATTACTGACGACTGAAAGACAGAATTCGGTGTGTATTCTTCTGATATAATACGTTACGTTTATTAATAAGGGGGTTAACATTTAAGTATATTTGTACCGGAGTCCCTGGGGTTATAAACTCGGAATTAGATGATTCTAAATAAATTCTTGTAAAACCTTCTGGATTGTGTTTGTTACATGAAATAGTAACAAAATATATATTTTTTTACTGTTTCTCTTTTATTCTTTTTCCAGTAATAATTGTAAATGTTACTATTGTAAGCAATGTTTTTTTCTGAGAATCAGCTAAATGGTTGCACCTTAATTGTGTAACACTTTCAATCGCAATGCGAAGGTTTTGAAGGAAAATCCTAGTCCCTAATAATTGCTTCGTAGGTTTGAAAAATTCATCTGCTTAGCAACGTAAAGCACGCAATAGACGTGGTTGAACTGTCAAAATTAAAGGCTTTGCGATCAGTTGTCATTTTTTGTGTGTTGTACACTGATTAAAAAAAGCGGTTGCAAAGTTTTGCTTTATGTTGTTAACGAATAAACCCAAATATTCTTCAAAAGACACGTTTATATCTAGAATACCAAATCTGATTTCTATTGTAAATTGTAGCTGACACTTTTTCGAGTATATCTAGGATTATTAATGCTCAAGCACACCAAAAAAATATATGTACTGAGTTTATTTAATATTAATTTTATTGGTTTATTATAATCATCAACTAAATGTAACGATTATTCTAGAAACATCCACAGTTAATCAGCTTTTTAACAAGCCATGAATAATCAAAAAATATTCAGAGATACTCGTTTACCTCATTCATATAAACGTTAGCAGATGCATAACATACGTTTGACGTATGAACGTCACTGTTTGATACTGTATGTAAACTTATCATTAAACATTGTTCCATACACGTATATAACGGCACTTACTGATAGATTGGGATCAGCTAAGACTTTGCTCGAATAATAGTTGTAAACTAGAACTCTTAATTCGCTTTCTTTTTGCCTTCACAGCATGGACTTCTTTTTAACGCTTTTGTTTTGTGGAAAGAACGCCATTAAAAGTAAAAGGTTGAGCGTCCATTTGTCGCTAACAATGATTAATTAATCCCGTTTAACTACTGTTGACGTCTTCTCGGGAAAAGTAAGCACAAAAGTTTTGCTACAAAAACATTATTTGGTTAATTTAGTATTGAAAGAAACCTTATGGGAACTGGATTCTCAAATTTCGTCTTTGGATACAGGCCAAATTGTTTTATAACCGCGTAAGTTATGGCACAGGACTTTGAACCCGAGAAAATACATTAAGAGCGTTTACGCCGTACGGCATTTCATACAAACTTTCAAGCCCTTGTTTTTCGAAATGCGAAATGAATGAACCGATTTTAATGAAATCATACGCATATGCAGGATACAAAGGCCTAAAAAGTGACTTAAGAACATTTTCGAAAAATAGTGTTACAGCCGAATTAGACCGATTTTAAAGATTTAATAGAAACAGAGATTTCAAGTTATCTTTTTTTAAATAAGACTTTTCGAAAATGTTCCTAAGTAACTTTTTAGACCTTTGCCTGCATATGCTTATGACATTAAAATCGGTTCATTCATTGCGCATTTCGAAAAACAAGGGCTTGAAAGTTTGTATGAAATGCCGTACGGCGTAAACGCTCTTAAATAGCTTTCACGGGCGACAGCCTGGGGAGTTCCGTCAGGTATTAGAATAGCTCAGACATAATCAGCCTATAATGTTCCCACTGCTGGGACACAAGCTTCCTCTCTTCGAGAGGGAGTGGGCTGTAATCTACCACGCAGGCTCAGTGCGGGTGGGTAGGACATCTAAAAACCCGCACAAGGCCCGCGAGGAATTTAATTCTGTAAGTAGGTTTGTACAAACATTTTGACATGTCGATCATATTTTTATAGCTCTATCTGACTACTATGAGAAGAAAGGCCGAAACAAACTCAGAGGTCAACGTCTCTTTGAAAGTTCAGACATAATCTTGGTCAGGTCATGTGAAGACCATTATTATAGATTGGTGTCTGAAATCGCCTTTAACGGAAAGAATCACACAGATTGAGTGGACCTCTCCATCTCATCTCATTTGTCCGTAATTATGCAGCTTAACTCAGAACTGACGAAGCTTATTATTAAAACAATAATACCCGACGAATTGATAAGCTCCTCATTTCTTTGAAGTCGGTTAAAAATGGAATCATTGACACGATAAAAAAGAAGATGATCTAGAGGCACAGCATGTAAGCATGACGTGATTACCTCATAGAAATAACTGATGTTACGAACGAAACATACCGATTCCTATTTAGAGACGGATGGTTATCCGTCATTCTGATTTACGTATTCCAGTGCGTAGGCGGTACGTCATAATATTATTCGTCAGCCATAAAACGGTTCGTAATAAAACGCCTATAAAATATGGATAGGCCATAAAGTAACTTTATGACGCCTTAATAGGCTGTTATTGAATCGCGGTGATAATATTAATATGGTTAATATTGGTTAAGTTTTTTGGAGGACGTGGGAAATAAAATAACTGTCGATTTTGGGTGAAAATTGAAGCAGATTTTTCTCATGATTGTAATCTGGGTTGTTTAATGATTAAAGGTAAAGAAATACGGTGGCTCGTGGCTAAATAATAACAGCTGCATGGGGCGATTGGTTGCCGCAGTCGGTTCGTGGATGGGTTCCATAACATATGGAGACTCCTCCGTGCCTCCAAAAGCACGTTAAGCCGTTGGTCCCGGCTGTCATTCGTAGATTTTTCACAGTTATTACGGGTAGTCAGAAGCTCGAAACTCTGACTACCAGTCTTACCGATTTATTCCGGTCTGATCCCCTTGTGTTACCCAGTAACTGGGTTGTGGAGCTCAGATAAGCAGTTGCTTTATGAAAAATACTGGTATTCAGCTGCATTCGGTTAGACTGGAAGCCTCGATAGTATGTAATAGATGGTCACCCATCCACGAAGCGACCGCGACAAGCGTAGCTTAACCTTCGATTGATACGTGTAGCTGTTATTATTTAGCCATGAGCCCAAATAACTATCTACATCATGAAACTACTTACTATCAAAAATCATTCAATAGCCAACATAATTATGATCCTGTCACATAAACTGACCTATACGCCGCTGTCTTGTGTCTGACAGGTGGCGTGTCTGCCATCAATTGATGAATAGTTATGGCTATATAATTATGAAAATGAATAGATTAGACATAATTATGTCATAGCCCTTTATCTATATTAGTATTTATACATTATTCCCTCGGGCCATGGGGGTCCGAGTGCTCATGGTTTGTTCAACGAAATTACCAAACGGCTGGTTGACACTTCCCGTGACCCAAGTCCTGGCTTTTACCTTGGCCAGAGGGGCAGCAAAATGCCGCCAGTCTCTTGGGTACATTACCAGACAGCAGCGATGCGGAGGAATTTTTCGACGCCATATTTTAGTTCGTTAATAGATTTAGTTAGGTTAGGATATTATAACATTATTATTTTAATTATAGGTTAAGGCATTATATTTTTATTTTTATACATAGTTTGTTAGTTAATTTGGTTTATCCAGTGTACATAATTATTATTATTATGGATGAATTTATTCAAAACATACCAACCGCATTTTTTTGTAGTTAAATCGTAAGCTTGTAAAAGGCGGTGTGACTAAACTTTTGTATAGATTATCATATGTCAGTGGACGTTAGAGTGAGCTATCGAGCAAAATTTATTAAAAGTTACAAATAGTGGAAGTGCTTTAGATGGCCTCAAAGAGACATTAGTTTTATGTACAGGAAGAACAAGAATAAAAACATCTTTAAACAAGAGCAGTCCATTTTGAGTGAGAAACTAACGCAATGAATTTTGTAAAGGATCACACGAAGAATTTGATTACGCTTTAGTTAGCAGGACCTTTGCGCTTGCGACCAAACTAGATCAACGAAGCAGTCATCAAGGTGCATCAGGCTCACAATAAATAAATTTAGCAAAAAGCAAAGACAAGGTACAGTTTTATTCAACGACCTTCACTATCATCTTAAAATTAGAAGGTCGTCGACCGCTAGTAAGACTCGGTACATACGAGTATTCAAACCTATACCAAGACCTCGACGAAAATCTCTGGAAAAAAATCGCAAACACATTAAAATCCTGATCCTCTTTAGAAGTAACTGGAGCATAATAATCGCGAATTCTTTGAGATCTCACAATAATTTGTCAGCAATCATTCGGGTTCTTGTCAAAGTTAATAGGGGCATGTAATGCCTGCAGAATTGAGGCCATCTGTTGTACGCTATTCTATTTGTTGGCCTCATTTCACACACAAGCTTTTTTGTACTCAGTTATAACATAACTGAACGGTTCGGCAGAGGTGTACCTAATAGTAAATTAACATTTCGCCAGTTATGTTAAAGCCATGTAATAGGGGCAAGAGTATTGCCATCAATCGGGTACAAATCCAGACAACTTGCTGCTGTTGAGAAATTCTACATGGAAAAATTCAATAACACTTTGCCCGTCAAGGGAATTGAACCCATGACCGCTCAGCAGTAGTGCTTGAGACCGACGAGGCTTCTTAGTTATAATGTTTGTCTAATAACAGAATACGTTGATAGTAAAGTTTAAATGTCAGTTTATTTGGTCTGGTCTGTTGCATAGGAATCAGTGGAACGCAATGGACTGCGATAGGCTGAATTGATTCATAATCAGTCTATAATGTTCCCACTGGTGGGGTACAGGCCTCCTCTCAAGGGAAAGGCCCAGTTTGGTAGATGTCACATGTCTTGAAATATTTGGTTCTAGGATATGCCGGTTTCCTCACAATGTTTACCTTTCCCCGTTTTTGAGAGCGATAGTGTTGAAATGATTTACACAAAGTAAAACGCCAGTCAGGGTTCGAACCTACGTAGGTACACCTTACAACTCGTTAGTCGCAGCCATTAACTGAAATGATTGATTGTTGATAAATATAAAAGCCTGGAATTTGAAGACGAATTCAGAATATTTTTTGTCTATACTTAGAGAACGCGGATTGTTAAAATAATTTTACAGTTTATTATGGCTCACCGTTCATCGAGATATTCGTGGCCATACTTTATTGTATAATTTTTCCGGGAAAAGCTTTTCATTGGAAGTTTCCCATCTCATTTCTGGGATTTCGCGGTAATGATTATACTTTTATGAAGTTGGTAATTGTCGGTGTTGGAAATTTTAATGAAAATTCTTCCTGTTATTTTTGGGATTGGATTTTTGATCGATTATGTTGAAAATTCTTCATGAAAAAAATAAACAATTAAAAGCTGCGGTTTTTATATTTTATATTAGTATTTCGAGTACGCGGTAATTAGGTTTTTAACCACGTTGCCAGTATTCTCTACTTTCATATTGTTGACAGACTGACAGACGTTCTACAGACCAGCCGGTCTTTCATTCGTAAAAATCTCACCGTGAAAACTCAGCTGAACTGAGATTAAAGTGTACTGTCAATAGTGTCAATCCTTACCATTAGGTGGAATGACAGCTCACCTCAGAATAGGTCGACTGGATGCTTAGACGAACGATGAACGACGAACGAACGACGACGAGGAACGATGAACGAACGACGACTGACGAACGTATTTTCTTTTTTTCTTTTTCTACAATAATGACATTCTATCTACATTCTACAATAATGACATTTCTACAATAATGACTCTCACTCTATCAAAAAGTACTCTGTGATAATGACATTCTATTAGCGACAACAGTGCACAATGATGGAAATTTCAAAAATGTATTGTGTTGACACAAGCTACCATAAAGCTTCAATCTTTCAAGCGTTTTTCATTCATTTCAAAATGTTCAACATCACTACAATCTGTGTGCAAGTGCCGTTCGGAGACTAAAAACAATAAAGATAAATATTGTTCTACCGAACCGCACGTTACAAAATTATGTTTCAGTGCGGTTAGTGGAAGTGCTCAGGTGCCGTTCGTCCAAGTGCTGTTGAAATCAGTACTCTGAGTGGAATACCCCGTGGAAATACGAAACACTTTGTAAGTTTCATAGCAATAAGCAAGCGTGACGATCACTGCTCATTCCTTCTTAACCAGGTAACCCGGTCGAAGACCATTGCAATCTATGGCAGGATATCTTTCCCCCACCTACTCACTATCTACCACCAAACGAGCGTCTTCGTGCAGGGTGTAACCTTCCGTGGCCACTTGGAAGTCCCTGAACTGTTTCCTGACACAAGTGGTCTCCCCACTTGTGTCAGGAAACAGTTCAGGGACTGTAAGTCGAACCTCGTAAAGTGGGGCTACCTAGACGGAACGGCAGCAGGTGTGGATGTGGAGCCGTGTCACAAACTGTACTTCCCCTCCTATCTTCCCTTTGAGCCCCAAAATATGTAGGCAAAGCGACCTCTGCGCTGCCACCGATAACGCCGCGGAAGTGGCTAAGTTTTGGTCCAACAAAATTTAAATAACTGTCATGCCAGCGACACGAAGAAGAATATTCCTTCTCTGTATAAAAAGTGACCTTTGCCTTTCAATTAAATAACCTTGATTGAACAACATGTAACCATTAGACTTATAATAGTTCGAATAATATTATCAAACAAACTCTCCTCATCCCAGCAAAACCTTACAAATATAAAAGGTTAAATTATAAACAAGGGACTAGGTTTGAATATTAATCCCTTGTTAAAAGTCCATTGTATCCGCTTCGATACTTGTCAGGCAAGACCCTCGTTAAACGGCTGGAACACAGAATAGATAGCTACAGAAGGCTAGCTCCAAATAACGGGCAAAAACAGGCGCATGCACACAAAGACGCGTACGTGCGGCGATCTCATACAAACGCCGGTTACGAGTGCGCTAGAATTCGCTGTACGTGAAGCGTGTCGCGTGTATGGAGCCGGCATTTTTATCTTCCTGCCATATGTTACTTGGGATCGGCGCAACACGTTTTCTTCCTCCACTCTCCCCTGTCAACCGTCACGCTATTTACTCCCTTCTCTTTCATATTATTCCTCACACAATCCATAGATCTTTTCTTTGGTCTTTTCCGTTTTCATCCATATACATTTTTATTCATCACTCTTATAAACTTACGAGTAATAGGGCAAGGTTTCGAACTCTGACAAGCGCTTTACTTTGTGTAAATTTTTTCATCACCACTGCTCTCAAAACGGCGAAGGTAAACATCGTGAGGAAACCGACATGTCCTAGAACCAAAAATTCGAAGAGATGTGACATCTACCAACCCGCACTGGGCCCACTCCCTCTCACTGACAGGAGGCCTGTGTCCCAGCAGTGGGAACATTATAGGCTGCTTATGCTACTCTTATAGTATATATATAAAAAAAGAGGAACCTGATTTTCTGTAGGGTATTTATTTCGTGGCTGGCTGGAGTCTGGATCAGGGGATTAGAAGATTGTTGACACACTTTCAGCTTGAGGGGATAAGACAGAGCTTTGATCGCCTATGGAATAGTGTTGGGACTATAGTTTTTAAAGATGGCGGCGGTAATAGAGTACTTTAGGGGAGTGTAGTACTCATGAAAATAAACATCTGTTACTATGGGACACAAATAAGAAACATGAAAAAGAAACAACAGCGGAGCTAATTGCGTAACACACTAACAGTAGCGATGGCTTTCAATTTGACAGTTCAACAACATCCATTGCGTTTTTTAAGTCGTTGAGCAGACAAATTTTTCGAACATATGCAGCAATGGATTAGCAATATACTTCAAAATAATTCAGATTGTGATTGATAGTGTGTTACGCAATTTGAGTGCCTAGAAAGTGCAATTCGTACGCGATCAAAATATAGGAAATACTCTAGTTAATTTTTAGGGTTCCGTACTTCAAAAGGAAAAAATGGAACCCTTATAGGATCACTCGTGTGTCTGTCTGTCTGTCCGTCTGTCATAGCAAATTTGCTCCGAATCTTATGGACCGATTAAGTTGAAATTTGGTACACATATGAATCTCTGTGACCCAAACACAGACGTGTAACGTAAATAAATGAGTTTTGAAAATCGGAGTAATTTTTGAGGGGTAAATAGACAATTAAAAAAAAAGTTTTGCAATCTGTACCGTTTGACATATCAAATGAAAGGGCTTACCGTAGGGATCTCAAATATTTTTTTTTATTATTTTAAAGTAAATTTTATTAAAGTTATTTAAGACAATAGACGGAAATTTACCATTCTCCCCTTATCTCCGAAACTGCTGAGCCTAAAATATTGAAAAAAATACAGAAAATAGTTCTATACCTATAGATTACAGAAAAATTAATAAGAAGTCTATGACCTTGAAACAACATGGTAAATCTCTCAATATTGTGCGCACAAACTTACATTTTCAGTTGGAATGTCGGTGTCACGTTCTTTAAAAAAATATGGTAGATAAAAATAATATTCATTGTACGGAACCCTCTCCACGCGAGTTCAACTCGCACTTGACCGGTTTTTTTCATATTTCAGAGATACTCTATGGTAAACTTTCTTCATTTTCATGATAACTACACTCTCCTAAACTCCCTTGTTAAACCAAACACCCTGTGGAGTACAATTTTCTAGTTCTAGGCGACGCTTTTATTGTAATAATAATAATTTATGGTTTAATATTCGAAATTAGAGAATAGTCATAAGGTGAAATCTTTGCGGTGCGGCGCCGCAACGCATCGTGTGCTCCGGCACTATGTCGTTCCCCGGGATACAATCTATCTTTCTGCCAAATTTTATCAGAATGCGTTCAGTGGTTTAGGCATGAAAAGGTAACATACAGACAGACAGACAGACAGTTACTTTCGAATTTATAATATTAGTATGGATTATTCAAGAAACCCACGTCAAATGCAGTGAAAAAACTATGTATAACCTAGATATACAAATATCTAGGTATAAATCCAGGTTAATCTAGACCACAAAAGATCTATCTATCTAGTTATTCCCACCAATAGAACTCACGTCGGTCACAATGAATTCATATTTTACAAAATCCAATAAAAAAACGTAAACGTAAACGTTTTTTCTTTCTTTCTTTCTTTTTCATTCCAATACTAAAATCCAGTGACGTCGAAAGATAAAAATATTTCAGTGACCAATGAACATTGAGCCGCGGATCTAAATCAAGCTCTTTTGTGTATGTAGGGATGATGGGTCAACGTTGAATGGTCAGTCAGATGTCAAACTTGTGAGGTGTGATCATGAATAAATCGCTTTTTTTTTCTGATACGATGGTTTATTTGTGTGCTACCTTTGTTAAGGCTACATTTCTTTTGTTATATTGTTTAGAACACACTGAAAAGTTAGTATTAAACTTTGTTTATTTACCAATTATCTATCTTCACTCTAATTCCCCCATTTAAATGGTGCAAGTTTCATGAGCAATAATCGCATGCCTTAAAGCACGTTCAATTATTGTCATTCAAGAATTGTATGCAAGTGTCACGCGAGCGATTTCCAGACCGCATACAACAATTGAATTCAAGTTTTTCCATTAAACAATTGTATGTCATGATATAAAATTCAGCATGAAAATGATAGAAAATGTTCATGCTAGAATATAATGCGAATTTATTGTACTTGTTTACACTTATACCAGTTTTAAACCGCAACTAAATTGCTCGTATCGTGCAACAATTGCACGCGGTGTTTAGACGTTGCCACTCAATTATTGCATAAATTTTATGGTGTGTATTTTATGTCACAAGCAATAAACTTGCACCTGTAACTGGGGCTTTATTCATTCGTAATCACCACTGTAACACCGCTTTAAAAATGTCAATTCAACATTATACTCGTAGGTATATTTACATACCGGGACCTCTCCGTGCCTCAGAAAGCACGTTAAGCTGTTGGTCCGCTGTCATTCGTGGATCTTTGACAGTCGTTACGGGTAGTCAGAAGCCCGAAATTCTGACAACCAGTCTTACCAAGGGATATCGTATTACGCAGTAACTGGGTTGTGGAGGTCAGATAAGCAGTCGCTCCATGTATTCAGCTGCATCCGTTTAGACTGGAAGCCAATCCCAACATAGTTGGGTTTTAAAAGGCTAGACAGATGATGATTTACTCCCCAGCAGCACAACTAACTGAACAGACAGCCTGTTCAGTTAGAAGAACTTGCTTAGAAGACCACATATTTCTGCCAAGATTACACTGGCTGTAATGAAGGATGCACTTCTATTCATATATTATGATAAGCAAGAAGGAAGAAACCATAGCCAACAAAACAAAACTTTTTAATTTCCGGCCAGTTCTAAAAATAAAAGAAAATGGCTTCGTGTGTAAACTTTCCCGGGTTTCTTAGAACCAATTACGTACCTAATTGCTGTTGAAACACAACCAGTGTTTATTTTGATAACTAGCGATCCGCCCCTGCTTCGCACGGGTGCAATGGCAATTTGTCTAAACATTGAGATTTCTGGACTAAATCTAAGTTAATAAGTATGTGACATTAAATATAAGTGAAAACCTCATCAAAATCCATTGTGCAGTTTAGAAAAGAAAAAAAAAAGAATCATTGTTAGAATGTTTTTGATGTTGTTGTTGTTGTTTAATGGTTTGTTGTTGTTTAATGGTTTGTTGTTAGTTTAGAAACTCTAAACGGTCACACGGACAGACACGAAAAGCGACTTTGTTTTATAATAATACTAGCTGCGCCTCGCGGTTTTACCCGCATAAGTTTCGATCCCGTGGGAATATGGGGATAAAAAGAAGCTTCATATGTTAATCTAGGATGTTAGCTAAATCCATACCAAATTTTGACAAAATTAGTCCAGGCAGCCGATTGAGCGTGAAGAAGTAACAAACATATAATAAACACACACACACACACTCGCAAACTTTCGCCTTTATAATATTAGTGTGATGCAATTGAACTGAATGGGTGACAGGGAAAATAATAAAAAGGTGGACTCCGCGCCACGCATATCGAAAGTGAAGCACCGTAAGTATGCCGCCGGAGCGTTTGAACAAACACGCCTCACGCTCACATTTACATCATAGTATGCCGACCGGCGAGAGCAATGGTGGCCCAGTGGTAACGGCCGCGACATACGAGTTGTAGGTCGTCGGTTCGAACCCAGACAGGCGCTTTACTTTGTGTAAATTATTTCATCACCATTGCTCTCCAAACGGTGAAGGAAAACATCGTGAGGAAACCGGCATGTCCTAGAACCAAAAATTCGAAGACATGTGACATCTACCAACCCGCACTGGGCCCGCGTGGTGGATTACGGCCCACTCCCTCTCACAGAGAGGAGGCCTGTGTCCCAGCAGTGGGAACATTATAGGCTAATTATGTATGCCGACCGGCCGCCACTACGTCGTCAAGCACGCACACATAGATCGGTACGGTGCTTCACTTTCGATATGCGTGGCGCGGAGTCCATCTTTTATTGTAAGTCTATGACCTACACCTACATATTATACACACTACCCACTTAATTTTAAAAGTTAGACAATAATTGACAAATGTATTCATCGTAATTCCGGGCTGAAATGATGCTGATGATGAGCATCATCCCTTACTGCTGGGAATAGACTTTCCCTTTCTTCGTCCATGCCTCCCGGTTCCATGCCCTCATCCAGCATGCTCAACAATATTACTCTAAACTTAAATAATTTTGAAGCGTATATTTCTAATCCATTGCTCCATATGTTCGAGAAATGT
Source organism: Gortyna flavago (assembly GCA_963669345.1). Taxonomy (NCBI): domain Eukaryota; kingdom Metazoa; phylum Arthropoda; class Insecta; order Lepidoptera; family Noctuidae; genus Gortyna; species Gortyna flavago. The sequence goes on along the minus strand of OY770150.1, from coordinate 8,124,246 downwards.
GTTTGCTCAACAACGCAAATAAATGTTGTCGAACTGTCAATTTAAACCCCTTTACCTACTACTGATAGTCTTTTATCGTTTATTCAACGCGCTTTTGCATGATTTTGAAAGCATTATTTTTTTGTGAAGTCAGTCGAAAGTAATTCTAAATTCAATGTTATTCTTTCATCTTTATCGCTCACTGCTAACAAATAAATCCTAACTCAGAACAACAGAGGTGACAGCCCTAAATGGAATAAAGATTTTAAATTTTCTTACGCTTTATTAAACTTACGCTTTTTTACCCTCAGAAGGATAAAGGGCAATTTATACGGCGTTACTTCAATATTTTTACTAAATTTATTTTACCTCGCTGAGTAATAATTTCGCGCGCTATTTTATGGCCTTTGGGCCTACGTGGCCGTGGCCAAGGTCTATTTATTGCGAAGTAAGTGACAAGTTTATTTCTCTTTATTAAATCTTGAAATATGTAAAGTAAACTTTAGAAGATTGAAAAAGAAAAATTACAACAAAAATGTATAAGAACCAAGTTCGTACGAATGTAAAAATATCGCGGCTAGATTTTATCGCGCACTCAATTTTAAACTCTCGGTGTTGCACTGAGCATTGAGAATCTAACAGAGCGCATCCGTGCTCGTGAAAAAAAACACACTTATACTTTCAACTCTCGGCACCAAGCGGAGCTTTGAAAATTCAGTACACGAAAAAAAATCGCCACGGGAAAAAATCGCGTCTGAACCTAGGCTTAAAGTTATCGTATGCAGGTAATAGGCTTTTTAATGCATCTAATCTGCGTTCGCGATTTATTTGCCAAAAATGTAAACAAGTATGAATTAATGGAAATATAACTTTAATTCCTACACAATAAAGTTCAATTTACGCTACAACTTCAAACATTTTATAACTTTTTCAATAGTGCTAGTCACTCTGAAATCAACTTAATTGACATTGCAATAAACTTGATATTTGTTTAACTTGGAATAGGGTGGAGGTGTGCAGCAATGCGCACTTTTATGGTAGTTCATTTGACTACTACTACTTCGTTAGTCTAGGGGTCGCAAGCGCTACTGTTGTGCATGAGGATCCGGGTTTGATTCCTAGGTCGGGCAAAGTTGGTTTTCCATCTGGAATTTCTCAGTAGCAGCCTGGAGTCTTGGGAATTAAACATAACTGGTGCAATGTGGGTGTACTATAGTTACACCGACATAACAAATTGAAGTGGCAGTGGGCTGGCCATGTTTGTCGAAGGATAGATAATGGAGCAGACGAGTCCCTGGAGTGGATACCGCGTATCGGCAAGCGTAGTGTCCCCAGCTAGATGGACGGACGACCAAAGAAGGTGACTGGGACTGACTGACTGAATGCGGAAGGCGGAGGACAGGGTGTTGTGGCGCAGCCTGGGAGAGCCCTATGTCCAGCAGTGGACTGCGATAGGCTGAGTGATTGATTTGATTGATAGTTACACCTTTGAACCGAACGAACACTTTTGGGAAACATGGTGTTATAATTTGTTATACTAGCAGCGCCCCGCGGTTTCACCCGCATAAGTCTCGATCCCGTGGGAATATCGGGATAAAAAGTAGCCTGTGTTAATCCAGGGTGTCAACTACCTACATACCAAATTTTATCAAAATTGGTCTCGCCGTTTGCGCGTGAAGACGTAACAAACATACAAACACACTCACAAACTTTCCCCTTCATAATATTAGTGTGATTTCTATATATGCAGTTATTAATAAACTGGAGAAGCTATGTAGTATATCCACACCACCGTGAGCACCATTTGTATCTGTCACATAATTGATTTACCTGTCATCGCTTTTTTTACATTCTTTTTACCTTTTGTGGTACCTACAGTAATTTTGTTCTAGGTGGTCGAGGTCATTACATATAATTATATACTTAATGAATTTGTAAAAAACATTTTAAAAGAATAACGGTGGAGTTTCTCTTCCATTCTTCTCCATACAAAACTACCTTTTAGAAAGGGCGACTAGAATTGATTCTATTTTTTTTGTACATTTTGACCTGCAAAAGTGCCTTTTATGTGCTATTTGAAATAAATGATTTGACTTTGACACAAAATTAATGGTTGCACAGAATGTCACAAACTACCTTTAAAAACGTAGTTCAATAACACAATGGAAATGCTGTCTATTCCATCGATAGCAAAAAATCGAAATGGGAACGACAGAAAAGCAAAAAAAATAGTCCTATCTAGTTTTAACTTTTCAATTTCCATTGCGTGACTATCTAAGCGTGTGATGCAGATAAAAATCTAGGTTAAAAAGGAAATTTTAGATTCAAGAATTTTCCAATAATCTGTTCGCAATCTTCCATTTTGCATAGTACTTGGGTTGACGTGAACTAAATGAACTTCCATCCCCCTATTAAGGCTCCTGCAAACAGGCGCGACATGCGACGCGAATCGCACGCGACGCAAAGGCACCGCTCGCGATTCGCGTCGCGTGTCGCGCCTGTTTGAAGGAGCCTTTAAAGTTTAATTTAAAATTTTTGTCAAGTAACGTACTGGCTGTTTACAAAGGATTTAAGTTTGATATTTTTTTGACCGTTGGGCAATATGGTGGAATATTTTCGGCCAGTTAAACCACTTTTTAACCGATTTCAAAAAAAGGAGGAGGTTCTCAATTCTCCATTGAAAAGGAAGAACCTCTTTTAAAGTTTTTTTTTTTGTGCGGGACTCTAATTCCAGCTTTTTTTGAGATTAGCCGGAATAAATATTCTGAATGTTTATTCTGGTAGACAAAATAGGTACTTATAAACGAAAAATATTTTTTTATTTTATAAATACACTAGCTTTTGGCAGCGGCTTCGCCCGCGTGAAGGTCGGAAATCTTCCCATTTGGGAACGTACTGCCATGATGAAAAGTATCCTATGTGTTAGTTAATCCAGGTCATAAACTATCTGTGTGCCAATTTTTTTCCAAATCCATTCAGTAGTTTTTGCGTGATCTATCCATCCGTCCTCACAAACTTTCGCGTTTATAATACATATTACAATCTATAGTATGATTCTGTACAGTTCACTTACAATAAAATAGGTTAGGTTTTAATCTAATCTATTTCGTTCTCACTCGGAAGTAATCTAAAGTAATCGCGGGCAGAACCTTGTCGATAAATTAAGTCAGGGGCCGATAAACCAGACTTCCAAAAAATATGTAGCCTTAAAAACAGTCCTGTAAACCCATGGGAAGAATGAATGATGATGAAAAGGGATGTAACCAATTTCTAGCCGAAGATCACATGGGAAATAAAATAAAACGACAAATAATTGGGCGATCCCAATCAATTTCACTCTGATAAGGGGGAAACAAATTGAATTTATTACTTAAGATATGTAATAAATGATGGCCCAATGTATAAAATTATAGTGCTTATTGTGAAAAATAAAACCAGGGATGTATCTGACATTTTCAATTACAGACCCATTTCTCTGTTCTACGTGAGCTCGACAAATGGATGTGCGATTAAAGCTTGTGCGACAAAACTGTACTGCGACAAAACATCGTGCGAAAGCACGCTTGTGCGCATTGAGGTAACATTATTACCTCAATGCTTGTGCGACACACTGAAACTCGACATCACACTGCTGGTGTGATAAGCGATTGTGCGACAGTAGTTCGACACTACGGTAGTGCGACAGTAGTTCGATACTACGGTAGTGCGACAAACAATTGTGTGACAGTACTGTAATTCGACAGTAAGATGGTGCCATAGACTTATAAAAAAAGATGGACTCCGCGCCACGCATATCGAAAGTGAAGCACCGTACCTATCTATGTGTGCATTATTGACGATTGCCGCTGGCACGTAATGGCAGCCGGTCGGCATACCATGATATAAATGTGAGCGTGAGGCGTTTGTACAAACGGTCCGACATACTTACTGTGCTTAACTTTCGATATGCGTAGCGTTTTTTTTTTTTTTGTGAATGGCATCTCGCAGTTCATCCTATGAGGATGGCTACTGCTTAACCGGACTTTCCTGTGGATGCCTTAGTTAAGGCCTCCAGCCAGGGCTATGCGTGGCGCGCATCCATCTTTTTTTTATAAGTCTATGGTTGGTGCAGTATTACAGTAGTTTGATACTACTCAAGTGCGACATCTGGCCCCTGTCATAGCAAAAGATTTGGACAGTCTGCTTGACAAGCAATTGGCTAAACACCTTGAACTACATGATGCCCAGTTTGGATCAAAAAGAGTAATCTAGATAAAGTGGATAAGACAGAGATTAAAACAGAAGAAGAACTAGCAGGGAATCGAGGCGGGGGTTCTGGGGATCAGACCGGAATAAATCGGCTGGAAGACTCCTATTTTTGCTTGTTTTCTGGATCTCTCAAGAGCATTCGATGTCGATGTTACGCTGTTTTGTGGCGTAAACTAGAACCTGAGACTACGTTACCACCTGAAATGATCTTTGACAATCGTATTCAGCCGACCTCAGCATAATTGGAAAAAGGCAGGCAGATTTATCACTAATCCCTTGCTTACTTTAATAACGAAACATCTTAGATGAAATGGGGAAAAAACTAATAACCGAACATACCACGTACTTAATTAACTTATTAAGTATAACGTACCATCTTGTGGCACACACGTTATTAAGAAAACTCCGCTGGAGCGCGGGAAAGAGATAGATGATAGTTTTGTTTCTTTCTGTTTGATGTGATAGGGTTCAATAGCGTGAGTACCTATTTTATTTTATTTATTTTATTCGTTCATAGATTTTAGGAAACGTATTTGGCTCGTGGCTAAATAAAAACAGCCACCAGGTAGATTTAAGGTTAAGCTACCCTTTCCTAGGTCGGTCCGCGGATGGGTGACCGTTCAGTAAATATTCTCGATATTTAATGAACGGTCACCCATCCACGGATCGACCTTACGAAATTGTATCTTCGCCCCGAACACTATTGTTTTTATTTATGTTACTGGAAATAAAGAATTTACAGTACATGTGTGTGTGTTAAAACCGCGGTTTAACCTTGATCATTCGATGAGCAACGAGGTTATTTGCTTATTGGTACACGTCAATCGATCAGGGTATTTAGCAGTGAGATGAACATCTTATAAACAATGTAAAGACAGCAGAAAAAGCTGGTGAAACGTTGGAGATTAACTTTTCATTAATAATTATGTTAATTTTGTTCGTTTTAAAAGGTAAAACCGCGGGACGCAGTTAGTCCCATTTAAAATTCTTTAAAATATGACACAAAAGGTTCTCTCTCCACTTTTTATTACAATTTACGCAACTCGTACTAGGTGCTTTATCGTGAGAATCAAATAATTAATTTTACTTTTTCACAGACAGAAGTTTTTTGCTAACAAAGTTGCGCCGCTTCTCCCCAGTTGAAACACTTGAAAGCAGTAAAGAAGCTTCTCTGGCGTTGATATAAACTGTGTCAACTCTCAAAATGAAGTAAAGAATTTAAGTAAAAGTACAAATGACTCGTTTACCTTTTAACTTTAATAACCTTTAAGCTTTTCGTTCCGTACCCAAAGGGTAAAAACGGGACCCTATTATTAAGACTCCACTGTCCGTCCGTCCGTCCGTCTGTATCTCATGAACCGTGATAGCTAGACAGTTGAAATTTTCACAGAATATGTATTTATGTTGCCGCTATAACAACAAATACTAAAAACAGAATAAAATTAATATTTAAGGGGGCTCCCATACAATAAACGTGATTTTTTTGCCGTTATTTTTTATGTAGTGTTAAATATTGTATGGTGGTATGGAACCCTTCGTGTGCGAGTCCAACTCGCATTTGGCCAGTTTTTTTATTCAGACGACAATGAGGTCCACAGTGAAATGTCTGCCCGTTAGTCCTGTGGTTGCAAACGCGACTCCTGAGCGTGGGATTCGATTCCTAGGTCGGGCAAAGAGTTATTGGGTTTTTCAATTGGTAATTTCTCAGTAACAGCCCAGAGTTTGGAAGTAGGCGGTGTGACACCCTGTGCCTCGGTAAGCACGTTAAGCCGTTTTTCCTGCGCCTGATCACTATCCGGTCGTGTCGGATTGCCGTCCCATCGGACTATGAGAGTGAGGGAAGAGTGACTGCTCCTGTGTCTGTCACATTTTGCACTATAATATCTCCCGCGTAATTGAAGAGTCTCCGCTGAGATTAGCTGCCGTGGCCGAAATTCAGTTTAGAGGACTGGTATTTAAGAAAACAGCTTGATCTATGATAGTACTTATTAACTAGCATAGCTATTCACAACTATTCGACAGCTTCCGAATCAAAAATGACTCATTTTAGGTGATCTTATTTGCAGCCCAGTTCAAGACAGCAAACAGCTGTTGTCAACATTTTCAGGCTTCTGATTTATGAACAGTGTTTAGAACAGGACTCCTTCGATAACATTGCTTGACGTTCAATTCGGCACGGAACCACGGAAGCGTACTGAATGTTTGTGAAAAGCTTTGCAGGTCCAGTTTATAAGCGCCCACACTAGCGAGCTATCTGCCCGAGCGGCTATCGATTGCAGGGTAGTGTTGGGACTGCCACGCAGCCTGCGAAGTAGCAAGGTAGATTTCTTACGCCACAGTGCATCAAAACTGTCAAGCTTGCGTGAATTTAAGTACGTCTTTAGTTAGTAATAAAAGGACATAGGTAATATGCAATGCCCGAGATCAATTTGAAATGGCATGTATTTACGAACCTTAAATAAATCACGTTTCGCGCTTTTAAAAATATGATTGAACACTCTAATGTAATGATTGCGGATTTTTATGAACCTTAAAATACTAAATAGCTAACTAACTGCAAACAACTTAGATGTACATTTCTATTGTTCACAGATTGACGAATTTTTTTCGCAACGATTAAAATTCGTAATGCGCGCTTACCCTAAGAAGCGCAAAAAAAAAATTGACGTTCATTAATTTAAAAAAGTGTCCGTCATTAGAAGAACAATAAGTTCACTTAAATATTCCCCATTTAAAATGTCTTATATGCCTATAATTGTATGGAACACAACAACGCTGCAACAGGCATAATCTGCTATCGCGATTTATTTGGCAAAAATGTAAACAAATATGAGTTTATGGAAAAATAACTTTAATTCCTACACAATAAAGTTCAGTTTACGCTACACCTTCAAACATTTTTATAACTTTTTCAATAGTCCTAGTCACTCTGAAATCAACTTAAATATTTCTTTATGAAATAACATCAATTTGAAATAATAAATTTGAATAGACTTTAGGTTTAACCCTTCGTATGGCCGGAACTACGCGAGACACAATGGCTTTTTAATTGTGACTGTAATTACGACATTTAACCGGTTAAGCAATGGTAGTACCCCCCAGGATGAGCTTTTCATTAAAAAGCTCAACAACCACTTAATTTTTCAACAGAATAATTAAATATGAAAGAGATGATTCATAAAACATTAATCGATAAATCAACCATCAACATTATTTTTTATGCTAACGCTTCTACCATTTTATTAATAAACCGTTCATCGGATCATATTCATTTCTCAAGGCTCAACTCCGGAGTCATGTCAAAACTATTTCTATACATTTAGACATAAAACTAATATTTGCAAGATCCAGTTAAACACTTATTAACTGCGCAAAAATATACAGTAGAGGATTATTGAAATAGTGCGCAGACGTCGTAAAACGGAGTTTATTTTTGAACGTTGATTTTGTAAACGTTTTCTTGCATGTTTTTCTGATTTTATAAACTGCTTATCTTTTATGTTGCAAGGCGCACGCATCTTCTCATATAGAGAAGAAAAGTGCTATGATCTTCTTGTAAGCGTAGATGTTTGCATTACGGAGCATCACGCCTATAGTCACCGAAAGGTTAGGCAGAGTTGTACCTATAGTACAGCCACATATTGCCATCAGCTGGGCACAAATCCAAACTCCGAACTGCTACTGGGAAACTCAATAGGAAAAACCTAAAACAATTTGCCCGACCCGGGAATTGAACCCAGAACTTCATGGTCAGCAGTAGAGCTTGCGACCACTAGACCAACGAAGCTGGCACGATGTTTTTCTTAACTGTCAGACAATCATCATCAATATAGATGATGAAATGACAGCCAGGACCAACGATTTATAACGGCCGTGGCAAGGACCCCTCTCGATAAGTAATGGATGGTCACCCATCCCCGTACCGACCTCGGCAAGCCTTCGAACTACATGAGCGTCTGTTGTTACTTAGTCACAAACCTCGCATTTAAAAGATATACTTAGTAATTAATAAATTACCTACTTCTCTTGAGTGAGCAGTGGTGGCAGTAACGGCCGCGACTCACGAGTTGTAAGATCGTAAGTTCGAATCCAGACAGGTGCATTACTTTGTGTGAATGCTTTCATCACTACTGCTCTCAATACGGTAAAGGAAAACATTGTGAGGAAGCCGGCAAGTCCTAGAATAAAAAATTCGAAGACATGTCACATCCACCAACCCGCACTGCCGCAACGCCAACTGCCTCTCACAGACAAGAAGGCCTGTGTCCCAGCAGGGGGAACGTTATAGGTATTAAACTTAAGTTACTTCTTTAATCTTAAATATAAAATAATCTACAACTTATCTGTCTCTCGTCAAACACTGCAAAGTCACGTCTGCCTACAATAATTTTCGTTCTAAAATAATAAAATCGTCTACTGTTTGATCTACATTGATAAAACACTGTAAAATGCAGCTTTTTGTATTGTTGGCGTAAACATACGGGAACGGGAATGGCACGTGAAAGCGAAGGTATTATGTGCAATGAAATATTCAACACCAGAAAAAAAGTCTCACCTTTTTTAGTAGCGAAAGATCTTATGGGTTAGTATATCTGAAGCTATAATTATGACGTGTTGCGTTATCAAGTTTTCACTTCTGTCGGCAGTCCCCATGAATGACTGTTTTTTTGTATTTTTTACTAAGTACTACAGTATTTTCCAATGAGTGCAACTTTTTTCACTTTTAATGCACTCTAATAAAATATTTAGACACTACAATATTTAAATGAGTAACTTATTAATAATATTAACTGTTACTAAGGTTCTTATATTAATAGAAGGCTTTTAATCCTAACTAATATTATAAATGTGAAAGTAAGTTTGTTACCTTTTCACGCCCAATCGGTCATGATGATCGGTTAAGTGAAAACCGATCATCATGAAAATTTGCATATACGTTGTCAGAGGTATAGAAAAGTACAGGGATGTTCGGGACTGTTCCTGAAGAAAAGAAAAATTTTCGACGGTCACAATTACTTAACTGCTTTACGACGCTAGATGGTGCTACATGTCTTTTAAAATCATGATTGAAATATGAGCCGACTTTCTGAGCAGCAAAAGTACTTGGGCTTGCATGAATTCACGATAGTATTTCAATCATTAGTATTATGCTTTTAATAGGATATGGATGACTCTATGATCTTTGTGTTTGTCATTCAAATATCAAGTATAAACAGGCATACGAAATAACAATTGAATTTTTGTTAAAAATTTAATTACAAGCTATCAGAGCTAAACTATACTTAATATCCTACATATTAACTTTGAGAACAGTAAACTTATAACGTAACACTCCATATGACAATCGTTTTCAAAAACATAGATGTCCTTCATCCCTTTAATAATTTATTATAATTTTGCTACAAAATCACCAAAAATGTTTATTCACAGTTCAAACCTAACCTAACCCATTTAATCGGGGTTCCCTAGCTTAGTTACTGTGACTAATTCAGGTCTGGAAGGTCACAGTTCTAACCTAACCGGTTTAATCGGGGTAGGTATTCCCGTTTAGTCACAGTGACCAACTATAAGAAAAGACCAGAAAAAAAAGAAGCTCCATTATTTAAAAAGTGTGCATCATTAGAAGGGCAATAAGTTTTTAGACATCACTTAAATATTTCCCTTCCAAAAACCGAACAAGTCCCTTTGTCATGACGAAGTTTTTTTCGAAGCGGACCCGCTTTCTGCCCGGGGAATCCGTATATTTACAAATCCACTCGTAATTTTTGACGACTCCTACGTAAAACAGTTATTATCCTCTAAAACTCAGTCAATACAGTTAAACAGTAGTTAAACCGTTGCGAATAACGGATACGTTTGTTATAGCTGCTAAAAATAACTGCTTTTTCTAAATAGAGTTTTTGAAAATAGCCTTAGTTTGCTAACGAAGGACCTACCTGATAGTTTATTTGTTGTTGAAAGTTTTAAGTGCGGATATTTTTTGATATTACTTGTTGACGAAATAATTGGCCTGATAGAGAGAAGATATTCTATACTTTCTTATATTTTACATAGGCTGTACTTGTATATATGTGTGCCGTATACAGGTTGAAATTGAATACATGCGATAAATCGAAATGGGAGATTGTACTCATCATTATGAATAACTTTTACTATGGGACCAAACCTAAAATCGCGAAAAAAAACAGCTATTCCCTACATTTTGACGAGTTATGCGAACATAAATGTAGGAAACAGCAGTTTTTTTTTTTCGCGATTTGTATGTAAAATTCTTCTGTCTTTCCCTAATATAAAGGAAAGTGTTAAAAATCAAAGGAATGGGAGGATTCGGCAAAATAATAATATACCGTAATCCATTATATTGTTGAAAGCGACTGCCGATAGAAGTGTTACATATTTAGGCCACTGCTGATCAAAAAACCAGTAATATTTCATATTGAAATCGGTTTAATTGGGCATCTTCTATTTCGACAACGTTTGTGACAGGTTGTACCTTTATAAGCCACTTAATTGAATTCGTTTGAAATGTAAATAATAAATTCATGTACAGAGGCCAGCACATCAAGCTACCCCAATCTGTCAAACTTTCCCAATTGAATATGAACCTCATTCTTTTGTAGTAAAGTTGAAAATCTATCAAAGAAATGTTACAGATTGGGGTAGCTTGATGTGCTGGCCTCTGTACACAAAATACGAATTCGTCGAATTAGTTACGGGCAATTAGGTAAAATGGCGGCAGTGTATGATGGATTGTGACGTTGGCACGTTTTTTTTTATGAATTTCCTGCTACAGCGTCTGTTCCACGTAGAGTTAGCAATTAGAATCGAGTGGTGAGCAACGAGCAGCGAGTCTGCGACGGTGATTAGCGATTACTCGCTGGTATGCGTATGTAACATGCGTGACTTCAAGCATTCTTTGATAGCTCTTGTCGCTGCGACAAGCGAGTACTTGCCGGAGGTGTGAACAGTCAGCGATCAACTATTAATATCATCTCTTCCACCTACGATCTTTTGTACGTTTCTTGAGTCGCATTGGTACTTACCCCCATTTGAACCCACAACCTCGTGCATGAGAGGCTAGGCCTTAACCACGAGGCCATCACGACAACTTCTTTATTTTAATTATATTAATTAAATCCATTAATTATTTCAGACTAATTTCATGTCCATAGCTTTTAGTGATAAAGGTCTTAAAACTATATTAGTCAATACTAAAGCCAAAATAAAACATCCATTCATAATCTCAAAATTCAAATAATAAAAGCATAAAACCACAAATGTCAAGAAAAAATAAAATCAGTAAGTGTTATCTCGTCACATGAAGCTGGATCAATCTCCATAGCATTGCAAAGTGTAACCTCTCAGAAATCATCCTTAGGCTTTCCGTTGGCGCTCCCCAGAATCCGGCGCATCAGAGAAACTGTTTTCTTGCGCATAATGCCATAAAAGACATCAACTGTTGCGTCAGCAAATATGCCCGAAGCGCTGCAGAATCAAGGGAGCCTAACCAGAATTCTAAAGGCGTTTTTATAAAACAGACAGAAAACTATCTCAGCTATTTCCAAACACAATATCTCAGACTCCCAGTTTATTGGCTATAAGACTAGACAAATCGCCATCTTTATGTAGTGAGAAGGGTGATTTGTAGTGATCCGAGTTCAACACACAGAGATGTAAGGTCATATGTCTTGTTGAACGTTGTCTTGAACTTAGAACGGGTACTGTTTTATGCGTAACATGTTAACAAGATGGGATGGCCGAAGAAACGATAGATGGAATGTGTGAAAGATGACATGGCTAGAAAAGGGGTGACTACAGAGGTGACTGCATCATTCTCACATGCATAATTTGTAACCAATACTTTAGTAACCATATTATTTTGATTTAAAAGAGTGTCCGTGGAGTTTCTTGCCCGTTCTTCTCCATAGATACCTACTACGCTTTGGAATATGGGCAACTAGCTTCATCTTTCTGACTGACCGACCCGTTGACAATTCAAAAGTACCTGTCCTGTGTCCCTTGTGTGTTATCTAAATAAATCAAACAAAGTCGGGTTAGTTTCACCATTTATAACACAAGAACGGCTGGGCCGATTTCTATGATCTTTGATTTGTTGCATTATTTTGTCTCCACTGCGAATAGCAGAATAACTATTATAACACGGGAATAATTCGTGAAAAAAATTATAACGAAGAAATTTTTCTCATACATTCGTGCTTATTGATTCTGAGGGGTATGAAGTTCGCCGGGTCAGCTAGTTTGAAATAAATGCTTTGAGTTTGAGCATGGAAAAAAATACATGTTGCGCCGACCTCAAATAAATTGAACTATTGCGAAGAAAACTTTATTAAATAGGCCTCTGGTGGTTATGTTAAATTTTTGATAAAACATAACTTATAACATATCACCACGCCGTCAGCAAGAAAAGTCGATTAACACTTCAGTTTTTTTAAATCTTAGTTATTGATCAAAATATTTGTTCAAAATTGAAGCAGAAAAACAAATTTTGGAATAAAAACTCTTTGCTATTATGTGAACAGAATTTTGAAAAAAAAATTTTGTTAATTTAATTACATGTAAAAATTACAGTGCTAATCGAACTTTGTTGCTGACTGTACCTATAGTACACCCACATTTCACCAGTTATGTTTAAGTCACATGTAGCAGGGAGCGTGCCTATAGCCATCAAACGGACACAAATCCAGACTCCGTACTGCTACTAAGAAATTCAAGATGGAAAAAGCCAATAATACTTTGCCTGACCCGGGAATCGAATTCCGGACCTCAAACTCAGCAGTAGCGTTGCAATCAATAGGCCAACAGGCTGTGTCCTATAAAAACGTACGAAAAAATGCATTTATACGATAAATTTAATAATCCTAAACTTTTGACGCGTAAAACAAAACGGGCTTTACAGCTTAAAAGCTTTGCTACAAAATAAACAAAATAACTAATGCTTGTAAGTTACTAGAAATTGCTTAAATCTGACATAAAATATACAAGTGCTCGTAAGTTACTGAACATTGCTTAGATCTGTCTTAAAATCCTTTTGATACTTAGAGGTCAGTGACCGTTTGTTGAACTTTTAGTAGAAAAGTTGTGTCCCTGTGGTACGCTCAATAATCTCTTTGTTTTAGCTATAGATTTTTATCTCACGAAGCGACGCGCGTTTTACTTGCGGTTACCACGCTGTATATGTGTGTGTGTGTGTGTAAGCGCAGGAGCTCTCGGTACCGTCGGAAACAATGGTGATGTCGGAGTGGGTGTGTTATGTGCTGACGCTACTCGTCTTCCACGCACACATTCACAGTGTGTTTGTATATTCGGTTTCGGAGCTGGCGATAAGGATAGCCATAAAAAGCTATTCATTGTTATGAACCTTTTCCAATTTGAATTCCTAGTTGGTATAGTGGTCGCAAGCGCTAATGCTGAGCATGAGATGATGAGAAAATCTTCAGCTTTATTATTAGTAGAAGATTAAAATATCACTACCAGGGTGCTTACTCTCGAATCTCCCTAACGTTTGACTGACAATTCCAATGTCGATCTATCGGAATTATATTCGAGAGTAAATCACCCAGACTCCAAGTCTAAAAAACACATTTATTATTTTATTATATTTCATAAAAGTGTTTTTTTATTTTTTGAAGTCTGGTGGACATACATGTAACTTGTATGTTTATAAGGAGCTTAATATTTTAAGCTCCTTATAAACGTACAAGTTCAATGTAGTTCTTGCTCCAAATATTAATTTCGACTGAAAATTACATCGCATAAGACTATTATGTTTCGAGGGTAGCTGAAACTTACTAACATGAACTATGAAGTTCCTCGAGTACCTACTGGTAATAACCACTCTACTTACATATTAGTTTCGCATATTAGGGGAAAAGCTTTCTTATGCACCTGGGCCGACGAGGAAGCTTTCGGCTATTTTCCTGCTCAAAAAACGTACACTCCTTCCAGTTATTTTAAGTCTGATTGTGCATCACTGTCAAAACCATAGTGATCTTTATTTTCAATGTGCTAAGGTTTTTGTTGAGTTGCTGCCACTGACAACTTGACTAGTTTGCTAAAATCACAATGAACTTTATTCTCGTTACAATGAGGTTGCTTTTGGGTGTCAGTCAAAGAAAAATATAATATTAATAGTTGATCGCCGAGTATTCACAATGCTGGCGAGTCTCTCTCCACTTGTTTCTTGTAGCGACAAGAGCTACGTTTGCAATATACGCTTGATATGTAACGATGATCACCCATCCACAGACCAACCGCGACAAGCTTAGCTTAGCCTGATTTATCGACCCGTGTGGCTGTTATAACTAAGCCATAAGCCCCCTAACTAACTCCTTGATACAAGTACTATAAATAAAATAAATTTTCATTATTAACATGAAGTAAACCGGAGTAAACTCATGATTAATTATTAACTGTTGTAAAAGTTTTTGTAATTAAATAACTGTTACATTGTACCTTTCAGAGTTTCAGTTTGATTGATTAGTTGTTAATGAGCAAGGTACTTTATTATTTATGTTATGTAATAAGTTGAGTATAAAGAATTTTATTTCTCATATATAAGAACTTAAAAATAACAGTTCGCTTATAATGAGACACTTGAGTGTAACATTAGGTACCTCTATAAGGGTGCTGGATTTTTTATGTTATTTCAAATGTTGTGATGTATTGCCTGTGTCTACTACTACTGACTGTTTTTTTAATAACTTGTTTTTATTTTTTACTGTTTTTAGTTTTTAGTTTAGTAATAGTTTGTCATCCTCCTGTACGAGTCGCAATAAATAGGTACTTTTTCTTTCTTTCTTTCTAAGTTTTGTCAAGGACTGCCATTCATAGCCATTATTTTCTTTACGTTATTTGTCTCGTAGTGAGGCTGCAATCATCCATCAACATTTATATTCATCGCATCGTATTAACTTGCCAACTGACTTTCTTTTTTTCTTTGACGGTTATTACGACGGTTCATGAGTATTTAACGGTTGTCAAAGATCTACGAATTGAAACTAGTTGTCAGACTTTTGGGCTTTTGACTCAGTGGTCAGAAGCCTTAAAGTCTGACAACCAGTCTTTCAATCCAAGGGGCATGGTGTTACCCAGTAACTCCCTGTTAAAAAACTGGATATTGGAAGCCGACCCCAACATAGTTGGGTAAAGGCTACGCTGATAGATTTTGTTTAATTTTCATCGCTTTTGTTCAAGAAAAACCTACAATTTTACAAAATACTTCGCAAATCTTTACGACTGCTTCCTTTAAAACGTTTTGCACACACGGCTAAAGAGAATGTCAAACTGACCTTCCACCAAATACCGCGAAAAAAACCGAAACATTTTGCCTCTACGAACAGTTTCAACGTACTGCAAGATTTACCCACGTTCATGAGTATTTGTGGGACGTAAAATTACATTTTATGCTATCGTTCCGTGGCTTTGGAACGGTTCCAGCTTACCTGTATGAGCTTAGAGGTTATTTTGGCTTGTACAAGTTGACATAATGGCATATAATATGATTTTCAACACACTTGCTCGTAAAGTGAGCCTTATTATATCGTTCTTAGGGCCATAAACCGAACTATAACATACACGTGCATAATAATATTACACACTAGTGCATAATAGAATGATCCCTACAAAGTTAAGTTAGTACCTAACTGCAAATTATATGCGAGTAAACAGAGCATTTTCAATTTAACCGGGTAATACAGTTTTTTTTTTTTTTGTAACAACAAAGAGGTTTTATGCCACCGAAAATCTATTTACATTTTTGAAATAAATAAATGTGTCCCTAATTAAGACGAAAAAACATTTATTATTATCAAATTATTTATAATTCACAATAATTTCTTATAAAATATTTGCATTTTATCACAAAAATTATCATTTTGAAGTAGGCTGTATGGCTGTAATCAATCAACTTACATTTGGCGCGTGCAAAAAAAAAAAATTGCGCGCCATTTCCCAATTTTCCCCTAATTTTCATATTTTGTTTGTATCGCATTTGTTGCTGTGTGGTAAATAATTATAAAAATGTCAGGTTTTAGTACAGAAGATGAACAATTGATTGATTTAACCCCGCCAGAAATACTAAATGCAGCACAAAATGCAAACGAAAGCCTAATACCTGCAAAATCTAGAGAAAAGTATTTAGCTGCTTACGATAGTTTCCTGCAATGGAAGAGCAACAAAAAAACCCAGTCATTTTCTGAAAATGTGTTTTTGGCGTATTTCTCTGAACTCGCCAATACATACAAACCTAGCTCCCTGTGGTGCATCTATTCCATGTTAAGAAGCATGGTTAAGCTCAAACATGGTGTTGATATCAAAACGTACTGTAACCTGATGGCATTTTTGAAGAGACGCTCGGATGGATATATTGGTCGGAAATCTAAAGTTTTGTCACCAGCCGACGTTGAAAAGTTTTTGAATGAGGCTCCGGATAGTCAGTATCTAGCAACAAAGGTACGTTTCATATTTTTAATCGAAACGAATCTACAATATACAAGTGTGTAACTTTAGCATAATTTCTTAGAACTAATTAATTGATTTCTTTGCAGGTTGCCTTAATATTCGGTGTTACTGGTGCTTGTAGACGACAAGAGCTGTACAATATTACAACAAAAGATGTAGAAATCCACGGAGATATGCTTCTTGTCAAAATTACCCAGACTAAAACCAAGATTCCACGATCTTTTACAATCCAAGGAACGTTTCGTGAAATAGTGAAAAAATACCAAGATCTCCGTTCAACAAAAACAAAGAATGACCGCTTTTTCCAAAACTTTCAGAAAGGAAAATGTACTGCACAAACAATCGGTATTAACAAATTTGGTAATATGCCAAGAGAAATAGCGAAGTATTTAGGTTTGCCTGAGGCCGATTTTTACACTGGACACAGTTTTAGAAGAACGTCGGCTACAATGTTGGCTGATTCGGGGGCTGATATACTAACTTTGAAGCGACATGGTGGATGGCGTTCTGACGCAATCGCTGAATCGTACATAGAAGACTCAATTCATAACAAAGCAAAAATCAATGACAAAATAACGCAAGCCATTAATTTGGAGCCAAAGGCAAAAAAGTTTTGCCCCGAACCACAACCATGTACATCTACTAGCGTGAGTTATTTGGTGCCCTCTCCTTCCAGTAATTTGTATGATTTACCTTTGTCGCCGACATTTACACAAGAAGTAAATGAAGGTACTAAAGAAGTGGCAAGTACCAATGTAACACAAACTGTGAAATTGCCATCAAAAACAATCCAATATCGTTTTGAAAATTGTACATTCACCAATTGTTTTAATAATTAAACGATTTATGCAATACATATTTGTTTTTTCCTCGCAAGTGTGTTGAAAAACGTCGTATGATACACGTGTGTATTGATGATTACCGTCCTCGGCTCTCTTAAGACCCTCACCTGACGGCTCGGGTCTCAATGGCGCCTCAGCGGTAATCACCAACATTACACACTTGTACCATAATGTACTATTATTGCATGGTTGGACCAATATTACACGAGTTTAATATTGGGGCCAGATTTAGAGTTTTTGATAGTATTTTGTAGGTCGTTATGTAAGTCAATCACGACTTATGTTAGAGGGGAAGGTAAATTTCAATACTGCTGTTCTGCAAAGTTCATTTCAAACCTCATTCAAGTGAGCGCACAGAATTCGGAAGCGAACTCATTTGTTTTTAAAGTAAACCATCGCGGAATCACAATGAGACACCGTTCTAATTTAGAAGTAATATTTAATAAACACTATATATCCCTGGCAGTTGAGAAGCTAGCTACTTTATCATCTGTAGCACTTGAAGAAAAAACTTATTTGAACAGCTGGCCGCAAAGAAAAAGAAGTAGTCTTTCATACATCATTTATGACAAACGAAGAATTGTAGTATAACTGATAACCCAGGAAAAATCATCAAAAAGACACAAAGATACGGTACCTACGTGTTTCACATCACCAACGCAAGCGTTTAACGCGGAAGTTTTACCCCGACTACTAAGATCATTATGTTAGCCTGCATGATCCCACTGCTGGGCAAAGGCCTCTCTCCATGACTTTGAGCTCTTTCGATCCAGGACTAAAGTGGATCACTGGTCGTTTGTCCAATTCGTCCCGCCAACTTCTACGCGGTCTGCGGCGACATCTTCTAGCTTTGTCAGAGCTCCACGTGGTGATTTTGGCCCACAGCTCATTGGGCATACGGCAGACTAATGTGGCCAACCCAGTCCCACTTCAGCTTAGCGGCTTTTTGAGCAACGTCAGTAATCTGTGTTGGAGCGTAGTGTGGTGTTGCGAATATGGTCTGTCAATTTGACGTCTAGAATACTGCACTCCATTGCACGTTGGCAAACGTTGAGTTTGGACTTTTGAATCTTTGTCAAACACCAAGTCTGGGATTCATAGTTATAACTACGAGTACATACATTTTAATGGTATTTTAGTGCAATTAAGCTCCTAAACTCCACTTCAAAACGTTCTTAAAAGTCTTGCTGTTACTGCACCTTACTACAGTAACCACTGTTTGGAAACACATAAAAACTTGAATTTCATTCCAAGTTTTGGCATAGAGCCCGGAACTGAAATTGTGCTCATAAATCACATGGGTACTCGACACCCGACTTTAGGCAACTTTTATTTGACATAACTTTGCATAGGCAAACGTTTCTAAAAATGTGATCGAATGATGTTATAAGTTGTATTGTGAGTATTGGCCACATAACATAACTTAAAGAGACTATAATGTTCCCACTGCTGGGACACAGTTCTCCTCTTTTCGAGAGAGAGTGTGTTATCCACCACGCGAGCCCAGTGCGGGTTAGTAGAAACATCTACTAACTAACATGTAACAACATGTCTTCGAATTTTTGATTTTAGGACGTGCCGGTTTCCATAGCTGTCATGGTTTTTATCCAAAATAAACTTGAAAGTAATTTTTACAAATGGCACTTTTATTTGAGGACGGAATTTACCAGTCAAAACAATTTGAATTCCCATTTTTGATTCTTTAAACCAAATATTTTACTTCTTAACGCATACAAAATTAAATCTATACAAATGAATCTAGACTTAAGTAAACACTAATTTGCCACTGAATAGCCTGGATTAGTTAAGTCAGTGGATTCAAAGAGCTCTTAAACAAGTGAGACGTACTAGTGTAAATTATCTGGGCCATTGCTGAGGTACTATTTATAGCCACAAGTTTGCTAATTAATTCTTTGTGAAAAACTGTCTCAATGGAAATTAAAGTGGTTCGAGTTACTTATAATTAGGGAATATTTTGCTGGTCCTCTGGAAGCTTTGAAAGCTTTTTAGAACTTGTTATGATGAACGCTTTTTTAAATTTAATGAGCCTGTATTTAACTTTCTGGCCCAATGTACATTTTTTAGTCATCATCTGCCTAGCCTTTTTTTTCCGGGTTCCAGTCTAACCGGATGCACCTGAATACCAGTATTTTACTTGGAGAGACTGCTTATCTGACCTCCACAACCCAGTTACTGGGTAATACGATACCCCTTGGTAAGACTGGTTGTCAAACTTTCGGGCTTCTGACCCGTAACGACTGTTAAAGACCCACGAATAAGAGCCGGGGCCATTCCGAGGTACGGAGGGGTCTCGGTATGTAAAGATGGTCACCCATCCACTGACCAACCGCGGCAAGCATAACCTGATCGATTGACCTGTGCGGCTGTTATTATTTAGCCACGGACCCCTCTTTTTTTTAGTATGATATAATAATAAAAAAATAGAAAAACAGATTCCTAGTCGACAAAACTTTTTCTTTAAATTAGTCACTTTTAAGTATCTGGCGTTTTCTTACACTTGGTCGCTGTAATTATAAACTAGTGTACCGCGGTCAAAACAGTTAAGTTAGAACTGTAAACTATCTCCATGTTGGACGCAGTAACTTCTATTTAGTATTTTTAGGACCCGAAAATGGGAATGATCAGAGATTCACTTTTTGCGTGCAATCAATCAGTGTTCAATAATATTTTTAGGAAAGCAAACTGAAAATTATTCGAGGTCCGTTTTAATACAAAGCCTTTTAATTACAAGCTAAATCTTACGCCGTAACACTCCGGCTACGTCGTAGGTCCAAAGCTACGCCGTAGCTCGTAGGTACGACTTCGTTGACTGGCTAATAATTTTACCACGGTAACCACGGTGTAAGCAATTTCGGCATGAGCAGTGGCGGCCCCGACTTACAAGTCATGAGTTCTAACCCTGCCAGAGTCGAACTTTACTTTCTGTTTCTGTGCTCGGCACTTAATTTTGTGTATTTAATTTCATCACCACTGCTCTCAAAACGGTGAAGGAAAACAACGTGAGGAAACCGGTATGTCCTAGAACCAAAAACTCGAAGCCATGTTTCATCCACCAACCCGCAATGTGCCCGCGTGGTGGATTATGGCCCACTCCCTCTCGGGCCTGTGGCTCAGTAACGGGAACAGTATACACTGATTATGCTGCATTTATAGATGTCAAATTTCCTGGCACTAGTTTAGTAATGAATACCCCGCTTTATAACGTCAAGTTCTCACAAAGCATGGCTTAATATTATTTGAAAGTTTGCCAAGATTTCTGTGAAATGAGAGGGGGGGCAATTCTCGTAATTTTAAGAACGTTCACAGTCTGATCTCAGTCTAAATCTGTCAAAAGCACGTCTAATTTCCACATGGACTTATATATAATATTTCCCTGTATTTTAGACAAGTTTTTGACATTGATTGTCGCTGAGATGAGATTGCTACTACATTTTAAACGTTTTTAATTACGAGAATTGGCCTTCTGATTTAAATTATATTAGGTACGGTACTGGAGAACATATTTCCATGAAAAAGAATTTCATCTTGACATTTTATAAATTAATTTGTACAAACAATAAAATTTCTAATTTATAGTAATACATCGAAACTAATGTTTTGACTTTGATATTAATTAAACAAACATGAAATTTAATTTCTCAGAAATGTAGTCTAAATAGCATTAAATTATTTAAACCTAAGGATTACTGAGAAAGACATTTTAATAATTCTGTGCTGCTTGAATTAATATAAAACGTTTTAATTAGTTACTACAAGAAAAAACTTTTAACGATGAAATACTGTTAAGCCAATAAGCCAAAATGTAGGTCGGAATTTTAAGGTAAGTATTTTTTCTCAAGATAAATGTTTTATAAGTGTAAGCGCTATTTAAAAAACTCAAAGAACTTAATTAATAAACCATTTACAGGCACTTTTGAATTGTTAAAAAGTCGGTCAGGTAGTCAGAAAGTAGAAGCTAGTTGGCCATTCCAACACTTCGATCTCTATGGAGAAGAACGGGCAAGAAACTCCAAGGATACTCATAAAGGGCTGATTTTTCAATCGACAGATAATTTTTTTTCGAGGAATAGGATTGACGTCTGGCAGCTGGAAACACTGTCAAAAATACACATAAAGTTATACTATAAGTTTGTACCATGTCAAACACAATCCGGTGGGTGAAGTTCTGCTTTCCTAGCTAGGTTATAGAATAACCTGTATTAAGGAATAACAGTCCCTGTCCCTTACAAAAAGTTGCAATAAAGTAGTACAATTATTTATATTTTTTTATACTACAACAATGATTAAATTTATAATACAACATTATTCCTCGAATAAAATTATCTGGCGTTGGAAAAATCAGCCATATATCAAGTACCTACATAAATAGATCTAATGTATTCTAAGGAATAATGTCAAATGAAAAAGAAACAAAATTGTTGCCAGTATTTCAGACACCAGCATCAATATCTGAAATGAATATCTGAGTGGTTCACAAAAACCAGCCAAAAATATCTTCTATTCTGCTGAATAGAAGATATTACAAAATGTAACATTAATATCTATTTCAGAAAGTGGCATGCTTTTAGTATCAGAGTAATTCCGGATTCGTGTTAAGATCAACTGTTTCATGGATATATTTATACTTACTAGCTGCGCCCCGCCGTTTTCACCCGCATAAGTTTCGATCCCGTGGGAATATCGGGATAAAAAGTAGCTTTTACATTAATCCAGGGTGTCAGCTACCTCTATACAAAATTTTATCAAAATTGGTCCAGCCGTTTGAGCGTGAAGGATTAAAAAACATATAAACAACGTCCGTAACAATGTCCGTAGTCAACAAGGAACCCTTATAGTTTCGCCATGTCCGTTTGTCATATGTATAGCATTTTACATTGTTTTATGATTCTGCCAACGTGGCCTTTTTAGGCCCCCAGTTACTGCGACATTATATACAGGGTTAGCTATCAAAGACCAGCCTTTACGGATATGGTACCTACAGACCATCAAACTGAACAACTTTCTCCATGGAACCAATATCGTAAGCACCTATTAATAAATTAAATCTTAGCTCCGCAACAGTTCGCGAAAACACAAAACAAACGAAACCAAAACCCTATCACAATGAGTTTAAAGTTTAATTTCCCATAAATTTATCTTCATATTTTACGAAGGAACCGGAACTTTGTATTTAGGTTACTATGAAGTTGCTAAAAGCGTTTTAATAATATATTTTGTTCAACAAAAGGGTAATGTGTTTGTTTTTGCCAAGTTTAAAGGGGTAGGTAAAATGTTGTTGCGTGAGTTAGTAGGGTAGTTGGTTCTATGAAGCTCAAAATATCATTCCGTTTAGATAAGAAGTAATTTATTTTTATTTATTTATTTATTATTAAAACACATACAACTATCATCACAGGCTTACTTAATGCAATGGTGTAGTTATAATAAAAGCTTACAATTAGACTTACAATTCGAAAGTAACTCTGTCTGTCTGTCTGCCTGTATGTTACTGAACGGATTTCGATAAAATTTGGCAGAGAGATAAATTGCATTCCGGGGAAGGACTTAGGATTGTTTTTATCGACATACCTCGTGGGCGAAGCCGCGGGCGGAAGCTAGTATGTTGTATTATTAGTTAACAGTAATTTTACAAAATGCGGACCGTGTTTGTTATGTGTGTATCAACCGTTAACGTAAGGCAAAGGAGTATGTAAAGATCGTAGCAGGTGGCGTGTGCCAACCCTGTCTTGAGCAACTTGCAATGCTCGTACAGAAGACACGAGCATAGCACGTTTGCTCAAGACACGGTTGGCGATATCAAATTTATTTTAAATAAAAGTCCAGGTTTCCTCACGATGTTTTTTCTTCATCGATGTCAGTTATGTCCAAGATAATTTCACAAACTACATAATGTATTGAAAAAAGTCTCACTGTTACTTGCCCGGAATTGAACCCACAACCTCGTGCATGAGAAGCAAGGCATTAACCACTGGACCATCACGACAATTTACATGACTAAGTATTGTATTTAAACGTCAAAATATCATACCAGAATTTTCACCTAAAATGTCTTATAACTCGTCACCACCGACTTCTGGAGTAAACATTTAGACAGGACTACTCAATACAAATATTCCTTCATGATATATATTGTTTTATTTATGTCCGTGCTGGACCATACTTGTATGGGAGCGTTATCCATCTACTTTAATACATATGGGTTATTAAAACACCTTTAACTCATCAACTCTAGTACACGTTGACGTACTTCCGTGCGTCATCGGCCATCGGACAGAGTTGTTGTGGGGCGAGTGCGTGTTGGGTCTATCAGAAGGAGTTCTGACCCGAGTATACTGAACTTCTTAGTCAACTAACATAACAACAAACAACCAAGACAACAAAGACAAGAACACATAGCGAGAACCCCCCCCCCCCCCACCCTCCATGTTCCACGTAGAACGTTACATCAAGAAACGTAAACCATCTTGAAATACGGCCGGTCACCGAGGAAGATCACGACCATAGCCCTCCAAAGAAAAATACAACCACATTAACATAACCTATATCTGTCTCACCAACCAAGCTCTACATACATAGACAGCTGCTGGCCCAAAGTGGTTACAAACAAAGACTCTTTGGAGGATGCCCTCACCCGAGGAGGGGTTCTTACAAACCAACCTAATCTATTATGCTATTATAGTATCTTAACTTAAAAATAGTATACACAGAAAAGTTATAATATAATAGTTATAAGCATAGCATATACTGCATATATGATTATATAACTAACAGTTAAAAGCATAGATTATAATACTTAGGAAGCACAAGTTATAAAAATTTGTCAATAACATAAGTAGGTACATACATAAGCATAGCAGATATAACTAAAAAAGTTTATAAAAATATAGTATAGTACATTACTTAAGGGTCATGTCACTGTTTTTTTGGGTAAGTACTTAAAATTAAGTTATAGTAAGACAACGCGGCAAGTCCACTTGCCCACTCGGCCTCCGGCCTGGCCCCAAAGTGTCAGGTGGCGGGTCCCGCGGGGCCAGGGCCCTGTTCAATAAACGTTACAATCCGACAATTTTGTAAATAAGTGACATATTTGTACAGTTGTAGGACAAGTGCTGTTTAATTAAACCTTACAATTATGTAAGAATTTAACAAGTAGAAACATTACAAGTGCTGTTTAATAAACGTTTACATGTGCAGAAAATGCCTGTAGATTTCGATGACAATATTGTATCTACAAAATAATCGTAAGTTAAAATGTAAGTTTTTGTTAAAGATTCTAAAATCGAGGGTAGAATTTAGTTTACAGAGTAGGTACCTACTTTATTTGTTTGATTCATAATTCCAAATAATTCACTGACCACAAACTTAGACACATTTTTTATGCAGTAATGTATCGTTCCTTTAGATACAACATGTGCATCTGCTATAACATGGTGTTGTGAGCCACAGCCCATCCAGTGCAATGCACACAAAATTTGCTGAGTGGGTGTAAGGACTGCTTTTCTCATAGAATCGTATTTAAGATCATGTCCTATTAGGTAGTTTTGCTGACCCGAAATTTTTCGTTGAACATAAAATCTGTCACATCAAAAGTAAAGTTTATCCCTTTACGAAACCCTCGCCGTTGCCGCTCATACTCATCATCACTACTGTCACTACTCCCACTACTAGTTGTTAGAACCATTTTTAATGTATAACAATTGAATTTCTTCACTTATTATAAAGTTTTGACACAAGGCGCGTCCACCTGTCGGAATTGTTCTACAATTTATAAAATATGTAAATTTGTAATTTCAATTATGCGTTCAATAAAACAGTTTTCCTTACAAATATGTAAACTGTCATCTGTAAAGAGAAAATGTTTATAAACAGAAATATGTAGGTAAAACTTTGCAATTTTCTCAGTTTTCCAGCATATTCTTTACTAAACAGAGACTTGTAGATTTGTAAGTTGTAAAATAAAATTACAATTTGTAACGTTTATTGAACAGGGCCCAGGGCCGCTGTCAGCCGCATGCCTGCGTCACGCCTGTCACCTCCCGCCGATGTGTTGCACGTTGGACAGAAGCTCGACCACTAGAGGACAAATAGTTTGCACCTGTACAGGGTGGCTATTAGGTTATCACATTAATTGAAACCATGTATTCTAAATCACGTATTTTAAATATACACAATTAAAATTATTCATATCAATTAACATTCTAGCCTTGGTACCTAATATGAAAATTATAAAAGGAATCGCCGAAATGTATGTACGCGCATAACTTGCGAACGACTGCACCAAATTTGATATCTCTTTTTTTGTTAGGTTCGGTATTGTCAGGACAAGGTCGTATGAAAGAAAATTTTGGAAATTAGAAAAAAATATATATTTCTTCTATTTTTGTAATTGTTTATTTTATTTTTTTCACAGACTAACAACAACTGGTAATAACCGCTGTACTGTTTATTCTGTGATTATTTAGATAAAGCCATCGTAAATTATCTGCCGTCTGATCATAGTGGACAAACGGTCACTTTTAAGTTTGAAACACCTTTGCAAAAAGTGCAAATTCAATTTAGACCAATAACGACTGCTAAACTAATTAGATTCAATAGTACCCTAAATAATAAGTTAAATGATCTGTGCCATGATATTGGTGATGCAAATAAATTGTACGAGGATTTCTTTTCACTAGTGCACACTCAATTCAATAAAACTTTTGAAAAGAAATCAAAAAACATTTGCCCTAATTTTATATTTAGTGACTGGGCAACTAGAGGTATAAGGATAAGTAGGGAAAGACTGTTCGAGCTGTATGGCCTTAAGCCTTACATCAATACTGAAACTTTCAGCAAGTATGTTACTACATATTCCAAAATTTTTAGAAATACTTGCAAATCTGCCAAAGCCCTGTACATTAGCAATAAAATCAAATCGGCAGAAAATAAAATAAAAACAGTTTGGAAAATTATAAATAACGAAACTAGTAGGAATAGAAAACGAAACACTGATTACACGTTGGAGACTTCACGTGGTGCCATAAGCTCTAACTTAGAAGTAGCTCAAAAATTTGTAAATTTCTTTACTAATATACCATTAAAAACGACGGAAGCCTTAAATTCTTCACCCGACGTATCAATTGATTTATTAAGAACGAACGTTCAAGCCTGCCCGGTTGAATTTCAATTTAAACATATTAACCCTGTAACAGTAATAAAAGCTTTTAAGCAAATTAAGATCAAATTGACCGAAGATGTTTGGGGAATGTCCATTAAAGTCTGTACCTCCATAATTGAGACTATTGCGCCTTATTTAGCTTTAGTATTTAATTCGTGTGTTGATCAAGGAGTCTTTCCCGATTTAATGAAATACAGTAAGGTAATACAACTTTACAAATCCGGGGACAGTAAAGACACCAATAATTATAGACCCGTATCCATGTTGCCGGTTTTCAGCAAGGTGTTTGAAAAAATAATACTCAATCAGATGCTCAATCATTTTAACACTAATAAAATCCTTCACGATCAACAGTTTGGTTTCACCAAAGGACGTTGTACGACCGACGCCGGTGTAACCTTATTAAAACACATTTTTAACGCGTGGGAAGAGGCTCAAGACGCCATAGGAATCTTTTGTGACCTCTCCAAGGCATTTGATTGCGTCGATCACGAAACCTTGCTTTTGAAACTTGAGCATTACGGACTTGGAAAACTTGCGCTCAATTTAGTTAGTTCTTATTTAAATGATAGACAGCAGCAAGTTCAAATAAATGGTGTCAATTCACATGGTTTAACAGTAATAATGGGTGTGCCACAAGGCTCGATATTGGGTCCTTTCCTCTTTTTAGTGTATATTAATGATCTACTCCATTTATTAAGAAATCAACCTCAAATGGTGTTATTTGCTGATGACACTTCCTTAATTTTTAAGGTAAATAGACGGGCTACAAATTTTGACGAGGTAAATAACGCCCTAATGCAGGTTCAAAATTGGTTCACTGCTAATAATTTAGTATTAAATGGAAAAAAAACTAAGTGCATAAGATTTTCTTTACCAAATGTCAAAGGTAGTGATTGTGAGATAATATTGAATCAAGAGAAACTAGAATTCGTCGATAAAACTGTTTTCCTGGGGATCACGCTCGACTCAAGGCTACAATGGGGTCCTCATTTAACATCTCTTTCAGGACGGTTAAGTTCAGCAGCTTATGCTGTCAGAAAAATCCGTCAATTTACTGATGTAGATACCGCGAGACTAGTTTATTTTAGTTACTTTCATAGTATCATGTCATACGGTATTTTACTTTGGGGACGGGCTGCAGACATCGATTCTATTTTTATTCTGCAGAAAAGAGCCATTAGAGCCATATATAATCTTCGCAGGCGCGATTCTCTAAGGGAACTGTTTAAGGAAATTAACATCATGACGGTGCCTTGTCAATATATCTACGAAAACATCATGTATGTAAGGAAAAATTTACATCTTTTTAGCAAAAGAGGTGAAAGACATAATTATAGTACTAAAAATAGGGACCTATTAGTTCAATCAGGTTTCAGACTGGCTAAAGTAGACTCATCTTTTATGGGGTACTGCTTAAAATGTTATAATAAAATACCTCCCCACATTCTTCAACTGAATGAGACAAAATTCAAGTCTTGTATAAAACGCACACTATGCAGGCAGGCATATTATAAGTTAGGGGATTACATCGTTGATAAAGATGCCTGGCTCAATGCTGGTCCTGCTCCACAACCACAACTAATTGATTAACTCTTGAAAATACTGTTGGAGCTGTTGAAGATTGTAAGACTATCTTTGCATTGTATAAACTCAATTTCCTT
Source organism: Gortyna flavago (assembly GCA_963669345.1). Lineage (NCBI taxonomy): Eukaryota > Metazoa > Arthropoda > Insecta > Lepidoptera > Noctuidae > Gortyna > Gortyna flavago. The sequence continues at coordinate 8,095,855 of OY770150.1, read as the reverse complement.
TATATTGTATAATTGCATAGCACAAATGTGAGTTCTATGTACTGTAGTGTTACCATTTACCGGGTAATGATAATAATGTCTTTCATTGACTTGAATGTGCCCTGGCGGCTGATAGTATGTCATGCTCACTAAAATGTCTCGCTGACGGTGGCGTGTGTGTTGGATCATTTAGCTCCCTTTAAAATGGTTGAGCTGAATGGTGCTGATCTATGCGTCATGTTCGTGAACGGGCGCCGTCAGTTGGGACTGGTCATCACTTGGCTGCCTCGGCTTATTTTTAATTATTTTACTTTTGGATTATTGTTTTGTTAAGTACTATTTGCTGTACTCTGGACACTTGAACGCGTACGTATATTTTTTTTTTTTTACATCGTTCTCACATATAATTATAAATTCAACATTAATGATGTAACTAATATTTTTGTAAAATATAATTTAAAAGAGTGTCCATGGAGTTTCTTGCCCGTTCTTCTCCATAGGTACCTACGCTTTGGAATGGGCAACTAGCTTCATATTTTCTGACTGACCTATTGACAATTCAAAAGTGCCTGTAAATGGTTTAATTGAAATAAATGCTTTGAGTTTGAGTTTGAGTTTTTTAACACTCTCCCTGCCATGGGAACCGCCGGCGACCCCAAAAAAAATTTACTTTTATCAGTTTTTCCATAACAGCGCGCCAGTAGTTGTAAAAATTATTTGAATACAGGAGGTCAGGGCGGAACCCACGGCGTTTTGAAAGTTTTTTTTTTTGGACCCACCGGCGTATTCCACGGCCTCTTATAATAATTTTGACTTTTGACTCACGGCGTTCACAAGCAGAAACTTTGGGACCCGCCGGCGACGTCCATGGCCTCCTGAACTTAAAAAGTTTTATATATTGTCGACAGGGAGTGTTAAGCTTAGCCATATTTTCTTACCTTGTTGGCTCAGATCTTGTTCGTTGCTGAATCGACCTGTAACAAGAAACAAAATTAACGTTTCTTAAGAATATAAAAAACTAGCTTCTGCCTGCGACTTCGTCTGCGTGCTTGTTTTAACTTGAAATATATCCCTGGACACTCGGCAACACTGTAGCGTCCCTTAAGATTACCCCCTAAACACAAACTCACGATTAATAGTGCCTAGTTTTTTTTTTTTTGTTTGTCTGAAAAAGCGATAAGGCCGCCCATTGTATATTTTGTATTCGACATATTCTTTGTTTTGAATTTTATGGTAAACAATAAATTAGATAGGTATAAATAAATAAAGTATAGACTAGTCAATTTTCATTTAGTAAAACTAAACCTATAGCCATTAAGTTGATAATCGAGATGAAATAGACCATAGACAATAACATGAATGATTAATGAAGATTAACCTTTGAATAATAAAATTGTGCAGCCAAACGAAAATACGCGAACTGGAACAGCTTACCTACGTAAATACTTTACTGGGCAAACTGTTTAATAATTCAGACGTCTCCCAATTACTTTACATCCGTTTCTCGAACAAACACTATCGCAAAATTTATGTCAATCATTTCGTTCGAGAAACTAGCCCTTTTTTCTGTTAGTCTATACTTTCCCACTGCTGGGCAAATGCCTCCCTCACATTCTTCCACCTTTCCTTGTGCTGCGCCCTCTCTGTCCAATCGGTTAGGAACGAGCCCTAAACTAAACTAAAACCAGCTCCTATTAGCTTAAAATCATATAAACCAAGGTCAAATCGGAAAAAAACTTTCATTATCTGCCCAGCCTTATCCCAACAATTTTTGGCGTCAGATTCCAGTCTTACCGGATGCAACTGAATACCAGTATTTTACGTGGAGGGACTGCCTAGCTGACCTCCACAACCCAGTAACTGGGTAAAAAGATACCCCTTCTGACGACTCGTAACGATTGATAAAGATCCATGAATGACAGCCGAATATAACGGCTTAGCGTGTTTTTCGAGGCACGGAGGAGTGAGTCTTGGTAATTAAAGATGGTCACCCATCCACGAACTAACCGCGGCAAGCGTAGCTTAACCTGGTCGATCGACCAATGCGGCTGTTACAACTTAGCCACGAGCCCCTCCGAAAATTATCACATATTTGATGTCGATAAACTAGCTCTTGGTATCTTAAAAGCACACAACCAATATCAAATAGCAGAAAACTTTGTGTCAACACGATAATCTAAAAACTAAAAGAAAACGTAATAGTACAGTCACGAAAAAGATTCCTTCTCGGCATCCGTTGCACAGACCATAGATATATGAAGCACAGACTAACGTAATTTACTCCAGTCTGCTAACTTCGTAGTTTTTTACGCGATTGTCCAAACAAATTACCATAGATTTCCATGGATTAAGCACCAGTCTCAGTAACTTGCAGCGCTTTTTTCGCTTTATTGCGTTAGACGCTTGAATGCTCTACGAATAAGTTAGAGCTGGATGCAGCTTTTTGCTTGTTTATTTAACACACAGTGTAGAAAAAGGTTGTTAGGTAAAGTAGTCGAATGGATAATTTGATTTAGGTCTGGGAACTAATGAAGCTGTAATTTGGTGATTATTGCAATACGTTGCTCGTTTATTTTGTTCTTTAGGGGTTTTAACCAAATCAAAATATTGTATTTCATGGCGCTCAGTATCTAAAATCTGTCGAGCTTGAGTCTGCTCTAAAGTCAAACGGGCCTAAACCTTCATGGGCAATTATGAACGAAGGTGCACGGTTCAATTGGTCGTTACTTATAGAGAAGAGCCGGCAAGAAACTCAACGGCTACTCTTTTAGAAATAATTGGGTTTCACAATGTTTTCAAATTATAGTGTTAAGAGCATTTACGACGTTCGGCATTTCATACAAACTTTCAAGCCCTCGTTTTTCGAAATTAATGAACCGATTTTAATGAAACATTAAATTAATAAACATTTTCGAAAAATTGTGTTACAGCCAAATTAGACCGATTTAAAATTTTCCATAGAAACAGAGACTTCCAGTTATCTTTTAGACAATTTAGGCCTATCAACAAGTAGGTACAGATAATATAATAGAAAATAGTCTACAAATCTACAGTTTACAAGGCCTAAACCCAATTTAAGAACTTAGAAAATAAAAAGAAAAATTATTATATTAACTGCCTCACTGCACGCGCGCTCTGCGCTATTAGAGCAGTGGTGGCCCAGTGGTAACGGCCGCGACTTACGAGTTGTAGGTCGTAGGTTCGAACCCAGACAGGCGCTTTACTTTGTGTAAATTAATTCATCACCACTGCTCTCAAAAACGGTGAAGGAAAACATCGTGAGGAAACCAGCATGTCCTAGAACCAAAAATTCGACGACATGTGACATCAACCAACCCGCACTGGGCCCGCGTGGTGGATTACGGCCCACTCCCTCTCACTGAGAGGAGGCCTGTGTCCCAGCAGTGGGAACATTATAGGCTGATTATGTATGTATGTTATGTTAACTGCCTCATAGGGCTAGTGTTTGCAGCTACTTAGGTCGTGGGTCCAATTCCCAAGTTGGGCGAAAATCCAATAAAGATTTCTCACTAATTAAAAATCTCAGTTGCAACCCGGATTTGTGCTCGCTTGATGGCAAAAAGAAAAAATACTTTTGAAATGTCTTCGTGTACTGTATAGTCCGATTCAAACTTTATGGCGGCGCGGAACATGAGGCGAGTCGCTGCGCAGTAAAAAATTCACCTGTCAGCGGGGGTGAGGGGTGAGGTACTGCGCAGCGAGTAGCGCACTTCAGAGCCCCCATAAACTTGGAATCAGGCTATACAACTCCCTGCCAGAGTCACGGGTTGATGAGAAAGAAAGAAAGAAAGAAAGAGTTACCGTGGCCCTGGCACAGGCAACTGAAGGAACACGGGTGGGTTATAGTCAGTAAAAGTCTGCCACGCCCTCCTGCTCCGCCCAGAGCGGGAGAAGTTATTTGACAATTTCCCACCCAAAAATAAAAAAGGCTACCTAATACAACTCTGTTTACTCTCTCTAAAATACAAGCTCGATGCTATGTCGTGCTTATTAAAGCTTAATTTGTAAGAACTATTACAATCATTTGTAAGAAAATATTATAGGCTGCCTAATGACCCATTACCAAATCGCTTGTATCCTATTAGCAGCAAAGAGCAAGCACTTGACCGTTCTCTTAAAATAACCTCTTAGTGGCCTTTTACGATACACGAATTCGCTTTGAATATAATTTACTCCGAATTCTATTTGAACCCATCAAAGAGCTACCTCCTTTTAGTTGTAGAATGAATGTAGTCTGTTTTACTATGAAATATCACCATTTATTTATTTTACGTAGGGCGTACGTCTGTGGCTAATTAATAACATCCACACGGATCAGTCGATCAGGTTACCGAAAGTCTGACAACCAGTCTTAGCAAGCGATTTCGTATTACCCGGTAACTGGGTTGTGGATGTCAGATAGGCAGTCGCTCCATGTAAAATACAGGTACTCAGATGCATCCGGTTAGACTAGAAGCCTACTCCAATATAGTTGGGAAAAGGCTAGGCAGATAATGATCACCATTTACTAAACGCTAGCCCATAAAAATCATAGAACATTCTATCCTGTATTTGCTATAACATTGGATGAATATCGCTTCCATGTCTTAAAACAACACTATTTATCTGTGTGACAGTTAGATAGTTTCAACCTTAGCGAAGTTTCAATTTACTGGGAATTGTTGTCTGAAGTTTTAAAGAGAGCGCGACGAGGTCGACGATACAAAAAATTTGTCAAGTCACTCAAAAAATTACCCGTCAAACAAAAGTCACGAAACAAAATATTATTTTCCAATTAACACACTGTTATATTTTACACTGCGGTCCTTCCTTTCAAAACAAAGATTATTAAATTGCAAATTGTCACTCTTTTTTTGAAGTTTGACCTCCATGTTAAAATGTAACATGGAGGTCAAACTTCAAAAAAAGAGTGACAATACCCCTGGGCAATCGAAAAAAGTAATTTTTATCGTCCGTATTCATCAAATTCGATTTACGAAATGTTGTTTTTAATTTCGGCCGCCATTTTGGCGGTTGATTCGTAGTCGCCGCCGTTATTTTAAAACATTAAGGGCGGGAATGTCAAGAGGATGTTTTCTTTGTGATTTATGGTTTAAGTATGGTTTATTTTATGTTGGAGCTTTATGTGTTTTATTGCCATAGGGTTTGACCGCTTTGATGACAAAGGTTTGTGAATATAACATAACATCACGCATGTAATCCCCGAAGGGTGAGGCAGACATGGACCTATAGGTACAGGGTTATTGGAAAAGTTATTGTACTCATCCTTATGAACAACTTTTACTGTGAGACCAAAACTGAAATCGCGAAAAAAAAGGATGTTTGTTATTACAGTTGTATTTGGTTGATGCGCTACACCTCAGCCCGACGCGACTACCGCTGCGGCCGCCATTAAAATAGATCGGACGATTAGTGTCAAAAAACCACGCGAACATTCCACGCGTGAAAAAACCACAAAAAACGTGTGCCCGCGCATTCCGTTCTAATGGTCTATTTTGCCAACAAGTTTCGGATTTCCTTATTTCTCATCACCAACCACTACCTAGCAGCTACAGCTTTTGACCATTCCAAATGCAACCACAAAAATCTTCCATCCAAACCAAAGGGTCAAGGGATCCTAAAGACATTCAACCACAGCATTCCCTGTATCAATTTGAACGTAACTTTGATCACTCCGTGTCAAGTCGAGCGTTGTTTGTCGCTAAACTTAGTTTATTGCATACCTTGAGGTTTAAATATACTAAGTTTAGATGTGTGCTGGATTTTGTCACAAGATATTGATGTTTTCATTTTGAATTTTGACACGACCACAGTCTGTTTAATTGTGATTCAAGCAGTAGACGAATGCAACAGATTTTGGAAAAATTATGATGAGGTTTTAGTCTATGGTTTCTACGCTTTGGGTGGCGGGTTCGATTACGGATCTAATTAATTATAATGCCATAAATATAACAAGTTTAAATCCTAACTTAACTAAAAATATACAGAAACTAAAACATAGTGTCGAAAAATTCATCCGCATCGCTGTCGATTGGTAATGTACCCAAGAGATTGGCAGCATTACCACGTTGTATGGCAATGCTTGCCTTTGGCCAAGATAAAAGACAGCCCTTGGGTCACGGGAAGTCCTATGCTATAACAGATGTATTTTCCAGATCTGGGGATAAGTTTTGGATATAGAACTCTAAAAAAGAAAGAAAGTGCGAGTCAGACTAGCACACAAGGGTTGCGTGTGCGTACGCGTTGTTGCACTTAAAACATTCATAGTAATTATTTTAAACATCTGAGCAACAAGATGTAAGCATGTCCAAAAAACCATGGATGTCACGTGATCAACTTTGAACGTTAATAAATCTCGGTAAAGTGACGTATTACGGGGTTTGGTTTTGGTCTTATAATATTTTCTGTTTGCATTTGACATTAATGAAAACAGAAAATAAATATTCAAGGGGGGCTCCCATACAACAAACGTGAATTTTACGCCCTTATTTTATGTGTAGTGTTAAATATTGTATGGTGGTACGGAACCCTTCGTGTGCGAATCCTACTCGCACTTGGCCGGTTTTTACTATACTATATTATTCTACTATTATACTATACTATATTATTCAGCGCTACTGCAATATCACCTTTAACTACACCATAAAAACTTAACGTGTACATTATCCTTCATCCTGCAATACAAAATGGCCACCCACTCAAGTTTTCATGTGACACTTTAACCCTTTACAGCTGCTCACTTTATAGGTTCTCAGGGTGCCTATAAAAAGTCCACGAAGTCGTATGAAGTCGCGACTTCGACTTTTGAAGACAGCACGTTCGCTTGTAACATGTTATTGCTTAACGGACCGCGTTTATAGGACACGTTCCGAGTACTATATTTCCAGACCCGTTTAAATGTTAGAAAATGTACGGAGTAAAGTTTTGTATCCGTCAAATAAAGGTTTTGTAGTATAAACACCGATGGCCCAAGCATAATGGTCCACTTGAAGGACTAAGTGCGGAAACCAAACACTACAACAAGGTTGTGTAGTACCTACTATCATCATCTGCCTAGCCTTTTCATAACCACGTTAGGGTCGGCTTCCAGTCTAACCAGATACAGCTGAATACCAGTATTTTACATGGAACAACTGCCCATCTGACCTCCACAAGCCAATTACTGGGTAACACAATACCCCTTGGTAACACTGGTTATCATACATCTGGGCTTTTAACTACCCGCAACGACTGTCAAAGATCTACGAATGACAGCCGGGACCAATGCTGGCTTAATGTACTTTCCGAAGCACGGAATGGTCTCAATATGTAAAGAATTGACCTTGAATCGACCCGTGTGGCTGTTGTTACTTAGCCACAAGCCCCTTATTTTAAAAGTATAGCATAATGAGCCTATAATGTCCCACTGCTGGGACACAGGTCTCCTCTCTTCGGGGTTGGGCTGTAAACCAGCCCAGTGCGGGTTGGTAGATGTCACATGTCTTCGAATTTTTGGTTCTAGCCACGAGCCCCTCCCTCTCTTTAATTACCTACATAAACACAACAAAATAGATGCATAATTGTTTTACGCTAATATTTTGTATACGGGTCACTAGTCTTACTACTTAACTTCTGTCATATCTATGCGAGCTTGCTAATAAGATAGAATTTATACGTCTGCGAAGTTTTATTAAAATGAGTCAACGACGGAATTTACCCGGTGTCCGCGATGCAGCTTAGGGTTTGCACACAAAAGTTTTTATTAAAATTTTAATACTTTTTTCTAGTGCCTAGTAAAAAGTAAGGAATGAAATGAAAACAGTGCAGTGTAGTGCGCGATGTTACTTTTAATTAATTACTGTTTCTCTAAATGTATTTATTTAAATAAGGCTGAGAATCAGCACTTTCACAAATTATTTTTTTATTTACCAGGACCCAACACGAGAGGAAAGCATCAAATCGCTATGCTTGTTTTTCCATTTAACAATTTAGAAAAGCAAAGTCCCGGCTGTTATTCGTGGATCTTTGACAGTCGTTACGGGTAGTCAGAAGCCCGAAAGTCTGACAATCAGTCTTACCAAAGGGTATCGTATTACCCAGTAATAGGGTTGTAGAGATCAGATAGGCAGTCGCTCCATGCAAAATACTGGTATTAAGCTCTAAACTGGAAGCCGAAATCAGCATAGTTGGGAAAAGCTAGATAGATAATGAATGTAATAAACGTAGTTCATCAAACAAAGAAGACATTTTGTTCTTACATAAACAGTAGGTAAATAGAAGTCATTATACGAGTAGTGACAGGACCAACAAAACTAAAACAAATTGTATCGTTCGAGCAAAAGTGGTAAAGGAAAACATAAAGAAAGAACAAGGTAATGAAGAGGAAAACAAGATAAGAAGGGCTATTTGTCATGTTTAACATTATCAACTGCAGGTCAGGATAAAAGGAGCAACAGAGAAAAAAGGGAATCGAGTTAAAATAAAAACGTGCGCGGTCGGGGGACCCGCGTCAGGAAAGAAGCAAAGAGTACATTGAATGAGTGAAGTTCCGCACGCACGCTAACACACTCGTCTATAATAGAAAGAGACAGACACAGAGAGAGAAAGTTGCATGGAGGGGGCATAGCGCTTTTTCCTTACGTGACGATTTTATCAGCTAGCTCCTATCCTACCGCAATTCAAAAAACACACAGCATTTTTCTTCTATAAATGTCACTTCGAAATTCGAACGGTGTTTCGTACTGAATTCGCGATAATTTATTTAAAAAAAAAAATATTTACGCTTTCAGATTGTGTCCGGTCAGTTGAGTTAGGCCAGATATAATGTACAAAATAACGCTACAGATCAAATGAGCAATCCTTTTTAGTATACCTAGTATTTTTGTCTCGCAAAGCGACGCACGCTTTACTTGTGGTTACCAAGAATACAAACACGCTGTGAATGTGTGTGTTAAGACATAGAACATAACACACACACACTTCCGACTTCGTCATTATCTCCGGTACCGAGAGCTCCTGCGCTTACACATCCACAGCGCATTTGTACTCTTGGTGACCACAAGTAAAGCACGCGTCGCTTCGTGAGATGAAAAACTCTGTATGTGGAAAGTTACATATACCTACTGTACTGTAAGAGAAGTACAGGCTGTTATGAAATTTTCCTCCGGTAAGGTATTTTTTATTACTGTAATTTTTTTAATAAAATAACTTATCGCCAGCCCTACAGCTACAGAAGTAAATTGGCTGTCCCCAGAGCAATAGATTGCTTTAATTTTACTTAGTCTGGTAAACATCTCGGCGTCAGGTTGTGTACCGGGCAGAATAAGACGGGCTGTCATGACCATAATTCTTTCCAGCTGTTACAAAGGCTCGGTGTAACTGTTTTGAGAAATGTGGTAGGGTGATATAATTTGAAAATTACAATGTCTGTTTTTCTTTTGTTTATTTTGAAATTAATCAAGCTGTTTTGTGGATCTTTTGGCGCTCAAATGACGTTGGGGCGCTGTTAGTAAACTTTTGTTAAATGTCACTTCAAATAAATTCAAAAAAACCGGCCAAGTGCGAGTTGGACTCGCACACGAAGGGTTCCGTACCACCATACAATATTTAAAACTACATATAAAATAACGGCAAAAATCGCGTTTGTTGTATGGGCTAGATTGATTGATATTAAATAGATGATAGTAAGTTATAATAATTGTGTTGGTGCGAGTAGTGTTGATGTTGATACGACAATAAAAGACAAACAAATAATAGGAAACGACGTATTGCACTTTATGTTCCACTAAACTTAGGGTCAGTTCACACCGCGACGCGACGCGGCGCGCAATTTTCAAGATAGCATTACATTTATAGATCTTAACTGCTACACAAAATACGTGTAGTAAATACGGTCTATAATTGCTATCTTGAAAACTGCACGACGCGCCGCGTCGCGTCGCAGTGTGAACTGACCCTAACACGCCTCTAATCCAGTACTGACCAACTTTTGAGCGCATTTGCAGAAAGCAAAACGTCTTTTGTGCTTAAATTTATCCTTTTCAAGCAACGCATTTATCTTTGAAGTCTACGTCTAAGGAATAATTTTTCAATCGACGAACAATTTTTTATCATAGAATAAAATTGACGTCTGACAGATTTTGTATGGAAGAACAAAATACAATAGAAATAAATTACATAAAAATTTTGCTGTCGCAAGTTCGGTTGAAAAAGAACATAAGTATTTAAGCTGAAAGACGTCCACTGTTGGACATAGGCCTCTCCCAAGCAGCGCTACTTCGACCAGTTCTGTGCTTCTCGCATCCAGCGGATTCCTGCGGCCTTTTCAAGGCCATAGGTCCATCTTGTGGGAGGCCTTCCAGCACTACGTCTTCCGGTATGGAAAAGGTGCGGAAAACACCGCCATATGCGAACAACGCATCATACTGATGTCACGCCAAATCCTGCATCGCGCAAGCAACTTTTCTGGATGATTAGCATATATATGCATATATATTAGCATATGTATACAACAGCACGACATGAATCATCGGGCAGTTGCCCACCAAACACGACACCCGTCTGGTCGGAGGATCCTCCCTTTTCTTTGGAGGATGAGTGAACTTTAAACCCTGTTCCTCATTCCCCTATAAAGTCAGTTTTTTTAAACTGCAAGATGTTACTAAGGATTCATAATTTTTCATCTAAATTAGGCATCTATATTGGTAAGAACACCATTTTTTAATTAACATGATTACGAGTGGTCTCTTAGATAGCGAACATTAAAAACTCATTAGTACCTACAGTTAGGTACCTATTCAATGCAATTTGAGAGACGTAACGTAACACATTTATTCGTTTTTTAACGTACCTACTTAAATTACAGTAGTAGCGGGTTTCCAATAGGTTATTATGTAAAATATTTTTATTCAGTTTATAGTTTTGCTAAAATAATATTGATAAAGGCCGCGACTTACGTGTCATGGTCGTGGGTTCGAAACCAGGCAGGCACTTTATTTTGTTTAATTTATTTCATCGCCACTGCTCTCAAACGGTGATGGAGAACATCGTGAGGAAACCGGCATGTCCCACAACAGAAATTTCGAAGACTACCAACCCGCACTGGGCCCGCGTGGTGGATTATGGCCCGCTTCCTCTCACAGACGGGAGCCCTGTGTTGCAGCCATGGGAACATTCTTATGCATAAGCTTACTTTAGAACACCCAATTAGCAGACTTATTTTCAGTTGCCGTTGGTAGCGGACACTTTTAAGAGTGAAAGAAGTGGGATCATTATATGCTGATTGTGATAAACTAATATTGCTAGCGGTTAAAACCTAAAAAAAGTTAAGTTTTAGTCCTGCCACTTAACATTTTCTTACCCAAACCACAGATATATACACTGACTGGATAAACTTCTAATACTAAATAAACTAACAAACTATTAAAATATAAATATAAAATCCTTTTATATAATGTCTATGTCATAAGCTGACTAAAACTACTGACTAAAATATGGCGTCGAAAAATCCGACAATACAGTCTTAGCCTCTAACCAAGGTAAAAGCCAGCTTTTGGGTCACAGGAAAAGTCAACCAGCCGTTTGGAGATTTCTTTGAACAAGCCATGAGCACTCGAATCCCACGGCCCGAGACTTTTCACCTAAAGACCAATTAACGAAATTTACACAAACAAGATAATAAGTGAGAAAGTACATCAATCACAAAAAGCTCCGCTAGTACATTCAACCGAGTAATGTCACTTCCAATCTACCGCTCGATTCGGCCGCCATTGAACGAGTGAATGAATGATGTCTTTCGTCGTTCAGTCGCCGTGCTCCATGTTCGCAGAACAATTCAAGGAACATAATGGAGCGTTCCATATTTGATTAGTGAACGATATTGAATGAGGAATGAGTTCAAGCGTTCAGATTTCATTGTTGCGTGAAGGGATTATTGGAAGTTTTATTGAACGTATTTTTTATTTGAGAAAAGCGTGGAAGGATTTATGATAGTGGAGTTGAAATTGACAATCGAACTGGTTAAAATTAATCTGCCTAGCTTTTTAAAGTAAAGTAAAGTAAAATCGTACATTTCAACATTCAAAATTACAATATGGAATTTTGAATGTTGAAATGTATATGTTGGATCTCACGAAACCTTGGCACAGCCTGTATCTTGGGCACTATTAAATAGGTACCTACAACATTTCGGTAATCTATACTTATAATAAATCTGTAGAGAGGTCAATTCTGTACATGATATATATTTTCAAAATAACTATCAGGGGGTAATAAGTGATCAAAAATGCAATCAGTAAAATTTTTGTCTGTCTGTCTGTCTGTCTGTCTCTATGTTCCTTATAGAAACAAAAACTACTCGACGGATTTTAACGAAACTTGGTACAATTATTCTTCATAATCCTGGGGAGGTTATAATGTACTTTTCATCACGCTACAATGAATAGGAGCAGAGCAGTGAAAGGAAATGTTGGGAAAACGGGAGAAGTTACTCCATTTTTTAAGCTTCCGTCGCGTGTGCAGCCTTAATGGTTAAAGCTACATAGAAATCATTTATGACGGAAATGTTCTACATAAAATTATCTAAAAAATATCCTACAACAGCATATGTCTATCTTTTATGGTTGACTCACAATAACACGTGTAACTCCCGATAGCTTAGCAGTTCGGAGCTTTTTGATTATATTTGTTTACTCTTACGTTTATAATACTCTCACTCATCCCTAATTAAAAGAAGTTAATAATATTACCTATTCAATAAAAAAAGAATCATAGTAATCGGTATAGAAACACCAAACTTATACATGAAATACGTTATATATAAGCCATCGCGCCGTCGCGCGTGAATACTGAATAATGCCATAAGGATTATTTTTGTGTAACGGTTGCCGCGCTCGACGCGGGTCGTGGCGGTAGGGTATAAAAAGGCGGGAGGTCTGATGTCCGGTTAAGCTGAAAGACAACCTTAGCGAGTTGCAACCGCGAGTTGTCATGACAAAAAAAAAAAGCGCGAGCTTCATTTATTATTTGGCTGTTGATGCGTTCAGAGCGTTCGAACTTATTGACAGACAATAATTGATATTAACAAACCGTGCTTATCAGCGCGACTTTTAGTCTTTAAATAGTTTATTTGAATTATTTTGTTGTTATTTTATAAAATAGGTATTAGTTGTTGTGTTATTAGACCGACACAGAACCCAAAAATGTGATTTAAAAAAAAAACTGTCTGTCTGTCTGTTTATTCAGGCATCACGCAAAAACTACCGGTTCGATTACGATGACACTTGGTATAATTATTCTTCAATATTCTGGGCACCACACTGGGTACCGTGGGTACTTTTTATCCCGGAAAAAAATATACAATAAAAAACAAACTTAATTTTGCGGTTCGATCCCTAGACCCGATTACTGTACCAACCGCAAATAATAAGTTTGTCGTAGTACACGACGAACATAATAATAATAGGCGAGCGTTCGTTCATGAATATTAGCATTCTATAAATTGTATGTTTTAACTGCTACTTGCAATTCCAAAACGTGCTTTTCAGTGCGACCTTTTTATTCCTTTTAGTTTTTACTAAGTACAGTTTAAGGTAGAGTTATTTAGGTTTATTTTTATAAGTCGTTTTTATAAGTAGGTATAGATTTTAATTTTAAAGTATGGGTGGTATATTTGATAGTGTACGTAGTGACCGTAGGTTATTTTATAAAACTGTTAGGTAGGATTAGTCATTCGTATTAGTTTTTAGGGATTTTGCTTATTTATTGAGTTTAGATTAGTTATCATCAGAAATAGGTTTATTTAGGTAGGTAGGTTTTTTATTTTCTGTTATTGAGTTTTTTTTTTTATTAGGTAGGTACTTAGGTTTACTTTTATAATCTAATATAAAATTCAAAGTCCTGTGATACTGTCTGACTGATTATATCAATGCACAGCCTAAACCGCTGGTCATAGAGACATTAAATTTGGAGTGTGTTCTGTGTGAAGTGTATAAAGGTATCCACTAAGAAAGGGTTTTTCGAAATTCCACTCCTAAGAGGGTGAATGGGGGAGGGTGAAATTTCACGCGGACGAAGTCGCGGGCAGAAGCTAGTCTAATATAAAATTCAAAGTCCTGTGATCCTGTCTGACTGATTATATCAATGCACAGCCTAAACCGCTGGTCATAGAGACATTAAATTTGGAGTGTGTTCTTTGTGAAGTGTATATAGGCATCCACTAAGAAAGGGTTTTTTGAAATTCCACTCCTAAGAGGGTGAAATTTCACGCGGACGAAGTCGCGGGCAGAAGCTAGTTTTTTAATAAAAGTAAAATTGAAATTGGCTACAGTTAAGCTAGTTAAAAAAGTTTCCCAACAATATTGTTCTGTATCCCCCAGCTAGATGGACGGACGACCTAAAGGTGTGACCTAGGACAGGGTGTTGTGACGCAGTCTGGGAGAGGCCTGTAGACTGTGATACGCTGAGTTGATTGGTTGATTGAAGTTTAAGTAGGTAAGTACCTCACTGTCAAAATAGTTCAGCCGTCCGTCTGTGACCCCAAATCAGTATTTCAGAAGCAGATCACAACATTCCGAGTCACACTATCACACTAATATAAAAGGCGAAAGTTTGTGAGCGGGGTTGTATGTTTGTTACTTCTTCACGCAAAAATGGCTGTACCAAATGTTATGAAATTTGGTATGGAGGTAGCTGGCACCCTGGATTAACACATAGGCTACTTTGTGTCCCAATTTTCTCACGGAGTCGATTCTTATGCGGGTGACACCGCGGGGCGCTGCTAGTTTAATAATTATAATACCAAGGGTCCTCCTATATCGCATACGAATTATATTTTCGTCTCTCTATTACAAGGGCTAATAGTCTGTCACATAAGCAAGTGGTTTCCGTCGGGTTGACCCTCACGTATAGTTTTCGATCCCTCAGTTGCCCTATACGACCGTTCTATGATACTGTGATCTTATCTCTTGATCTCGACGATCTTTATTTTCTTTGAGAGATTAGGAGGCTGTTATAAGTAGGTATGATACCGTGATAAGGTTCTAGTCCATAAGAGAGATGGTGCTATCGGTCATGTTCCCTTACACTGAAATGATGATGGCATTAAATCGTCATAACCAGTGCCCTGTTTATCAAAACTTACAAGTCCACAAATGCACAAGTCAAGGATGTTGTAACAAGTTCGTTTAAATTACGTTTATAAAAAAAAAATCTACAGGGATTGTAAAATTTAACAGTTGTAGATTTTACTTGTAAGTTCTAAAATCAAAAAGGTATGCCGCCATCATAGCCTTATAAAAAAAGATGGACTCCGCGCCACGCTTATCGAAAGTGAAGCACCGTACCGGTCTATGTGTGCGTATTGACGATTGACGCTGTCGTGTCACGTAATGCCGGCCGGTCGGCATTCTATGATGTAACTGTGAGCGTGAGGCGTGTTTGTACAAACAGTCCGGCGGCATACTTACTGTGCTTCACTTTCGATTTGCGTGGCGCGGAGTAAATTTTTTTTATATATCTATGGACGCCATATTCTTTTCCTGCCGTTTTTTGTGTGTTTTTTAATTGAATTCGCTCTACTTAAACGAATGGTTGAATTGTCTGTGCCTAATATGGACGGGGCGATAAAAAATTTGTAGCGACAAACTAGGTATTCCCACCTTTTCAAATGTGAAGAGAATTCAATAGAACGTAGTAGAGTAGAAGTAGTAGACAAGAGTATTGCGATTAATCTTGAAATATGTCTAAAGATGATAATACAATTCTCAGCTTTAAGTCGAAACCAGTCGTCAAATTTATAGGCCATCTGCATAGGACCGTAGACAATTATTTTTTCATAACTTCTCTTACTTGATAGTATTAGGCAGTAACTGGGTTGTAGAGGTCAGATAGGCAGTCGCTTCATGTGAAATACTGGTAAACAGCTGTAATCGGTTAGATTAAAAGCAGACTCCAACATAATTGGGAAAAGGATAGCCAGATGATGTTTAGATTACAGAATATAAATTACAAGGATGAGGTGGATGTTTACAGGCTGATAATTGTGAAATTTAAACACACAAGCTTTCATAACCAGCCTAACCCCTTTTCCCTATCGTCACTTTCAAGTACCAACTTACCCATTTTCAAAACCGGTACGGACAACAAAAAAGTACCACTCTGCCCTCGACATTCAAGGGTAAAATACCGGAGATCAAAGTACCTTAACCCTTATCACTTTATAATTAAAAGTGTCATTTTATCACTTAACGCACTTTTGGTACCAGTCCGCGAAATAGAAAGTTACTCAAGCAATTATAAAAGGTTTAGACTCGCTTGATTTCGTTAGCACTTGTTAATTAATTTATGACATTTTAAGCTTTTAAATATTTACAGTGCTGACGAGTGAAATATATTTTAGTTGTTAGACGGCATAACGTTGTTGCCTTGAAAGGTAGGTCTCTGGTGTGTAAGCAACCGGTATCCATACCACTGCGCCATCTCATGTTCCTAGCACGGCGGGCTGTGCTGGCGCCGCTGCTGCGGCTGCTGAGACCCTCAAGCGGCGCAAATACTGTAACCTTATAGGTAACTACAGCTTTTAGCCGTTTAGGGTCGAAACGCTGAGTGCGCGTCTCCTTTTTAAAGAAATTTCTTGCAGGCTTATCGACACTTTACATGACCAGAGGGCTTGGTCGTTCTGTGGCCATAGAATTAGCATTGCCATTCAACGTGGCAATGCTGCCAGTCTTCTGGGCACGTTTCCGGATTACAGATGCGGACGAGTACTTCGACGCTTATATATCCTTTGGTTTTTGTATTTATTTATATAGTTAGTTTATTAATTTAGTACCTACTGTAAATAGTTAGTTAAGAGATTATGAATATAAGTTGATTTTGTTATTTTAATTTAAAACTTGTTTTTTAGTTGTTTGTCTTGTAAAATATAATATACTAGCTGACCCGGCCACGCGTTGCTGTGGCTAACGTTTTTGTCATATTTTTTTATTCTATCCTATCTTTCAAGTTGGATCAAACTGCACACGGTGTACAAATTTGATTAAAATCGGTTAAGTAGTTTAGGAGTCCATCGCGGACAAACATCGTGACACGTAATTTATATATATCGACGGTTAAGAGGAAATAGGGTATAAGTGACAAAAAATTAAATGTTCAGGAGACCCGTTCAAAGTTTTAAATTTTAGAAAAACTGACGTATTTTGTCATTTAGGATTTTTTTTGCTAGGGCATAAACGCCAAAAAAGTCATCGTAGAGCCATGGGAGTAAGCGCATTCGAAAGAGCGGAAAATTTTACGTAGGATGGCATATATAACTCATTTTTGACCAAAATGTCGCTTATGCCCAACTTCCTTTTTACCGTCGATATTAAGATTACCCTTCCTTTTCAGGCGGGGCCAAATTCGGGTAGAAAATATATTTGACGGCGCAGCAATTAGTTTTGTTACTAAGTTACTAGAAAATATAAAAGAGGCCGGATAAGAGTGACACTGGGTGGTGACTGTCAGTCTAGCAGAGCGTCGTCGCATCCATGGTTGTGTGGCGGGGGTCTTCAGAAGGTCAATTCTCGTAATTTAAAATGTTTAATATCGAGTCGCAGTCTCATCTCAGCGACAAAAAAATGTCAAAAACTTGTCAAAATGTAGGGAAACAAGAGGCATTTTTAACCGACTTCTAAAAAAGGAGGAGGTTCTCAATTCGGTTGTTTGTATTTTTTTTTATGTTTATTCGTGCTTAACTCCGTCGTTTGCCAACCGATTTGAAAAATTATTTTTTTGTTGGAAAGGGTATATACTTCCCAAATGGTACCATGAATTTTTTTTCGAAATCTGACAAGCGGTTTTTGAAAAATCAACAAAAATCTAAAAATTCAAAAGCAATATTTTGTAAAAGGTGATGAGCAGTTGACATTAGGCTATTGTAACTTAGATAAATTACAAACTCTCCCACTAAAAAGTAAAAAAAAGTAAAAAATAAAATCTTTTTTACAAAAAAAAAACAACAGACTTACAAAAAAAAAAAACACTACAAAGTGCTAAAAATAACTTTAATTTAGGAAGTTGGTGTCAATAAACGAAAATGCAGAACCAACGACATCGACTTCCGAAATTAAAGTTATTTAGCACATTGTAGTGTTTTTTTTTGGAAGTCAGTTGTTTTTTTTTGGTAAAAAGTTTTTTTTGGTAGATTGAGACTGAGATCAGACTGAACGTTCTTAAAATTACGAGAATTGCCCCTCTGATGACGGGGCGGATGTCCACGATGAACTGATATGTGTTCTTTCGTTCGAATACTCGAGGTATTTTGTCAATGTAGTGAAGTATGGAACCGAATTTCTCGTTGATTTTGTTTATAGTTACGCTTCTTGATTTTTTTATAATTCGTAGGCTACGAATTACAGGGGGACATGCTTTGCGAGACACGAAGCGGTTTCGATATGCACTGGTAACCCATCCACGAACCGACGAACGATTTTAGCTACGAGAGAAACAATGCTTGTCCATCGCTTGGGTCTAGATTATGTACTAAATCCATGGCAAAATTTTCAGTCACGAAGTCCCTTCCACCGAATATATGATAATCTCTGTGACTACTCACTGCTTTTCTCGTCTCCACTGTACCAACATGTTCCACAATACACAACTACGCGTAGAAACTAACGCAATAACGCTGTATACTCGCTAACCGCTAATCTTCACCACTAAGTCCTGAGGTTAACATTATGTAACTACGTTTAAGTTAATATGGTCCCTTTATTTGCTGTTCGTAGTAAGCAGTGGGAGTGTACCGAAATTTCGAGATTAATAATTTCGAGGAAGGAGTAACGGCGATTTTGTGGGAAATAACATAGTTGTATGTTACTTGGTAAGTTAGGTGCATTGTGAAGGAAGAAGTGGACAAGACTACTTAAAATATTCATTAATTTCAGCCAAAGAACCTGACCTTCCTGAAGTACATCACAGATTCATAACATAACATATCGTCTGCAATCCTCTACGGGTTCCTTATAGTAACACCCACATTTCACCAGATATGTTGTTGAAACACCCGATAACACTTTGCCTGACCAAGGAATCGAAACCATCATGCTCAGTAGTATCACTTGCGACCACTAGACTAACAAAGCAGGCAGGTACATATTATACAAGAAGATTTTTTTATCACCATCCAAATTTTTACAGAGAGTTCTACCCATGAATATGAACAACTTTCACTATGGGGTCAATATTGAAACACGAAAAAAAAATCAGCTGTTTCATACATTTTGGTCAAGTAGGTATTGAACTTTTGTATGAAACAGCAGATTTTTTTTTCGTGATATCAGAGTTGGTCCCAAAGTGAAAGTTGTTCATATTCATGGGTAGGACAGTCTGTAAAAAATTGGATGGTGATAAAAAAATCTTCCTGTAGGTACCTATATTAACCCAAAAAATATTTTCATCCACCAAAGAAAAATAGGAAAACTGCCAAAGCTCAAACAGAATTGCCAACAGAGTACACCAACGATACAGCCACGATAATATTATCTATACAGTATTTTATCTTCATACGAACGGTCGGAACGCGAGTCATACATACGTGCCTCGAGTTCGGTTTACACTCGGTAAACAAACAGTCTCGAATGCTCCGCAGTGACGAACGGACGCCGGACGGTGTGATGGTTTTGTAAGCAGTAACCGTGCGCAGTAACCGTGCGATTTGTAACAAATATTCCTTGAAATAAGTACAAGTACTTACATAATATGGCAAAGAGCAATTATAGACTACTTATATTGTGCTGGTTTTGGTTCCTTGAATTCGTCAATAAGTTTAAAAAAAAAAAAATCTACCAAATTATTCACAACGAATTAATTTTTTTAAAATAAAAAATATACAATCACAAAACTAGAAAGAAACTCAAGTAGGTTGATGAAATTAATACATAGACTGTAGGCGGGATCGCCTGTTTACGTACCGAGCGGCTGTAGGTAATTAGTTCTAGAACAGGGCTGAGTCACAATACCGTATAGATAATATTACCGTGATACAGCCGTCAAATTCAGCCTAATTATATTGAACCCATGTTCAATTACAAGTGGCTCTCAATACAGAGAGTAGGTAAAGAAAAATTCGATCCGTATCGGTTCTGGAGGGTTCAGGCTCTCCCCCACAGGCGCGTTATTATCGATCGATAATATCGGATCCGTTATTGCGATAATGCGTCCCGATTACTTGCCACACAGCTGCGTTTTTATCGTCCGATATTTCCAACGTGTGCATGTAACCTACACTACAGCACCCCCCCGCCCGCACTACATGTTACTATGTTATTAACGCGAGTGTGTGTAAGATCGTATGCGTCCTCATACAAAATGTTCTAAGAACTTATACAGGGTGAAATTGAAAACATGCGACAAATCGAAATGGGAGATTGTACTCATCATTATGAACAACTTTTACTAGTAGAAGTCTAGTCCCGTAGTAAAAGTTGTTCATAATGATGAGTAGAATATCCCATTTCGATTTGTCGCATGTTTTCAATTTCACCCTGTATACGGAATATCGCAGGACGGAGGAACGCAGGCTTCCTACTTCTATTGCGTCGTTATGTACTAGTGTGTAACTTCGTGACCGTCCTAATAATAAATCTACTGAAAACAGATATCGCAATAAATCATCCGATATTATCGACCGATAATAACCCGCCTGTAGGGGAGAGCCTTTCTGCTCATTTGGGGTTACGTTTTTGTTACGATAAGACGTGTTGAGTGTGATTTATATTGGCTGGAATGGACAGGTTTTAGGGTTCCGTACCTCAAAAGGAAAAATGGAACCCTCACTTCGTTGTCGGTCTGTCTGTCCTTCGTCTGTCCGTCTCTCTGACAAATGAAAAAAAAAACAAACAAACAAACAAATACTTACAAAAAACACAAAATATGAAAAATATCAAATTTCTAAGTCAACGCAATCAAAAGATTATGTTCCGGAATCAAAAGCTACAGGGTATTTCCCGTTGACCTAGAATCATGAAATTTTGCAAAAAGCAATGTCATATAGCACAAGTAAAGGAAACAATCCGAAAACCGTAACTTTGTAGTTACAATACAAAAAAGATATTCATATAACAAATTTGTACGGAACCCTCGGTGCGCGATTCCGAATCGCATTTGACCGCTTTTTTTTATCTAGAAATCGATAAAAGAAGAAACTTCGTACTTATTTTGGAGTTTCTTTTATTAAGTGTTTAGATGAAGACGAATGGTTACAGACTTCAGTGAATTTGTGTAAGCATAAAGCCTGATTTACAGGTTGCGATTTAATTGATGTGGCATAACATAAAGCCCTATTTATATGGTGCAAGTTTCGTGCATACCATACAATTTAACCAATAAATTACTTGTATCGTATAAACACATTTTAAAACAACTTTTATTGTTACGCAACTTATAGTATGCTACAGGGAATTAAATCGCACCATGTGCCTGATTTACACGGAATTATGCTCTGGCATGCCATAAGTTGAAGCAACAAAACGCAAATTTAACGCAAATTTTGTTATAAATATTTAGATGTTTTCTGTTATTGCACCTACTGTGTATTGTCTCTGCATCACCCTAAGGTAGACTGGTAGAAAATGCCCTAGGCATTAAGTCCGCCTTCGTACAGTTTTTTTACTTGTGCATACAGTTTTAATAAATAAATAAATAAATAAACAGTGTCTAGACTATGCAAGCCAAAGCTGCTACAATTTTACTGAATGCAATGCAATGTGTAAGAAACTTGCGTCGTGTAAATGGGGCTTAAACAACGAAACCATTCAGTAATTACTTAGAATACAACTCAGACCTAACAAAAAATAAATAGATACTGGACATTATTGATATTCCCTAATTATTAAGCTAGTTCGAAAGACATAATTTCTTGGAAAATACTTACATCGTCTATGGCTAAATAATAACAGCCGCACAGGTCGATCGATCAGGTTATGCTACGCTTGCCGATGTTGGTCTGTGGATGGGTGACCATCTTTACATACCGTGGCCCCACCGTGCCTCGGAAATCACGTTAAGCCGTTGGTCCCGGCTGTCATTCGTGGATCTTTGACAGTCGTTACGGGTAGTCAGAAGCCCGAAAGTCTGACAACCAGTCTTAACAAGGGGTATCGTATTGCCCAGTAACTGGGCTGTGGAGGCAGTCGCTCCATGTAAAACATTGATATTCAGCTGCATCCGGTTAGACTGGAAGCCAACTCCAACGTAGTTGGGAAAAGGCTAGGTAGATGATGATTTACAAAGACTATTAAAAATAATTAATCAAAGAATATCCCTTACTTTAATTCATTATTATAAAAACGATTTCAGTCTAAGTGTTACACAACTTTCTAAATTAACAAAAACATTTAAGGCCATACGCACGTACGCAAAAACGGTTGCTTATAAAAATAAAATGCCAGGAATCGCAAGCTATATTATAGCACAGGCGAGGGAATTACATTGCAATTAATTCGACACTTAAGAGGCTATAAGAGGCTAGATTGTGCTTGACAACCGTTCGGGGAGGCCAAGGCCATATTACAGAATGACTTGTACTTGACTTGTTGAAGCCTTTAAAGAAATTTTAATTCTGTACATTGCCGCACTGTTTTAGCCATAAAATCTAACATAATCAGCCTATAATGTTCCCGCTGCTGGGACATAGGCCTCCTCTCTGTGAGAGGAGGCCTATAGTAGTAGGCAGTAACGGGACCTGTGCGGGATGGTGGGTCTTGTGGAAATTGAGGTTATTAAGATTAATATAACGGGTGTGATGCTGAAAATTACTAAAATTACTAAACTTGTTTTTCTCGTAATTTTGTTTTTTTTTGTTCTAGAGATATCTGGAAACCTTCTGGTTACGGTTATATTGGTACGGCTATAAAGGGGATGACTTCCGAGATAGCGTATAGAGAAATATGGATGAAACAGACATATTCCGCCGACCTCAAATAAATGAATGATAACTAGACAGTTAGATCCACACACAAATTTTTGTTTTCAATTATTAAGCCCCAATTATAGTTTTCGGGGAGGTTTTTATTCAAAACGACACAAAAATGAATAAATACGCATTAAACTAACGACAAGACAATTTAATTAGCAATGTTAATTAGCATTCAAAACTGAGGAGTCCCATCTCTTGAGCTGCGTTGGTTTGAAAATGGTTTAACTTAAATTAAATCCCAATTTAAATAATTATTCGGCCACCAAGAACACTTGTCGAAAGTTGAAATCTCCTTAGCTGATAATTTGCGTGTTTTGGAGTTAAGCTGGTTCAAAGTTTTCACACAAAAAAAATAGGTACAGAAATTCAGCTCCGTACAACCAGCGAAAATGCACGCACATTTAGACACGCTTCACGTACAGCGAGTGCGAGCGCACTTGTGACCGGCATTTGTTTGAGGTATGTGTGCGTGCATCTTTTAGAGTCGACCTTTTGCAGCTATCTATTGCTCCAGCCGTCTAATGAGGCTCAATATCCGATCCGCCATTTGATCACTAGACCAAATTAACCTAAGCGTTAATCTTGAAATTAGTTATTAGTTGTGAAGTTTCATCGCAATACTTGAGACTCTAGAGCATAGAACCTACTCTCTTAAAGTTTATTTTAGCACACAAGAAACTACTCTCAAAACAGTGAAGGAAAACATCGTGAGGAAACTGGCATGTCCTAGCTAGAACCAATAATACACACGACATGTGACATCAACCCGCACTGTGCCCGCGTGGTAGATTACAGCCCCTTTGAAGAGGGGAGGACTGAGTCCCAGCAGTGGGAACATTACAGGCTGATTATAACACTACTGTCCGAAAAAACAGTGAAAAGTTGCTTAATTTTGATTGCAATAAGGTCTAAATTCTGTGCTATTAATTATTTAGTGGTTTATAAATTATTTAGTGGCTAAATAATAACAGCCGCACAGGTCGATCGATCAGGTTAAGCTACGCTTGCCGCGGTTGGTCTGTGGATGGGTGACCATCTTTACATACCGTGTCCCCTCCGTGCCTCGGAAAGCACGTTAAGCCGTTGGTCCCGGCTGTCATTCGTGGATCTTTGACAGTCGTTACGGGTAGTCAGCAGCCCGAAAGTCTGACAACCAGTCTTACCAAGGGGTATCGTATTACCCAGTAACTGGGTTGTGGAGGTCAGATAGGCAGTCGCTCCATGTAAAATACTGGTATTCAGCTGCATCCGGTTAGACTGGAAGCCGACCCCAACATAGTTGGGAAAAGGCTAGGCAGATGATGAATAAGGTCTAAATTCAGTATTACTCAAGAGGGGTGAGATAATGTAGACTGTACGTACGGTGCTCTGAAACAAATGCCGGTCGCGAGTAAAGCGTGTGCGTGCGTTTGTGCTCCTTGTATGGAGCTGACCTTCTGTACCTTTCTATTTTATACTTTTTTTTCTTTTTCTACTCCTTATTTTCGGATTTTCCGTTTTTTATTCTCACTTTCAAGGGAAAGAGAAAATATATAGATTACCAATGGAATTAAAGTCAGCCCGTATAACCTGTATTCTGTGACCTAGATCAAAATTATTCGCTATCAAAACATTCATTGAACTTATTCATACGGTACTAAATATAAAAGAATTGGCATTGAGTTTGCTCCATTTTCGATATTTAAAACTTCAATGGAACTCCGAGCTTCAAAAATTTTCTCATATTTAACTTATTGTCTTCTTCCATTGAGAAGTTTCTTAGAATCCTTCTAGAAATACCGTCTAAGTCTGACTGACAGAAAAAACTCACGCAAAGCCTTATATAGTAAGAAATGTAAGAAGAAAATGGTCACTTTCATTGTGAGCATTCACTCAAACAATTTTTGGAAAGAGGAAAAATGGGCAAGAAGTAAAGTGAAAGTTATTTGCGAGAATTGTAGTTGATATATTACAGATGGTCGGGTTTTTAACAGTTTTTAAATAAATGAATCTAATAAAATTGGTAGATACTTATATCATAGTTATTAAATATAAAATGTCAAGTATTTCTCAAATTATAATAATAATATGTCAGTGTGAATCTTTGTAGAGTCTAAATACTCATTTACAGAATAGAATGTTTTTAATAATTGAAATATTTAAGGAAATAGGGAAGGAGCTCGTACATAAGTAATAACAGCCGGATGGGTCTATCGATCAGGTTAAGCTATGCCTGCCGCGGTCGGTCGGGTGGATGTGTGACCATCTTTACATAAACGAGACCCCTCCGTGACTCGGAAATCACGTCAAACGTCCCAGCTGTCATTCTTGGATTTTTGACAGTCGTTACGGGGTCGTCAGAAGGCCGAAAGTCTGACAACCAGTGCTACCAAAATTCCAAAATCCACGCGTGCAAAGCTTGATAGATTTCACCTCCTGTTTATTCAAAAGGTTACGTATCCCTCAAATAATACATATGCAAAGGACTTATTCAGTGTACACAAACCGGTGTAACTGTCAAAAAAATATTTGTATAAAGCCACTGTAATACAATTAGCGCTGTTTGTCATCAAACCACGAAGTACCCAGTAGTAGTACCCTGTTATAAAGGTGAGGCAAGGGCACGGCCCAGGGGTGCACGTTAAAGAGCCTCCTCGTGGCGCATCCTGGGCAACGTCGGCCCCAATTGCCCACCAGGTTTGGGTGGACAAGTGGGGCGGGCGGCTAATCTTCAACAGGCGGGGAAAGGTCACGGTTCCAATCATCGATCATCCTTGATGGTCGGTGAAGGGAACCGGGCTACGGACGGACGGTCATGCGTCCACTCCTCCTCTGCTTACAGAGGAAGGTGAGTGGGCGTAGACCGTCACGAGGCGGTTCACGCCGCTAGACCCACTACAGAGTGGGTGGTGGAGGGTGTCCCATGCCCGCGCTGCGTCTGTCCGGCATCCGGCGGCAGCGTGGGGACGCCGGGGCGGCGGTTGGTTTTGCCCAGCCGTCGGCCACCCCGTAATCTTGAATTCAAGACCGGGGGTCCGGGCCACTGAGGCTCGGGCCGCGAGGTAGACAACCTCTATAAAAAATTACCCCAATCCCAAGGTCTAGCGTGCCGAGGGGATGAATGGCCGGAGGGAATCCGGCCGTTAGCGCAACAAAAGGGACCTCACCCTTCAAAAAAGAAACAAAATATGGACAACACAGACGGGAAAAAACTACCCCAGGTCGGTACCAGCTGCTCAGCAGCTGGAGAATCCGGCACGTTCCCTTCGGGAACGTCAAGCCCCCATTCGTATTCTGGGGGGGGCAACGAATGTGTTCCGATTGCCAATGGCAACAAGAGCCGAGGAGGCTCCTGTCCTTTAGAGGACCAAACTATGTCCGACCAGGACTCGCGCGGACGCTCCAAATTCTGGAGAAAACGTCCGCGCGAGGAAGACTCGGACGAAGCGGGGTCGATAGGTCGATCCGCGAGCGAGGAGAAGGAGTCGGCTGCCAAAGTGCCGACGGCGAGGAGGGGCCGAGGTCGTGCGGTGCAGCAGCACGACAGTGGGGCCAGGTTTAAGCGGCCCAGCACTCCGGGTCCCTCTGGTGGGAGCGACACGGAGGGGCATCGCTCGGAAGAGTCAGGTCGCAGGGCGGCCCTCTCGGAGTCGTCGGACGGTGAGTCGGACACCGCTGGTGGCTCCGAGCAGAGGAAGGCGAGGTTTGCGGAGGTTGTGGCTGCCGCAATTAAGAGTGTGGCCTTGAAGAGGCTGCAAACCTCTAAGGACAAGGCCATATCTGCAGCCACGGCCTCCATAATGGCGGCAGCGGAGGCGGCGAGCTACGTCGGTCATCCGGCCGGAGAAGTGGCCGAGGTGAGGGCGGAGGTCGCCCGCCTGACGGCCGCCATGGAGCTTCTCCGGGAGGAGAACGGGAGGCTCCGGGCGGACCTAGCCGGCCTGAAGGGCGCCGGCAGCGCGCAGGCAAGGGAGCCGTGCCGGTCCGCCCCGGTGGAGAACCAGGTCCTGGACCTGGTTCGACAGGAGTTGGCGTCCTTCCAGGCGCGGTTTTCCGTCCTGGAGGGTATCGTCTTGCGCCCTCCCCTTACGGCCAGGACGGCCCCGGGACCAAAGGCGGCCTCGTATGCGGCCGCTGCGGCAGCAGCCGCCCCTAAACCCGGGCCGTCTGGTCGGGCTCAGGCGCCGGCCAAGGTGGCGTCGGTCGGCGGAGCCCCGGCGGCGACAAAACCGGCGGCGGCGGCGGCTAGCCGAGCCCCGGCGAAGGCGGCAAAACCGGCTCCGGCTGGCGGAGCCCCAGCGGAGCCAAAGCCTGCCGGCAAAAAGGGCCGTACGGCAAGGAAGGTGGAGGGCCCTGATCCTGCGCCCCGCCTCCAAAAACCTCCCACTTCTCCCACGACCGACGCCGAGTGGCAGGTGGTCGGGGAGAAAAGAAAGGCGGCCAAGGCGGCCAGGAAAAAGGCACAAAGGCGGCGCCGCAAGGAGCGAGCCGTCGCAGCTATGCTTCGTGCCCCAAAGACCGCGGCTGTGGTAATTACACTGCAGCCGGACGCGGTCAAGAGGGGTGTGACGTACTGCGACGTGCTCACAAAAGCGAGAGGGACGGTCGACCTCCAAGCGCTGGGGATCACCGGGGGCCTCCGGCATAGGGTGACCGCCACTGGCGCCCGCATGCTGGAGATCCCCGGCTCGACGAGTGGCCCCTCCGCAGACGCTCTAGCTGAAAAGCTAAGGGCGTCCCTTAATGCGGAGGAGGTGCGTGTCTCCAGGCCCATGAAGTGTGCAGATATGCGCATTATGGGCCTGGACGACTCCGTCACGGAAGGGGAGGTGGTAGCCGCCGTCGTCAGGACGGGAGGGTGTCTGGCCGACCAGGTTAAGGCGGGCACCTTACGTCCTGACGTTTCGGGTATGCGAACCGTAACGGTAAGCTGCCCCGTGACGGCGGCCAAAACCATTGTGGAGGGCCGAAGACTTCTGGTGGGCTGGGTGTCAGCGCAGGTAAAACTGCTGGAGCCCAGACCTCTGAGGTGCTTCCGATGCCACGTGGGGCACCACGTTGGCGTCCAGTGCACCTCGGAGGACCGCAGCACCCTGTGTTTTCGCTGCGGACAGCCCGGTCATAAGGCCGGCTCGTGCAGTGCCGCGCTGCACTGTGTTGCATGTGCGGCTGCTGGCAAGCCGGCTGATCACCGGGCTGGGAGCAAGTCCTGCGCTCCACCCGCCGGAACCAGAAAGAAGGGCAGGCCCTCCGCCGCCGCCACCGTCGCCGCCGCCACCGTCGCCGCCGCCACCGTCGCCGCCGCCACCGTCGCCGCCGCCACCGTCGCCGCTGCCACTGGCGCCGCTGCCTCTCAAGAGGCCCGGGAGGGGATTGTAATGGAGGAGTAACGGCTCCATTACGTCTCCTCCAGGCGAACATCAACCACTGCGCCTGCGCTCAGGACCTGTTGCTCCAGAGCGTGGCGCAGTGGTCGATCAACATCGCCGTGGTCGCTGAGCCGTACTTTGTCCCGCCCAGGGATGACTGGGTGGAGGACCTGAGCGGCTCAGTGGCCATAATTTCGTCGGCCGCCGCCGGTACCCCGTCCCTCGAAGGTGTCACGAAGGGACAGGGGTGCGTAGCAGCACGGTTCGGAGAGATAGTAGTAGTGGGAGTGTACTTCTCTCCGAGCCGAACTCTCGCCGAGTTCCACAACTCTCTAACAGAGTTGACTGTCGTCGTCCGAAACCAGTCCTTCCCCGTGTTAGTGCTCGGGGACTTCAACGCCAAAAATTTGGCCTGGGGTTCCCGTTACACGGACATGCGGGGAAGGATGGTGGAGGACTGGGCTCTGGAAACAGGCCTGGTCGTCCTAAATCGGGGTTCTGTTCCTACTTGTGTGCGGATGCGGGGGGAGTCCGTGGTGGACATTTCGTTCGCCAGCCCCGCTCTGTCACAGCAGGTCATTGACTGGCGCGTCATGGAGGAGGTGGAGACCTATTCCGACCACCGGTATATCCGGTTCGACGTCTCCGCCCAGACCTCCAGCGCGCCGGTCCAACAGGCCCCGAGTGGTCCGCGGTGGGCGCTGAAGCAGCTGGACCGGGAGCTTCTCCTGGAAGCCTCAATCGTGCAGGCCTGGGTGTCATCACCAGACAGGCCTGCCGATATTGACAACGAGGCTGAGTGGTTCCGGGAGGCCATGTCCGAGATCTGTGACGTGGCAATGCCCCGAGTCCGGCCAGGATGCGCCCGACGTCAGGTGTACTGGTGGTCGCAGGAGGTAGAGGCGCTACGCAAGGCGTGCGTTGACACGCGACACCGGTACACCAGGCACCGCAGGCTCCGCATTCGCCCTCCGGATGCGGAAGCCACGGAGGCGGAGCTGTACGAGGGGTACAGAGCGGCGAAGACCGCCCTCCAAGAGGCTGTTCAGCGGGCCAAGAATTTGGCCCGCGAGGAGATGGTGGAGACTCTGAACAGAGATCCGTGGGGGCGCCCTTATAAAATGGTGCGGAATAAACTCCGCACCTGGGCCCCCCCGCTGACGCAGAGTCTCCGCCCCCAGCTGGTGGAGGAGGTGGTGAGCGCTCTGTTCCCTTCACGGGCGGAGCATACTCCCCCGCCCATGGCTCCGCCAATTGCGGTGTCCGAAGCGGACCACGCGGACGACGACGACATCCCTGAAGTGACCGGGGTAGATCTGAGAGTGGCGGTAGGCAGGCTGAAGGCCAAAAATACCGCCCCAGGGCCCGACGGCTTGCCGGGTAAAGCCTGGGCCCTGGCCTCGACGGCTCTCGGACCCCGACTGGAGGCGCTCTTAAGCGCATGTATGGAGAGGGGCCAGTTTCCACTCCGTTGGAAGACGGGGAAGCTGGTCCTCATTCGGAAGCCAGGGCGCCCTGCGGACTCTCCGTCCGCATTCCGGCCCATCGTGCTGCTCGACGAGGTGGGCAAGCTCTTTGAAAGAGTGATTGCGGGCCGCCTCGTCGGGCACCTGGTGAGGACGGGGCCGGATCTTGCGGATAGCCAGTTTGGCTTCCGCAAGGGGCGCTCTACGGTGGACGCCATCATGCGCGTGAGAGCCCTCACGACGGGGGACGCGGTGTCTCGGGGTGGGGTGGTCGTGGCGGTGTCTTTAGACATCGCTAACGCGTTTAACACCCTGCCCTGGAGCTGCATTAGGGAGGCACTCCGGTATCACCGAGTGCCGACCTACCTCCGTCGAGTAGTCGGGGCGTATTTGACGGACAGAGCCGTCATCTACCCCGGTCGCGATGGGGAATGGAACCGGCGAGAGATGTCGTGCGGTGTCCCGCAGGGATCGGTCTTGGGGCCGCTCCTGTGGGACATCGGTTACGACTGGGTGCTGCGGGCAGACGTCCCTGATGGCGTCAGCGTAGTTTGCTACGCTGACGACACGCTGGTCCTGGCGCAGGGGAGGTCGCATCAGGCGGCGGCCGACGTAATGACACGCGGGGTTGCGATAGTCGTGGAGAGGATCCGGCAGTTGGGTCTCGAGGTGGCTCTGCACAAGTCCGAAGCCATGACATTTCATGGGCTTCGGAACGGGCCACCATCGGGATCCCAACTTACGGTAGGAGGGGTTCACATCGGCGTCGAGACGACGATGAAATACCTGGGTCTCGTCCTCGACAGCCGGTGGAACTTCGTGGAGCACTTCCGACGTTTGGCCCCCAAACTGGAACGGGCTGGGGCCGCTTTCAAGCGGCTCCTGCCCAACCTGAGGGGGCCAAACGCCTCCTGCCGGAGGCTTTACGCGGGGGTCGTGCGGTCCATGGCCGTGTATGGCGCCCCGGTGTGGGCGCGTTCACTGCGGCTTCGAGCCGCCCACTACTTGAACGCGCCCCAAAAGGTGGTAGCCATACGGCTGATACGGGGGTACCGCACGATCTCGCGCGAGGCGGCAAGCCTCCTTGCCGGTCTGCCGCCATGGGATCTGGAGGCGATAGTCCTCGCGCGCCTCTTTGAGTGGCGCGCGGAGGCACTACGCCGGGGGGAAAACCCGCTTCCGCGGCAAATTGCTGCGGAGCGGACGGACCTCCGGCGCGATCTCATGGCGGCATGGAAAGCGCGACTGTCGCAACCCAGCGCAGGGCACGCCGCGATAGCGGCGGTAAGGCCCCTCTTTGAGGAGTGGCTAGAGAGGCGTCACGGCGCCCTCACCTACCGCCTGACGCAGGTCCTCACCGGACACGGATGTTTCGGGAGGTTCCTGCACATAATCAGGCGGGAGGAAACGCCCGGGTGTCACCACTGCGAGGATCGCCCAGAGGACACGGTGGTGCACACGGTGGAGGTCTGTCCCGCTTGGGCAGAGCACCGCCGTGTCCTCGTAGAGGCGATCGGCAGCGGCGGCGACCTCTCGCGCCCGGCCCTGGTCCAAGCCATGGTCCGGGGCGAGAGGGAGTGGGAGGCAGTCACCTCCTTCTGCGAAGCAGTCATGCTAGCGAAGGAGGTGGCGGGATGGGAGAGGGAGAGAGCCGAGAGGGCCGCCCGTCCCAGCCGCCGCGGTAGACGCTCCGGGCGTCGGGAGCCGCGTGACGACTCCCGGCCACCGTAGGCGCGGGCCTGCGGACGGCGAGTAATGGGTAGCTCGCCGTCCGATCAGGACCAGGCCCGTGCCGGACGGCGCGTATGTGTTCCACGCGCGCCTCAAAGAGATGTCAGCAGACATGGAGGGGCCCGTTAGGGCCGAAGCCTGCCGGGGCAGCGGGATTGTCCGAAAGGGTTACCGCTGCCCCGGAACATAAAGGGCTAAGGAAGGAACACGGATGGGTTTTAGTCAGTAAGAGTCTGACACTCCCTTCCGCTCCACCCAGAGCGGGAGGGGTCATTGGATGATTTCCCATCCTTAAAAAAAAAAAAAAAAAAAAAAAAAGGGCACGGCCCAGACAGACCACAAATACAGAATAGCTAGGTACGGAAAGTCAAGATCAAAAGTAATTTATTGAAACTAGGCTAAGAATATAGCACAACACACCATACCATGTAAATGGTACACCACATACTATCTTCAGTACTGCCTGTCCTTCTGCCTTAATCCATTCAGAGGTCGTCTTCAACATCGCTTTTAGCGATAAGTCTGCCCATTGTATCAACCATTTTATTATTATGAGCCTGTTATGTCCCACTGCAGGGCAAAGGCCTCCCTTCTGACGAATTGGACGCCTATCTAAAGGATTGGCCAGATGTAGCAAGAGACAGGAAAAAATGGGAAACCCCTCTTAAAATATCTACATTATAATATCTGTAATTTTTAGTGTGTGCATAATAAAGAATATTCTATCTATCTGTGATGCCGTATTATTGTAAACGAGAAAAATACATTACAAAGGAAATAAATGAATACGAAATTAAATGTAAAATGTTTAAGTGAATACTTTCTGTATTCACTTAAAACAATTCAACTGCATTCTCCAAAAGTAAAATACAATAAATTCTTTATACGCCATTCATTTGCTGAGTTTTCAAGTGAATTAATTAAATTCTCTGAAGATATCGCAGTTTAAATACATTATTTTCTTATTCACCACCGTTTAACAGTGCTCGATGGCTCGATTTTAACTAGAGGTTACAAATTTAATTAGCAGTGTTCGAGTAGCGAGGGAGCGTTTTTATTTACATACAAACTCGAAGTCAAAGCATTGATTTTAACTCAACCATTTACAGGCACTTTTGAACCGTCAGACTCCGTCAGTTAGTCAGAAAGTTGAAGCTGGTTGCTCATTCTAAAACGTAGATTTCTATGGAGAAGAATGGGCAAGAAACTCCAAGGACACTCTTTTAAATCAAGATATTACAAAATCCTGGGTGAATTATTCCTGTTGCTTCTATATATGTGAGAACGGCTTGACGTCCTTTCCGAGGCACGAAGGAATCACACCGCCAACTTCTGAACTCCGAGCTTTTATTGAGAAATTTCTAATGACAAACCCAACAACACTTTGCCCGATCTGAATATCGCAGGAAACCCAGGACCCCACTCTCAGCACTCGCGCTTGCGATCATGGGCAAGCACAGACTATTACAGACGTTAAGAATCTTCTTTGTCTGAAGATTCCCTATTATGATCAAACTAGCTAAGAAGTCGGGACTTCCAAGTGAATGCACAAAAACGATTTTAATAATTCATATTATTTATTTTTTTGTCTTCTACAGACTGTACTTTGGAGAGTGCAGGGCCTGATCCCACCATCGCTGTCATACTACCGGACTACCAGACGTACTGAGGGTGTAGCAGTATCTACAACGCCACATGCGAACAACGCATCATACTGACATCACGCAAAATCCTGCATCTCGCAGAGTTTACCGCGCAACTAGCATAGATCAACGGCCCGAAATTAATCATCGGGCAGTTGCCCGCCAGACACAACCCCCGTCTGGTCGGAGGATCCTCCCTTTTCAATAGAGGATGAGTGAACTTTACACCCTGTTCCTCATACCTCTGTAAGGGTACCATCCACACTTGGTTGATATCCCGACCAATCGTTATACTCAGAGCTTCTCCTCCACATTTATTAAGAGCGTTTACGCCGTACGGCATTTCATACAAACTTTCAAGCCGTTGTTTTTCGAAATTAATGAACCGATTTTAATGAAACTTTATACGCATAAGCAGGATACAAAGTTCTAAAAAGTTAGTAGAGAACATTTTCGAAAAATTGTGTTACAGCCAAATTAGACCGATTTTAAAGTTTCCATAGAAACAGAGATTTCAAGTTATCTTTTTTTAAATAAGACATTTCCAAAATGTTCTCTGATAACTTTTTAGACCTTTGTATCCTGCTTATGCGTATGAAGTTTCATTAAAATCGGTTCATTCATTTCGAAAAACAACGGCTTGAAAGTTTGTATGAAATGCCGTACGGCCTAAACGCTCTTAAGCACAAAGCCAAACGGTGGAACTCTCTGCCAGCGTCTGTGTTTCCTCCCACATTTAATCCGACTGCCTTCAAAGCAAGAGTGAACAGGCATCTTCCGGGCACGCTCATTTAATCATAGACTTCATCCATCGGTTTCCATCAGGCGTGATCTCGGTCAAGAGCAGGTCCTTTCAGAATTTTTTTTTGTAAATCAGCCATATCATAAGCAACAAAATCTACTAATCAAACTTATCTTCCAGAAATATTTGACAAAATTAAATATATTATTATTTTAATTGTTAGCTTGTATTATGTAAATAAAATGGAGAAAATAAAACAAAATTAAATAAATAATTTCCGCGACTGTGCCAAATAATTTGTTGCTAAAACCTGACACGGTAACCTTATTACATTTGTCTATCACGTGGTTCCTTTCCCACTGAATTTTAAGGCCTCCAACTCGAATACGAGGCCTCAATTTCGAACCAATGGAGGCATTCAATTTAATTTGTTCGAATGTAGGCCCCTTCGCGATGTTTTTTGTTTATCTACTTTGTTGTAAGGCTTTGTATTTTTTCAGGAACAAATAGTAGGTACTTAATAATTCATATTTTTTGTACCATAGGTTATTGTGCGTTATGTATGTACGTTTTCTATTCTATTCTATTTTTCTTTATGGCAATGGTGCCGATGTCGACAATTCTGCCATAAATGTTTAAAAGCCAATGATGGTAGATCTGTAAATGCAATATGTCATGTGTCAAACAAACGTCACTTTTGACGTAATTCGATATCTTTCTCTCTCGCAATATAAAGGTTTCGTAGTAAAAAAGTTTTATGCTTTCATTCTAATATATCACTATTGATCAGAAGAGATGCGCACGCACTGACATTGCTCGCAGAACAGATGGCCGATGGGGCCGAAAGGTTCTGGAGTGCCGACCGCGTAACGGAAGACGTAGCGTTGGAAGGTCTCCCACAAGGCGGACCGACGACCTTGTGAAGGCCGCAAGAATCCGCTGGATGCGGGAAGAACAGAGCCGGTCGAAGTGGAGGTGCTTGGGGGACGCCTATGTCCAGCAGTGGACGTATTTCGACTGAAGTGATGATGATGATTTCCTTTATTTATACTGTAGTGTCTCTATTTATTATAAAATTCCATTTCTCTGTCACAAACCTCAATATCACTAAACACTTTTTTCGGTCTAGCTCGCATTTGTCAGGTGTCCAAAAGCAAAAGGAAGTTCGTTGCAACCGGGAGAGTCCATGGCATCTCCCTCGATTTTTTTATATTACGTCACGCTTGAATTCCCCGAAAGGTTGGGCAGTGGTATACAATAGATAGTACACACACTTCGAATTTATTTCTATTCAAAAAAAAATTAACTTCAAAAATATACCCTCCTAATTTCAATAAAAACATTTAAATTGACATCAGAATTTCAATATAATTATTAATGCCTTCCGCTTCCATTCCAGGGCCTCGCAAATGGAATTGGGCCTCACTTTCAATATCAGATCACGTAGACTTGTCGTTACACTCAATAAATTGAGCTCTTGCTAAGGAGTTAGCTTCTGTTGGTAAATTTTAACTCGCACTGTGTAAGACTTTTGTTGCCCGATCCAAACATTTTGACAGAAAATAAAATGTCGATAAAATTACTTGGGGCTGTAATTTTTAATGCATTTGATTATTGCTTTTATACATAGTATCTTAAACATAATCTTAATATATAATAAAAATACGTATCAATTCTAATACAATAATAAAATTCACAGCACACTCACAGTTAATAAAACTCGGAACAAAATTAATAAATGAAAGTCCCTCAAGTTTTCTCTTCATAATTTGATTGAACGATCAAAGTTTTGCTTCATTTAAATTAAATTGCTCTCCACTGCATTAAAGCTTGTACTGTAATTATACTTCACGTAATTGAGTCCATCTCGAAGTTGCATTATTTTTCATTTTATCATTAACTTCAAAGTTTGTAAAACTGCAATAAAATCCAGACATCTCCAAGTCGCAAAGAAATGTGAGTAAAGAAGAATTTAAAATTGCAATTGTTTGTTTTTCTTGGAAATACGAAATAAAAATTTATTGTAATCGAAATATTTTGACAAAAAGTTTGACAGTGGTGATCAAATTCTTTTATCTTTCGTCTTTTACTGAAGTTCGAAAAAGTATTAAGTATTAGTATTATTGTACTATACTATACATACGACATATTCTCCAGATGTCGCCACTAAATTGAAATATTGGACTGAAATAACGCAATTTTATACTTGCAATAAAATAACTCTATGTATTCAATTTAAGCTCCAGCTTATATTAACAACAAGTTATTACATTCATATAGATTGAAAGAAGATTGAATAGAATGATATTGTTCAAAACAATATTCCAAACTTCATTCATCAATATTCTAAACTTATAAAAAACATCAGGCTCATGTTGTACCTTGAAAGGAAATTGAAAATGAAATAATTGTAATAGCTATAACATCTCCGAAATCACATAACATAACATAAATCATCCTATAATGTTCCCGCTGCGGTGAGAGGAAGTGGAACGTAAACCACCACGCATGCTCAGTGTGGGTTGGTAGATGTCACATGTCTTCGAATTTTTGTTTTTAAGACATGCCCGTTTCCTCACGATGTTTTCCTTCACCGTTTAGAGAGCAGTGGTGATGAAATAATTTACACAAAGCAAAACACCTGTCTGGGTCCAAACCTACGACCTACAATAAAACATAACAACAACAATCAGCCCCGAAGGTTTAGCTGCCTATACACCCACATTTCACCAGTTATGTTTAAGTCCCATGTAATAGGGGGCGAGCCTATGGACACAAATCCAGACTCCGGGCTACTACTGAGAATTTCTAAATGGAAAAATCCAATAACACTGTCCGACTCGTGAATTGAACACAGGACCTCATGCTCACCAGTAGCGCTTGCGACCACTAGACCAACGAGGCAGTCATACTAAGACTGAATAAAACGATAATTTTAAAAATATGTGCTTCTTAATGTAATGAGGCATAGATTGTATTAGTGTGCATACACTCAAGCGACTCGCGTCGACGACACAGGCAACTGTAACCGTCAACGCGTGTCGGAGGAAGGCCGCGACGCGTGTCGGAATGTCGAAGAAAGCCGCGACGCGTGTCGGAGAAAGGCCGCGACGCATGTCGGCGGCAGGCAACGATGCGTCGGCGACTGACAGTTGCCTCTGTCGTCAACGTATGCTTACCTTGAAAGAAAATTAAAGATTAACAAATCGTGAGAAGACCTGGATTTAATATTCTGAAATCCGAGAAAATGTTAGTGTTTAATTCCCGTGACTTCACAGTATGAGAAGATGCCTTTGATAATGGAATACTACAGGCTAATATCATAAATATGCCTTCATGAAAATAACTATATTGAAAGATGGCAATGTTAATACGTTTTATTGATAGAATATTAGAGTCTGATATGATCCTGAAGAAATAACATTAATATCTACTCAAAGGACCTCGTAGAAAAAATAAATTGCCTATCATGCACCGCTATTCCCATAAGCAATATATTATGTGCCTACATAATTTATATTAAAACATCTTTACTTATTAAGTTATTTGTCCTTATTTATTTTATTAAACCATCAAAGAGTCTCTCATCTGGGCACAAGTTACCGTGGCCTACTTGGTAAACCTAAAATAGACTTCGTACCGACAACCTCCACGAGTGGGGGTTTACTGAAGGCTCAGACCTCCGGTGTGTAGGTATGTGGTGTCTCTCCACAGACAATGGCGCACCTCCCATCGTGCAAGACAAGACCAACGGCTTTACGTGTTTTCCGAGGTATGAGGGCATGTCACCACCAACTTAAAAACGACTGGCTGCTAATGAGAAATCCCTAATCGAAAAACCCAATAACACTTTGCCTCACCTGGGAATTGAACCCAGGACCCCACGCACAGCAGTCGAGCTTGCGACCACGAGACCAACGGGGTAGGAAATTAAACTAATACCTACTACTGTGCTACTGTATACAATCATTGTAGTTTGATAATAAAGTTTTATTATTATATGTGTATCAAGTTTGATCTTTGTATGATTTTTTATTCTCTTGTCCTCGTAGCTTCGACAATTATTAATTGAATAATCGTGCTCCGGCATTGACCATCGCAATATGACGACAGTAATCAATTAAGGCACTATACATACCTACAGCTGCTCTATATACTGTGTTTATGTCTGCGCAATACTCACTAATCTACCTGTATCCTAATTGCGTATACTATAAGTCTCAATCTGAATCATTTTCAAGGATATTGCTAATCAATTGCTTCATAATAAAATTATGTCCGAAAAACGAGTTTACTCAATAATGTAAATAACGCGTTAATGTTGTTGAACTATCAAAATGAAAACTATTCCTACTGATAGTGTGTTACACAATTACCCCTCTGGTCCTTCACCACTGCTCTCAAAACGGTGAAGGAAAACATCTTGAGGAAACCGGCATGTCATAGAACTAAACATTCGAAGATATGTAACATCTACCAACCCACACTGGGCGCTCGTAGTAGATTACGGCCCACTCCCTCTTACCGGAGCAAGAATTTGTACCAGCATTGGGAATATTATAGGCTGGGAATTCATAGAAAGGATAAAAATAAAGTTACATTTTGGAATACCATTCCAAGCTCTAGGGCAAAGTCCACGTGGCAGAGATTTTTATTAAAATAACATAACATCACGCCTGTAATCCTCAAAGAGTCAGGCAAAGGTGTAGCTTAATATAAATACATATCGCCAGATATGGCTAGGCCCATGTAAAAAGGGCCGAGCCTTTTGCCATCAACTGTGCCCAATAACACTAGCCCGACCTGGAAATCGAACCCAG
Organism: Gortyna flavago; assembly: GCA_963669345.1. NCBI lineage: Eukaryota > Metazoa > Arthropoda > Insecta > Lepidoptera > Noctuidae > Gortyna > Gortyna flavago. Next base: position 8,057,172 of record OY770150.1, on the reverse strand, counting down.
GATCTCGTGCTCAGCAGTAGCGGTTGCGAACACTAGACCAACGAAGCACCGAGATATTTTTATTAATACAGTTTTGCGTCATCTTTTTTGAGTAAACCTTTAACGAAACAGTAAATAGGTATACTCAGGAAATACAATATTCCTTTCCAAATTTTCCCCTGTTTCACAGTAAATGGATGAAAAGCTTTCATTCTCCCATTTCACAGGATATGAACATTACTGTGCCCATTCGCGACCCATTTGCCTACTTTTTTAAATTACATGACGTAACATTCATAATATGCATTCGCGACTTGCCTTTGACTTGCCTTTTTTTAATAAGAATGGTAATATTTGTAGGGTTGGTATTTTTAATTTGGATAGACTTACATTATAATTATTTGTGTGCTTATTCGTGTGTACGTGCTGTGCAAATATTTCGACACAAATGTATTTTTGTTATGAAATAAATAACTTGAACTTAACTTGAACTTGCCTGTTTGCCAAAAATGTAAACAGATATGAGTTTATGGAAAAATAACTTTAATTCCTACACAATAAAGTGCAGTTTACGGTAGAACTTCAAACACTTTTGTAACTTTTTCAATAGTGCTAGTCACTCTGAAATCAACTGTTTACCTAGTTATTAAAATAAAGTTGATAATTGTTTAACTTGAAATAACATACATTTTAAATATCATACATAAACTCACGCCTTCTTCCCAAGGGGGTAGGTAGAAACTAAAGAGCGCCACCTGATACGATCCTTACATACTCATCAGGTTCATACATCAGGAGGCCAATCAGGACCCGAAACTGAAAACGTTCAAAATCAAGACGCAATCTCCTCTCAGCGACAATCAATGTCAAAAACTTGTCAAAAATGTAGGGAAATTAGGGGTATTTTTGACGTAAGTTTATATGAGAGCAAAAAAAGCCTAAAAAGGCCACTTTGGCATAATCATATAAAACAATGTAGATCACGCAATTCACCTGTTTGACAGTTTCACACCTATATATCCCTGAAGTGTTAAGCAGAGGTGTACCTGTAGCATTTTACGAATCTCCTTATTAAACTGTCATACAGATGAAATTGCGTAATATGAATTGTTTTATGATTTCAGCCAAAGTGGCCTTTTTAGGCCTCCAGAAGTTTAAAATCACGCTCTCATCGACTGCGAATAATACTAACTATTCAAAATTGGCGTCTCAACATGCAAACTGGTCGCGATGACCTGGCTACATATCGTAGGAAGAGTTGCTGGGTGATGAGATGGTTAAAATATAAGATAAACTAGTTAATTAATTCGATTAATTTTTTAATATTTTTACAATTTGCAAATTCGGCCTTTGCCAGCATTAGCAACTACTTCATAGGCAGCTCTAGTTATATATATTTTTTATTTGGATCTCTCTGATCTGATTAAATGAAGATGTCTTGCAGTACTTTGTACGCTTAATCTCATTGTAAAATTTTGAGATAACGTGTCAAAGTTTACGTAAGTAGATGATTTTTGAAAATGGTTAACAAACTTCTTCCTTCAACTTGTAATTGTTTATGTTATTTATGAAAATTTGGTTACATCGAAAGGTTTGTTAAAGTAGTAGGAACCCAATGAAATAGCAATGATGGCCATTCAATTTGAGGGTTTAGAGAAAAGTGATATTTAGTGAAGAATTCTGGGAAGTTTTCAAAAATACTTGGTAATTGAGTTTTCTCGAATCCCATGACTTTTCGCGTATGTTTTATGGGGTGCTTTATTTTTGCAAATGAGTCACACTATCACGTCCTGCATACGTAGCATGACGACGTTTTGTCGACAGAATAGTAGATAAAATGATACATTGCCATGCTTAGAAGCGTAGAATGCGTACAAATATTTCTACAATCTGTCATTTTGTCTATTCTTCCGTCGACAAAACCCGTTTTTACGGCGGTCATGGTACGCGTGCTTAAAGGAATACGTAAATTACAAGTCACCCTGTATATATATACGTAATAAGAAGGGCATATCGAACGTCAACCTTGGAGGTCGTCGGTGCCTTATGAATAAGACCGCCAGCCATGGCATAAAACGTATAAACTAAGCTACTTCACGAAAATGGCAAAATATTTTTACAGTTTCCACAAAACTTAAAAAATCTAACTCAAAGTATTTATTTCAATTAAACCATTTACAGGCACTTTCATTGTTAAAAAGTCGGTCAGTTAATCAGACAGTTGAAGCTAGTTGCCCATGCCAAAACGTAGATCTCTATGGAGAAGAACGGGCAAGAAACTCCAAGGACACTCTTTTAAATCAAGATATAAAAAAATCCTGGGTTCATTATTCTTTAAGTGAGAACAATGTAAAAAATAAAGAAACAATTGAAAATATAAAATTTAAAATAAGCCCTGCCAGTCTCAACCGACGGCGCCCGTTCACAAACATGACGTGTGGATCAGCACCATCCAGCTGAACCATTTTGTAAAGAACGGAATGATCCAACGCACGCGTCACCATCAGTGAGACATTTATGTGAGCATGACATACTCTCAACTGCCATGCTCTTTCAAGTCAACATCATAATAATCATAATAAACGGACCCATTGTTCTTACATTTACAAAATTAAGAATTTGAATCTACCCACATTTTACCATCTTATTCTATAGGCCATTGTACTTTGAATCTATAGTACAATGAACAATCCTGAAGAGATTATTAAAATTACTTTCACTTCAGTTAATGAATGAAAACATTAAATCGTATAATAATGTTTATTAATATTCTTAATCGGGTCCCTTTCTGGTTCTTTTGAAATTCAAATTTATGTCAATACTTACTGGCATTCTCATCTGCCTAGCCTTTCCCCAACTGTATTGGGGTCGTCTTCAAGTCTAACCAGATGCGGCTGAGTACCAGTATTTTACATGGAGCGACTGCCTATCTGACCTCCACAATCCAGTTACTGGGGTATTACTGTATCCCTGGTTAGGCTAATTGTCAAACTTGAGAGCTTTTGACGACCCCTAACGACTGTCAAATATCCACGAATGACAGCCGGGACCAACGGCTTAACGTGCTTTCTGAGGCACGGATTGGTCTTCTTGGTATGCAAAGATGGTCACCCGTTCACCCTTTATATTAATACTATGTGACTCTAAAATAAAAGGTCGTAGTTTTACAAATTTCGTTTCTAGTAAAAAAGTAGTATTATTTTCTAAACATCACTTTGAAATTCAGATGGTGCCTCGTGGTGGAGTTCGCGATGACTTACTTTAAAAAAAAATGAGTTCGCTTTCCAATTGTGTGCGCTCACTTAAGTGAGGTTCCAAGTTAATGTCATATTCCATATATCAGCCTTTGAGTTCAAAATATGCACTTTGAAAGTAGTTCATGAACACATTTATCTTCTCTAGACCCAATCACCCAACACGCCAATACACAAACATTTAAACACCAATGTATATTACCAATCACGTTGGTCGAGACCTTGTCGACGGCAATGACCAATGAATTGTATTAAATGGGATTCAGACTGCAAATAAACGGTGGGATATAAACACTGCACTGTATAACTAGGAACTTTGGTTCAAGGATATTTTGTTGAGGTTAATTAAGGTCGCAAAAGTATGAAAAATTATTTTGTTTCCGGCAAAAAAAAAAGTACAGTTTATACAACAAGTTTATAGTTAAAACATGTTCAGAATGATAAATTCAATTAAAAGTTGGTATTTATTTAAAGCGACCTAAGCGTGGTCTTTGTCGAACTGCATAGAAAAAAAAAAGAAAGAGAAGCACGATGACACAACGCTGGTAATTTATTGCGAAGCAATTATCTATTTACAAAAAAACTATTGATTGGACTAAAAAAATAAAACACTAGTACTTTAGTATGTTGCTTGTAGAATAATCTGACAAAAAAATAATAATGATTGTATGTATATTAGTATGGTCGCAGATAATATAATATTCTAGGTATGGTTTTCATTGTAAAAAGAAAGTTTTTAGAGGTATCTTTATGATTTTTATCATATCAATTATCTGATCAATCAAACTCAATCTGTCAAAAATACTCCGAATTTCCCCACATTTTTGACAAGTTATTGACATTTCGTTGTCAAAAAGATGAAATTGCGAAAATCTAGTCGATTACTTACGAGAAAATTTAGCGTTCTGAGGGGCAATTCACGTTTTTAAGAACGTTTGCAATCTGATCAATCAATCTTAATCTGCTATTTTTGACAAGTTTTTGACATTGATTGTCCCTAAGATGAGATTGCGTCGATTACGAGAATTGGCGTTCGGGTCACCCATCCGCACTGGACCCGCGTGGTAGATTATGGCCCACTCCCTCTCACAGAAAGAGGAGAGAGAGATTATAGTGCACAAGTGTGTGTGCAAACACAGGTGCACTCTCTGTTCCTTTACTCTCATAGTCCGATGGAACGGCAATCCGACACGACCGGGGAGAGATCAGGCGTAGGACCAACGGTCTTACATGCTTTTCGAGACACGGGGGTATTAAAACGCCAACTTCCAAACTCCGGGCTGTTACTAAGATATTCCTAATGGAAAATTCAATGACACTTGGAGACAATAGATAAGTGCCAATTAATGATGTTTCAACACAGAATTGAGAAACTCGACGCAAGCTATCCATCGGCCAGGCAAGTAACATTTGTCACAATGAGCCCGAATTCCATAGACACCCGAATTTGTCATGGCTGGCAGTGTAATTTACTTGTGAGGGATTCGGGGCAAAACCCGTTCTTAAAACCAGTTCTAACTTAAGGAGATGTGTTACTGATTCTTAACTCAGCCTATCGCAGTCCACTGCTGGACATGGGCCTCTCCCAAGTCGCGCCACAATACTCTGTCCTCCGCTTTCGACATCCAATCTGTCCCAACCACCTTCTTTAGGCCATCGGCCGGTCTGGGGAGCGGCCCACACTACGCTTGCCGATACGCGGCCTCCACTCCAGGACTCGTCTGCTTCACCGGCCATGGGTCTTTCGACAAACATGGCCAGCCAACTGCCACTTCAGTTTGCTTACTCTGCAAGCTATCATCATCTGACTAGCCTTTTCCCAACTATGTTGGGGTCGACTTCCAGTCTAACCGGATGCAGCTGAACACCAGTATTACTTTGCAAGCTATGTCGACGCTTATTCTAATGATTATAATTCTGTAAAGTCATATTTGTTACGGTCGCAAAACATATTTTAATCAACAAACAACCTGACCTTAAAGTTGCAAAATAGTAAAATAATTTGAATTTCGGGGACTACTTTAGCGCATCTCCCTTAACTGACAGACACACAAATCTGTTCAAACCATTCAGTCCCTCGTCACAAAGAAATGGCCTTCATTCTTCACTCTCACGTTACGTAACTCGAACTTTTTCCTCGAGAGGATATCTTCAATTGGGATCTACTTGTATGTCAGTTACCCTTAAAGGCTAGTTCATATTAAAATTTGATCGGTCTAAATTTGTGACGAAGTGGGAAATAATGTAACCATTGTGTAAAATTATTGAGAAAAACTGGTGTAGCTATACAGTCAGACAGGTCCTCACAAGACCATTGCAGACACTATAATCTACATGATCATCACATGTAATGATCTGACCAAATTATCTTGGTCAAATCATGTCATTTGAGGACCCCTGAGTCTGTTTCCCCATTACTTGTCAGGGATAGTCAGATAGGAAATGTTGACTCCATCAAGCCCATGTTTTTGTTTGAAATATGACGTGATAATGAGATTCCGATATATCCTATTCATAAAATAAACAATTTAATTTCAGTATTTGGTTTTCTTTCAAGTTACTTACTACAATATTAAATTATGAATCTCGCGGAAAATACCCATAATTTTGATCCACCTTATGTATAATCATTGTAATATTAGCCAGCTAATACATTAGACACCAAGTTCCAGACATCCTTCAAAAACTTACTACATTTATCAGCTTGCTTGGCACACGTACCTCACACAAGTGGCCACACGTCAGAGGAAACACCTAATTGTGTCAAAACACACTATCAAATCACAATCTGAATAATTTTGAAGAATATTGATAATCCATTGCTGCATATGTTCGAAAAATTTGTCTGCTCTACAACGTAAATAACACAATGAACGTTGTTGAACTGTCAAAATGAAAGCCATTCCTATTGTTAGTATGTTACGCAATTACCTCAGTCCATTCGATATTTTACCTCTGATTTTGCATCTCTGTCAATATCACATTGATCCTTAAAATCGTGACAATAAGGTTGCTGTTGGGTTGCAGCTGTCATAAGTAATATAACTGTGAAATGACTGTCAAAGTTAGCCGCTTATGTCCGTCCTACTGATACTCCTTACACTAAGCCAGCTCTCGGTTCATGTAAGAAAGAAAAATAAATAAAAATTGTTTATTCTGTACAAACAAAATGCGCTTTACAAAAAAAAAAACATAAAAAAAATACACACAAAGAAGCCAAAAGCCTCGTATTCAAGCATATAAAAAGTTGACAATTCTGTCCATTGCATCATAACATCCATTGTATATCGTACATATGTACCTACGTAGATACAATGTACTGGTTTTCTGTTAGAAAAGCTTTTTTGTTAGAAAAATAGGAAAAAATCTTTCGCCAAAACACAGTAATCCACATAAAACTCCTGCTAACAATGTAGGCGAACCCTAAAAAGTCAACGTCCACAAAAAATGGACCATTAAGAGTCGCGGATACTGTGCGGACTGTAGGACCAAAAAATAAATGAAGACCGTGACGAATAATGAATATGTTGGAGTGGCTTTTTCTACTTCCGAGTTACATTATATTACTACCTTTTGCCTGCGGTTTCGCCCGCCTTGACGTCCGGATAAAAAGTATTCTACGTTCCAACCCAGGAGGCCTACCACGATATATTTAAAAACGATTCAAAAGCAAGACATTTCAGTTTACGTTCTTAAACTACATCGCTCACAGTCGTACCATGACGTCCAATACGCTCAGCGGCATTTGGATCGTTGAAAGTGAATGAGCGTTATGAGCTCGTGGTAGGTATCCAGATGGCACGGCCTAAATTGAATCGTTAAACTGACGTCATGGTACGAATTAGAAGAACAGTTCAGTTTAGGTCCTAAAGTGGATCGCGTTAAGAGCTTGTGGTAGGTATCCAGGTCATGTTCTATCCGTGTGCCAAATTCCTTAGAAGTCCATTCAGCTGTTAAGGCGGGGAACAGTAACAGACAGACAGACATTTGCACACAAGAAAGAAATACTTGTTCGGTTTATAAACACCCCAATCCTTATTTCTAAAGCTAGAATTATTAAAAAATAAGATATAGCAATTTTCCAGATATGGGATGATTGAGTCGAAACTAGGATAGCCGGACGGTAGGACCAGAAAAAATAATTAATACAGACAATGATGAACGAGTTTACCGAGCTCGTTGTTTATTTTGTAGATATCTTGTAGTATTTCTATTAATAGGTAGCAATAGGTAGCATTTTTGAGCCTATACGTGGTGCTGCACTGTTGGGCAAAGGCAGACCCTTTTCCTTCCAAACCTCTCTCTATTTTGTCAGAGAAATAGCAGTAAAGTGAATGAATTGCTTATATTTTTGCAGCCAAAAGCAAAATTATTTGTGAAAATTTAAGATCGATAAAAACATTCCTAAGTTCTAATTAGAAATGGTCAAAATAATTGTAGAAAAAATAAACAACAAATTCAGTAACGTTCCTTTACCATGATTGCTTCTATTTTATTGTCGATCCCGATAAAGTCATTCATTTTTATATTTTAAAATTGTACGAATTACTTTATCCTTAGTTACCCCGCGCGTACGTGCTGGGCCTAATTACTGCTGAATAAACAGACCTGCAAATACATAGAATCAATAGTTTCTTCAATATCGTTTATTGCGTAACGGGCAATTTCTCATTTCGAAATGAGCAAAACAATCTTCAAAGTGGGTCCATTTCAGATGAAATTTTCTAAGTTGAATCCATCAGAGCTGCTCGAAGCTACTTGAAAGAGCTCTTTTAAAAACTTATCGCGACCTGATTCCGCCTTGCAAGTAAACTCTAATCGAGTTGGAATGAAGTCGTCGGGCATTAGGACCAAAAAAAAAACGAGTTGCATTTTTATTAATTCAGTTTCGACATCAGTAAATCTGGAGTAAAATTCATAGCAGACTGCATAAACAACATTACTTAGTAGTTCCGAAGATAACCCTCTACTTCCGATCGCATACAACCCGAGTTTCTTTAAAGTGAGAGTGAACAGGCTTCTTCTGGGTAAGCTCACTGCATCGTCGACTTTGTCTCTGTCACCTCTGACCTAGACTGGAGTCAAAAGAGCAAACCCATTTAAAAAAAAAAAAAAAACTAGCAGATTTTAGAAATTAAGATTTCAAATATTCAAATATTTTATTCCAATTATTTATAGGATTAAGCCTATCGAATCATTGACGTAGAAAAAAGTATAATTGGATTTTCTTGGAAAAATCTTCCATTCGTACTTAGATCCCGTTCGAACACTTCGAATCCCTTAGAATCCTTTATTTATTTATTTTACCATTTACGTACACACATTGTAGCGAAATAAAACGGGAGACGAACACTTCGCTATTAAACACGTTTAATTTTGGTGTAAAAATAAAAAAAAAACGAAAAAATAGAGGAATCAAACATAAAAATAATAAATAGCAAGAAAAGACTACTTTCTTTAGGTACCCTTGTGACGACAGTTATACCAATTAAAAAAGATACTTTAGGTTTTGTAAAGGAAAAAAAAAGAGTATTTTGTCACGCGACGCGAATGTTGACGTGATTGCAATCAAGACACGTTTAGTTAGATATAAAGACTAGATAGATTAATTAGATGACACGGTCCAAAGAAATTGTATTAAAGAAACACACCCGCCGTATTAGTAGGATAATATAAAAGGATTTTTTTAAGGGAAAACAAATAGACTAAGGCTACTATAAGATTGGTGCGCAAAAAAACAGTATCTGATCCAAAAAAAAAGGTCTTCGTCTTCGTTCACGGAATCCTTGTAGAACAATTTATCGTAGAACGGTATGCGGCTAGAAGATCCGCCACAGCTTGCTGCGGGCGCTCCTCAGCTTTAATTTCTTCACAGGAGTCAGGGTACGGTGAAACCGAATGAATGAATGGCTTGCCGTTAGTTCGGGCCTTATCCAAAAATGAAAGAGATAGGTCCTTACTCCGACATTAGAAATTTAACAAAAATATGTAGAACTCTTGGTAGCGAGGTACCTTATAGAGTAATGTCGTTATAACAACAATAAATCAGATTCAATATAATAATTTACATGAACATTTTGGCGTTAATTTCAGATAGAGACGTTGCTCGTCACAAGGTTATTTTTAAAGTCACCATGGCTACCATCAAAAATGCCTACTGACGTAAATACAATTCGTAATTTGAAAAAATATCAGATGAAAATTTCTGGTTAGACCATGATTAAAAATAAGGTTGAATATGAATTTGTAAGGAGGATTAAAGTAAAAAAAAAAAACATGCAGGATTTGTTAATACTGCAACATATATACAGACAAGAAAAAACAGAACAGATAAATAGGTACAAAGGTGATGCTTATTTCATAAGAAATCTCTTCCAGCATACCTGCGATAGGAAAATAAATAGAAAAATCCTTTAAAGTAGTTTCAATGCAATGTCGTGTTGGCTCAGTCAAAGTCAAATCATTTATTTCAAATAGGCACTTTAAAGGCACTTTTGAACGTCAAAAATTACAATAAAATAGAATTGAATCTAGACGCCCCTTCCAAAAGGTAGTCAGTAGTTAAGACCTCACCTCTCATGCACGAAGTTGTGAGTATAAATCCGGGCAAGTACTACTGTGATTTTTTTCAATTCAAATGTACTTTCTGATTTTATCTTGGACATAACTGACATCGGTGAAGGAAAACATCATCAGAAAACCTGGACCCTGCAGTGGACTACCACTACCAATCGGATTAGAACATTTTTTTTGCATTTGATAGCCCAGTTCTTGAGGAAGGCTATAGGCTATTTAAAATTAGACTACAGGAGACTCTCGCCGTGCCATCAAATTTTCACCGCGATGATATCGCCGTGTGGTGACGCGTTCTAAGAGATTATATAGAAATACGTGGCACGACGATAATATCGCCGCAATTCTCTCGCTCGTGGAGACGGCAATTTAGGAACTGAGCAAAGAGAATAGTCAAAGAGATCGCTAAGCGAAAACGAAAGAAATTCACGCGGACGAAGTAGCGGACAGAAGCTATTTATTTATAACTGGCAACGCCCCGCGGTTTCACCCGCGTTAGTTTCGATCCCGTGGGAATGTCGGGATACAAAGTATCCTATGTGTTAATCCTGGTTATAAACTAACTGTGAACCAAATTTCATCCAAATCCGTTCAGTAGTTTTTGCGTGATTGACTAACAAACATCCAAACATCTTCACAAACTTTCACATTTATATCGTAATATTAGTAGGATTTCAATTCCGGTTCTTTAGATTTTAGATTAACACAGCTAACAAAACCTTACCGAGTTCAAGTTTGATGAAGTATATCTATGCATTTAGTTACAAAAGTCAATTATATTAATTGAGTTTCTTGGTCCTTGCGGCCGAAATCTCCATACACAATCCCTTTTGGATATACAGAACTCTGCTTTGATTACACAGTATGTACAGACTATCAAACTGCTCAAATTTCTCCATGGAAACAACATTGTAATCGCGAATAAATTATCACATGTCCCATACAAAACTCCTACAGACAGGTATATACTTACTTGACCTTAATGTATTGACTACTGATTATTTCGCGATTAGTGTAGGTATATCACGCATAGGATCAAAGACGGTGTTTCATTCAGCACCCTATTTGCCTAACACATTTTCAATAATAATCTGAATAATTTTGAAGTATATTGCTAATCCATTGCTTCATGTGTTCGAAAAATTTGTCTGCTCAGCAACGTAAATAACGCAATGAATTTTGTTGAACTGTCAAAATAAAATCCATTGCAACTTTTAGTGTGCTACGCAATTACTCCGCTGGTCCTTAGACATAACAATGAATGCGAACTCAGAGACTGCTTATTTCATATCAATAACCGACAGCATATTGTTAGGAGCTTAAACTGTCATTAGAGGCAAATCTCGAGGATTTTCAAGCCTTTCAAACTTGAGCTGAGATTCAAATCCACAGACACAGTTCAGTTTCGAATATTATCCAGTAAAGCATTTACTGGTATTTGATCTAACTGTTATTTTAAAGGAATCCAATTTTTAGGCTTAACCTAATGGGAGCTAATGGAACCCTATTATTAAGTCTCCGCTGTCCGTCCGTCTGTCTGTCAGCGGGCTGTATCTCATGAACCGTAATAGGTAGAGAGTTGAAATTTTCACGTGTGTGTATTTCTATTACGAGTAGTGTTTTTTTTATATGTAGCGTTAAAATTACTTGGTGGTACGAGTCCGACTCGCACTTGGCCGTTTTTTTAGGTTATTAATTACAATAATATTAGCCTTTCTTAGGGGATGCCTACGTCATAGTAGCTATATGCATGCAAAGTCCCCTTGGGGTAGAATTTATCAAAATCCTTTCTTAGCGGATGCCTACGTCATAACATCTACCTGCATGCCAAATTTCAGCCCGATCCCTCCAGTGGTTTGGGCTGTGCGTTGATAGATACACCACTATGTCAGTCAGTCTTGATATCTTTAAGTTTTATATATTTAGATGTAAATATTTTTATGAATAATTAATATTGAGAAAATAAATAATTTGTTACTTAACATAATTATTATTCTAGAAAAAAAAAAAAAAACTTAAATAAAATTAATAAATCTCTTTGTTTTGTAAATTCGTTCGGGCAGATTGCTAGTAAATTATAAATTCAACGTAGACTTTTTAACGGATGGTATCATACTAAAAAGTATTTAAAGTATCGAGTCAGCGCGAGCTGAAAAATATTTTAACTCATAAAACTCACGCCTTCTTCCCATGGGGGTAAAGCAGTAACTACAGAACGCCACCTGCTACGATCCTTTTTTTTTTTTTTTTTAAGGATGTTAAATCATCCAATGACCCCTCCCGTCTGGGTGGAGCGGAAGGGAGTGTCAGACTCTTACTGACTAAAACCCATCCGTGTTCCTTCCTTAGCCCTTTATGTTCCGGGGCAGCGGTAACCCTTTCGGACAATCCCGCTGCCCACCAGCTACGATCCTTACAAGCTCCTTTTGCTTCGTTTACGTTCATACAAGTATTGTATATAAATATCATATTTACATGATCAAGTGATCATACACGCACGCCGGTTGCGATTATTTTGTTTTTGTTTAAATTGGCTGAAAAAAAAAACAGATATGCATTTAAAATTGATCTTATTGCCTTGAAATAAGATTTATTTTCTTTGGCTCAATCGGTGGTTAGTATGGCAAAATACATAGCTAATATTTAAAAAAAATAATTATGTCAATAGTTACTAAAATCGATTCAGCAGTAAATTTTGAACAAACTACAATGTTCTTCTTGTTTCTTTTATACCTTGTATATTTTTGACCCTACCTGAAAATATACAATGGCACCTAGTGTTCGGTACATATTACATTATGTATATCTTTCAGCTATTTCAGAACGTATGTTACAACGCCAATATTTCTCAAATGCTTAAAATCGTTCTGTGATAGACATGAGCAAAAAAAAACTAACTAAATGAAAATGACATTCGCCAAAATACAGAGTTTCCAAGCTTAGTTAAAACCGAGCACTTTCGAATCGTTAATTTTAACATACCTTCTTTCCCGTATTAATGTAATGGATATACTCGTACATTTATATTCATTTAATATGGCCTAGTTCACTCTTCTCTCCGCGTATTCGCTGGCGTAGATAATGTTGTTTTAATTTGTGCCTAGAGACAGATATTCTCGGTTGGAACTATATTTCTCCGGGATAACTTTAAGTATAATTTGAGAGAAAATTGTTACCTTGGATTTCGTGTTTTGTCATATCAGATAAAATCTTTTTTTTTAAAGGTACGCTTTAAAATAATTAAGTCTTGGTCATTGTATTGTGCTTTTAACTCAATACTCTAATTGAGGTGTCTAATTGGGTCTTGCGTTAATTATGTATTCAAATTGTGTCACTGTTCCTTCCCGAATTGTGTCTACATCAGATCAAAGACTGTTTGATCACGTTGAGAGGATGAATATATGGCGACTAACAAAAGCGCAGATGTAAGTGGAAACGAGGGGCTCGTGGCTAAGTAATAACAGCCGCACGGATCGATCGATCAGGTTTAGTAACGCTTGCCGCGGTTTTCCCGTAGATGTGTGACCATCTGAATATACCAAGACCCTCCGTGCCTTGGAAAGCACGTTCAAGGCGTTGGTTCCGGCTGTCATTCGTGAATCTTTGACAGTCATCACGGGTCGTCAGAAGCCCGAAAGTCTGACAACCAGTCTTACCAAAGTGTTTCGTATTACCGAGTAACTGGGTGGTGGAGGTCAGATTGGTAGTCGCTCCATGTAAAACTGGTGTTCAGCTGCATCCGATTAGACTGGAAGCCGAACCCAACATAGTTGGGAAAAAGCTAGGCAGATGATGTAAGTGGAAACGCCGGGACGCCCAAGGAAGACATAGACCTTATTGATGCAGATGTTCATAAAGACCAGGTGCTTAGTACTCGCAACCGGCGTACATGTACCATGACCAGCATACCTACTACGAGGTCTTAACGCGATCCACTTTAGGACCTAAACTGAACTGTTCTGCTAATTCGTACCATGACGTCAGTTTAACGATTAAATTTAGGCCGTGCCATCTGGATACCTACCACGAGCTCGTAACGCTCATTCACTTTCAACGATCCAAATGCCGCTGAGCGTATTGGACGTCATAGTACGACTGTGAACGATGCAGTTTAAGAACCTAAACTGAAATGTCTTGCTTTTGAATCGTTTTTAAATAGATCATGGTAGGCCTCCTGATATATGAACTGTAGTTTCTACCTATCCCCATGAGAAGAAGGCGTGCGTTTATGCAATGTAGGTAATCTGCATTCACGATTTATTTGCCAAAAACAAATATGAATTTATCAAAAAATAACTTCAAATCCTACAAAATAAATTTCATTTTCGCTAGGTACCTACAACTTCAAACATTTTCATAACTTTTTCAATAGTGCTAGTCACTCTGAAATCAACTTAATCACCATTAAAATAAAGTTGATATTTATTTAACTTGAAATAATATTAATTTTAAACAAGTTTGAATAGACTTTATGTGTCCCTCAAAGAAGCAGGCTCTCATAGATAAGTACGCGTTTGAGCAACCTGATTATCATTGTATTCCGTTCTTAGCGGAGTTTCAAACAGAATGAAAAAAGATGAGGTGATGAGCCAGGTACATGAGCTTAGGTTGGTGTGAGTACCTTTAATTTGAAGACAATAATACCTATTGAAAACAATAAAATGTGTAATGAAAATTAAACTATGCGAAACAGAGAGAAATGTTCATAGATCTTCATTTAGCTCACAAAAGGAATTTAAGAGCTTATATTTAAGCAGAGGTGGCCCAGTGGTATCGGCCCAGATCTACAAGTCGAGAGTTCGAACCCAGGCAGGCACTTTACTTTTTCATCACCACTGCTTTCAAAACGGTAGAAGAAAACATCGTGAGGAAACCGGCATGTCCGAGAACCAAAAAAATCGAATATATGTGATTCACCAACCCGCACTGAGCCCGCGTGGTGGATTACGGCCCACTCCCTCTAACAGAGAGGAGACTTGTGTGCTAGCAGTGGGAATATTATGGGCTGATTATTTAAGAGCTTATAAGAGCATGTCTATCAAGTTTAAAAGGGATACACTACGGTAATCCTGTTTATAATCTAACTGAGTGCCAAATTTCATCAAAATCCGTTACGTAGTTTTTGCGTGAAAGAGTAACAAACATCCAGCCATCCTCACCAACTTTTGGCGTTAGGATAGGATAGTCATTAAATCATCAAGACAACTCTTGTCTGTTAGAATTGGCGTCCAAGTGTCCTGATTTTATTAAATAGTCATTCAACAGGGTAATTAGAACTTCGAGAGTTGTATTGTATTGATGATTTTAAGTTTTACCTTGAGCTGAAAATGCAACACAAAGCTAAAAAAACTTAGAACTACTTTTCATAACACATAAATATTATTTTACCAGAATCAAAATCAATGAGGCTATTTCTAAGCGGAAGGCTAGGAAAATAACTCCAGTTACAAATCATTATTAATATCTTACAAAAAAAAATATTCCGTTGACAAAATGGCGTCAATTTCTCATGGAAATCCCTCTAATCGGGCGCCATGCCTGCCAATACATTAATTTCGTTATCTACTGCAGTACGGGTGTTTTTGAACAAAATTATCATATTTAACAAAGCGGCAGCTTAGATAGATTGATAGGTACAGTCAGCCTGTGAAATCCACAAAGAAAAAAAAAAAACAACGACTTTCAAATAAGACACTACAAAGTGAAAAATAATTTTAATTTCGGAAGTCTAGAAATTCGGAAGAGTGGCGGTAGGTAGGCTGAAGGCCAAAAATACCGCCCCAGGGCCTGAGGGCTTGCCAGGTAAAGCCTGGGCCCTGGCCTCGAGGGCTCTCGGACCCCGACTGGAGGCGCTCTTAAGCGCATGTATGGAGAGAGGCCAGTTTCCACTCCGTTGGATGACTGGGAAGCTTAGCTTAGCTTAGCTTGTTAGCTCCCTTCCGCTCCACCCAGAGCGGGAGGGGTCATATGATGATTTCCCATCCATAAAAAAAAAAAACCGGCCAAGAGTGTGTCGGGCGTGTAGGGTTCCGTAGTGTCCCGTCCGTCACAATAAGTGTTCCCACTTATGAGTTTAAAGATGGATATCCATTATGTTCGCGCTCCAGCAGCGCTCCCCGCTCCTGCAACTGCTCCCGGTAGTGGGTACGTGCGCGAACACGTAGCGTGCAACATTGCACGCTCCGCGGCAGGCGCTCCGACTCGTGACGGTTTTTAGCGCGAACACAAAGGGGAGCGCATGTAGAAGTGCCCGCGACGTATCCATTGGAGCAGTTGCAGGAGCGCGGAGCGCTGCTGGAGCGCGAACATAGTGGTAACCCAACTTAAAAAAGGCTATTTGATACGGAACTCTAAAAATTACGGAACACTAAAATCGGGCCCACAAAGGACATATCCGCAAAAGAAGTTAATTTTACCCACAATCTAATTTAATCAAACATCGACGACTATTATTTCTTTACCACGGTAGGTCATGAAAGCACGGAAAATCTTAACATCGACTTTTAAAAAATGACGTCATTACGCAACGCCATCTATCGAACCATTTATGAACTGGTTTTTACCTTAACATTTTGATGGCGTTAAAAAAATGAATTTTAGTTTTGTTCTAAATTGCCTTAGCATGTTCCTGATAGAAGTTTTATGTAGTTATAAGATACCGCCAATACCAAGGAGAGACCAACCGAACAATTCCCGAAATTTAATAATACCCGACCCAATTTAATAAGTACCTACAGCGCCATCTCTCGGGGAATTGGGTTACTAATTAATACATAGACGTGCCAGAAGTTTTCGGTGGTAATTTTGGATTGCGAGAACCGATTTTAATAATCCTTTTTTTGTTTGAAAAAAGATACGTTCAGAATAATAAAATATGTAAACGAAGTTAAAAAAAATGCTTGCACATACGATTTTACTACAAACTTAGTCCAGAAATTATTTTGTACAACTTTTTGTCTTTTTTGTACAAAAACTGTTGTTTCCATCAAGTTCAAAATGATTTTCCTAGAAAAATCTGAAAAGTAGAACTATACCTATAATAGTTCTAGTTTTCAATTTTTTTTCATATTTTCTAAACTTATGGTTCAAAAGTTAGAGGGACACATTGTTTTTTACTTTTGGAGCGATTATTTCCGAAATTATTGACATTATCAAAAAATGATTTGAGTAAAAGCCTATTAATTTTTAAATACCAAATAAGGTTGAAATTTAAAAAAATATCACTTCCCACTTTACATATAGGGGGGCTACCCTGATAAAACATTTTTTTCCAATTTTTATTTAACCACTTTGTCGGCGTGATTGATATACATACCTATTGGTACCAAATTTCAGCTTTCTAGTGCTAACGGTCACAGAGATTAAGCGAGGACGGACGGACAGACAGACATGGCGAAACTATAAGGGTTCCTAGTTAACTACGGAACCCTAAAAAGAGACAGAACACAGACACAAAAAAATAACAAGTAGGGGGGAAATATGCGTCAAATCCACACAAAACGGCCATCGACTCAGCATTATGCTGAGTCTATGGCTAAGACCCTAAAACTTTCCCCCATTTTTTTTTGCGTTTGTGTTCTTTTTATGCGTCATGTTTACCGCAAATAAACGTATTTTCGCACAACGCCACCGCTGCATTGAAATTTTTCAACGGTGAAAGTTTTCAGGTTTCAAATTTATCAACTGAGCATTATGAGACGTGCACTTTTGGATTTTCCAAATTTCATTTGTTTTTATGAACTCAAACGCATTCAGTTTGTATCTTGGTGCATTTTAAATCCTAGATAGTATTAGTCATTTAAGAACTTTACAGTTTTCGCAATCAATTTCTTGAGGATTCATTGCCCTCCTAAAGAGAGACAAAGCAGATTGCCTGTAATCAAACCAGTGCTAAGCGACAGAATTTATAACTTCCCCGATCGAGCTCCTTCAAACAAACAGTGATCCTTTAAAGTTAAAGTACAGATGCCAGCACGTCAAGGTACCCGAAACTGTCAAATTTTCCCTATCAACTTTGAACCTTATAATTTAGCACTAAAGTTGAAAATCTATTAAGGAAATTTGACAGATTGTAGTAGCTTGATGTGCTTTTTTTTTTAGGGTGGAAAATCATCAAATCATATCATCATCCCGCTCTGGGTGGAGGGAGTTTCAGACTCTTACTGACTAAAACCCATCCATGTTCCTTCCTTAGCCCTTTATGTTCCGGGGTAGCGGTAACCCTTTCGGACAGTCCCGCTGCAAACTGGCGTCTGTACAATCCACTCCCCAGTACAATCTCCTTGGGGTAAATAAATTAAATAAAAAAGTTACCTGTTATTAACTTGTATGTGGTGCAGACTGTTAATATAAGTTGGTTATGTATTTAAAAAAATGTTTTTTTGGGAAAAAGCTAGGTAGACGATGGTATTAAAAAAATAAATAAATAAAGTTAGCGAGCACATTTGCAAGCAGCTGGCAGTATCATCACAACTGTAATGTTTTCTCATTATTTTTCATATTATTTTTAGTATATTCATGAATATTTATTTGTTCGTTAGGTATATATTATATTTATAGTTTTAATAGGTTTATGCGTATATTTATATTTTAAATAAATATTTATTTCTCAATTTTCATGATACCACTGTTTGTCTCTGCATCACCCCCCAAAGGTTGACTGGTAGAAAATGCGTATGGCATTAAGTCTGCCTCTGTACATTTATTTCCTTGAAGTAAATATGTAGTTAATTAAATAAATAAACAGATCTACAACGACTAAAATCTAATCTTTGTAACTTTATAAGGAGTACAATTTGAGTATCTACCTACTTTTAGGAAAACTAAAGCTTAAAGTACGCGTTTATCACTGTCAGAAGCATTAAATCGCTGTATACTGTTTTAAACGCGAAGCGGAGTGAATTAATTAATTATTCGCGATTTCACGAGTCACAAGCCAACTATTTCCATGTACAAGACATTTAGGAAACATTTAAGATGTAACAGAATAAATGCAAGGCCTTAAAATTGTTCATAATTGACTACTGAACCGATTTCAGTGACCTAAGTATGCCACACTGACCACCGATTGAGCCAAAGAAACATTAAGTCTTATTTCAAGGCATTTGGACTCAATTTAAAATGCATAAAGTATGAACACGTTTAAGTTTTGATCAGTGTATTATGCGTTTATCTCAATACCCTACAATTAAAGTATTGGGTTAAAAACGTAATATAATGACCAATAATAACATCATAAATTAATTATTTTAATAACACTAATTAATATTATTACTAATCAAAAAAACAAAAACAAAAAAATTATTAATTATTTTTTATTTTATTAATTATGTAACAAAATGTTACACCAATAAAATAGAAAAGACTTCCAGACCGAATTTCGGTCTTGGCGTACAATCTCAGCGGAGACCAGCCTTTGGCGCGGGAGATATTGTATTGCATAAGTGTGCGCGCAGACACTCTCTCTTCAATGACTCATTGTTCGATGGTAAGGCCATCCGAAGCGATCGGAGAGGGATCAGGCGCAGGACTAACGGCTTTAGCAAAACATAATTATAGCCACCAATTGACTTATATATTTACTTTTGAAATCATTGTAGCCACCACATAGCCGTCATCTACGCGTTCTGTACCTACATCAAACTAAGTAATATTGACAAAATTATTGCTGGGGATCAACTTTTGATGTGAAAATTCGCTGTTTACGGCAGCGCGAAATATAGGTAAAGCACGGAAAATATTGTGGTTACGGGTTTATGCAACGTTACAGAAGTCGTGTGGGTATTTAAAGATTAGTTTTAAAAACATGTTTACGTAAAAAACGTCAAAAGTTTGAACTTTGAAATTAAATATCTCCGTAAATAGAAAGTTCTTAGGCGTACCTGGGTTAGTAAAACCCTTTTTTTCAATAACGGGAAGTTATAATGACACAATCGGCTTCTTCAAGCGTCTTTTTACATCCTTTAGACTCTAAGGTAAACAGAACATCATCCAACATGGCATCATTAAATAAAAAAACCTTTTAGTTCATGAATTTATGCCTTCCAGAGGACGCAATATTCAATGAGTGATTTAATGTGACGTCACATAGCCTATATATAACCAGCTGACGATCAAGACGCTTCCAACGATACCTCATTTGTCAAATTAAGATAAGGAGTTAAGAAGTTCTGAGGGAACAGATGAACATACAAACCTACATACCCCACAGACATACATACCGGTCAAAATCATAACCCTCCTTTTTGCTTCGCCGTAGTAGGGTAAATAAACACAAAAACCATTTTCAAGGTGACGGACGTAATGCAATAACTTAATAATAAAACATTAGGGTGTTGCAAGTGTCCATGTAGTATCCATCATGTCTTAGCCATCAGTATCCGTTGAGTTGGTTTTTGGACTTTTTTGCAGCATAGAAATACCTAGCTGTAAATAATTTCGACCGTCTAAAAAGCAGTTTTATTTCCTAACCTTTATCTCTCTAATCCTTAATTTCGACGATGAAGTGTGGTTTATCTGCAACAAAAAAAAAACCAGAGTAAAAATTAGTCTTTAGATATCTACATACATAATGTCTCTAGTAATAAATAAGTATATTGGGTGATTTCTTTTAAAGTCTCGAGATTTTTACAGGGAGTTCTACCCATGAATATGAACAACTTTTACTATGGGACCAAATTTGAAATCACGAAAATAAAAGTCTGCTGTTTAATACAAAAGTTTAATACCTACTTGAATAAAAATTATGAAACAGCAGTTTTTTTTTCGTGACGCCTAAGGTCTAAGCAGACATCGGAATAGAATACATAGAAAACTCTTCATTATGTAATGGATTCAAGACGTAAATGTAGCAATTTTACAAAAGGAGATACAATGGGCGGTCTAATTACTAAAAGCCATCTTTTAAAGACAACCATTTTTTTCTTTTGTTTTTTTTTTTTTGGGTAGGAAATTATCAAATAACTTCTCCCGCTCTGGGCGGAGCAGGAGGGCGTGTCAGACTTTTACTGACTAAAACCCACCCGTGTTTCTTCAGTTGTCTGTGCCAGGGCCGCAGTAACTGGCAGGACCCGCGACCCTGCCAGGTTAAAAAAAGACAAACTTAACATTTTATTGTGTGATATACCTAATTTCGGACCTTCACAGGGGAGAAGCAGCGGGAAAAATCTAGTTCCATATAAAATTGACAATGGACCTCACAATTATCCGCCTGTCCGGTGTCAATCACGGAGGCTTTCCGTTCAAAATCCACGGCAAACGTGCGTTGAAAGTGGAAAATTCATGTAATCCCCACAGATTTGTACTGGAATTTACAAAGCTAAGGGATATTTACAAAGCTAAGGGATATTTACAAAGCTAAGGGATATTTACAAAGCTAAGGGATATTTACAAACATTAATTATAATCTCTGTAAACAACTTGTATAAATATAAATGTTTTTCTTTCTTTACATTACTTTTAAGTACGGTTTGACATCATTATTTAAATATTACTCGTCATCATCTGCCTAGCCTTTCAGTCTAACCAGATAATTGCATCCGGTTAGACTGGAGGCTGACCCCGAGATAGTTGGGAAAAGGCAGACAGATGGTGATGATTGGAACCAGTCACTGTTTCGACAAAACTTCAACCAGAAAAGAAAATGCAATTTAGCAAAAGCGCACTTGATCGAAAATGCGCAAAGGACCAAATCTCATCTAAGTTGGCTTCCGCTAATATCGAGTTGAGAACCTTTTGAAGTCAGTTTAAAATAGAACAAAGAAACACATGTCGATAAATTATAACAATAGAACAAAGACACGTGCAATTGATACAGTTGCATCACATGGAATGTGATGCAACTGTATCTGTATGCATCTGTATCTGTATGAGGAGTTCTCCTGGTAAGAACCATGAGGTTTAAAGAAATATTAACTTTAAACAAAATAAGTCCCGGCACCCTTCTTTGCAGAAACATACAAGTACTTTGTGCGACAAAGTGGAAAAATAAACAACCTATTCTTTTTGGGACCACCGTCAACGGGACAAAACGATGATCATGAACAGTCTTGTGGAGTGTCACTTTAATTATTGCAGGTTAACGGGTTTAATGTCTAATTCTAGTTTAATTTTAGCGGGTTTTTACATACGGATGCATGTTTATTGGACGAATGTAAACTGACGGACAATCAATTCGAGCAGTGGATTTTTATTATCAACTTTTGAGAAACTATTACACCATTGACATAAAATCTGCTTAGTCTTATCCCAACTTCATATGTTGGAGTCAGCTTCCAGTGTATTCGGATGCAGCTGAATACCAGTATTTTACATGTATCAACTGCCTATCTGACCTACAATACGATACCCTTTTTTTTTTTTTTTTTTTAAGGATGGGAAATCATCCAATGACCCCTCCCGCTCTGGGTGGAGCGGAAGGGAGTGTCAGACTCTTACTGACTAAAACCCATCCGTGTTCCTTCCTTAGCCCTTTATGTTCCGGGGCAGCGGTAACCCTTTCGGACAATCCCGCTGCCCCGGCAGGCTTCGGCCCTAACGGGCCCCTCCGTGTCTGCTGACAGCTCTTTGAGGCGCGCGTGGAACACATACGCGCCGTCCGGCACGGGCCTGGTCCTGATCGGACGGCGAGCTACCCATTACTCGCCGTCCGCAGGCCCGCGCCTACGGTGGCCGGGAGTCGTCACGCGGCTCCCGACGCCCGGGGCGTCTACCGCGGCGGCTGGGACGGGCGGCCCTCTCGGCTCTCTCCCTCGCCCATCCCGCCACCTCCTTCGCTAGCATGACTGCTTCGCAGAAGGAGGTGACTGCCTCCCACTCCCTCTCGCTCCGGACCATGGTTTGAACCAGGGCCGGGCGCGAGAGGTCGCCGCTGCTGCCGATCGCCTCTACGAGGACACGGCGGTGCTCTGCCCAAGCGGGGCAGACCTCCACCGTATGCTCCACCGTGTCCTCTGGGCACAATACGATACCCTCTAGGATGACTGGTTATCAGGCTTTTGGGACTGACTACCGTTATGACTGTCAAAGATCTACGAATGACAGTAAGGACCAATGGCTTAACGTGCTTTCCGAGGCACGGAGGGGTATCGATATGTTTATTGGATGGTCTGGTCACCCATCCAGGAACCGACCGCAGCAAGCGTAGCTTAACCTTCGATCGAACCGTGCGGCTGTTTTCATTTAGCCACTAGCCATCACAACATTGACATGATCTCACATAAGTACACGATGCTTTTAATAAGCAACCTGGCGATGGCTTTTCAAAAGAACTTTTCACACGAAATCAGGTAGCGAGGTATCTTTAACCACGTTTAACTAATTAGTTAATAGCAACATTTTCTAGGTTAACCCATGTTTTGGGTGAACTCAGCTAATCCCTTAGTCACATTTTAAGACACCTTGACTTATGAATGGTGTCTTACAGCAAAGTCGACTCACAGGACCAAAAATAGACGTTTAACGCAAGTCTATTTTGGTCCTTGTGTGTTTCACATGTCTTTCAATCAAATCATTCGATTTCACTCGCTCTTAGCAGGTTTCTGAGACGTGAATATAACTTGGTAATTCGCAATTCCTGCGAGCTTCATCATGACATGGTATGCTTTTGGAATGAACGGAATTTCTCGCGACTTTGACTTTGACTTGTACAACGTTGACGCTTGTTTTCGCTGCGAAGCGTTGAATTTAAGCGTAAGTACTGAATGACACCTTTTATGTACTCGTAGTAGGTAATGACTGTACTACGAGAGCTTTACAAGGTCTCAGTGCCGAGAAGAGTACATTTAACCACCGTTTGCCATATTACTTCATTATTATTCCTAAAAGATGGTTGTACGTTTTTATTTTATTTTTTCTTTGTCACTTGGCTTGTCAGCCAAATCTGACAGCTACTGTTTTTTCACTCAATGGTTGTCTCGAATTAAAAAAAATATATAAACAAAAAAGCTTTATTGGCAAAAAGAAAAGGTGATGACGGGGAGGCTATAATCTCTACAGTACTCACTGTTGTAATGATAAAAGAGTATATGTTCAGGAACATGATGACAGCCAAAATATGTTTATCACCTTAAGGGCTATTTTTGTATGCTCTATGCACGATATAATCTGCTATATCAACTTAGCATTATTATTGCGTCGTAATATCCGAACCGCAGAATGACATTCGGCCATCTTTACTTGTCAAACCGATTTAAAAATTTGACACTGTCATAATCTGACAGGCTCTGACGATTATTCTCTTTTAATAACGTATATTCAGACATGATTCAGACTGAAAATAAAAAAAGACTTTGAAAAATTACTGGTTTTAAAAGTAGGCCGTGGTTCCATTACCACATCTGTTGCATTTTATGCCTGAAACATAATTATGTTTTCGTGGAAATAAATGTCGTGAAAAAAAAATCTTTCAAGTTCAAAATTGAAGAGATTCGTCTTCTATATGGTAGGCAACGCACTTGTGGGGCCCAGTATTGCAGATAGGTTACAGGTAATACGGGCTGTTGTCCGCAACTCCACCTCAATGCGCGTATTTTGCGTACATCCAATGTCGACGTTGACCATCACTTACCAGGAGAGCTTGCTTGTTTGCCAATGTCCAACCACATGATAACATAAAACCACGCTTCTAATTCCCGAAGGGTTCCGCAGAGGTGGCCGGTGACCGGTGTCAGACGATTCCTGGAGTGGAGACCGCGTATTGGCAAGCGTAGACGATGTGGACCGACGACCTAAAGAACAGACTGGATGCGGAAAACGGATGGCGGGATGGCACAGCCTGATAGAGGGCTATGTCCAGCAGAGGTGTACCTGTTATATAGTACACCAACATTTCAGCAGTTATGTTTAAGTCCCACAGGGCGCGCTTATAGGCTCACCCCCTATTACATACGAAAGTACACCATGCATATAGCGTATTACATACATACAGTACTTGTGAGATTCCTTTTACACAATATTCAAACCCAACTGGAGCTCAGTAGCCCTTTCACCAAATACTCGCTTCAGCCGCCATCTTTGCCAGTAACTACATGCATGTGGGTGGTTCTCGCTGTGTGCAATTGTGCGTCTAATCGCCCGGGGACTACACGTTCCCGCAAACAGTTGGGCTAAACTGTGCTGTAGGGCTGGCAGATTTAGGGAAATAAGTAGAATATTGCTGTAACTTGTGGTTCTCGAAAGTAATAATAATTATTATGGGCTACAGTTTTACAGAGTAAAATGGGTACCAGCTATGTATTTTCCGTGTTTGTCCGGAATACCTACCTAAATACTTCTAGTTTTTTGGCAGAAGGTTCTTGTTAGGCAGTGGGTTCTCTGTTATCAAGAATCTTAATAGTTTTGTCATAACCAACTTATGACAAAACTACTTTTCCTAGACCTAGTCCCTTAGTATTTTTTAAAATATTGTATAGTGTAGCAACAATAAAAAAACTTTTTTACAAAAAAAAACAACCGACTTCCAAAAAAAAGTACAAAGTGATAAATAACTTTAATTTCGGAAGTCGGTGTCGTTGGTTCTGCATTTTCGTTTATTGACACCGACTTCCGAAATTAAAGTTATTTATCACTTTGTGGTTTTTTTTGGAAGTCGGTTGTTTTTTTTGTAAAAAAGTTTTTATTTTTCACTTTTTAGTGAGAGAGTTTGTGGTTTATCTAAGTTACAATAGCCTAACGTCAACTGCTCATCACCTTTTACTAAATATTGCTTTTCCCAATGCTGGGACGTTAATTGTTGAGGAGTTCTCTTGGTAAGAACCAGGAAGACACAGAACTCCTCAACAACCATTCACCATAAGCATTGTGACCAGCATAAATTGCTTAGCAACCATATTAAAGTAATCGAATCGCAATCCGTAAAATATTTATCATTGAGTAGTTCCGATGGCCGTCTGTGGTCTTCATCATCAGCTCCACTTTACCAAATGATTTCCGAGAGCAAATGCTCAAGTTACTCTAAAACATATCCAAATTGCTATAGGTTTGCCAATAAAATTTGAGGGTTTCCCTCGATTTCCCTGGGATACTATCATCAGATCCTGACCTGATGATCATGGAACCACTTGGGAAGTATACCCTTTCAAACAAAAGAAAAAATTTCTAAATCGGTCCAGGCGTCTTCGAGAAATCGCGGAACATACATGATTCCAACGAATTGAGAACCTCCTCCTTTTTTTGAAGTCGGTTGAAAAGAACCACTACATTGATGATAAATCGTCTATTTTTTTTTAATCAAATATAGTATTCAAATATAAAATGACGTATAAAAGAAATCTAAATATAAAACACGGAGGTTTGTTAGTTGACAATTATTGTTGGTGTAAAACTATTAGAAAAAAACGAGGAGTTAGGAGAGTTTATCAAATTCAGGATAAAATTTTATAACGAATTTCACGAATTTTTACGTGATTGCAATCGGGGTTCAGGCTCGTTAGAATAGATTAAAAAAAAAAACATTATAAAATACATTAGCTAAGTTGTCATGAGATAAATAATTTAGTCAATATTTGGAAAAAAAGGTTTTGACTTAAGAGGTGAGGTTTTACTCGCAGAGGTAACGCTGCAATAGGTAGTAAATACGGGCCCTAGATAATTATTCACTCCTGCCTACTTTGGCGAATATGTATAATTTTCATCCATCCTATACAAATCTAGGTGTAATTACAAAATCTTCTTCTTAGCGTGTTGGCGTGGCCTGCCGGATCAGCGGGATTTTCCGAAAGGGTTACCGCTGCCCCGGAACATTAAGGGCTAAGAAAGGAACATGGATGGGTTTTACTCAGTAACAGTCTGACACTCCCTTACGCTCCACCCAGAGCGGAAGGGGTCATTTTATGATTTCGCATCATGGCAAAAATATACTTTTTTTCTTAAATTCTTTTGGCTCAAAATTCAACAACGCGGATAGCAATCGCTGACGCAGACATTAGGTCGTCACGTATGCAGGTGACAGGGCATGCGGTACACGATGGGAGGTGCGCCATTGACTGTGGAGAGACACCGCATACACACCGGAGGTCTGAGCCTTCAGTGAACCCCCACTTGTTGAGGTTGACCTTGCTGCGGCCGACTTGGGTACGAAATCTGAAGTCTATTTAAGGTAATAATATATACATAATAATATTTGTGGTTTAAAATCCAATTAAAACATTTCACCTTGGTTTCATGGTTTTCAAAAGACACAACCAAATAAACTTCATAATTTTAATGACAGCCAGCAAAAAAGAACTTCGGTCAAAGACGGTAATTGAGTTTTCTTTAAGGAAAATCAGGTCAGACAAAGGCATCGTGTTACGTTGATTTACCCGCCCTTTTTTACGGCAGATTTATATTACTTTATCGAGAAACTAGCAAGGCCAGCTGGCTGAACTTGTGAATAAAGACTCTGCTTCAAACGTAATTAATATTGCAGCGATAGTGGTATTTGAGTTTCCTGGGAAAGAAACCATTCTGAAAATGTTCCACTAACATTTAGCAGCTGTAACAGAGCATCACTCACTCGTTCATTTATTAACACTCATCAACACTGGTTCATTCATTCATCGAATTGATTGACTGATCGAATGCTTCGTTGGTTTAGATTAAAGTTGTTTTGGGTTTAATACCTAGGTTCTTCTTAATCAACTCCGCCAACTTAGTTTAGATTGCTATCGAAACGCTTAGTGTGTCGATAGTAATCTTAATTGAGTTGGCCGAGAATTTGGCTGCGAGTTTGCAGTAGTTACGCCTTCGGTAGATACCCAGGTTGACGTAAGTGTTACAGTCATCAACCATCATTATGCCACTGAAGTGTGGGTGAAATTACAAGCACATGACGTATCATATCTCATATCTATATCATATCTCTCAACTTTTTCTCTGAATGAAATGCACCTACCGCGACCCCAGCGTCGTTAAACCAGACTAGATTAATTGAATGAACCCCAAGATTCGCACTAGCTTCTGTAGCCTCATGTTCATGGTGCTACAGCGACTATTGCTTATCATGGAGTAGACCGGGGGGCGCGGTAATGGTAGGGAAGACGTGCCCGTAGGATAGGGAAGGATTTAAGAGCCGTACCGGGTATGCATCCTAGAGTAGGCATTGGACTAGTGGAAAGATGGGTGATTATTATCTTTGGATTGGCATCTTTTAACGACGTCGCCGCCGTCGAGCTTCACCGGTGAATCTTTTGGCGGGGTCCTACTGCTTTCTCGGTTCTTTTATAAGTCATTGCTCTGCTGTTACGTTGTGTTAGATGTTGCTAAGTATCATATGATTTTTTTCTTTGGGGTTAAATTCAAATTCAAAATATTTTATTTCTCATTAACCCACAAGACAATTGGTAACTTGCGAAATGTCAGAAACAAGGTACACGGTTCAGATTCAGTTGTGTTCTATAGAAAAGAACCGGCAAGAAGCTCTACAATACATCCTAAACAATTGGCATGATCCGATATACAGCCTGTCCCTTGCAGCCTTCCCCCAGCGACAATCTAAGCCGAGGTCCGTACCCCACAGGCCACAGGGGGTGCACTTAGATTATAAGTTTTATGCCCTGGCTGGAGGCCTTAATTTGTTAAGGCATCCACAGGATAACTCTTTTAAGCAGCCGATAACCGCCTAGGTGGATCTGCAATTCACCAATAAACAATTTAAAAAGATCCTATAATAACCACCTTATATTAACAGTTTGCACCACACATACAACTTACGAATATTTTATTAAACAAGTTTTTTTTTTATATAAAAAGGTGTGGGTGGACCTTAGTGTTGCAATTAACTAAAAGCAGAAGTGGTAAACATTATAAAGACATCGGCCTGTTTTCCAACCTTTTACGTAAAATAAATGACTGAGTTCAGCTTTTGACAACCCTAACAAAACTCCATAAAGAAGTACAGCTTCGAGGAAGGAAAGGTAATTGTTCGTAAGAAATTGAACATCTATGTTTTGAAG
This sequence comes from Gortyna flavago, assembly GCA_963669345.1. Lineage (NCBI taxonomy): Eukaryota > Metazoa > Arthropoda > Insecta > Lepidoptera > Noctuidae > Gortyna > Gortyna flavago. Next base: position 8,028,434 of record OY770150.1, on the reverse strand, counting down.
TAAGAAAGGGATCTCTATGATTAAGGTTGATATTTTAAAAACGACTCGGAAATTCTGTAAGTTATTTTAAAATTATGCGGAATAACTGTTGGCTCTTGTGATACAGGAAGTAGCTCTTAGTAGAAGAGCCAGAGCTAAGTTGTTTGAGTCTTGAAGCGAAAAAAAAAAAAAAAAAAACTGGAAATGAAACCTCTTTTGAATAGGTGTTTGGAGTTTACTTTTGTTATTTTTTATCACACATCCTTAAACACTAGTTGATGTTTAATATTTACCAAGTAAAGGATTTTTTTTTTGTTTTATGATTTTTTTATTAGAGATTCAAATATTTACATAATTTAAAAAGCTAACAGTGCTATTTTAACTCTATATATAATACAGGATTATTTTAAATTAGTTAGATAAAGACGCTATGGGTATCGACATCTAAACACGATAAAATAAAAAGATTTGATGCACTTTATGGCAGGTCAACGACCGTTGTTTAGTGTTTTTACTTGAAGTATGAGTTCAGAAAAACGGACATATTTTAAAACTCTTATTTCAATTTTCAAGTGATTACAAGGTCGATGACCTTTTAATCTTTTCTGTTTTATCAGGTTTAGATATCGATACCCATGTCGCATGCGGAGTTTAGCTAGCTAATTTAATTTAACTCTGTTTCAATTTCTGACAATCTTTTTAAATTGACCCAAGTCAACAGTCACGTGTTTTACGATAGCAGATGTTAGTTCATTTGAAACAAGGCAATTTAATACATAACGTACCATAACATCACACCTCATCACGTCACATCACGTCTCCATGAATCAATCAATCGTGTCTCTGTCATGCATTGTGTTGTTCCATCTGGAATTTCTCAGAGTCTGGATTTGCGCCCGGTTGATGACAATAAGCTATTACATTATGGTACTTAAACATAAGTGCTTGGACAGACTGACAGCGCGGGGCGGGGAGCGGCGCGGGTGCGGGAATGCGCGCGACCTGCTTGTCCGCAATGGAGCGCGGCTCCCATAGATCAAAATGCGGCTCCCTTCTGAGTGTTGTCGTGTCCAGTGTTTGTCAAAATATAATGTGGATGAAAAAGACTTATTTTTACTAGAAAAAAGCTCGAACTAGTTTGAGAAACCACGGTCCCCACGCGGGCCGCCCGCGCACTCATTGCGGCCACTTGTATGAACGAGCTATGGCGCGAGTTGCCCGCGCGCTCTCCGTGCCAAGCAGCTCGCGCCGCTCACCACGCTCGCGTGCCCTCTATGGACGCTCAAGTGAAGTTCTTAGGTTTGAGTACGCCGTGTCGCGCCCGCCCCCGCGTTTGCAGTCTAGCCAAGCACTAACTGGCGAAATGTGTTAGGTACAGCTCTGCCTAGCCTTTCGGGGAATACAGGCTTGAAGTTATTTTGGAAAATATTCGCCTACAACCTAGTGAATCCAACAGAATTATTATCTTCCACATCATCAAAATAGTAAACTCATCATATACACACATCCCTGACACCCTAAATCTACAGCACGTCTCACGACGTCACGAAATGGTCTCACAGGAAATTGACATTTACGACACGACTTCGTCAAATATGCCATAGTGACACCGATATGAGGGGTGTTATATTACAGAAATTAATGCTCAATTTAGCAAACCGGTTTTATTATTCAAATAGTCGTTTGTTTTTTGTTAGAAGATTTATTTGCTTGTAGTTTTTTATGTGTAGAGTAAGACAGAATTAAGGTTAAATTAAATTAGTTAGCAAAACTATTTAAACATGACAATATTGGTCAACGACACTAGGTAGTGAAGTTACTTGATTTGGTTTTTTTTTTTCAATGTAGTTATACTATTATTACCCTTATTAAGTGAGGCTTGTGGCTAAATAATAACAGCCGCACGGTTCGATCAATCAGGTTAAGCTATATTTTCCGCGGTTGGTCCATGGATGGGAGAACAGCTTCACATACCAAGTCCCCTCCGTGCCTCGGAAAGCACGTTAAGCCGTTGGTCTTGGCTGTCATTCATGGATCTCTGACAATCGTTACAGGTCTTCAGAAGCCCGAAAGTCGGACAACCAATCTTATCAAGGGGTATCGTATTTACCCAGTAACTGGGTTGTGGAGGTCAGATAGGCAGTCGCTGAATGTAAAATACTGGTATTCAGCTGCATCGGTTAGACTGGAAGCCGACCCCAACATATTTGGAATAATGCTAGGCAGATGATGAGTTATACTATTATTAATTATTAGTTTTTTTGTTTGAACTTTACAGACGTTATGAGCATCGATCAATCATCGAACAACTCTTAAATGATACACATCAAGTAAATAAATATACTACAACACCTACACAGCACCTAAATCTACACCAGTCTAGTTTTTTAGGGTTGGTACCGTAGGTACTTGGCCGGTTTTTTAAGGCATTGACTGCCACCGCGGTCAATGGTGACCGCAAACAATAGATTTTCTGTTGTGTCTGATGTCTGGCAGTCAACGTGATGATTAACGTGTAAAAGTGTTTGTACAAACCTACTTACAGAAATAAAAAAACATTTATCATAATTAATCATTTCAGCCGTCCCCCGACACGATGACGACGCCATTATCAAAATATTACCTACAACTTAGGTCTAAGACAAATTATTTTTATACCTATTTTATAGCGGTTTTTGTTTGTATCGGTGTTTTTTTTTTATTTGACTTTTATTTCTACTTTTTAAATCTTATGAACTAAAATAGTAGACACGCTGCAATCGACACGTGGCTCGTTTATACCTGTGCAGCTGTACGTAAGTTTCCCACAGTGAAGCTAGTTACTAATTTGCAGCTGAACAGATTTTTTTTATCAAAGCTTAGAACACACGATTAAGTCACCATTCAAACAAAATTTAAAAAATCAAAATCGGTTTAACCGTTTAGAAGCTACGATGCCGCAAACAGACACACAGATACACAGACACACAGATACACAGACACATAAATATACAGACACACAGATATACACGTTAAACTTGTAACACCCCTCCGTTTTTGTCGGGGGTTAAAAAAACTCAATGGATGCCTTATTAGCATTTTTTTTTCTTGACTGAACAGAAAGGGGCTATGTTTTTTTAATTAAGGTTGGTAAAAAGGATAAGGAATAAAAAAAAGAAACACGTCATGAACACTGACATAAAACAAGTGACTGATGAAAATCATGAGGAACGGTACTTGTGATGTTCAAAGACCAAATGTTTTGAAGAAAATGGTTCCAAGCAATACTATATCAACAATGACAGGTCTGCATTTAGAATTTGGCTTATTTAATATCATTAGGAGAGTCAGAAGAATTAATTTAAAAAAAATATCTCGTTTATGTATTTCCTGCTCACACAACAGTTTTTAAAATGTTTATGTACCTGCCACTGTTTTGCTGGATAAAACGTGGGCATATTTCCAGAAAACCCATATTCATCATCTCGCCCATCATCAGGTACGTGGGGCCAGCACAATACGACTCAACGATCTCACAGTAAAACTGCGTAAGCAGTTTTGTGGGGCAATGTACCAAGCGTTAAGAAATTTTTAGTGAATAAATCATTCATTCATTCATTTTCTTCTTCCATTCTTCATTTCATTCACTCCCTTTTCTTTCATATCACTCAAATCTTTTCTTTGGCCTTCCTTATTCATCACTCTTTAGTCACATGCGTTTCGTCAGTCGTAACCAACTTAATTAACCGGAAAAAATGTGAAAAAAAGTATATTTCGGCATCGTTACCTACTTCTAAATAATAAAACCAGCCACGTGCAAAACGGACTAGCGGACTAAGGGTCCTGTACCACCAAAACAACACTTAGATTATTTTTTGCCATTATTGAAGTCAGAGTAACACGTATTCTGCAAACTTGGGTTCCTAATCATGGCTAAAAAGATACAGTCAAACTCGAATCAATTATTTCAATTAGGCATAAAAAGGCACTTTTGAACGTTAACATTTACAAGAATGCTATATAAGTAGTATTGATTCGAAATGGTAATTAGGTAAGGTAAATTCTTAAGGTAATTTCGTGTGAAAAAGAATGGGCAAGATACTCCATAGTTACTATTTGCAGCCCTGTGACGTGCAGACAGACCGACTAAGAAACAGACATACTGCTACAGTACAGACAAAATAGAGTCCACTTTAGGTACGGAACCCTAAAAATGGAAACGTATATTTCTAAGTCGTTACTTCTAAATAATAAAAACGGTGTACGATTCTTCGAGCTAAATCATAAAATATTTCGTTGCTACATTTTTATGGGTTCCTGCCGTTTCCATGGCATTTTTCCGCGAATTGAATAGGTATACCTATTTATATAGAGGTATTTGTAAAGACTGTGGAGTCTGTGATTTACACGTGACTGTTTTTATGAGGTAACATGGACCCGTTCTTCTAAAAACGTTTTGACCTTCTATTGACGGGCGCTTTTTTATTGAATTAATGAATCTTTAAAAACTTTTTGGGCTTCTAATTTTGCACACTTTTTTTAATTCATTGAGCCTCTTTTTATCTTTCTGGCCTTATATCTCAGTTGGTCGCAGTAACTAAGCTAGAGCACCCCGACCTCATGGGTTAGGTTAGAACTGTGACCAACCGCGCTACATCCAAGATGGTCGCATTTACCTGGCTATTCAGCATTTTTAATTCAGAATAGGAATTATTTGATTTTCATAAAAAGAGTTCACAATCATTATATTAGAGTGTTCAATAATAGTAAAAAGAGATAACATGAAGAAAACTTGGCTAATTAGCAAAGTTTTGACGTGTCACTTGCGTGGCGCGTATAAGACGACACGGTTGGCGCAGTGGTTGAGCGATTGACTGCTGCGCAGCATGTCGCGGGTTCGATTCCCGCACGGAACAAATATTTTGTACGACCTATAAGTATTTGTTTCGGGTCTGGGTGTTTTATCTATAATATGTATGTATTTACAAAAGAAAATGTATATAAGTAGTTTATCAGCCATCTCGTTACCATAACACAAGCATTAGGTTGCTTAGCTTGGGACTAAATGGCGTTGTGTGAAATGTCCAAGGATATTATTATTATTATTATTATTATAACCTATTTACAAATTTTTTACTTATAATGTAATTGTTTTTGAGGCTGATTTTTCCAGATCACTTTATCGGTGGAATAATTTTGAATTTTTGACAGTTCTTCTATACAAAAACTGTTAGACGTCAATTTTATTCCACGAATAAGATATATCTGTCAATTGAAAAATCAGTCCTTAGTAGAATTTAAATTCTTAAAAGAACTTGAAAGTGTAAACGAAAATTGTGTTTGAACTAAACGAGAATCTTGGAAATAGTTAATTTAATAAAAGAATTAATAGAATTTTCTTTGTCTATGCAACCTTTCCTTCACGAAATGTGCTATCACCAACCTCATTTTCTGCTTACCCTTTGTGACTTTTATATTGAATTAAATCGTTTATTACGGAAACCTTTATCTTGATATGATGTTTCATATAACTGAGCTATATTTATGTACGGCTGAGTACGGTTACGAACATAAAATTCAAAATAATGTTAAAAATGCGAAAGAAGCTCTGTATGTCGGTCTTTTTGTATGTCTGTAGGTTGATTTGTCTGTTTGTCTATCTATTTACTTTTCACGCTTTAACGGATGTGGATGCTGCCACACAAACATCAAATAAAAAAGAAAACATATAAACTTTCATGGGGATTTATGTAACGTTAGAAGCTAGGTGCAGTTCCAATTGTTTGTTTCCTATGGAGAAGAGTCGGCAAGAAAGTAAACGGTTACTCTTTAAAGAAAATGTTTTTATAATCATTATAAATACAGCGTTGGATAGTGTAGTTCTATCAATAAGTACAAGGTACTTTATAAAATAGAAAACTGACACACATAGTAACAGCCGCACAGGTCGATCGATCAGGTTAAGCTACGCTTGCCGTGGTTGGTCTGTGGATGAGTGACCATCTTTACATATCGAGACCCCTCCGTGCCTCGGAAAGCACGTTAAGCCATTGGTCCCGGCTGTCATTCGTGGAACTTAGATTTTCGTTCCGGGTCGTCAGAAGCCCGAAAGTCTGACAACCAGTCTTATTAAGGGGTATCGTATTACCCAGTAGGTAACTGGGCTGTGGAGGTCAGATAGGCAGTCGCTCCATGTAAAATACTGGTATTCAGCTGCATCCGGTTAGACTGGAAGTCGACCCCAACATTGGGAAAAGGCTAGGCAGATGATGATGATGAAGTACGTTCGCATTTATAATATTATTAAGAAGTAAGATAGTAGAATATTAGTAGGATTTTTAATGTGAAAGTAACTTTGTCTGTTAGGACCCTTTGCACGCCTAAACGGCTGAACTCAAACTCAACTCAAACTCAAAGCATTTATTTCAATTGAACCAATTACAGGCACTTTTGAATTGTCAAGGGGTCGGTCAGTCAGAAAGATGAAGCTAGTTGCCCATTCCAAAGGTACCTACGTACCTATGGAGAAGAACGGGCAAGAAACTCCATGGACACTCTTTTAAATCAAATAATATGGTTACAAAGACTTGGTTACCTACATCATTCATGTTAAAAATTATGCATACATGTGAGAACGATGCAGAACGTTAAAAGCGACCGTAATGAAAAGACTTAAAAAAAACAATTTAGACGAAAGTAACACATGTGGCCTGGGTTAGGACATAGGATCTATTAACCTATTATTGGGACATATGTTGATGATTTTCCGACCACTACGCGGGCGAAATGGCGGGCATGGGTTAGTATCAAAATACAAGTTATGGTACCTATCTATTTTCTGATTTAATTTGAAAGAAGCAGACAGCCGAGATTTTCGTCATATTTGGGCATCTCCTAAAGTATGTCAGATTAAAAATATTAGCTGTAATGTTCCCAATGATGACAATGAACGATGAGATAGCATTTGGCGTTTGTAAAAAAATATATGTGAATTCTTTATCTTCCTTGTAAAATACATGTGAATTCCTTATCTTTCTTGTAAAATACATGTGATTTCACATGTATTTTTTATTGTCTTTATGTTTACTGTGTTACGCTGTTTTTTATACCAATTTAAGCGCTGAAATTCAAGCATCATACATTATGTACATATAAGCTTTATAGCAGTTTACCTAAATCTCTTTTTTCTGAGGTGTAATAGAGGACCTATTGTTTTAGTTACCTATTTATTTTATTTTTTTATATAAAATACATAGGGATACGACATCATTTTAATTTGACTACAAAGTACTGCTTGCTACCTATTTTATTATTCAGTGTCTTTATCAAAAAATTACAGAAAAGCAACGTTTTTAAAAACAAGCCTTTATAAATTTAAATGCTCTGAAAAGAAGATAATTTTTTTAAATCATCAAATTGATACAAACCCATCAATATTACATTACACAAATTATATGATAGAAAAGCTTATCGCGAAATGTATAAGATTGGTATACATCTAGATCTACAGAAGTAAATCCCCCCGCACTACACATTACTAACGTTATTAACACAGGTGTGTGTAAAATGTTCTAAGAACTCATATCGGAATATCGCAGGACGGAGGAACGCAAGCGTCCTACTTCTATTGGGTCGTTATTATCGCAGCAGGGTGTAACTTCGTTCAGCGGGATTGTCCGAAAGGGTTACCGCTACCCCGGAACATCAAGGGCTAAGGAAGGAACACGGATGGGTTTTAGTCAGTAAGAGTCTGACACTCCCTTCCGCTCCACCCAGAGCGGGAGGGGTCATGACGATTGCCCATCCTAAAAAAAAAAAAAAAGGTTGTAACTTTGTTGCCTAATACTAAAATGTTCTGAAAACAGAATATATGATATTATCGACCGATAATAATAACGCCCCTGTGGAGCCTTTGTCACTCTCGTAGCTCATAACATTAAAGTCTATTTGTCTCTGTAACAGTCAGATAGTTTCAACCTTGGTGAAATTTCTATTTACTGAGAATAGTTTTCAAAAGAGGGTACCTATCTGATTTGCTTGTATGTCGAATTGTAAAACAAGTTTTTTCCTTATGGGTCAATTCTCGTAATTCTAAGAACGTTCACAGTCTGATCTGTATCAATCTGTCAAAAATACCTACCTCTAATTTCCCTACATTTTTGACAGTGATTGTCGCTGAGATGAGATTGCGACAGGATTTTGAACGTTTTTAATTACGGGAATTTTCCTTCTGGACTTTGCTTATGAATTTCAAATGTAGGCATCAAAAAAATCAGAACGCAATCAATCAATCTGCCTAGCTTTTTTTTCCAACTATGTTGGAATCGGTTTTCTGTCTAACCGGACGCAGCTGAATACCAGTATTTTACATGGAGCGACTGTCTAAAAATCACAACGCAAAAACGGAAATAATACAAAAAGAAAATACAACACAAATATCCGTGCAATGTATATATCCGAATGAACGAGTAAATAATTTTCACACCCATTTTCCGTAAGCATTGCCAACATTACTAAAGGCACTTAGGACCAGGCAGCGTGCAGTACTTAAGTGGTCCAATATCTCTCATGAGAGATGATCCTTCTTGATAAAACACTCTTTCTTACGGTGTTTTTATTTTTCTTAAATCCCGAAGATAATGACCGTTTCTTTGAATTACTTTTGTTTTCATGCTAGAACTTAGTCGAGGAAAAAACAAAAGAATCGTTTCGTATTTAGGTGAATATGATAAAGTTTGAAGTCCTTTGGGGTGTTCTGAATGGAATTATTGGTGGGGTTTATCGTGAGTTCTGTTGTAACAAAAAAAAAGTTTCGTATCCCGGGGAAAAAACTGAAGATTTATGTGGAAAATTAACAACTGCACGCCCGTGAAATGGTTCCTTGTTTAGGCGTTTTAAGAGCAGTAAGGAAGACTACCGGTGGCAAACTTTGCCCTGTTGCAAAAATAGCCCCAAGAGCCATGAAACTCGAAGTTATAATTCTTCTCCTTTATTTAGTACCGACGCGGCGACGGTACTTTAACTAATATTTTATGAACCAAATAGGTGGTCACATTGATAGCGGCATCAGTGGCATTCTTTAGGTTGTCTAAGGTGCAAGTGAACCTCAGACACTCTTGTAACTGGGCCTTGGTCTGATCAGAAGAACCTCTAAAGCGTGTATCAGAAATGCGAGGTCATATTATTTAATGGCCTGGTACAGACCATCAAACTGAACAACTTTATCCACTGGACCAGTATCGTAATCTTGAAAAAAATATTAATACCTACTCGACCCAAATGCATGGGACGGCTGCTGATTTTATGGGTTTATTTTATAGGGAGGGTTTTTTTATTTGAGGATTATTTATTATAATTCTGAAAATACATATTTGTTACGGTCGCGAATCATATTTTAATCAACGTACAACTTAATACTGACCAGCAAATTGCTAAAAAGTTTCAAAAAATATTGAATATCGCGGGCTAGCATGGCGCTATCGCCTTAAATAAATTTTAGTTCATTTTGGGACCAAGGACAATAAATTCACACTATTTAAAAACAAAGCGGAATTTGGCCCGTGGATTCCTTTAGGCATGAAGTCTCTTTGATGAGATTTAAAAAACGGACTTTTCTGACTAGTACATAGGTAGGCGTTATCGCACTAGTGCAATAACGTAAAGTAAAAAGCACGTGTTTTTAATATACTGCATTATGGACCTAAAAAGACCGTATCGACAGACCAATTATAAGCTCAAAAGAGCATGCCAGACATTTTCTAGGCGAGTATAAATACTGGATTAAATTGAATAGGTGCGCCAAATTAAAATATCTAATTCAACGCGTTATAAAGAAAATTTATAGCCATTGTCTGCCACCGCGGTCACCGGTGACCGCGGACAATAGATTTTCTATTGTCTGTTATCTGGCAGTCAACATGTAGGTAAGGGATGCACATACGTGCGTGTAGGTAAGCGATTTGGCAACGTCACTTGTCATCATCAGCTCATAATCAGCCTATAATGTTCCCACTGCTGGGACGCAGGCCTCCTCTCGGTGAGAGGGAGTGGGCCATAATCCACCACCCAGGCCCAGTGCGGTTTTGAGAGCATTGGTGATGAAATAATTTACACAAAGTAAATCGCCTCTACAATTCGTAAGTCGCGACCGTTACCACTTGGCCACCGCTGCTCCTTTTTTTTCGTAGGAACGTTAAAAATTTGGTGATTAGCTCAACGCGTTGTCAACTTGCTGATGAACTCTACTAAGAATGGATTACTTATCGGGCGCGCGTTAAAATGGATACTTTCATCTTCTTATTTGTTTTAATAGTTTTTTTATTATTATTTGAACGCCTCTAAGTCGGATTTACTGGAATGCAATAACCTAATACCTTGCACTATCTATGATGATATATCACGTTTTTTTTTTTCAAGAATTAAGATTTGTGAAATGAAAATTTGTAATGAATATGAAACAGTTACTGCACCTCCTATTTCGAGTTGGCGCAATTTTTCAATTTCATCCTGTATATTTCAGGATTTTTTCAAGAGTTAGGTAAGTACAAGGAAGTTATCGAAAATGAGTGGTTTATTAGCACTGACCTTAAACGTTAAAAGGGTGTTCGTTAGCAAAGGTCAATTGACCTTTGTGTGACCCAATTTGATGGAAATTGATCTGCCGTTACACATTTTTGAAATTTTCCTTTCAACCACCCATCATTTGTCACAATGTCCTCAATTTTTTAACTTCTGCAATTAAAATTGATGACGAAAATCTATATTTTCGCTATCAATTCATTAATTTAATAAAGAAAGGAAAATTTACTAACAAGCATTTTTTTTTCTTATTTTGTGGTTTTCCTTTTAAGCAGAGTACGTACTTGTTTTTTTTTATGTATTGTTGTTTTTTTTTTTGTTATTATTAAAGAACGCTATGTCAAACAAACATGCTTAATAAAATAAATTATCAAACAATTATCACACATAAAATAAAATGAAAATTCTAATTAAAATTGTCGACACAAAAAAAAACATTTCAATAAATTTAACATTTCAAGTAATAAAATAAATTTTTGTATAAATTTTCAAATCAATAAATTATAAGAAAAGGTAATTATTTATAATTCCAGGCAACCGCTTACCAATAATTTCATAATTTTATTGTCCTTATACAAATCTGTTTGTGGTCGGCGCAACATGTCTTTTTCTTCCATTCTTCTCTATTAATTATTCGTCATATAAGTAATCACCCTCCTTCTAGCCATAATCGTTGTCTTTCACACAGTCCATCCATCGAGATCCGATAGTTTTTACTGGGAGTTTCTCAAACAAACAAAAAACAAGACTAAAATAGAACTATTATAGACTGGCTCGGCAGATATATCAAAGCTTTTAAAAATTTGCAGAAATGTAAACTTTACAATTTCCATGTAATTTTAATTTTTTTATCGTTCCGTGTTCCGCTTATATTTGAAACGGAAAATAAAGTTGAAAAGTTTTTGAGGAAGTACAAAAATGTTCGTGTTTGAGAAGGGAATGTTTAAAAACTTTTATGTTGTATTGCTTCAGAAATGTTTACAGCATGTGGTGAACTGAGGCTGTAAATGTACTTGCCATTTTAAAATTGAAACTACCTTTTCAATCCAGAAATGAGTGTGTTTATATTATGGAAGTCGGAGAAATGAACTAACTTCTGCCCGCAACTTGGTCCGTGAGAAATTTCTTGTTTTAACGTAAAATATATCTTATGACACTCGGCAATACTCTAGCTTCCCATTAAAGAAAGAATTTCCAAAATTACCCTCTTCATACAAACACTCACAAATTTTACCTCTTTATCATATTGTTACTAGCTGTCGCCCGTCCTTCGTCTACAAACCAGGATGAAAAGTAGTCTATGTCCTTCTCCAGGACGTTAATAAACTTTTGTCTTTGAATTAATTAATTACTTTTTAAATTTTCAACTTTTGTCTCCGTTTTGTCAAACTCATCCAAATGCCTTTTTAGCATGAAGGCGTAACAACCAAACATGCAAAAAACGAAATCTTTTCTCTTTATAATATTAGTTTAGATAAGTACAGATAACAACAGAACTACCAAATCCCTGTCTTCCACACACACAATAGTGAAAGATGAGACACTACAAATACGTCATAAAACAAACGACCATTCCAGCTTGCAAAGCGAATCCAGCTGCCGTAAACGCGGCTTAACTCGACAAATACGCCACCAGATCAAGCTCCACATAAATTCTGCACCAGACTTGACGGAATAAATTACAGCATCAACTACTTTCACACCAATACAGGCCTTAGTTTCAGGAGTTACAGCTGCAAATTGCTTGTAGAGCCATGAAATCGAGTTGGCTATGATCTATTCCGAATCGATGTGATGTAAGACCTGGTCAACTGTTTACAAAACAGAACGTGTGTTTGGAACTATTTATGTTAGAGTTAGAGAAAAACATTAAACAGATTTAGTTTGGACACGTGTACGTAAATAACGTTCGTTTCTGGGTATCGAGTTGATGGTTTTTTTTTTCTGGTCCTATGAGTTTGGTAGTGAGTAAGGTCATAAAAACATTGTAGCAACGTCATATTTCCTGTTAATAACAATTTCATATTAACAATACATTTTATTAAAACTCACTTTTGCCTAATTTAATTTTTTATTTTATTATCTGTTAGATGTCCCACTGCTAGCCTAAGGCTCTACTTTCTCTGTCTAGAAACCAGCAAAGCTTCTGATTTATTTACACAACTATTATCGTATCATGGTAGTGCTGTTTGATTAAATTTATTGGTCCTTTCTCCCCCACCAGCTGGGGATTTATTGACAATTCCCGTAATTTTAAGAACGTTCACAGTCTGATCTCAGTCTCAATCTGTCAAAAATACCTCTAATTTCCCCACATTTTAACAAGTTTTTGACATTTGTTTGTCGCCGAGATGAGAGTGCGACTAGACTTTGTACGTAAATTACGAGAATTGGTCTTCAGACTGTATTAAACCAATTATTTGTTAACATACAACAACAAAAAGTCACCATCATTATGAGATCCCCAAATAGCTACATTGATAGTCTGTGAACAATATATTTCTTTGATTTCTCATCATTTTCCCCTTAATTTAGCCCCAAAGAACAAATTAAGCGAAAGGAGGAGTCTTCTTTCGCTTAATTGGTTCTTTTATGTGTTTTACCGTAAATAAACGTATTTTCTTACTTTATTTTCTTTCTTTAAATATAATACCTACTTTATTCCGTTCTATAACAACCTCATCATCATTCTTCTGCTTTTATCCCTGCAATGTTATTTGTTCCCAATGTTGTTTGTATGTTTGTGCTCGGCGCAACATGTATTTTTCTTCCATACTTCTCTATTAGTCGTCATCTCTGTAGTCACCCCCTGTCTAACCATATCATCATTCACAAAATCGATTCATCGTTGCTTTGGTCTTCCCCTACACTTATAGCTCTCGAAAAAAAATTTCCTCACGACATTTTCCTCATTCCTCTGAACGATCTCAACTTACCATTGGAAAAACCTTAATTTTTTTTAACATTTAGATGCTCTTGTGTTGGTCTACAACGTGACTTTACCTAGGCATGTTGATAAAACTGTAGCTTTACAAAAGCACCAAGACCGGGCTATTTATTGCGCACTAGAATTTATAGCCTCGAGAAATATACGAACAATGCTTCCGTTTTATGTCTCCCACAATTCTAGAGTATTAATATCTGGTACATTATAAACCAGAAGAGCTACATTGAGATCGGAAGATAATAATATATTAAGTAATTACGTAGTTACAGTAAGTTGAAAATAGTCTTGATGGTTAATTATGTACCAATCGCTTTCAAAGTGTTTCGGATTTCTAGAATTAATCCCATACTATTTGACTTTTCTACAAATAAATTTAAATATACTAACGATAGACTGTACAAAATGAAAAACATAAAAATCTAGGTACTTGGTCACGCCTTTTTTTTTAAGGATGGGAAATCATCAAATGACCCCTCCCGCTGTGGGTTCAGCAAGATGTCAGACTTTTACTGATTAAAACCCATCCATGTTCTTCTTTGCCCTTTGCCTTCCGGGGCCACGGTAACCCTTTCGAACAATCCCGCGACCCCGGCAGACTTGGTCACAAATGGCTCAGTTTAGTTCTATTTCTCGTGAAATATGGCCCACATGGTAGGTGTGTATGCGTGCAAAAGAAAATAATTTTTGAAGAAAATATTTAATTGTACAAATACAATCTCTTTTACTACAATTTCTTTAATAGATGTTCAACTTTATCGCTAAAAGCATAAGGTTAAAAGTTGATTGGGAAAGTTTGACAGTTTCGGGTAGTTTGACGTCCTGGCGTCTGTACATTATGGTATTGATTGATAAAATGACTGGACTTAACTACAGTTTATTTTCGGTAGTATTTAATTGTTTGTTTGTATAATTGTTTACCAAGAGTTAGATAAATAAAATAATTTTCTAAGATTTGTAAGTCATCAAAGTTTAGTGTCGGTAAAAGTGTTTCGTGTCAAACTTAAAACTGCAAAAAATTAAACCATACCAGAACAAAATATGTGAAAAAGACGTCGAGGAAAAAATTCAAGAGCTTGCTAGTTACTTGCAAAGTTTTTGAAGTAGCAACTGTCTGTCCTTATTGTATGAAAATATCAACAAAATAGCCTGGTGCATCCTGTGGAGTCAACCCCCTTTAACACCTTCTTGACTGGCAAATATTCTTACCATGGCATAAGCTATTTTCCTTTAGAGATAGAAGAACTGTTCGCAACAGTCATTGAGTGTGTGTGATCTTAATTTTATTGCCAACTAGCGCGAGCGGCCCGCCCCAGCTTCACAAGGGTGCAATTTTTTTTTCGAACAATTTTTTTTTCTCTCCTTAAGAACCATTCCATTTAAGAAGATGTGTTCATGGGTTTTTCTTTTTCAAAACCCTAATAATTTTTCTAAAATAAAAGTAAGTAGTTCAAGTTATTCCTTATAATATTAGCTATCTGTCAGTGAGAGTCCCGTCAAAATTGGTTCAGCCATTTCGGAGATTAGCCGGAACAGACAGATTTTTTTATTTGTTTTAGTTACTTTCTTATGGATTTAGTAAAAAGCTGTTATGTTGACATTACAAACTGACACTTAAATTTAATTTATTTGTATAGATAGATATAGATGTTGAGAAAGGTGCATTTTGAGAATGGTACGTTTTGCGTATGGGGCGCATTTTGCGAAAGGTAGGTACATTCTGCGACTGAACGGTATCGATATAATATTTTTCTTTCATTTGCCGTAAGCTTCATAAACGTTTTTAGGATGCCATTTTGTATAAACTGTAATGTTCTATCCTGCCCCATAACGCCCATAAAAAACTAGTTTTAAAAACAGCCAGATCCAGTATTTATGGTGAGTGTAGATTTATAGTCGCTGTACGCTGGGAAAACACGAACAGCGTTTCTCTTTTATGAGTCTTCTACTGTTACACTGTTGCATATATTTATGTATTTTTTCTTGTTTTCTACTTTTACAAGTATTACTACCTCGTTGGTCTAGTGGTCGTAAGGGCTACCGCTGAGTATGAGTTCCTGGGTTCGATACCTGGGTCATGCAAAGTGTTATTGTTTTTATTTTCAACTGGAATTCCTCATTAGTAGTGCGGAGCCTGGATTCGTGCCCGGCTGATGGCAATAGGCTCGCCCCTATTACATAGGACTTAAAAATAATTGGCGAAATGTGGGTGAACTACAGGAGCTGTTGCCAACTCTGCCAAACGAGGAATACAGGGGTGTTTTTTTAATTAGATATTCATACATATCTACAGTTGCCCGGTAATTAATGAATAATTTTTATAAAGCTTATATATAAAAATCAATCAGATTTTTGTGTGTATTTTATAACTAAACATATAGCCTATCTATCAGCACTATTAACGTAACATTTATTCTAATAACAAAAAGACGATGAATTTCTTTTGTGGAATCCATACTAATATAAACTCTGTTTTTCTGCCTGTCTGTCTGTCTGAATGTTACCTTTTCACGCCTAAACCACTGAACGGATTTCGATAAAATTTGGCAGAGAGATAGATTGCATCCCGGGAAAGGACATAGGATAGTTGTTATCGACATACCTGGCGGGCGAAGCCGCGGGCGGAAGCTAGTTTAAAATTAAGTGAATAAATTGTTTACACGATAAAACAAAGAAAAACTGATTTTCTAAATTTATACAGTAAAAAACTGACCAGCTGAAGAATTCTGTAAAATTCTCACCGTGAAAACGTAGGTGAAGTGAGTTTGGAAAATACTTTGGTTGCGGCTGTCATTCGTGGATCTTTGGCAGTCGCTACCGGTCGTCAGAAGCTCAAAAGTCTGACAACCAGTCTGACTAAGGGTCTCGTATTACCTAACGGGGTTGTGGAGGACAGATAGGCAGTCGATCCATATAAAATACTGGTATTCAACTGCATCCCGTTAGACTGGAAGCCAACCCCAACGTAGTTTGGAAAAGGCTAGGCAGATGATGACAATATTGTCAAACGGTAAAGTTCGTTTGACAATATTGTCATATATAGATATAGATAAACAAGTGAAAAGCATTTTAGTGATACGCTTGGATGTCCAAGCGTATCACTAAAACGCTTTTCACTTGTTTTGATCCCCAATTCACGTACACCGTTTCAGAGTATAACAGGATTGGCTTAATTTAATACAGGGTTAGGTCGGTTTGACTATTTTTGTTCCCAAGTTAGGCCCATCGTTCACGATTGTACTCAAAAAAACAAAGTTTTACACCAATGCACATATCATAATCACAATCGATTATTTGCTGGGAAAGTAGAATACGTAAAATAAAGGTTTTTACAAAGCTGTGATCTCTTTACAATCTAGGTTATATTAGGCATTTTTATCGAGGCAGCATTTATTACGAATGTACGTTGCGTTCACTTCATTCAACAAAAACCTTGCAGCGTCATCTCTTCAGTCTTATTTAATACTTTAAATTATCGTAATTTCTCAAGGGCATGACCTAATGAAATTTCACCACTGATTATTTGTACAATAACATTGACATTGTGCTCTTTTGACATTCTTAGCTTTTGACTTTATGCGCTTTTGACATTCTACGCTTTTGACATTCTACTTTTTTGACAATTTGCAACCCATTTGTCCTTTAGCGCTTTAGACCTTATGCTCCTAAACGCCAGTTAGGCCCACAAATCTTATTGTCTATGTGACATTTAGATAATTTCATACATACACAAACCCACACCCTTATTCCTGTCCTTCTTCACATGGGGGTAGCCCTACAGAACGCCACCTGCTACGATCCTTACATAGAAGATTAAATACTGTTCATTAAGTAGATACTCCTTATAAATTACAGATAATAAAGAAAGAAAGAAAATTAATTTATTTAGCACAGACTTGAAGGCACACAATACATACACCAGATAAAAACAAAAAGTAAAAATCAAAATAATAATTAAAAAAAAAAAAAAAAATTTTTTTTTTTTTAATTAAAAAAAATATAGAAACTACGGATGACACAATGGGCGGTACATATTATTGCCTCGTTTACGTGCGCCTGGTCATAGACGCACGCCTGTTGGTTAGATAATTTAGAATTCCCAGAAAATTGTAGTTGCACTAAGGTTGACTTGAATTATAATCAAAAGTCATAAAGTAATCACAAGGTCGACTTTACCTAATCTACCTTCAAACGCCAATTCTGGGTGCCGTAATTAAATGAGGAACACTCTCGATGACTGACATTAATTAAATTAGCCTGCTTACCGTCCCAATGCAATGCAATTATAAGCACTCTATGTCATATCTACCTCACCTTTGACCTTGGCACTTAAAACGTTAAGATGATCGATGATTGGACAAATTGACAGTAAAAAATTTCAAAGTAAAAGTGTTTCTTATGCCTATAAGTATAGGGTGGTAATTTGACCTTAACCGAAGACCGTGAAAAATGGTACACACACAAATTAAGTCACGCTTTCTTCCCATGAGGTTAGGTAGAAACTACAGAACGCTACGATTCCTTCATACTCCTTTTGCTTTGTTTACGTTCATACATCAGAGGGGCAATTCTCGTAATTCTAAGAACGTTCACAGTTTGATCTCAGTCTCAATCTGTCAAAAATACCTCTAATTTCCCTGAATGTTTCATAAGAAAACTATTTTCATACATCCTCAATAAAAAGAAATCTTTAAAACTAAATTCAGATTTTTATTTATAAGTTACGAGCTGCTTCCCACGGTTTCACCCGCATAAGTTTCGATCTCGTCGGAATAGCGGCATTAAAAGTGTGCAATGTCCTAATCCAGGTCATGATCTACCCCTATAGCAAATTTCATTAAAATCAGTTCAGCAGTTTTAACGTGAAAGCGTTACAAACAAATATGCAAAAAGTCTAATATTTTCTCTTTAGAACATCAGTTTAAATAAATAGATGATAGTCTGGACAAATAAGATACTTGTCTTTAATAACGACTATTTATATCTACCAAAATATTGAAACAGTATCATTCATATAACCTGACCAAGATTATGTCTGGACTTTAAAAGAGACTGTGACCTCTGAGTTTGTTTCGGCCTTTCTTCTCAGAGTAGTCAGATAGGAAACGCCGACCTCATCTAGTTTTATAAAACATATGATTGACGTGTAAAAGTGTTTGTGCAAACCTACTTACAAAAAAAAAACATTTATCATTCGCAGTAAAGCTGACTAGTATATCTAATAATTTATGTACCTATTGTAGTTCAGGTGAAATACATAACTGGTAAAATTGTAATCTTCAAGTCTCATCTTTCGTGGCGCGTATTTACACACTTGTGTGACGTGCGTACTCCTTTGGGGAATACAGGCCTGATGTTATGTGTGTTGAAATTTGAAGAGGATTTCTTTTTCCAATTCATAGGAGAACTATGAATTACATTGCGTGATTTATACCTATTTTCATTTTTACTAGTCGTCCTCTAAATGAATGCCTACTCATAAATGCTGTAACAGACATGTATAATTGTATAGAAGGGCACTTAAGCTAATTAATACTGACCTACATTTATAATGACTCGTTTGTAATGCCTTGTTTTTTATGCAATTTTTTTTAGGGTTCCGTACTTCAAAAGGAAAAACGGAATCCTTTTACGATCACTTCTGTCTGTCCGTCGGTCAAGACCCTTTTTTAACCGACTTCAAAAAAAGGAGGACGTTCTCAATTCGTTGTATGTTTTTTTATGTTACCTCAGTACGCCGTCATTTATAAACCGATTTGGAAAATTATTTTTTGATTTCAAAGGATATACTTCAAAATCCAGCTCTAATGATCCATCATTAGAGCTGGATTTTGAAATATATCCTTTTAGTCGGTGTGAAAAACGAAAATGCAGAACCAACGACACCGACTTCTGAAATTAAAGTTATTTTTTACTTTGTAGTGTTTTGTTGGAAGTCGGATGTTTTTTTTTTTGGAACGCGTGGAGTTTTCAAATTGAAATTAATATCAAATACTCAGGGCTGCAATCCCTTGAAGCAGTGAAACAATCTAACTTCTAAGTCAACGTAATCAAAAGGTACGGGCGTTGATGTTCCGAAATCAAAACCTATAGAGTAGGTACTTCTCGTTGAACTAGAATCATGAAATTTGGCAAGGAGCAATGTTTACAGTAGTTTTAGAACTGAATAGATAAATTAGTGACCCTTTGTTGAGCACCACTACATCTATAAACGTTACTTACCACGTACTTTGGCCAAGCGTTATTCCTGTCACTGTCGCACAACTTTCAAACTACAATTTCAAGACGGAGATGGGAACATAATTGTCTAAGTCACGAACGTGGTAAATAACGTTTGTAGATCTAGGCCTTAGTTATGTGCAGGTACTAGGTAAGAGCGGTGGTAACTCAGAGGGGCAATTCTCGTAATTTTAAAAACGTTCACAGTCTGATTAGTCCAGTAGCCAGAAGTCTATGCCCTTCGATAATTCACAAGTTTTTTATTTTCGCTGAGTGGATGAGTATAGTGATTTCAATGCTATGTACAAAAATGCTAACAGTTTAGAGTTATGCAATAGGTATTAAGTAGGTATTTCCTATTATTTCGTGTTGTAACTATGTTAGAAAATTTAAATTTAAATACTATACTGGTTCTTTGTAAGTACTATCTAAAGCATATATTAGTGAAAATGCTAACACGTAGGTACTGTGGAACAATGGAAATCTGAAAATGTCCCGTAACTCATTCAATAAAAAATTTAAGTTTTTCAAATCATTTATTATGTACCTAAAGGGATTATTTATACCTTACAACAAAAGTTCTAACAACTAAGTACTATGGCTGCACAAGTAATTGTATTTTTACTTTGCGATTAGCGAAATATTGAATTTAAGTTTATAAATTTGCGCCCACATATTCGTAATAATAAACTCTGCTACCATACAAAAGTTTCAACAAATGCATATTATGGCTTTTGTTTAAATTGCAAATAACTATTTTCGCTAACGAGCCGCGTAGCTACGGCGCGTGCGATCGCTACTGAGTAACATAACTCCCCCGCCCGCCCGCCCGCTCCGATCGGAGATGTACCTAACGCCGCCGCCGCGCCGCTTCATACCAGGGCTTTAAATACCGGTAAAATTTTCATAACGTTTCCTTGATTTGACAGCGTTACCGTTAATATTAAAATAACGTTAATGGATTTAACGTTATTTTAGCTCCATTTTATCGGTAATCATTATTAACGTTAGTTGTTTATTAACGTTAATTTTATCGATACTTTTAGAACGGTTAATCTAGTGAGTTTGAAGTAGAGGGGGACGAGACGCGCGGGGGCAGGCCACCCGCCGTCGCCCCGCTCTGTGATGCCGTGCCGATCAAAACATTGCCGATTCTTACGCGTGAGAAGTAATAAGTGAGATACCTAACTGATAAGATAATTTATCCAACATCAAGATGAGTGAAGACAATTTTTTTTTTTTTTTATTATTATGAATACAGTAACTTGGCAATCTGTGTTAACACAATAAGCCATTCAGATGAGCTATCTCGATCTATGTCTTAATAGCGTAAGGAATTCCTATGAATCCCTTTTATCATATGTCACCAAATCTCACGGTAAGTGTAGAGACACTATGCCGTTTCAATCGGGAATGTCTAATACTTCCTGTGCCTTCTAGTTTGGATGCCAGTTCATTGACATGAGTTGATATTCTCGTCTGATAGCTTTCACTATATCTAGCGATCTCTTGTTTGACGGTAGTGATACTTAGGTCCTCGTGTATATATTTGTTGCTTACATAGTAGGGTATATCTAGCATGGTTCTCAGTGTCTTGCTTTGAAATCTTTCAAGAATCTCTATGTTGCTATTGCTAGCAGTACCCCATAGCTGGATTCCGTAAGTCCAGATTGGTTTGAGAATGGTCTTATAGATAGCTATCTTGCTTTCATGTGACAGGCTTGATTTGCGACCTATCAGCCAGTTCATTGATCTGACTTTCGTATCCAGCTGTTTACGCTTGGTCCAGATATGCTTTCTCCAGGTGAGTCTTCTATCCAGATGCATACCCAAATATCTGGCACCTTCAGCTTGAGGAACCTCTTCATTATGAAGTCGTATTGGGGGACAAGTCTGCCTTCTCAGGGTGAAGGTCACGTGAGCAGATTTTCCTTGATTAACCCTAATACGCCATTTATCTAGCCACTTTTCCACTTCATGGATGTGGGTTTGTATGTTGGCTGATGCTATAGCCGGATCCACATGTTCCGACAAAAGGGCTGTATCATCTGCATAGGTGGCAGTTATAGTATCAGCGTGCATTGGGAGGTCTGCGGTAAAAAGCAAGTATAGGATGGGTCCCAATATGCTTCCTTGTGGTACTCCTGAGCAAATTTCATTTAAAGAAGAAACTTCATTGTTAAATTTCACCTCAAAGCATCTACTGTGTATGTACGATCGTAGAATCGGAAAGAAAGAGTGAGGCAGTAACTTTTTAAGTTTGAAGAGAAGTCCTTCGTGCCACACTCTGTCGAACGCCTGGCTAATGTCAAGAAAGACAGCAGAGCAGAACTGTTTGCATTCTAGTGCACGACTTATAGTATCCGTAATACGGTGTATCTGTTCAATAGTTCCATGTTTCTCTCGTAAGCCAAACTGGTGAAGAGGAATAACTTCCGGTAGATAGGGGCGCATCCTGTTCAGCAATATTTTTTCGAAGAGTTTACCCAACACGGGGAGTAGGCTTATTGGTCTGTAGGAGCTTGCATCGTGGAGCGGTTTGCCTGGTTTGGGTATCATTATAACCTGCGCAATTTTCCACTGAGCGGGGTAAATTGCTAGTCTTAGGCAGGCGTTGTAGATGGCCGCGATGTGAATTATGCTTTTTCTAGGCAGCTGCTTGAGAAGTTGTGCGTCGATTAAGTCATAGCCTGGTGTTTTACCCTTTTCTAGTTTTAGGATTTCTCTCCATAGTTCGTTGGGGCTTGCACTTTTTAGTGGTAGGTTCATTTGCAGTGGTGCGTCCATATATTCGGAGACTTCCTTGTCGTGTTCAGGATTTTTGCTTGGTAAGGGGCTGAAAGTTTTTAAGTGTTGCGCGTATACTTGGGCCTTTTCAAGATCTGTTTTTGCCCACTTGCCATCAGGAGCTTTTATGGGTGGTATATGTTCTTTCGGTCATTTGAGCCTTTTTGTTATCTTCCATAGAGAGTAGTTGGTGTCTTTATTAGGAGTAAGTTCTGCTAATTGTTTTTGTAGACGCTCGTTTTCTGCTTGGCAGATCATTTGTTGAAGTTCCTCAGAGGCCATGTTGAAAACTTTTTTATTAATAGGGATATTTCGTAGAATGCCATTTTTTCCGCAGCAGTCTTCTTTCATTTACTTTATCCTTTATTACTTTAGAATAGTGGGCAATTTGTGTTGTTTTTGGTCTTGAAAAAGGCGTAAATTCTTTGGCCGCTATGTGAATAAGCTTATTGAGCGTTTCGATAGCTGTTTCAACGCTATCTACATTATTTAATGGCAAGTTCAAGTTAATGGATTCTGATATTTTGGTTCTGTATCTGCCCCAGTCTGTTGTGTGGTTATACAGTCTTTGTGGGTACTCAGTTAGAATGGCTTTAGAGTGAACATTGATAATTACTGGTGTATGGTCTGACGACAGGTCAGTACATTCCTCTACATATATTTGTCCAAGCGGGATATTTTTGGTGATGAAAAAATCCAATAGGTCTGGTACCTTTTGTGGGCCCGCAGGCCAGTATGTAGGAATACCATGTGAAGCGCAATATAGGTTAAGTTCGTTCGTGGCTATATAGAGTTGTCGACCCCGTGGCGAGGTTAGTCTGGAGCCCCAGGAGGCGTGTTTTGCGTTCCAATCGCCACCGCAAATAAATCTGTTTCCTAGAGTGTTGAAGTAATTCTTGAACTCATCTCTTGTAATAACATGCCTAGGTGGGCAGTAGATAGCAGACACTGTTGTTTCTATATTGTTATCCTGGATCCTGATTGAAGTTGCTTGTATTTTTTCAGTTCTGTTTTCCCCAAAAAAATAATGTTTGGTGTTCTCTTTAATTATGATTGCAGTTCCTCCATGTGAATTACCAGAAGGATGGTTTGTAGCGTACACCATGTAATTTTTAAGTCTGAAATGGGTTTTTTGCGTGAACCTTGTTTCCGAGATTAAAGCCACGTCAACTCTTTAAAGTTTCAAGAACAGTTCATGTTCCTGTCGACGTTCTGTCAGCCCGTTGGCATTCCAGGTGATTATTCTAAGGTTTAGGGGTGTTTTATAAGGCTTGTGATTAATTGGATCATACGATACATCATGTTGTCTAACATAATATTTATTATGTTTTGAAATTTGTTGAACATGGCGTCCAGTACTTCCCCAAAATTATTTGGGTCCTTGATGTCGGTTAATGATCCTGCTGAGTTTTCTTGTTTTGTCGCTTGTGCGTATGTGATATTTGGTTTCGAGTGATTGAAGAGGTTCTTAGTTTGATGTTTTTCTTGTACAGTTTGTGTTGGGGTTTTGCGGTATTGATTTTGTGTTATGTTGTTTGTGTTTTCATTAGTTTCTTTGCCCTTTCCTGTCTTGTTTTTCGTAAGTAGGTCTTTGTACTGTTTGTATTTTGTGCAGCCTTTGTAACTTGCTGGATGTTTTTCTTGGCAGTTGGCACAAGTTGCCTCGGTGTCCGGTCTTTTTAAACAGCTTGTTGTTGAGTGTTCTTCCCCGCATTTTACACATCTAAATGGTCTGTTGCATTGGTTTTTTGCGTGTCCGAATGTTTGACATCTTTTACACTGTAAAATGTCCAGTTTTTTGTATGGTGCTTCAAATGAAACTTTTACGTAATTCATTCTGTTGATTTTAAAGATTTCTTTGTTGTTGTGTTTGTGCTCAAGATCTACATAGAATAAAGGTAGCGGCTGTTTTGTGTTTTTTTGTTTTACATTTATGATGTGGCGTACTTCATGCAGAAGACAATAATCAAGGTAATTAATTGTTCTTATTTATGGTTATTACAATTGTTGTTTAGACATGCAGGAATTAATAGTCTAACGCCAACGTCCAACGTCTAACTACCACGGAATTTGCGGCTTTAGCGCCCTTGGAAACCATAAAAACGACACACATGATGAAAAAAAAAATAAAAAAATTACAGCCGCCATCTTGGATTTTCATTTTGACCTCACTATCGGCTTTAGCGCCCTTGAAAACCATAAAAACGACACCCATGATGAAAAATTAAAAAAATATTACAACCGCCATCTTGGATTTTCATTTTGACCTCACTATCGACTTTAGCACCCTTGAAAACCATAAAAACGACACCCATGATGAATAATTATAAAAAAATTACAACCGCCATCTTGGATTTTCATTTTGACCTCATTATTGGCTTCAGCACCCTTAAAAACTATGAAAACGAAACCCATGATAAAAAAAAAATTGTGCAGCCGCCATCTTGGATTTTCATTTTTATCTCACTATCGCCAATCTCAATATCCATCCCTTTCTTTCTTCGTACGGCCAAATTACGAACGAATTACAAATTACGATTTTAACATTCATACTCGTTTGGATTTGAGTAGGCATGCCTACTTTAGGGTGATAAATTGCGAAGGTCGAACGTCATGGTATTACGCCGCGACACGTATTACGTATTACGTGGCGACGGCGCAGGCGGCGCGGTTAGCGCGTGGCGGAGCGGCAACAGTGCATCTAATCCAATGCTAAGCGAGGCGCCCGCGCGAGCGCACAAAAATGTAAACAGACGGAACGGCAACGTAGCTAAATTAACGGTAAATATAACGTTACTGATGTATTTGCGGTAACGTTACGCTAACGTTACTTTACTGGTAATGTGACCAAGTAACGTTACATTTTTGTGAACGTTATTAAGGTATCAAATTGAAATTAACGTTACTTAACGGTTATTATTTTGTTATTTGGTAACGTTAACAAGCCCTGCTTCATACTGACCGCTCTTGTTTAATGTTCTCCCTGGCGCTTATAGTCCAGTAGCCAGAAGTCTATGCCCTTCGATAATTCACAAGTTTTTTATTTTCGCATGAGTAGTATTTTTTGGATGAGTATAGTGATTTCAATGCTATGTGCAAAAATGCTAACAGTTTAGAGTTATGCAATAGGTATTAAGTAGGTATTTCCTATTATTTCGTGTTGTAACTATATTAGAAAATTTAAATTTAAATACTATACTGGTTCTTTGTAAGTACTATCTAAAGCATATATTAGTGAAAATGCTAACACGTAGGTACTGTGGAACAATGGAAATCTGAAAATGTCAAGTAACTCATTCAATAAAAAAATTAAGTTTCTCAAATCATTTCTTATATACTTAAAGGGATTAGTTATACCTTACAACAAAAGTTCTAACAACTAAGTACTATGGCTGCACAAGTAATTGTATTTTTACTTTGCGATTAGCGAAATATTTAATTTAAGTTTATAAATATGGAGGTAGGTAGATGCCACAATGTACGGTACGTACAGAGGCCAGCACATCAACCTACCCAAATCTGTCAAATTTTCCCAATTGAATATGAACCTTATTCCTTTGTAGTAAAGTTGAAAATCTATCAAAGAAATTTGACAGATTGGGGTAACTTGATGTGCTAGCCTCTGTACATAGACTTATAAAAAAGATGGACTCCGCGCCACGCATATCGAAAGTGAAGCACAGTAAATATAGCGGACCGTTTGTACAACAAACACGCCTCACGCTCACATTTACATCGTAGTATGCCGACCGGCCGCCATTACGTGACACGACAGCGTCAATCGTCAATCACGCACACATAGATCGGTACGGTGCTTCACTGTCGATATGCATGGCGCGGAGTCCATCTTTTTTTATAAGTCTATGGGTAGTGTAATACTTAATAACAGAGTGATGGCCGCCATACTAAAAAGTGCAACTGTAAATTAGTCACAAATGCACCCAAAGGAGCTATATTCCATTTACAATAAGATTAGACATTTAAACAAAACTTTACAGTCCGTTCAACCGATTTTTACTTCTATTCCATAGGCATAAGGATGGCATTAAAAGCAAAAACATGATTATAATACCAACTGTTATTGCAGCTGCCATTTGTCATGCCACCAACGCAATAGAAGTAAAAATCGGTTGAACGAACTGTAAAAAGATTTATTTTAATGTCGAATCTTATTGTGAATGTTTCAATGAAATGGTGGTTGTGTTCAATGAAAATTTAAAAGCACCATCTGTTTGACAGATCGGAGTAGGTAGACAGCATTTGTTATAGTATCAGAGACAAAAAGTGACTTCCATACGACAACTTTTTTTTTCGGGAATTTTTTTCGGGTTTCGGGATAGGTATCACTAAGTGTACATTATAGATGATGAAACAAAAACAGGTACTTATTGAATCTAATTATTTTATTGTTTTGGTATAATTATTTTTGTACTTAATTAAGTGATGTCCCAAAACCAGGGACAACTATCCCGGAAAAAATGTTGTAATGGAATCTCCACTTTCTGTCTCTGTTCCTCTATCATTATAACAAGTAGCTACATAATTTGTATAATAAAATTTTAGTCCACATAATTACGATCTTGGTAGGTAGGTATTCAATTCTTTGAAATACAGGATCGTATTTTCAAAACAGATTTTTTAAACTGGAGTAGGTAATGGGATTTTGATAATTACACGTGGGCGAAGACACGGACTGGAACAGAGTAAGAGCCTACCTAGTGATTTGTGAGATGTGACAGTAATGAAATGATTTCGCGCCTCATTCAAAAGGTACGTTTGCAGTGACTGTGGTTCGGAGTGTTACCGCGCCGTGGACCGTGCTGCACGAATTGCCGCGTACCTACACCGCGCCCCAATATCCAAATTGTGACATCGGACGGTATTACTCATAATGGTATGGTGGTGGGTAGTTAGTTTACTTTTGCAAATAAATCAGTCTGTCGTTGACCCACGTATTTTATTGACGTTACATTGGCGACGAGGATGGGATTTGTACAATTTCTTTTTTAATTTCCGTGGATTCGTTTCTATTTCGCGTGTGTGTACAAGATGCCTATTGGTAAAATTGAACCTTTTAATTTAAGCTCGAAACAGTGGCCGGCTTATATTCGTCGGATAAATCAGTACGTACGGCTTAACGAAATCGACGATGAATTGAAAGTACCTATGTTAATAACGGTCGTGGGGGAAGAAACGTATGCGCTGATGTGCGATCTGTGTTCACCTAGTTTTCTGGAAGACAAAACATATGACGAACTAGTGAAATTAGTTACGGAACATTTAGAACCCCAACGATCGGAGATAGCCGAGCGCCACGTATTCAGGTTGCGCCGACAGCGTGCGGGCGAGTCCCTCACGGAATACCTACAGGCATTGAAACACCTGGCGTCTACGTGCAGTTTCGGAAAGTGCAAGTTATGTTCGACGCTTGAAGAAAATTTGCGCGATCAGTTCGTGTCCGGGCTGACAAGTGACGTAATGCGATCGAGAATCTTCGCGGAAAAAAAAGTTCAGTATAAAGAGGCAGTGGAGCTAGCGCTGGCTCTTGAGGCAGCGGAGAAGCATGCCGAGGTGAGCGGTACCACGACGACGGCGGCGGCGGACTCAGTAAAGCCGGCAGGCGGCGGCGAGGCGGGCGAAGGCCTGCATTACGCACGCGGCGGACGAATGCGCCAGCGCGGGCCGCAACGGGCGTTCGGCGGCGCCACGGCGCGAGCGGCGCAGGCGCGGCAGGCGCAGACAGCGCGCGGGCCTGCTGGCGCTGTGGCAAGGCGCACCCGGCCGAGAGGTGTCGGTTTAAAAATTACAGTTGTGATGAGTGCGGTAAAAAAGGGCACCTAAAAGTGATGTGCAAACAAGTGCGTGGTAGTGGCGGTCGGCATAACTATGTGAGTAACGAATCGGGGGATGGTATTTTCAACTTAAATGTGACAGCTCGAGGTAACAAACCATTTTTTATTAAACTGTCTGTTGATAACATTAATATGGAATGTGAAGTGGACACAGGTAGTCGTATATCAGCAATGAGTGAGGTTATGTATCAAAGTAGCTTTTCGCATAAAAAGATTGAACCGGATAACTTAGTTTTACGTGGTTACTCAGGTTCAAGAATAGAATCACTCGGTTACATTGAGGTAGATGTTTGTTTGGGCGAATTTAAAGCTTAATCACTACGACTATACATTATTAAGGGCGGGGCGCAGATTAGATTTCTTTTCCAGTATCGGAATTGTGAACACGCAACGACAGGTGTCTCGCCAGCAGTGGCGCTCCAAGGGCGGCGTTTGCGTAGCCGACTGGATGCACTACGGCCGGATGTAGCCGCAGCGGTGCGCGAGAAGCAAGAGCGTCAGGTCACCCGCGCTTCGGGGGCCGATAGAGAATTCCGGGTTGGGGATGCAGTAATTGCTCGCGATTACACGACGAGGGGGGACAAGTGGACCGAAGCCACAGTTATAAAAAAAAACAGGGCCGGTTTCATACAAAGTTAGTTTAGGTAACGGGGTTGAGTGGCGTAGACATGCCGACCAAATTATTTCAGAAAGTACCAAAAATAGGTATTCATTATCACGCATGAGGGACGTGGTCGTAGCAGAGCCTAAGGGCTCTGAGGCAGCTAAACCGGGGGTCGATAGCGGGGCCGAAGGTGAGATGTTTGAGGACGCATTCAATGAGGATGGTGATACTAAGGACACGCCGCTGGAAGAGTCAAAGTCGACGCCGGTTCGACCCGAACGGTTGACGTCGTCGGTACCTCCACCACCACTGGGCGCGTCTGCTCGGGCACTGCGTGCGTTCAACCGGGCTAGACAAGCTGGCAATAATGTGCCACAATAGTTTATTAGTTATAGGACATTGTTAGTTTAAGATGTATCGGTTGTGATTAGTAGACTTGATGAGGAGATATGTGACATCGGACGGTACTCATAATGGTATGGTGGTGGGTAGTTAGTTTACTTTTGCAAATAAATCAGTCTGTCGTTGACCCACGTATTTTATTGACGTTACACAAATAATATTTTATTTATTAAACAAAAGGCATAGCCTGTTATATGTTGAAACTTTTGTATGGTAGCAGAGCCAGCGGCGTTAGGTACATCCCCGATCGGAGCGGGCGGGCGGACGGGGGAGTGTTCCTACTCAGTAGCGATCGCACGCGCCGTACCTACGCGGCTCGTTAGTAGATTAGTTATTATATATATGCCTACCTACCAAGATCGTAATTAAGTATGTGGACTAAAATTTTATTATACAAATTATGTAGCTACTTGTTATAATGATAGAGGAACAGAGACAGAAAGTGGAGATTCCATTACAACATTTTTTTCCGGGATAGTTGTCCCGGGTTTTGGGACATCACTTAATTAAGTACAAAAATAATTATACCAAAACAATAAAATAATTAGATTTAATAAGTACCTGTTTTTGTTTCATCATCTTTAATGTACACTTAGTGATACCTATCCCGAAACCCGAAAAAATTTCCCGGAAAAAAAAGTTGTCGTATGGAAGTCACTTTTTGTCTCTGATACTATAACAAATGCTGTCTACCTACTCCGATTTGTCAAACAGATGGTGCTTTTAAATTTTCATTGAACACAACCACCATTTCATTGAAACATTCACAATAAGATTCGACATTGAAATAAATCTTTTTTACAGTTCGTTCAACCGATTTTTACTGCTATTGCGTTGGTGGCATGACAAATGGCAGCTGCAATAACAGTTGGTATTATAATCATGTTTTTGCTTTTAATGCCATCCTTATGCCTATGGAATAGAAGTAAAAATCGGTTGAACGGACTGTAAAGTTTTGTTGAAATGTCTAATCTTATTGTAAATGGAATATAGCTCCTTTGGGTGCATTTGTGACTAATTTACAGTTGCACTTTTTAGTATGGCGGCCATCACTCTGTTATTAAGTATTACACTACCCATAGACTTATAAAAAAAGATGGACTCCGCGCCATGCATATCGACAGTGAAGCACCGTACCGATCTATGTGTGCGTGATTGACGATTGACGCTGTCGTGTCACGTAATGGCGGCCGGTCGGCATACTACGATGTAAATGTGAGCGTGAGGCGTGTTTGTTGTACAAACGGTCCGCTATATTTACTGTGCTTCACTTTCGATATGCGTGGCGCGGAGTCCATCTTTTTTATAAGTCTATGTACAGAGGCTAGCACATCAAGTTACCCCAATCTGTCAAATTTCTTTGATAGATTTTCAACTTTACTACAAAGGAATAAGGTTCATATTCAATTGGGAAAATTTGACAGATTGGGGTAGGTTGATGTGCTGGCCTCTGTACGTACCGTACATTGTGGCATCTACCTACCTCCATATTTATAAACTTAAATTAAATATTTCGCTAATCGCAAAGTAAAAATACAATTACTTGTGCAGCCATAGTACTTAGTTGTTAGAACTTTTGTTGTAAGGTATAACTAATCCCTTTAAGTATATAAGAAATCGGGGCAGCGGGATTGTCCGAACGGGGCAGCGGGATTGTCCGAAAGGGTTACCGCTGCCCCGGAACATAAAGGGCTAAGGAAGGAACACGGATGGGTTTTAGTCAGTAAGAGTCTGACACTCCCTTCCGCTCCACCCAGAGCGGGAGGGGTCATTGGATGATTTCCCATCCTTAAATAAGAAATGATTTGAGAAACTTAAATTTTTTATTGAATGAGTTACTTGACATTTTCAGATTTCCATTGTTCCACAGTACCTACGTGTTAGCATTTTCACTAATATATGCTTTAGATAGTACTTACAAAGAACCAGTATAGTATTTAAATTTAAATTTTCTAATATAGTTACAACACGAAATAATAGGAAACACCTACTTAATACCTATTGCATAACTCTAAACTGTTAGCATTTTTGTACATAGCATTGAAATCACTATACTCATCCACTCAGCGAAAATAAAAAACTTGTGAATTATCGAAGGGCATAGACTTCTGGCTACTGGACTATAAGCGCCAGGGAGAACATTAAACAAGAGCGGTCAGTATGAAGCGGCGCGGCGGCGGCGTTAGGTACATCTCCGATCGGAGCGGGCGGGCGGGCGGGGGAGTTATGTTACTCAGTAGCGATCGCACGCGCCGTAGCTACGCGGCTCGTTAGCGAAAATAGTTATTTGCAATTTAAACAAAAGCCATAATATGCATTTGTTGAAACTTTTGTATGGTAGCAGAGTTTATTATTACGAATATGTGGGCGCAAATTTATAAACTTAAATTCAATATTTCGCTAATCGCAAAGTAAAAATACAATTACTTGTGCAGCCATAGTACTTAGTTGTTAGAACTTTTGTTTTAAGGTATAAATAATCCCTTTAGGTACATAATAAATGATTTGAAAAACTTAAATTTTTTATTGAATGAGTTACGGGACATTTTCAGATTTCCATTGTTCCACAGTACCTACGTGTTAGCATTTTCACTAATATATGCTTTAGATAGTACTTACAAAGAACCAGTATAGTATTTAAATTTAAATTTTCTAACATAGTTACAACACGAAATAATAGGAAATACCTACTTAATACCTATTGCATAACTCTAAACTGTTAGCATTTTTGTACATAGCATTGAAATCACTATACTTATCCACACAGCGAAAATAAAAAACTTGTGAATTATCGAAGGTTTTGTGGGAAAATTATTGTATCCCTACTGGACTAGATCTCAGTCTCAATCTGTCAAAAATACCTCTAATATCCCTACATTTTGACAAGTTTTTGACATTTGTTTGTCGCCGAGATGAGACTGCGACTAGATTTTGAACGTTTTAAATTACGAGAATTGGCCTTCTGTTCGTGTGTTCGAACCCAGGAAGGTGCTATAGTTTGCGTAAATAATTTCATCACCACTACTCTCAAAACGGTAAAGGAAAACATCGTGAGGAAACCGGCATGTCCTAGAACCAAAAATTCGAAGACATGTGACATTTACCGACCCAACCAAGCTCACATAGACTCCTCTGTGTGAGAAGGTTTTGTTGGGCCTCGGCCTGTGCCCAAGCAGTGAGAACATTATAGGCTAGTTATGTTAGGTACAGCTGTCTTTTTCTAAAATGCAGAGCAAGAAAGAGATGGCCGCTGTTTTTAGCTGTCAAATCAGTTTATGCGTTAAGAGCGTTTACGCCGTAAGGCATTTCACACAAACTTTCAAGCCCTTATTTTTCGAAATTATTGAACCGATTTTAATGAAACTTCATACGCATAAGCAGAGTAGAAAGGTCTAAAAAGTTACTTAAGAACATTTTCGAAATGTCTTATTTAAAAAAAGGTAACAGGAAATCTCTGTTTCTATGGAAACTTTAAAATCGGTCTAATTTGGCTGTAACACAATTTTTCTGAAAATGTTCTTATGAAACATTTAAGACCTTTGTATCCTGCTTATGCCTATTAAGTTTCATTAAAATCGGTTCATTCATTTCGAAAAACAAGGGCTTGAATGTTTGTATGAAATGCCGTACGGCGTAAACGCTCTTAAACTGTGGAATATTAAATTTAATGTTGCATTTTCCTTGAAAATCTATTATATGAAAGTTTTAATGTAACCTTCGTTTCATTTACTTCCACGTCATAAAAAGACAAGGCCTAGTTGTCTTTGTGACAGTTAGTTAGTTTGATACTTAGTGGAGTTTGAATTTTCAGGGAATTGTTGTCAAGTTGTCAAGTGGCCAAACAATTACGAAGTCCACTGGTCCATCTCTTTCTAGTAGAAACATTTTGTATTTTCAGAAATGAATTGTTGATGAGTCCTTACACATTTTACTCTTTAGAAAATTCTCGAGTCTAAAACACCGGAATCAGAGCCCATTCTTGCCAAAAGACTTGATTTAATCTTAAAGTCCGTAAATTGACAAGCTTCCGGAGTTCCGGTACCGAAACATTTAGTAAAACGGAGTTTATTGACACGACCGGAATGGAGCTTCGACGTGACGAAATTGAACATAGAAATATGACGTTTAATTTGAGATAGAGTTGCCGGTCTATTTTTTTTTTCTGTAGTAAGATTGGCTTTTATGATATTTTTACAAGTTTATTTATTTATGTAATACTTTAAGCACACACATGTACAGGGCCTAAGTTAATGCTCTAGACAATTTCTACCAATATAGATACCGTTCGAATTGACGTATTCCACATTGGGCACCCGCTTAAATGGCACCTGAGTGAATGCACCTGACACACAGCGGTACATTAACTCAGGTGCCATAGATGCGAGTGCCCAATGTGGAATACGTTTTCGAATTTCGTAGTGATGCATACAGCAATAACTATTCGAAGACTGGAAAAAGCCTCAGTCTGTAAAAAGTTTTTATAAAATCTGAGAGAGTATTTCCCGTATTTTCGACATTGATTGTCGCTGGGATGAGCTTGCGACTTGATCGCAAAAACTTGTCATAAATGTAGGGAAATTGATTGTATTTTTAACAGATAAAGATAAGACTGCGAACGTTCTTAAAAATACTTGAGTTGCCTCTCAGATTTTAACGTGTTTATGTATGAGAATTGGCGTTCTGAAATAATAAATGCTCTTAATTCTGTTCGATGTTATTTGCTAGAATAGAGGAGCAAAGCTCGTTCTTTATTTTACAGCTGAAAAATTACAATTAGGTACCTATCTATACTTACATACTTATTATTATAATTGCAAAAGTAACTCTGTCCGGCTGTCGGCCAGTCTTGCCTAACCGGCTTAGCTGAATTGGATGCGCACACGAATGGATCTAGGTTAGGACATAGGATAGCTGTGCTGCTGAGGAGTTTGTTGCGCCACTTCTGCACAGCGAAAGTACTAAGAAATAGTGAAGGGCGGGCATTTTGGGGGATTGTTTTATGTAATTTTGATGTTCGCAAAGTGCTGATTCTCAGCCTAATATGAATAAATGACTTTTGATTTTGATACTGTTTATCCCGGTAGTATGTTCCCGTGGGATAATTTCCAGCCTCCAAGCGTATGAAGCAGCAGTCAATAGTTAGTAGCAAATATTTTATAGACTTCAGCAAAAGTTTCAATAGAATAATTTTATTATCTTCAGTGTTCCCAAGTAATATAAAAACAAAAAAACTCCTAATTAATGAGTGCAAGGGCAATGAAAAACAGTCCTTTTTCATAACTCTTTCAGTTTAGGGAGGGGCCGGCCCAATTAAAAATAATTAACAGCTTAATAACAAAGTACTCCAGCAGCTCTGCAAGGAAATCGGACGTGACGACACGACACGGCTATCCATCATGAAAGGAAGTTAGGAAACGAAGTGGAAATACTTACCTATATTTTTTTATAAAGAGGCTTTGATTAATGTGCGTTTGAAGTTTGAAAAGCGAGTTAGTATTTATTGAAAAAAGTGGGAATTGTAAACTTAAGGGTGCGCTAAGGTACCCCGCGTCTACTTGTGAAATATAATATAGCTTTCGACGTAAATAAAAATAAAATGTTTAGAATTTTAAAGATTAATATTAAGTTTAAGATGAGACTTAAGTATTATGAGGGATGCGTTAGGTAGCCCGAGAAATTTAATTTTACTTAAATTTTTTGCAATTTTTCAGGTCTGACCTCGACGACGCGCGACGCGACTCCTGCACTGTTTGTGGTGCTGTCGCCGGAGTCAATTCACAGCGCCCCTATTGCGGTCGACGATGGTCCACGCTTGACTAGACGTGACCTATTCACTCGAGCCTTAAAGACTTCCAGGTACACACGGCATCAACTTCATCCAGTTTTAGCTGACCTCGCATTTTATAGGCTTTTCGTACAATGAGAAGCTGGCTTATACTGGTTATGTAGGTATACCTTAGCGTATATCGTCCGTTGCAGGTCAATAACCTGTGTGTGAAAACCAAACCGGTTCCGTAAACAAAGAATAAATAAATCTGAAATCTTTACACCCCGTATAATTTACGAGTTGGAAACAAATAAACTTCGGCACACATATCGACGGTAAAAAGGAAGTTGGGCATAAGCGACATTTTGGTCAAAAATGAGTTATATATGCCATCCAACGTAAAATTTTCCGCTCTTTCGAATGCGCTTACTCCCATGGCTCTACGATGACTTTATTGGCGTTTATGCCCTAGCAAAAAAAAACCTATATGACAAAATACGTCAGTTTTTCTAAAATTTAAAACTTTGAACGGCTCTCCTGAACATTTCATTTTTTGTCACTTATACCCTATTTCCTCTTAACCGTCGATATAAAATACGACTTCAGGGTTCATAGTTAAGTTTATTATGTCAATAAGCTGGTGCCAAAATGCTACTTATGGTAAATGGAGCAATGTTCTTTTATGGAGAAAAGAAAATTCACAATAACTTAACATCACGCCTTGTTTCTTCAAAGCGTTGGGCAGAGGTGCACTATAATACTTGCTTAAGGTACACCCACATTGAGAGAGCTGAGAGAGCCGCCCGTCCCAGCCGCCGCGGTAGACGCTCCGGGCGTCGGGAGCCGCGTGACGACTCCCGGCCACAGTAGGCGCGGGCCTGCGGACGGCGAGTAATGGGTAGCTCGCCATCCGATCAGGACCAGGCCCGTGCCGGACGGCGCGTATGTGTTCCACGCGGAGGGGCCCGTTAGGGCCGAAGCCTGCCGGGGCAGCGGGATTGTCCGAAAGGGTTACCGCTGCCCCGGAACATAAAGGGCTAAGGAAGGAACACGGATGGGTTTGGATGGAAGTCAGTAAGAGTCTGACACTCCCTTCCGCTCCACCCAGAGCGCCCTCCCGCTCTGGGTGGAGCGGTAGGAGTCATTTGATGATTTCCCACCCTAAAAAAAAAAAAAAAGGTACACCCACATTTCCCCAGATAAGTTTAAGTCCCATGTAATAGGGTGACTGCCTTTTCTAGTACTCAAACCTCAGTTGGTCAGATAGAGTTTTTGATCCTTAACAGGATCGATTAGCATCAAAAAAAGTTTTTGTGAAAACTGCCCATTTTTTTGATGATTGTGAAATTGGTTTCAAAATCTGTGAATGCAGATTAAATTATCTCAAAAAGTTGTTTCGGAACATTTTCTTGTAACGACAGGTATTTGCCCTTACTCCTCCCTACTCCTACTCCTACTCCTTTTGCCTTTGCTCTCTTCTTAAAAAACCAGAGGTCCAGAGGTCCAGTGGAGTGGAGTGGAGTGGTTCCAGTGGTTGGTCAGTGGATGGGAGTGTGATGGTGGTGGAGTGGATGGTGGTGGAGTGGTGGTGTTTGGTGGTGGTGTGGTGGTGGTGGTAGTGGTGGTGGAGTTCGATTTATTCCGGTCTGATCAACTGAACCCCCCCTCCACCCGCCCTCCTCGATCCCCTGCTAGTTTTTCTTCTGTTTTAATCTCTGTCTTATCCACTTTGTATATGTTACTCTTTTTGACAGGTAAGTATAGTCAAGAGAAAATAAACGTTACATGTTTTACAAAATTAAAAAACTTTTTTTTTTTTTAATGTCCCATTCGTGCTCGATGGGATTAAGGCCACGGCAATAGGTACCCGAATGTTTCCATTGCCAAGTTCTACTAATTCCTACTATCCTATCCTACTTCATAATATCCTATCCTCTTATCCTGCTTCCTACTAATCACAAAAATCAAATTTTCTTACGTTTTGTGCAAATTGCAGGTCAGTGTCAGGTTGTATCTTGATCAAAATTTGATTCGCGACTATATCAGGTGCGTATTTACAGAATTATAATCATTAATACATCTTTCTAAGTTAGATTTGTACCATAAGAACAATGCTCTTATGGAAACGTGCCTATGTTAATGATTCTTAGAATTATAATTACTTATGTAAATACGTACCTTTTATCGCGAATCAAATTTTGATTAAGCTACAACCTGACACTGACCTGAAAATTGCAAAAAACGTAAGAATGTTTTAATTTCGCGGTAATGAAACATTCATAATCAGCCTATAGTGTTCCCACTGCTGGGACACAGGCCTCCTCTCTACGAGAGGGAGTGGGCTGTAATCTACCACGCGGGCCCAGTGCGGGTTGGTAGATGTCACATGTCTTCGAATTTTTGGTTCTAGGACATGCCGGTTACCTCACGATGTTTTCCTTCACAGTTTTAAGAGCAGTGGTGATGAAATAATTTACATAAAGTAAAGCGCCTGTCCGGGTTCGAACCTACGACCTACAACTCGTAAGTCGCGGCCATTACCACTGGGCCACCAGTGCTTTCAATGAAACATGACACACGCTATCCTACATGCGTGACAACTACTCTAATTATTATAATGCATGATGATTATTAATGTGTTATTAATTGCTTGTTATTAGGCATGTGTTTGGTAGTTAATAATTAATAAGGAAAGTCATTTGTCTGCTTTGATCACACATCTTGGGCTAGAATTAATTAGGTTTAGAAAGCGTATTCAATTTAATTTGATGTCAAATGTTAATGACAAGTAAGTATTGGTTCAAAGTTAAGCCAATAATACCAATAAGGTACAGTCGGCACAAAACTTGGCAAGGTTTTGGCATAGAGGGACTGAGTTTGTGCATGTACACAATGTGCAACGAAAAAAAAACACAGTGGCACTCCGGGAGTGCCGACAGAAGTGAAAACAATTACCTACGTGTGTATTTTTTTAATCGTCTTCAAAACAAAACACCAACAGAATACTTTGCCACCACTCACTGACATATCGGAAATACATTAAAACCAGTATAAGCGGACTTCTGATTGTACGAAAAACCTATACAATGCGAGGTCAACTCAAACTGGAAATGTATAGCTTGATGTGTAGCCGTGTGTACATCCCGAGGACAGCCGAACAAATTCGAAGTGTGTCGCTGGTAACAGTGTCGCGAGTTCAATGGTTTTATCCCATCTCAAAAAATACCCAACGCGCCTAAATAAGTTTTCACTTAAAAAATGGTCACTGTTATTCATCCTACTTTAAAAATGAATGAATAATAGCGAAGATTTTGAAAGTTTTGCAGCCGCCATCTTGGATTTTCATTTTGAAATTTTGATTATTTATATATTCCATTTCTAATTAAGCGTACATAATCAGCCTTAATGTTCTCACTGCTGGAACACAGGCCTTTCTCGATGAGAGGGAGGGGGTCGTAATACACAAACGCGGGCCCAGTGCGGGTTGGTAGATGTCTCATCTCTTCCAACTTTTAGTTCTAGGACACGCCGGTTTCCTTACGATGTTTCCTTCACCGTTTTGAGAGCAGTGGTGATGAAATAATTTACACAAAGTAAAGCTCCGGCCTGGCTTCGAACCTACGACCTACTCGTCAGACGCGGGCGCCATTTTATGAGTGCAAAATGGGAATTAGTAAAGGTTCGATTAAAATACATGCCAAGGAAAATACGCTTGGTTACACAAGCGTATTTTCTTTGACTTCAAATTAATATAGAGCCATTATTCAATACCTATATTTAGATATTTCATGTTATACAAACATTACAAAAGCATTTCAAATGAGATAGCTCGAGGCTTACCAAAGGCGAATTGAAACTCCTAATTCCTAAATTCAGCATTTATGTCAATCACAAATGGCGAATATTTTGACGAAACTACCAATTTTGTGATCATTATCTGACGAACGCTTTGGGCTAAATTATTTACACAACACTAGTTTTGCCCACGGCCTCGCAAGCGTCGATAAATTAAATAATATTTTATTTTTTTATGTAGGTTTGCACAAACATTTTTGTACTTCAATCATAATTATTTTAAAAACTAGATGAGGTCGGCGTTTCCTATCTTTTTGAGAAAAAAAGCCGAAACAAACTCAGAGGTAACTCAACTATTTTAATGTCTAAACTAATGGTCAGATCATGGTGAAGACCATATTGATTGGTGTCTGAAATTATCTTTTGAGGAAAGAGCCATACAGATTTGAATGGACCGTGGAAACTTTCACACGGGAACGTACTGCCGCGATTAAAACCATGGTCTATCCGTCATCCAAATCCGTTCAGCCGTTGGCATAAAAAGGTGTTTTAAAGACAGACAAATCATAACCTAATATTTTCCTAAATTCTGTCAAATGCTGCACGAGGATGAAATATATTGAACAAAAGTCTAGCTTTAACCTAGGCCATTTATACAAAACCTTTCAGAATCCGGAATATATCGGAACATTTCGGGAAATTCGTTATGTTCCCGATTGATAGATTGGCTATGTTCTGATCTTCTTTTTACGACAAAGCAAAAAAGGTTATGTGAAAATAGGTGGAAAGCGGAGTTTTATTTTATTTAGCATATTGTGTCGTGTTTTGTTTTTATTTTGTTTTGAGTGTGAAGAAATAAAAATATGAAACGAGATTAAATATAAGGGTTGTAATGAAATGGGCAAAATTTAATAGGAAATTCAAGTCTATCAATCCACCTAGCTTTTTGAAAACTATGTTGGGGTCGGCTTTCAGTCGAACCGAATACAGCTGAATATATTTTACATGAAACAACTGCCTACCTGATCTCCACAACCCAATTACTGGGTAACACGATACCTCTTGGTATGACAGGTTGTCAAACTTTTGGGTCTGAATATAAAATACTAATCATAATTTCTATAACCCATTAATAGTATTGAAAATTAATAACCATTTTCATCTGAAAATACAAAAATAATATCGATACATTTTCAAAAATATAACAACCAAAGTTCTTAAAAAAATCCCTTCTTTTCGTCACTCGTTACATTCTTTTCACGATTCGTCAAGCGTAAAAGTGCCGCACAACAATTTGCTATACATAACCAGGTAAAAATAAAAAAGAAGTCTATATACGCCATAAGGATGAAAAAATGTGAAGCTGATAGCACGACTCGCAAGATAGACGCGTCTATGGATGTAATGAAGAAAAATATTGAGGACGAGTGTGAGAAATGTGATATTACTGCTATAATAAACATCAAGCTATACATATCCAGTTTTAGCTGATCTCGCATTGTAATTATTTATTATTATTTATTTATCGCATTTTTTTTCTATTTGTCGTACAATCAGAAGTCAACTTATACTGGTTTTGTATAGCTTGATATGTATTCGTTCGTACTGATGTAGAATCTGATGTATGGGCCTGATATACCTAGATTTGTGCGTTATCAGCATGTGAGAAAATATTGTACTGAAACGAAATTTCATACATCGGTCGCGGTGGCCAAATAATAACAGCCGCAATTCAATCAATGTTAAGATCCATGACATATCGAGACTGCCCAACGTGCTGTTTGAGGCACGGAGGAGCCTCGAAAAGCACGTTGAGAAGTTAGTCCCGGCTGTCATTCGTAGATCTTTGACAGTCGTTACGGGTAGTCAGAAACCCGAAAGTCGGACAGCCAGTCTTGCTAAAGGGTATCGTGTTACCCAGTACCTGAGTTGTGCAAGTCAGATAGGCGCTCCATGTAAAATACTGGTTCAACTGCATCCAGTTAGACTGGAAGCCGATCCCAACATAGTTGGGAAAAGGCTAGGCAGACGATGATAGATGACACTGAATAGAATTTTCATCTCGTTGGGCTGGACTTTTCACTTGAAGCGCATTATCATTAATGCGCCAAGTTTTGTAGGTACTTGTGAAACTTTCCTCCGAAAACCGCATTAAAAGTACTACAGAACAGCACTATTTATTACAAATGTGTTCTCGGTCTCTTGAAGAGATCAGAAGGCCAATTCTCGTAATTTAAAACGTTCAAAATCTAGTCGCAGTCTCATCTCGGCGACAAACAAATGTCAAAAACTTGTCAAAATGTAGGGGATTTTAGAGGCATTTTTGACAGATTGAGACTGAGATCAGACTGTGAACGTCTTAAAATTACGAGAATTGCCCCTCTAAAATAGTGACCACTACGTTGCCAGAAAAGAAAAACCAAGAAAGTATTAATATTAATGTATTGTATAATCCTTAAAGTGCGTGCCACTTAATCATAGAGTATCGTGCCAGACCAGTGAACGAAAAGACGCAATAATCGAATTAAATAAAAGTATACAAGGCTTAAGATATTAATCTACCCTCGAAAGTAATTGGACTTAGTCGTGGCTATTATTCAATATACAATTTGTTTTATTATGTAACAAGATTTATTAATAGCAAGTAATTGAGGAAAATTACAGAAATTACAATGTATAGGCTGTACAGACTAACATATCAAGGTACTACAATCTGTCAAATTTCTTTAATAGATTTTCAACTTTATCCCCAAAGCTTAAAGTTCAAAGTTGATTGAGAAAATTTGACAGTTTCGGGTAACTTTACCAATAATATTGCATAATACATGTCGTACCTACATTATGTACCAATATTATGGTTTTCTGAAGTTAGGTAACTTGAACTCACTGGATCTTACTACCAGTCGAATTTGAAAAATTATATTCGCATTTGGTAGCCCAATTCTTAGGGAAGACTACTTAAGAGCGTTTACGCCGTACGGCATTTCATACAAACTTTCAAGCCCTTGTTTTTTGAAATCAATGAACGGATTTTATTGAAACTGCATACGCATAAGCAGGATACAAAGGTCTAAAAAGATAGCAGAGAACTTTTTCGAAAAATTGTGTTACAGCCAAATTAGACCGATTTTATAGTTTTCATAGAAACAGAGATTTCCAGTTATCTTTTTTTAAATAAGACATTTCGAAAATGTTACTGTATCCTGCTTATGCGTATGAAGTTTCATTAAAATCGGTTCATTCATTTAAAAAAACAACGGCTTGAAAGTTTGTATGAAATGCCGTACGGCGTAAACGCTCTTAAGGCTACTTCTACTTGACATCATGCTGTGACCCATAAGAGATGAGCAAAAAAAACCGGCCAAGTGCGAGTTGAACTCGCACACGAAGGGTTCTGTACCACCATATAATATTTAACACTACATATAAAATAACGGCAAAAAAATCACGTTTGTTGTATGGGAGCCCCCTTAAATATTAATTTTATTCTGTTTTTAGTATTTGTGGTTATAGCGGCAACAGAAATACACATTCTGTGAAAATTTCAACTGTGTAGCTATCACGGTTCATGAGATACAGCCTGGTGACAGACGGACGGACAGGGGTCTTAGTAATAAGGTCCCGTTTTTACCCTTTGAGTACGGAACCCTAAAAAGTCAGAAAGGACGCTAAGCGAAAACGTAGTACAGCGCGGGCAGGTGATGCGATGCAGCTGGACGGGTTGGGGGACCAAGCAATATCACGCGGACAAAGTAGATAGCGGGCAAAATAAGCTAGCTGAATTATGTACACACAAATTTTACATTTGTGTGTTTGTATGTCGGGTTAATCTTCGGAAATGCTGATCCGATTCCGAAAAATCTTTCACTAATGGGTTTCTTTCTTTCATTTGAATTGTCAATCAATTTGACATTGTCTATTGTCTTGAACTTTTTCAGTTGGTAGAGGTCGGTCGGTATGTATGTACCGACCTATCTGTGCAAAGGTGCATGGTATGGTAAACTAATGTCCTAGTGAAGGAAGTTATTTAGTCGATTTTAATCAAAAAACAAAAATACAGGGTTACTTATTGAACGGAGGGGCCCGTCAGGGCCGAAGCCTGCCGGGGCAGCGGGATTTTCCGAAAGGGTTACCGCTGCCCCGGAACATAAAGGGCTAAGGAAGGAACACGGATGGGCTTTAGTCAGTAAGAGTCTGACACTCCCTTCCGCTCCACCCAGAGCGGGAGGGGTCATTGGATGATTACCCATCCTTAAAAAAAAAAAAAAAAAAATGGGAAGCTACAGTATTGCCGAGTGTCATAGGATATATTTTATACTAGCTGCGCCCCGTAGTTTCGCCCGCGTAAATGTCGATCCCGTGGGAATATCGGGATAAAAAGTAGCCTATATGTTAATACAGGGTGTCGACCAACTCCATACAAAACTTTATCAAAATTGGTCCAGCCGTTTGAGAGTGAAGAAGTAACAAACATAGAAACACAAACACACACACACACTCAAAAACTTTCGCCTTTAAAATATTAGTGTGATTAAAACAAGAAATTTCAGACAGTCGCGGGCAGAAGCTATTGATAAATATGTAAATAATACCTTCTGTAGGTACTCCAGGGGGCCTAAAAAGCATGTTTTGGCAACGACACTACCAGCCGCACTACCAGTAGTGTCGTTTACAATTACGACACTACCAAGCCTATTTTGGATTAAAGAGGCCACTTTGCCAGAATCATAAAACAATTCATATCACGCAATTTCATCTGTATGACAGTTTTGTATGGAGATTCGTAAAATGCTATAGGTACACCTCTGCCTAACCCTTCAGGGATATATAGGTGTGAAACTGTCAAAAAGATGAATTGCGTGATATTAATTGTTTTATGATTATGTCAAAGTGGCCTTTTTAGGCCCCCTGTACCCAGTCCACCAATTAAGCTTTTAATGAAAATCAATACAAAATTAATCATAAACAGAGACAGATATCTAGTCAGACACTCCCTAAATATTAATTTTTCTATTTAATTAACTAAAATGTCATCTACAAAGCTAGTTGTTAACATGACTAATTAATCAATTAGTGTGTGAAGCACGATTTCTATAGTGTTAGGCAATTTACAGAAACTAGGATCACACAAGTAAGTTACAGAAAATCAACCATGTTTTTTTCTGAAAGGTCTACAATGGATAAGGTAGAAGGGCCTACAATGGATAATGTTTATCAAGCTAAATGTCAGACATGGGGCTTGATAAACCTTTGTGTAATTTGGTGTTTCGTTTTTTGTTTTTATAATGTTTCAACACTTTGCGGGACAGTTAACGTCTCTCGGCGTAATAACAATAAATAATGGAAGACAAGATTTTAAAAATATTTGAGAACGAAAAATTGGCCCTTAGAATAAGCAGAAATGGAATTGCTGCAGGTACTTAGTATAATAAGGTTGTACTATTAAAACTACCATAAAGCCAACCAGTTTATCTACAGAATAGATTATATCGAGCCCTGACAGTAATAGAAACATTAAATTCTAATACATTGAGTTTTATTCCCTTAACGGTCACAAAACTGCCTTGACACAACTGCTAACTACAAAATTGTCTAATGGTCCGGCATTTATATCACAGATAGTTATTATACCGATCATTTTGCGAATAAATGTCATAAAGATGTTGGTAGTAATTGCTCCTTAAAAATAATGGTATTATAGAGGTATGAGGAACAGGGTGTATAGTTCACTCATCCTCCATGGAAAAGGGAGGATTCTCCAACCAGACAGGTGTCG
This sequence comes from Gortyna flavago, assembly GCA_963669345.1. Taxonomy (NCBI): domain Eukaryota; kingdom Metazoa; phylum Arthropoda; class Insecta; order Lepidoptera; family Noctuidae; genus Gortyna; species Gortyna flavago. The sequence continues at coordinate 7,983,752 of OY770150.1, read as the reverse complement.
TGTCTGGTGGGCAACTGCCCGATGATTAATGTCGGCCGCTAGTTGCGCGAAAAACTTTGCTTGCGAGATGCAGGACTTTGCGTGACGTCAGTATGACGCGCGGTAGTTCATAAGAGGCGTTGTAGATACCGCTACAGTATTAGTAATACGAGGTTTAGTTACCTATGCCTATCAATTTGGTTGGTTCAACCAAATAGAGCCGTCAATTTCCAGGCATCTAGTTACACTGGATACTGGAAAAATCGACATTTAGGCTGATTCTTTGGCCAAAAATAGGCCCATCACGTGGAAAGACGACCAACCATTGGCGATCTCTCGAAAAACTAAGTGGGCACTCGGACCCCATCGCCCTAGTGTTTCAACACCAAACGGCTTATATGCTGTATCTCCCGATAAAATTGGAATATTTGCGTCATTTGAGGTGTTAGGTACGTAGTAGAGCTAGCACTTTAACGAGTTGGCGAGCAACAGACAGTGAGTTCGGGACATCGACCAGCGATACTCGTTTCGCTGGTATAGTATTTTTATCTCACGAAGCGACTCGCGCTATACTTGTGGTTACCAAGTGTACAAACACGCTGAGAATGTCTCTATAAGCGCAAGAGCTCTCGGTACCGTCCGATACAATAGCGAAGTCGGAAGTTTGTGTGTGTGTGTGTGTGTGTTATGTGCTGATGCTACTCGTCTTCATGCACACATTCACAGCGTGTTTATACACTTAGCAGTTTAGCACATCTAAACCATGGGTCATCAAGCGTGAATCTCTCAGCAAGTATTCTGCCCGCCAAGCGAGCGTCACTGAGCGAGTAATCTTTTTGATATAGGCCAACCGCTTAACTGAGACGTTGGCTGAGGTAGCAGCGCGGTGCGGGAGGGGTGTGGTGATGTGATGCGAGAGCTCAGTGATTCGTCAACTTGAGACAACTATCACCCCTCCCGCAACGCGCAGCTACCTCAGGCAACGTCGCGTCGGCCTATAGCTCTTGTTACTGTGTACAAACGAGTGCTCGTCGGCGGCGGTGTGAAAAATGTTTTTTCTTTTAGGTACTTATACGAGACATGTACAATATTTTGTACGTTTCTTGAGCGAGAGAATCGTAGATAACTAGTTATTTCATTTTCGGCGGTGGAAAAGATATTGGAGGTGCCTAAGGCGGATCACACACTACAACGCGCCACGCGCGGGGACGCAAATAACGCGCCCCTACGCGTGATTGTTTACATACAAATTAATTAAAATCCTTGGCTCCGTTTCCCGCACTTCGTCGCATGGCGCGTTGTAGTGTGTGATCCGCCTAAGACCCGAGCATGACGCGAGCGAATCTCAAAAATTCACAGCTGACATATGTCAAGGCACATCGAGATATTGTTTTTTGAAGTGAAAACTTCTTAAGAGTTTTTGTTGATGACATGGTTAGAAAGGGACGAAGGGACGGGGAAGGGAAGGGAGGGAGGGAGATGACGACTATTAGAGAAGTATGGAAGAAAAAGACATGTTGTGCCGACCCAAAATAAATTGAGGTAAGGGCATGGTGATGACGATAGAATAATCAAAATCACCTTTTTGACGTAATAACGTCTTATAAATCGATGAACGCCGGCTGCACGCACGAAGAAGCATGACTCATTGTCACGTTTCGCCTGTGCCGAGCGTGCAAGCGAGAGCGCGGTACAAGCGATAGAGAGGCACGATCGGCCAAAGCGTTCGGCTTGTGACGCATCTATCTCTTATGACGTTATCACGTAAAATTATCGTCCGTACACCGACTTTACAGACAACCAATTTTTTTACCCATTAAAAGCCTGACCTCAATTCAAAATAAGCCGAACTTGACACATCCTTCAAACCATCTTATCCCACCTATCCGATTATATCACACAATAGGAGGATCCCATCTTGATCTCAAAGAGGTTGCAATAACAATGGTTAGGCTTAGAATACGTAAGGCGATTTGGGGATGTAAGTGCGTGGTGGCGTTGTAAGGTGACAGAGAAAAATACGAGTAGGTATGTCTGCTGCCTGAAAACATTTTCAAATGATATTACACATCCATAGAACGAATGAGTTGGCAAAAAAGGTACTTACGAGGATTTTGCTAACTTGTTATAAGTATCATGTTATTAGCCTAAGGTATGTGTGAAAACCTAGTCATTAAATCCCTAGGGATCTAGCCGGGCAGTAATTATGTACTGAATTTCTTAACGCGCAGTAATTCGCTGGTCAATAATTGATTTGCAAGACGCAAACATCTCTCTTTCCCTACTTTCATAGATCGATGGTCACCCCCCGAACCAATTTTTTTTTTGTATTTTATTGTCGCCATTTAATTTACCTACAATACAAAATTGTGACTCCAGACTGTTACTTACTAAGAATTTTCTCGAAATGATAATACCAAAAAGTTTGACCCCAAGTGAGCGATCAAACTCAAATGAGCATAAGCTCAGTGGACTTTTTACCAAAGTTCAAGTTTCTTTTTATTTTATTTTTTTCTTTTTACAAGAATTAAACGGCACCAGTGTTTAGAAGTTTGTTAAGTTATTTGTCAAAGTAATTTTAATGGCCACCAAGTCATGGCTCAAATAATATAAAGACGACAAGTCAAAGTACCGTCGCGACCCCCCCCCGACCTATCACCATGTTCGGTAAGCCGATCCCTTGGGAAGAGCAAGCCAAATACCTAGGTGTCATTCTAGACAAACACCTCTCATTCACAGAGCACATAAAGAAGGTTCGTTCGCGAGCCGCTTTTGCTCTCTTTAGACTCCACTCCGTTCTCAATGCACGCAGCAAACTGTCGCTTAAGTGCAAGTTGCGCATTTACACAGCGTGCATTAGACCAATTATGACCTATGCTTGTCCAATCTTTGCGCACGCAAAACCCCACAACATCCATAGGATGCAGACCCTTCAAAACCGGTTCCTTCGAAAGGCTACGGGTTCCCCTTGGTTCGTTCGCAACGAGATCCTCCATGTTGACCTCAGAATCCCCACTATTAAGCAGTTCATGAAACGCCTCTCAAAGCGTTTCTTCGATTCCGCCGCCAAGCATCGCAACCCTCTAGTTGTCCAGGCCGCCAATTACTCTCCCTCTAACATCAGCAAGGCCCGCCGTCCAAAACATGTCCTATCCGACCCTGATGACCCCATAACTCTCCTCCAGGAGAGCAACAAATCTACCAGTACAGTACACAAAAACAAAAAACCGACATTCCGACCTCGCCGACGAGGTCCCTCGCGACGTCCCCAAGTAAACTCACCCCCCCGACCCTTGCCCGATGCAGTGCCAGCCCGCGCCGCAGCTGAGCCAGTAGCTTTAAATTCCCGACTGTGACCTCTGAGTTTGTTTCGGCATTTCTTCTCAGAGTAGTCAGATAGGAAATGCCGGCCTCATCAAGCTTAAATAATATAATTGTGATCCAGCCTGTCCCCTCTTGCTGCCCTCTCCAGCGACGCCCTAAGCCGAGGTTCGTACCCCACAGGGGGCGCCCTTAGTGCGTAGTCGCTTAGCATAACGTAGTTAGTTTTATGCCCCTGGCTGGAGGCTTTGAGTTTTACTTAAGGCAGCCACAGGATAGCCCGGTTAAGTAGTCACGACCTCTCAAGGTCAACTACGAGATGCCCATAGGAAAAAAAAAAAAAATACCGTCACGACACGAAAAGAAGACATTTCTCGTTCAACTTACAAAGTGACCACTCGTAAACACGTGCCGTTTGTCAAGTGTTTGTCAATATATCCTTCCAGCTTGTTACGTGCTTGTTGCATTTTTGTAGTCAAGTGAGAACGCCTTACAAAGCGACAAGAACAATTTTATAAAACTTCAACCTTCTTTTCGATACTCAACCTCGGGTCAAAAACGGAGCTGAAGTTTGTTTGTTAATGAAGTCGTGAATAACAGATAGACTGTATCATGCAAAAAAAAAAATATACTAGTTACTTCAACGATTACCAGTATAACAATAACGTGTCATAACGTAACATCACGCCTTGATTCCCCGAAGGGTTAGGCAGAGCTGTCCTACCTATTATTCAGGGTGTCCCTGGACGTATGGATCAAATCGAATAGGGACGTGGACAAGGTCATTTCCTGTCGGTGAATTTTTTTTTTTGTTCAAAAGTTATGACCAATTTTTGTTTTTTTTTTTTTCAATCATGCGCATAGTGCTAAAAGAAAAAAAAAACTATCAGGGCTGCCTAAAAAAAAAATTGTCAGACCTGATAGTTTTTTTTTTTTTCAGAAATCGCCATATAGAACCCAATTTGCATTTTAATTTTATTTTGAAGGTTATCTTTCAGATAGAATAACTTCCCATAGAATAACATCAAAATCGGTTCAGTAGTTTGGTTTTAAACCAAAATTATTGGTAAAAATTCAAGTAAACGAAATTGCATCGTTTGCAAATAACGAAATGCGAACCCAACGACACCGACTTCCGAAATTAAAGTAATTTTTCATACTCATTTTTAGAAGTCAGTTCTTTTTTTTGTGTTAAAAAGTTTTTTGTAACGTAACAAAAGTGTCGTGACAAATATTACACTTTTTTCAATTTCTTGACAAATATTATGTCATGACAAATATTACACTTTTTCAAAGCTCTCATTCGCCAAGTGTGCAGACTATAACCTGCGATACGGAACTTCTTCGTTCCAAAAAAACATAACAATACATTGATACAGAGTTTTTTCATACTCTCTTCCCTACCCCGTCATTTATCCCATTTGGCACCTCCACCACGTACATGAGATGTGTGTTTCGGTCACTTTCGGTAATTTCCGCCAACGTTCGGGTTACGTAGAAATGTGTGCTCATTGTTAGAGCACAAGATGCGTGGGCATTCAAACTATTTGTTGACGGAATTGTAAACGTGGTAAGTTGAGTGTGGTTGTTAGTGGATGCAGCGAAAGAAGATAGATAGGTAAATAAAATATTCTTTAAAAAGTATATAATCAGCCTATAATGTTCCCACTGCTAACTGCGACTAAGTAATAACAGCCGCACGGGTCGATCGATCAGGTTAAGCTGCGCTGGATGGGTCCGTGGGGTCCGTGGATGGGTGACCATCTTAACATACCAAGATCCCTTCGTGCCTCGGAAAGCACGTTAAGTTGTTAGTCCCGGCTGTCGTTCGTGGATCTTTGACAGTCGTTACGGGCCGTCAGAAATCTGACAACCAGTCTTACCAAGGGGTATCGTATTACCCAGTAGCTGGGTTGTGGAAACCAGATAGGCATTCACTCCATGTAAAATACTGGTATTCAGCTGCATCCGGTTAGACTGGAAGCCGACCCCAACTTAGTTGGGAAAGGGCTAGGCAGATGATGAATGTTCCCACTGCTGGGACAGAGACGTTCTACTGTTTCTGCCCACCCTCATGGGAAAACGACGTGAGTTTATGTATGTATGTGTGATAAAGTTCCATAGGAACACTGCTAAATATCCACTGGTAAAGAGATATTGCTTATACAATCCAATTAACATTTTATTAATCTATAGTAATAGAATAAAGAAGCTGAAGATTTTGTTTTTTTTTGTTTAACGCGATAATCTGTAGAACCGACAGTCGGATTTGAAAAAATCATTTTGCATTTGATAGCCCAATTCTTAAGGTAGGTTATAGGCTATTTCAGATCACGCCTTCCGGTCATCAGACGCTTAAGAGCCGAGCAAAAAAAAACAGAAAGGACGCTAAGCGTAAACGCAGTAACGGGGCACAACGAGAGTAGGTATAGGTACTCGTATTTTATGTTAAAACAAGACATTTCACGTAGACGAAGTCACGAGCAGAAGCTAGTTAAGGATAAATGATCACATGTTTTCCCACTACTTACTGTACAAGAACATTCTGTTCTCTCCTTCTTTGCTTCAGTTTCATTTATCGAAGGCAGTGAAAAGGTGGTCTTTTAAGAATGATTTGCACTAAACAGCTCGTATCGCATCGGATCGGAAAGGATACGGACGGATGCGGTGACAGCCGATCGAGCTGAGCCGTCCGGCAGGATGTCGACGCATACGATTGCGAACGTATCTATTTCTGCGCCTAGTCAAATAGTTTTATTCCTACCGTGTTGACGTGTTTAAATTTTTGAAAGTGGTTGAAGTGGACGTAGTATTCTTGGCTATTGCATTCGAAGAAGAAGAAAAAACTAGTGAAATATCATTTATAAGTCAACTCAAGCGAATATTATTTAAAAAAGCATATTATTCATTACAAGATTTTTTTAATGACAAAAATATTAATTGACGTAATTATATCATAATAAATAAGTAGGTAGTGTAAGGATAATTAATGATCTCAATTTATCAATATGATTTAATTTAGTAACACATTTTAATTATTAATAATTTTGATTTTGTTATTTTGATCCCAGAAATTTAATAATATAAAATAAGAATGACATTGTTTATTTTTTTTTTTTTTAATTAGTTGTAAGTTTAGCTGTGCCCTACAGGGTCCATAATTGTATCTTTACATCTGTAATGACATTATGGTACGCAAATAAAGATGAATATGAATATGAAGAAAATAATCATAAAACACAGAACAGGAAAAGAAAAATTTGAACGACCGCCGTCAAGCTGCTGTGCGCGGCTTGAAATTACCAAGCCACGCACAGCAGCTTGACCGCGGGCGTCCTCCGCGACACGCGATCGTAGCCGAAAGCGCCTGTCGTCGTATCAATCGCATCCTTCGGCTGTCGTCAAAATTTTTCTTTCTTCTGTGTTTTATGAAATACTGTTTACACGATTCAATATCGTTTAAAGATTGTAAAATCCGTTCTAATCCGATGCGGTACGAGCATTCATCATCCTTTACTCCGTAACTTCGTTCATTTTATAAAATAAATGTCACTTCATAAACTCACTACCAAATATTGTAACGTAATTTATTGAGCAACACAACTTTCCAGAGAATGTGTCGAGTATTATAAGTAACTCAATTTTCACCTTCTTGTGCCGCTCGATGGAGTTGAAAATTGATGCGATACATTGTACCTTGGGTAATATTAAAATTTTATTTAAAGGTTTTAAAGAATATTATAATTTTGGTATATTTTTTCTTACTATTCTTCTAGTGGGCTTCTGGGCCCGTTTGCCTTCAAAGCAAGAGTAAACAGGCATCTTCTGAGCACGCTCGTTCCATCATAGACCTCATCCATCGCTTTCCATCAAGGCTGATCCAGGTCAAGAGCAGGTGCATTCAGCAATAAAAAAGGACCTAATTACTTTTCGCTGTGTAATTCTAGAAGTTCCTCTATGAAAATAACTTCAAAAGCACAAAATAAATATTATGACATTCGAAAATAAATATTATGTTTACTGTACCAAATATGTAGGTACAACAAACAGATACTTTTATCTACCACAAAGTGCAAAGTTCGACGGCTCATCTCGCAGTTTGGCGTCACTACATGACATACATACATAATCAGCCTATGTTCCCATTGTGTGCTGGAACACAGGGCCCTCCTCGTTGAAAGTAAATGTTACAATAAAATACCTTGTGATATTATATTGCAATTAAATGAACGAAAACTTTAAGCTCTTATTTAAAGTACGCTTTGTAAACAAGGCAAAACAAAGAGGAGTATATAGGTAATAGGTAATACGGGCTGTTGTCCGCAACTCCACGTCAATGCGCGTATTTTGCGTGGAGGAGTATATCCAAGATAAGAAAGCTTGAAAACATGCTGGTCCTGCTCCATAGGACAATCTAGAGTCTAGATAAAATCAAACTGTTTGCTAATTTAATTATTTTTGATATTAATTTAGATTCTGTGATTACTTTAACTCACACACTGACATATAAATTGTTTTTTTTTTTTAATGAAAATCGTCTACTTTTACAATGTTTGTAAAATGTGAGCACCATGTATCGATCACATATCTAATTAATTTATCTGTCATGGCTTCATTTTTAATTCTTTTACCTATTGTGGTATAGTAATTTAATTCTAAGTGCATCGTCTCCACATTATTTGATTAATGGATACAAAATATAGTAAAACATTTTATAAGAGTAACGTTGGAGTTTATTTATTTCCCATTCTTCTCCATACGAAACTACCTACTAGAATCAATTATATATTTTGTAAATTTTGACATTTAAACGTGCCGTTTTGAAACAAATTAATTTTGACTTTGTTTTTGACAGCTAGAAGATTTAAAACCTATAGGTGTAATACCAATATCATCCAACCCCTATGAAGCACATCTTTATCTCAGTCAGTCTGTTACAGTTTCAGTGAACCAAATTAACGCTTTGACACGGTTGTAACACCGAGTCTTACAAATACGTTGCCTCCGGGCTGTTAACTAATGGCAGTTGTACAAAGCGACACCTGGTTGGAGAACCACCGTAATGTAAAGTGCAGAAGGTCCAGCCGGGTAATTTAATGGCTTTCATTTTGACAGTTAAACAAAATTCATTGCGTTATTTACCTTGTTGAGCAGAGAAATTTTCCGAACATATTATGAAGCAATGGATTAGCAAAATCCTTCAAAATCATTCAGATTGAGATGGATAGTGTGTTACGCAATTAGAGTGCTGCTCTTTTTTATGATTATTGACACACTGCTAAATTCTTATTTTAAAGCTTACTTGCGTTTTTAGGGTTCCGGACACTGTTATTAAGGCTCCGCTGTCCGTCATCCGTCTCTGTCATACAAGGCTTGACCTTGTAGACAACCGGTGAGTCACCGGTGGTGACCCTACGGCAGACCAATTTACTAGACAGACCAATGTATAAAGACTGATATAGACGAGCGATGAAAATAAAAACACTGGTCCTTCTGCCCTCTTTTTTTTTAACGCACGTGACTCCTACATACGTGACCCAATTAGCGTAACCATCAACCATGCACCACAGTTTTTAGTGGTTTGTAAAGGAGTACGTGCTTCCTCTAAACATGTAGAGTATACATCATTCAATTTTGGTTACACAGCAAACATTTTATACACCGTATGTTCTTAATTAAGAGCTATTTTGGCTTTTTGTGTTTATTTGTGTGAATGAGTAAAGTAAATAGACTTATTTTTGCCTTTATTATTAACTGATGAAATAAAGGAAGCATGCAGTCCGCCTTGACGGCGAGCAATGGGCAGCTCGCCGTCCGGTAAGGACCAGGCCCGGGTCGACGGCGCATTGTGTTCCACGCGCTCCTCAAAGAGATGTCAGCACTAACTGACGGGGTTCGCTAAGGTCGATGCCTGCCAGGTTCGCGGGTTGTTCAAAAGAGATACTGTGTCTCCTGCCTCAGGCAACTGAAGGAACATAGGTGGGTTTTAGTCAGTAAATCTGTACGAAGCGGGAGGGCCGTTTCGTACAGAGCGGGAGAAATTATTTCATAATTTCCCACCCTAATAAGGCAGGCAGCATGAGGTCCTGGGTAAGATTCCAGGGTCGGGCAAAGTATTATGGGGTTTTTCCATTTGGATCTTTTCTGTAGCAGCCCGAAGTCTGGAATAGTGCCCAGCTGAGAGCAATAGGCTCGCCCCTATTCTAAGGGACTTAAACTTAACTGGCTAAATGTGGGTGTATCATAGGTTCACCTCTGCCAAACTCTTCGAGGGAACAAGCCGTGATGTTATGTGTATGTTTTACTAATGACTGTTAGCTTATATTTTTAAACTTTTTGATTAAGGGCTGATTTTTCAAACGACCGATAATTTTTGTTCGAAGAATAAAATTGACGTCTGACAGTTTTTGTATGGAAGAACTGTCAAAAATTCAGAATTATTCTTCCGATAAAGTTATCTGACGTTGGAAAAATCAGCTCTTAATGGTATAAATAAGACTCTTCGTAGTCGAAATTAGATTAAACTGTTTATCTTTCACAAACATCAAGTAAATATTTCGGTAAGTATTTATTTACAGTGTAAATAATTCTGGGAACTCTTTTTAGCTTAAAATGTTTGTGTTTTATTTATTTAAGTTGTTTATATAGGAAGAGCAGTAGTAAAACATAGATTTAAGTAATTAAAATAAAATTGCCACGTTGAATGGCAATGCTATTTTTTGGGCAAAGAATGAGCCAGCCCTCTGGTATCTTGGAGACGCAGAGGGTTGATATCAACTTTATTATTATTATAGTATGTGATTTGATTTTTAGGGTTCCGTACACAAAGGGTAAAAACGGGACCCTATGACTAAGACTCCACTGTCCGTCTGTCTGTCTGTCTGTCACCAGGCTGTATCTCATGAACCGTGATAGCTAAACAGTAGAAATTTTCACAGTATGTGTATTTTTTAGAAACAGAATAAAATAAATATTTAAGAGGGGTAATACAACAAACGTGATATTTTTTCCGTTATTTTTGTAGTGTTAAATATTGTATGGTGCTACGGAACCCTTCTTGTGCGGAGTGCAACTCGCACTTGGCCGGTTTTTCTATTTGCAATCTGAAAAATATAGTAGGACGGTACAAAGACTTCACAAAGTTTTTCCCGCCTGATCTTTAGTTAAAAAGTCTAAATAATTCACTCAAAATTACTAGGTACAGCCCGTTGACAGGTATTTTAATTATGAACCAACAACCTAACAGCAATCTTATCATAACGAGAATAAAGATCAAAATATTTTTGACAGACTTGTCAGTGGCAGCGACCCAACAGGAAAACTTATAAGAATAAGAATAAAGATCACTGTGATTTGGACAATGATACAAAATCAGAGTTAAAATAACGAATATGAAAGGACTGCATTAAATGCAGGAGAAAACAAAAAAAAAAACTTAGGTACGACCTACTTTATTTCGTCACATTATTTCGAACAATCATCAAACGTGACAGTTACATTACAATGCCTAAATACATGACAAAACAATCACTACTTTTCGAAAAATCTGTAAAGGTCGATTCACACCAAACGAGAAAATGCTAATTCTATCACCTCTAGCAAAAATATTTATGTGTAAACAGAGAGTGTTTTTGAACGACTCCTATTGCGAAGCATTAGAGAGTACCTACCTACTTTATGATCGAAAAAATTTTTTTGTCTCCTTTCTGCAACTGTTTCTATTGTTATACTTCTGCTAGTACACCGAATCTATTTAATTTATATACCATTGTATAGATAATATAATGGAGATTAATTGTGTACTTTAAAAAAAAGGCATCAAAATATTTCTAAGAAAATTCTCGTCAATCAAGTGTAAAACCTTAAAACATTATAGCTTGTGAAAAAATCCAATTAAATGAGTTTTTTTTTTTTATAGATTCGTTTCACCCATTTTGAAGCCTATTGATAATGGCTCTTTTATTTTTCAATGTAGTTTAATAATACCTAATTAATTTAAAACTAACTAATATAATATCTATCTTTATTTTTATGGTGTTCCCACAACTGGGACATACGCCTTCTCTCTGTGAGAGGAAGTGGACCATAATCCACCACGCGGGCAGAATGCTGGATGACACGTCACGTCTTAGAATTTTTGGTTCTATGCCATGCCGGTTTCCTCATGATGTCTTCGTCACCGTTTTGAGAGCAGTGGCTATGAAATAATTTACACCAAGGAAAGCGCCTGTCTGATTTCGGTCCTACGACCTTACAACTCGTATATAAATCGCGGCCGTTACAAGTGGGCCACTAGGTACTGCTCACACCTATTTAGTTTAAACCCACCTGTGAATCATTCGTAACTGTTAGTCTCGTGAGGTTCTAATTATATAGACCATAGATAGATCCTCTTGACACGACACTCTTTTGTTTTAGTAGTAATTAACGCCTCTAAAATGTCTGAGTTCCTATTGTTTGAGGTTTTATTATGACGAAAATTGAATAGTGTTTTGTATGTCTCTAAGTTGAGGTATGTTAGTTATCAACTGCTTTTCGAACGAAGTTCGTTATCGCTTGTTATACCCTGCATACTTGGCGAATGTGAACTGAGCCGAAAAAAGGTGTAACATTATTATTGGTCTGGGTCTCATTCGCCAAGTGTGCAAAAGCAAAAGGAATTTCGTTCTAACCGGGTGACCCACAACACCCCTCGTTTTTTATTTTATCACCAGGGGAAGATCTCTTCTGATTAAAGAATCAATACTTATTCTAATGTACCTGTCGCAGCCAACTGGTTAAATTAGCCGTTCAGTTAACCGCCTAGCCTTTCAACTAAACGGCGGCCGTTCAACTAACGGCCTGAATGATATTCAATTACAGTTTAGGTTGTAAGTCTGTAACCAATCACGCGCGAGCCGAATTGGTCGCAGTAATTAAGGCATTGCACCCGACTAAGTGGGTTAGGTTAGGTTAGAACTGTGACCAACCGCGTGCGAGCCGAGGGAGGAAGCGAGGCGAGCACTACTTCTAAAGGCCAGGCAGTTAACTGAACGGCTAATTTAACCAGTTGGCTGCGACATACCTATACAAAATATTTACCGTGGAATTTCTTGCCTATTCTTCTCCATACGAAACTACCTTTTGGGATGGACGACTAGATTCAATTATATTATTTAATATTTTTTTGTAAATTTTGACGTTCGATGATTCGACCTTGACTTTGATTTTATTGATCACCATCTTTGTTCCTTGCGTATTAACATCTCAAAAACACGTTTAAACAGTGCTTCAGTTCATTAGAAAATGGTAACAATAAGAAAAACTCGAATTAAAAAAATAAAATAAAAGCTACTTTTATAAACTTTAGTTCCCTTTTTAGCTATATATACACTTTTTAGTAGCTAAAGAAGTAAAGCTACTTTAATTTTACGCTAAATAAAAAAATATTGGAACTTATTAATTAAATCGAGTTTATGATAACTTATGCGCTGAAGAGATCCGTAGGAAAACCAAGTTAAACGATATATCCCGAAAAATTTTCAAACTTAAATGGAACTACTCAACCTGACTGTGCCTCGACAATACAGCTTATACAGGGTTATTTTAAATTGGCTAGCTAAACTCCGCAGACGCGATGGGTACCTATTGGTATTTTGTTACTTGAGGTATGACTAGAGAAAACCTGTTTTTTTTTTTTCATCGCGAGAAAAATCACTTGCCTACACAAAAAAAAACCAGAATTTTTAAACTTATGTTTCAAGTGACTGCAGTAACTGCGGTCGACAACCCCTCAAAAAATCATCAAATCAAAAATTTTTTTGTTTTATCATGTTTAGATATCGATACCCATCGCGTCTGCGGAGTTTAGCTAGCCAATTTAAAATAACCCTGTATTATAACACCTTCCGCTAAGTCGACTGATGAGTACCTATAGGCTATAAGCCACCCCAGTGACTTATGTCACTTTACACCTCCTCTGCTAATTCCTTTTTCATTTCGTTTCCATGCGGTTCTAAATCAAAAGCGCTTTTCGCTTTATTCCGCTGTGTGTGAAAAAAGTTAGATGTGGCTTTAAATCTGTCGGCTTAGAACACTGATTTCTTTAGTTCTGTGGTTTAGAGTGAGTTTTTGGGTGTTAAGGGTGACCACTGAAATTATGGCAAACTAGAACTTTTTGCCCGTGGCTTTCTCCGCATTGAAGTCGGAAATTATCCTGTAGGAACGTACTACTGGGATAAATCCTATGTCCTAACTCAGGCCACAGTCTACTTTTTTTTTGTTTTCGTGGTGAAACCTTCAAAACGCACCCGACCTCCGGGGACGACGTCGGGGAGTGTGGGATTTTTACCTCACTAAAACCACCCCAGTAATCACCATCAGCACACATACACACATACATAGACCCTGGTCCTGGTTCCTCTTAAAAGACCGATTCCGCAACATCCCTGGGGAGACTGTAAAGGGACCTCCCCTGAGCCTTGCTATGCACGGCAGCACGTGACTACTGTGCCACCGTTTTCCCTGGGGTCACTTGGTGGGCGGACAGAGTCCCCACTCTGTGCACCCACGACCCCAAGGTCTACCTGTGTGCTAAGTTCCATCGAAATCTGTACCTACAGCCACAAAATACAGAGAGTGCAGAAATCAATCTAAATACAAAGTGCGCTCAAGCAACGCATACATAGATACCGCTCACGGACACGATATCTCATCGTGTATCTGCGTCGTGTTTCGCTGACTGGTGTCATGTAGCACGAAACCGGTGGTACACAACACCCTTCGGCCAGAACTCTTCCATGAAGAACTTCTCGTTGTGTCGAAACACGCACCACGAACGACCAGACAATTTTGTTTTGTAGCCCTAATTCAATTAAAATACCTAAGTAACTGAAATAAGAACCGAAATACCCAAAGGGAATAAACTGATTGATGAGTTATCTAATCGAACCATTTTCTAAACTTCTAATTAAGTACCTAAGTCTGTAGTAAATAAAGGATCACACAATTCCTACGAGAATATCAGAGAATCCAGAATAATAAAAAAAAAACCGGCCAAGCACGTGTCGGACCACGCACAATGAAGGGTTCCGTAGTTGGAATGAATTTATCCCAAGAACAAACTTAACATTGTAGTTGAAAAACATGTTCTCCCATACATTCCAACTGAAAATGTAAGTTTGTACGCACAATATTGAGAGATTTACCATGTTGTTTCAAGATCATAGACTTCTTATTAATTTTCCTGTAATCTATAGGTATAGAACTATTTTCTGTATTTTTTTCAAAATTTTAGGCTCAGTAGTTTCGGAGATAAGGGGGGGGGGAACGGTAAATTTCCGTCTATTGTCTTAAATAACTTTAATACAATTTATTTTAAAATTATGAAAAAAATATATTTGAGATCCTCACGATAAGCCCTTTCATTTGATATGTCACACGGTACAAATTGCGAATCTTTTTTTTTTAATTGTCTATTTACCCCTCAAAAATGACTCCCATTTTCAAAACTCATTTATTTACGTTACACGTCTGTGTTTGGGTCACAGAGATTCATATGTGTACCAAATTTCAACTTAATCGGTCCATAAGATTCGGAGCAAATTGGCTGTGACAGACGGACAGACAGACAGACAGACAGACAGACAGACAGACACACGAGTGATCCTATAAGGGTTCCGTTTTTTCCTTTTGAGGTACGGAACCCTAAAAACCGGTCAAGTGCTAGTTAGACTCGCACACGAAGGGTTCCGTACCACCACACAATATTTAACACCACATTATAAAATAACGGCAAAAAAATCACCTTTGTTGTATAGGAGCCCCCCTTAAATATTTATTTTATTCTGTTTTTAGTATTTGTTGTTATAGTGGCAACAGAAATACATCATTTGTGAAAATTTTAACTGTCTAACTACGGTTTATGAGATACAGCCTGGTGACAGACAGACGGACAGCGGAGTCTTAGTAATAGGGTCCCGTGTTACCCTCAGGGTACGGAATCCTAAAAAGGACAAACATATTGTTTTATTTATAGTCGTAAACTCTTTTTAGGTTAATCTACTTTAGGAAAAAGGTTAAACAATTAAGTATTCATAACAAGTTTTATCTCTAAAACTCGTAATTTTCTCAAAATAAATTCTGAAACAAATGGAAATTGCTCTATGCAAACATAGATAGCGCCCACACCGAACACTAAAAAATGTATATAAACCAGAGACAACGTCTGTTCTAACTGCGATAGACAAAACAATGCCACGTATAAAATGCTTGACTGTAAAATAATAATACCATAAGGCGGGAGCTGTATAAACCCCCTGTCAATTTTCTCGAACCAACTGAGAGCCTTCCTCCTGGGCACGCTTACCGTGGCCGACTTGGAAATATCTTGGATCGAACCCAAGTCGGCCGTAACAAAGACAATCTCCAAAGATGGGGGTTCAAGGACGGCTGCGATCTCAAGTGCGTATGCGGCACCTCCCCAGCACAGAAAATGGCCCACATTATTTCCTGTCACCTGTGCACTTGCTAATCTTATGACTGTGTCAGCGGAGTTTGCGCAGCTAAATTTTGGGCCATAGGTGTTTGAACCTTTTGCCTTCAATACGCTAAGAAGAACAAGTACCTAAATGAGAGATGAAATAAGCTCCGAAAATCCCTAACAAAAAATATCCTAAGCTCAAAAAACACACCACTTTCACTAATAAGTAAATAAATCATTTAATGAAAGCTTAATGAATTTCTTTTGACCCAATTATCAAGACGTCTTCCGTCAAAAACATCAAAGGGCAGGACCTCTCACTGTCGATGGCTTGTAAAGATTTTTTTAACCTTTGGTGACCTCTCATGACCCTTCTAAGCGCCTGCAAAATATCTCAGGCAGGCGCTTTACCTTGCGTAAATAATTTCATCACTGCTGCTCTGAAAATTGTGAAGGAAAACATCGTGAGCTACTACTCGCCTTCACGCACACATTCACAGCGTATTTTTACACTTGGCGCGCCTCCTTTCGTGAGATCAAAATACGGTATTCTAATGGGGGATTTACATTTACACTAGGTTGATTTTCGACATGTGGCTGGTCGGGTCGCTAAAAATCGTAGGTACATTTTGCATCAAAATGTCGACCTTCATGCGGTGAGCGATTGCCTGCGACTGAGCATTATCACGGTCGACTTTAGTCACCCGCCGCACGACAAAAGTGGGAACATACTTTACTTTGGAACTTGCAATAATTGCAAGTGGAACCTGCTCTGGTTCCATCTTTTGTCACCTCGTCCAAGCTGAATTGCCATTTAAACAGTCAAATTTCACTATGCTAGGAAAACCGTACGGCTAATAGTCACCTGTAATAAGACCGCCACCTATTCTCTACAACTACTAACAGAGTTTTAACAAACTACCAACTTCAAACAACAAAACTTCCCATTAAAAGTACCAGCGAATATGGCAACCACACTGTTTAACCCCCAATGGGCTTAGTCATTAACTTTTAACCCTTTCAAAGTTAAATAAGTATAATCAACAGAATTAGAACTCGCATGGGGGTTGAAAAGTAAATATATGTGGGTATCATGAGGTAGGTGACATTATTTTTAGGGTGTGGCTTGTTTGTGTGTAATTAGCACCCGTATTTATTCATATGGGTTGTAGCTAAATAGCTAAAACGCCGAGTTATGTAGCTTATAAAACACAGCACGTGTTCCGCAAACGATGGGACTCTGTCCTTCGAGTCCTGTCAGCTGCACGTTACAAGAACTGATGGACGCTGGTGATGGCGCGAAACAAATAGCAGAATTCTGGGCCGAGTCCATTTAGATTGCCAACAATTAACGTCCCAGCATCGGGAAAAGCAATATTTTGTAACAGGTGATGAGCAGTTGACATTAGGGTTTGAAAAGGTATGCTCTCGAGGTGGTCCCATTGTCACCAAGTCAGAGTCTGATGAAGGGATCCCATGAGAGTCGCGGAAAATCCTCTTTGGTAGGCATGTACAGTGTGTTAGTTGAACTCTCTCAAATCAAATGAAACCTATTGATGATTCAAGTGTTTGAGTCTGAGAGTCATCACTTACCTACCTATACTCCGACTTTTAATTAGCTGCAGTAAAATGACAGTTTTTAATAACTCATTTCGGACTGCATTTAGAGATATGCATGTCAAATAAGTTTCGTTTATTACACTATTCTTTACTAGAAAAACATGTTTTGGTTGATGGCCGCGAAAAAACAAAAAGACGCCAATTTTAGTCATTTAAGTTAGATACACATAAGCTGTCGTTTTACTGCAGCTAAGTAAAAGTCCGACTATAATGCTACCGAGCCGTCGATGGTAGCCACAGCAGTCCTTAACTGTTAGGAGTTAGAAGATACGGCAATATGTTGACAGAAACTACTTAGCAGATCTTGGATAGACGTGGACTTGAAAACAATCGTCTTCATCATTCCATTTCTCGTAATGATGTAACGGGACGAACAGGTCCCGCATCTGATGATTGTAAGGGCTTGTAATTGTCGAAAGAGCTTGTAATAGGCCTAATTGAATAAAAGTATTTGACTTTCACTTATCATCGGCTCAGCAGCATGAAGTGATGACTCTCAGACAACACCTATTTAAATTATTAAATTCGGAGAAAATTGGATGTGACAGACGGACAGACAGACAGACACTCGAGTGATCCTATAACAGTTCCAATTTTTCCTTTTGAGGTAAGGAACCCTAAAAAGTGAAAAATAAAAAACTTGAACTTGAACTTGGGACCATTTCTTTCAAAAAAAAAAAAAAGAATCTTCGAAATCGGTACACGCGGTAAAGAATTATTGACCAAACGTAAAAAAAAGGTTCCGACGAATTGAAAACCTCCTCCTTTTATGTAGTCCTTTAAAAAGTTGTTCATAATTGGACGAAGTTTAGCAGAAAGGACTCATCCCACAAAAAGTTGTTTTTATTTTTATTTTTTGCTGTGAGAAAGAATCAACCGTTAGGACCTCTTTGGTATATATAACTCATTTTTCACCATAGTGTGGGTGGATTGAGTCCTTTTTGCTAAACTAAGTCCAATTACAAGTTTGTTTAATGACCTCTTTTCAGGTTTAGGGTACCTTAACAAAAACTAAGGTTGTATTTATCTAGGCACCTGGCAAAACCGGTACAAAAAAGCAAAAAATCAAACTAGGCTTCCGTCATTAAAATTACATTAGACAGTGCCCTAAAGCGTAGTAACCCATTTCCCAGTAACTGGGTCATGGAGGTCAGATAGGTGTCACTCTAAGTACTCAGCTGCATCCGGTAAGACTGAAAAAGGATGAGAAAATGAGGTTGAGAAAAGGATAGGCAGATGATGATGAGTCCCCCAAAGCGATCGCAAGTGTTTTTGACATATCTCGGGACCCTGGGGTCCCGGACCTTTGGAAGGCGTACGAGGGGCCGAACTCGTAAAGGCCTGTTAGACGTTTTCAATTAAATAAGGCACCCACCGACGATTAGGCATCCTTGTTCGCACTATGCAAGTGCACCCAAGGACAACCCCCGGTTGGTGTAGGACTATTGCAGGATATGGAAAAAAAGATATTGAATGGATTGGGTGGCTAAAGTCAACAGGTTATCTAAGACTATGGAAAGACTAAGCCCCTGCCAGACCAATCTTTTATATAAATTACACAGCCATTATCTATTATCATTATAATCAAATTGAGTACCTACTTAATTGTATATTTAAACCCTAATACCATCAACTAAAAAAAAAACAGTGGCACTCCGGGAGTGCCGACAGAAGTGGGAACAAAACACAAACAGAATACTTTGCCATCACTCACTGACATAACGGATATACATTAAAACCGAGTACATTCTGAGGACAGCCGAACACATCCGAAGCGTTGTCGCTTACGGTAACAGTGGCGCGAGTTCAATTGTTTTGAAGCCTCAAGGAATAGCATTTATTACTACTTAGAGAATCCCCAGCATAGGGGACCGTAGTGGAACATTGAGTGATGTGTAGTCCCCTAGGGGATTGGTCTAGGGGATTTTAGTGGAACGAACGGTTTTTATTTTCCATCTCAAAAAATACCCAACGCAACACGCCTAAAGAAGTTTTCACTTCAATAACATTGCAAAATGGCTTCCACAATTCTATCTTTGCCTTCAAATAGAAACCAATATTGAACACAAACAATCAGTTACTTGATTGAATATCGAGCAAAATAACTGTAGGCCAATTCTCGTAATTTAAAACGTTCAAAATCTACAAATGTCAAAAACTCGTCAAAATGTACTGAAATTTAAGGTATTTTTGACAGATTGAGACTGAGATCAGACTGTGAACGTTTTTAAAATTACCAGAATTGTCCCTCTGTTTTCTTACCATTAACCTACTTCGCAGAGGGTGATGCGATGGTTGCATACCATAATTTGTTTGTTTATTTACTAATTAGTACGTGTCATGGTTTGCGTTTAGATGTATGGTTATTTAAGAGAATAAAGTATGTCTTTAGTTTTAATGTTGTTATTTATTTTTCTTCGCTAATCCAGAGGAAAAAGATGACATTGCATAATGTTGATTGGAGTCAGAAAAAAATTAGTTTATAAATAAAGAAAAATAATTAAAAATAAGTGCTCACCTTATCTGCTTGTCGCAAAATTGATGGAAATCTGCAATGAAACAGAGAATATTATTAAAATTATTGCTTATATTTTTAATAAAAAAATCTTAAATAATAAAAATATTTTAAACTTAAATTTGAAAACTTCAATTGAAAATGATAAGCAACTTATTTTTAATTAAAGGGTTGTTTAATTTATCTAGTAAATATAATAAACGTAAAGAAGGTAAAGCAATAAAAAATTAAGCAATTGCTGGTAAAATAGTTCAAATTAATTCAATTATTTGATAGAGGGTTTGGTAAAACAAAAATGAAAGAAAAATCTAATAAAAAAAAACAAAATTAAAAAAAAAACAATCGACTTCCAAAAAAAAACTACAAAGTGATAAATAACTTTAATTTCGGAAGTCGGTGTCGTTGGTTCTGCATTTTCGTTTATTGACACCGACTTCCGAAATAAAAGTTATTTATCACTTTGTTTTTTTTTGGAAGTCGGTTGTTTTTTTTGTAAAAAAGTTTTTATTTTTCACTTTTTAGTGAGAGAGTTTGTAATTTATCTAAGTTACAATAGCCTAACGTCAACTGTTCATCAACTTTTACAAAATATTGCTTTTCCCGATGCTGGGACGTTAATTGTTGAGGAGTTCTCCTGGTAAGAACCTGGAGAACTCCACTCCACCACCACATGCATTGTGACGAGCATAAACTGCTTAGCAACCATATTAAAGTAATCGAATCGCAACCCGTGAAATATTTATCATTGATTAGTTCCGATGGTCTTCATCATCAGCTCCACTTTACCAAATGATGATTTCCGAGAGCAAATGCTCAAGTTACTCTAAAAAATATCCAAATCGCTATAGGTTTGCCAATAAAATTTGGGTTTCCCTCGATTTCCATGGGATCCTCTCATCAGATTCCAACTTGCTGACAATGGGACCACCTTGGGAGTATACCCTTCAAGTTACTCTAAAAATATCCAAATAGCTATAGGTTTGCCAATAAAATTTGGGTTTCCCTCGATTTCCATGGGATCCTCTCATCAGATTCCAACTTGCTGACAATGGGACCACCTTGGGACTATACCCTTTAAAACAAAAATATAATTTTCAAAATCGATCCACAATTGACGGAGAAAACGGTGAACATACAAAAAAAAAAACATACATAAAGTCGAACATATAACCTCCTCCTTTTAGGAAGTCGGTTAAAAATATAGAAATGAAGCGTTAGAAGTATGCATTGTTTACGCATTCACACAACATAACATCACGCCTGTACCTTTTAAAGGGTTAGGCAGATGACTGTGTTCAATAGTTTCCTGTTACTGATATTCATATAGCAAGTACTTAGTGTTAAATGAATTTGTGTGGGGTAACTACAACTTAAAAGTGAAAAATCTTTAAAAAAAAAAAAACCACCGAATTCCAAATAATACACTACAAAGTGAAAAATAACTTTATTTCGGAAGACGGTGGCAAACAACAAAAATGCGAATCCAACGACACCGATTTCCGAAATTTAATTTATTTTCTCCGCAATCTGTCAGAAGACGCGTGTCGCTTGAGCGTGTACTTCGTGGCCACTGGGTTAGGCGATCGTATTCACTCAACGCAAGAACAGTTACCATTAACAGAACCATATAGTCAACCATACAATTATGACGGTCCTGCTGCAATATCCGAACTAATGTTATTGCAAGGCAGTCAACTGTAAAGGCTTGAATATACGGTGGAAACTGAATTGGAAATACTAAACAAACTATACTACCATATAGATAACTGTTAGCGGCCGTTAGCACGCCACTGTTCCGTGCGCCTAGCACGAAATACACACATCAAAAGTGTCTAGGGATCAAGCATTTTTATGCGGATTTCTTGAGATTGAGATGTGGCTTTGTAATAAATTTATGATTTTATAAATTTATATGGATCCTTTTTGGTGCATTTCATAATTTGAATCAGGAACTGTGAATCAAATTCGAGTAAAAGATGAAAATCAGCTGTCAATATTTTCCCTATAAAAACATACAACGCATTGAAGACATTATTAGTGCTACTGTTTCCCTACTACTGATTAAAACCAACGTTATTATGGAGCGGCGACGTCATTTAAGCAGGGAAGAAATGCTCAGAGCCGTGGGAATGATAGAAGCTGGTTCCCGGCAACGTACTGTGGCTTTAGCTCTGAATACAAGTCAGAGTGTTATCAGTCGACTTTGGACACGTTACCGAAGCACTGGTACCGTGGCTGAGCGCCATGGAGGACGGTATCGCTGCACCACACGGAGACAAGACCGATACATTCAAATCTTAACTCGAAGAGCTCCAACAATAACCGCCATGATGTTAGCCGTGAGGCTTCATCACTCTTCAGGGAACTTAATTAGCGACCAAACAGTCAGAAACCGCTTGCATGAAGTGAACCTTCATTCCCGAAGACCGCTACGGGTACCACCTATAGCAATGCACAATCGTAGGATTCGATATCAATGGGCTCTTGAACACAGAAATTGGGCAGAAGAACAATGGCGTTTCGTGTGCTTTTCTGATGAGTCTCGTTTTGGTATGAGACCGGATACAAGACGTATACGACACTGGAGAACCCCTGGACGCCAACAGCGATTAAAATCCTGCCAGGAAGTCCATCCTTATAGTGGTGGAACCATCATGGTATGGGCGGGTATTTGGATCGGCGGAAGAACTGAGTTGATTTGGATCAGAGGCAACCTCAACGCTCAAATTTATGCTGAGACGATTGTATCAGACGTCATCGTTCCTCTACAAGTGCAAATCGGTCCCTTATTTCAGTTAATGCATGATAATGCACGACCGCACACCGCAAGAGTTGTAAGACAGACTCTCGCCGCAGCTAACATCAATGTCCTGCCCTGGCCTGCTCAGTCGCCAGACTTGAACCCGATTGAGCATGCATGGGATATGCTACAGAGAAGAGCTCTGCCGAATATGGAGGGTATCCAGTCGCAAGAAGACCTTTTTTTGTTGTTGCAACGAACATGGGCGGCCATTCCACAGCGTGATTTGGATGAACTCATTTTGAGTATGCCAAACCGATGTTCTTGTGTTGTTAGTGTTCGCGGTAGAAACACGGATTATTAATTGTTTAAGTTACCCAATAAAATTTTAAAGAAAACTGTTATTTCAGTCTTTTTTCGAACTTTTGTGTTAGTGGTTCAAATGTCAAAAATCCCTTTATTAGGAAAATGGCAAATTTCTTTATTAATGCAAAGGTGACTTGGTTTATCGTTACTGTGACAAACGAAAACACTTTATTTGATGAATCCTTAAAGAAAATTTTAATTAATATCAATCAGGAGAAAAGTTATTGCAAAAATATATGTTGATCCCTAGACACTTTTGATGTGTGTAGTATAGCATAAAAAACACACACACATTGAAAATACACGTTTCGCAAGTCATATTTATTTATTTATCTCGGGATTCTGGGGTCTCAGACCTTTGGAAGGCGTAAGGGCTGAAGCTAACTGACAGAGGTCCTTTAGACAGTTTAAAATGATGAGGAGGCACCAACCGACAAGTATCCCTGTATGCACTATGCAAGTGCAATCAATCAACTCAGCGTATCGCAGTCCACTGCCTCTCCCATGCTGTGCCACAACACCCTGTCCTCCGCCTTCCGCATCCAGTCAACTCCAGCCACCTTCTTTAAGTCGTTCATCCATCTAGCTAGGGGCGTCCCACACTACGCTTGCCGATACGCGGTCTCCACTCCAGGAGTCGTCTGCTCCACTAGCCATCGGTCCTTCTACAGAATTGGCCAGCCCACTGCCACTTCAGTTTGCTTACTCTGCAAGGTATGTCGGTAACTCCGGTTCTTTTCCGGATAATTTCATTCCTGATTTTATCCTTCAAAGAGACTCGGAGCATAGCTCGCTCCATAGCGCGCTGAGCGACCTTTCATGTCTATGGGTGGTGCTAATTGTGCTTGTCCGACACATTTTAATCAAAAAGCTTAGTTTGTACCTATTACATTTTAAAATCATTTGAATTTACGGTAATTGTAGTCTGTAGGACCTATTTTAATACGGTTAAATGATAGGATTATACGTGGATCATTATGCAATGTAAGCTTGTTGACGAATACGTTTTTTCTACAGCGCGGTTTATACGCCGTACCATAAAGAAACCGTGTCGTGTTCAAAGGGCCTTAGGCTTAATTTTGGCAATTCTTCGGGCTATTTCGGTTACCTTGATTCTCCTGCGGATCTCCTCATTTCTGATTCGATCACGGAGGGAAACTCCAAGCATTGCAAGCCCTCTCCGTTGCCCTTTGGGTGACTTTTCGCCTTCTAATAAGGCCTATTGTGAGCGACCACGTTTCAGTGCTCACTGTCATCATTGGCAACACGCACTAGTCAAAGACTTTCGTCTTGAGATACTGCGGTATGAGATAATTGCGTATCTTCCCGAACGCTGCCCAACCGAGTCTGATTCGACAATTGACCTATTTCTCTAAGTTGGACCTACCTAACTGGACAGTTATGAATAGGTAACATGTTAATCAATACTTAACTTTAAGCAACGTTTATAAATAACGCCCTAAGTAATTACAGGCTGTTATAAAAAATATTATTTTACAATGTCGTTTCTGGAATTACTTACTGATCCGACTACAAAAACTGTGATAGAAAGCAACACTACTGACAAGAGCTGTTAAGGATAGTTAAGTTTTACGTTCAAACACGTGGATGTGAAGTCGCCGGCAGAAGCTATTAACGGAAAAGCTGAACAGTACTCTCCTACAATAGATTTTAGCATGTAAATAATACAGCTTTAATCATCAAATAATACCAACTTCAACTGAAGAAACTTGTTCAAAACTTAGTTCTGTCTTTGACTTCAACGGTAAACTTAGTAATTAATATCTTGATTTAACTTCTTCAGGAGTTTGTTAGCTTCATGTTAAGTATACCTAGTTAAGTACACAAGTCCCATTATTTTGCAAATGTAGTTGTCATTGAAGTCAAATAATTAAATTAGTTATGTAAGAAATGGTTTAAACGAGGGTGTGAAAGTTACACGAGTCTGTGTCTAGAAAAATATAATTATTGCAAAAAGTACGATTTCGAGAAAAAGATCCAGTGTTGAGGAGATTTATGTGGGCTGTATTGACTGACGACGCTGATTTTGAAATACTGGTTTATTACAAACTAGCTGTGCCCGCGACTTCGTTCGCGTGGATGTCGGAAAACAACAGGTAATGTGTCGCTTAGGAAAGGTGTAATTGCCACTCCTTCATTGAAAAGGAAGAATCATCAGATCTTGCCTGGTAACGCTTTCCTTACCTAGGGTTCGCTACCACGGCCCTTTCGACTGCAATCACTGCGTCTTCATGGTTCATAATGACAATGCGACGAAGTGTCACTTTGATTTTTGAGAATAAATTAAAATAAAAGCGCCTGCTCGAGGCTGATTATCTAACCAAACAGCCATAATTATGTCCATTAACGGTATTCTAAGACAGACGCAAAATAAAATTTTGATTTTACGTCTGTCTTAGAATACCAACTTGTAAAATCATATCATCATTTTATCTAAAGTATATCTGAGATTAGTAGGTGAAGTTTGAAGTTAGTTTTTCTAAGTCTTGGTTTCTTCTCTGTGGTAAATTTAGAATTTCTTAACTTGGTATTGAAGATATCATATATACCTACCAATATTATGCCTCATAAAGCATCGAGATATCTAGATGATAAAAGGAAGAATACATTAATGGTAAGAGCTTCTACATAAAGTTGCCCGTGTAAAAAGCAACTCATTAAACTTTGGTTATATTTGACACCGGCCGCCATTTAAACTACGAAGATGAAACCCATGAAAACTTTAGACATAACTTTAACCGACTTCCATAAAAAACCCTAGAAAGTGCAAAATAACCTTAGTTTGGGAAGACGTTGCGCGTTGGCAAAAAATTACAGACTTCTGAAACCAAAGGTCTATTGCACTTTGAAGTGTGTTTTTAAGTCGGTTGTATTTTATTTTATTTCACACAAAGTCGTGTAAGTTTACATTGAAAACCATGAAAACGACACACATGATAAAAAAAGAAAAAGAAAATTGCAGCCGCCATCTTCGATTTTCATTTTGACGTCACAATCGGCTTCAGCACTCTCGAAAACCATGAAAACGACACACACTACCAATTTTTCGATTTGCAGCCGCCATCTTGGACTTTCATTTTAAACAATACTGAAACGGTTTACCAACAGTCGATTGGTCCATGAACCGTTGGTCAACACCATTAACTTTTCATCCAAAGGACTTGTGACCCACGAACGTTTCCCCAACAGAACTCTACGTCAGTGAATGCTTAACCAACAGAATGTTTTGACCAATAACTTTTCACCCAAAGAACATTTGGCCCATGTCAAATAGAACTTAGGATGCAAGGGCGAGCGAAGCGAGCTCGGGACTTGGGGCACCCCGACTCGGACAGGTAGGGTTCGAAGGGATAATCGGCGGCTCAAGTGAGCCGAGGTTAGGCTTGGTTAGGTTACTTTATACCCTTTTCACAGAAATAAAGGACTACGTCTTATTATTATTTTACTTTCATCTTTCCCGGCGTCTGTTGGCCTTGTTCTTTGGGTGAAAAGTTATTGGTCAAAACATTCTGTGGGTAAAGCATTCACTGACGTAGAGTTATGTTGGCAAAACGTTCGTGGGTGAAAAGTCCTTTGGAAAAAAGTTAATGGTTTAAAGATAATGTTCACCAACGGTTCATGGGCCAATCGACGGTGGGTAAGCCGTTACAGTTTCATTTTAAGCTCACTATTGGTTTCAGCACTCTCAAAAACCAATAAAACGAAACCCATAAAAAAAAATTGCAACCTCCGTTTTGGATTTTCTTTTTGACCTGCCCTATCGGCTTCAGCACCTTTTAAATCTATGAAAACGACATCTATGACAAAAAATCAAAACAAAATTGCAGCCGCCATCTTGGATTTTCATTTTGACCTGACTATCGGCTTCAGCACCCTCGAAAACTATCAAAACGACACCCATGACAAAACATTTAAAAAAAAATGGAGCCGCCATCTTGGGTTTTCATTTTGACCTGACTATCGACTTCAGCACCCTCAAAAACCATGAAAACGACAAACATGATAAAAAAAAATTACAGCCACCATCTTGGATTTTCATTTTGACCTGACTATCGACTTCAGCACCCTCGAAAACCATGAAAACGACACCCATGACGAAAAAGTTAAAAATTTAGGCAACCGCCATCTTTGATTTTCTTTTTGACCTCACTTACCGGGGTCCGGATCCTCGGAAACCATGAAAAATAGCTCTCTCTCTCTGTGTGTGTGTGTCTCTATCTACCTATTACTTTGAAAAATGAGGCATAACGCTTTTTCGTTATTTGACGATTTCTCCCTTAGAACTCCTACCGCAAGCTCCTTAGAAGAACTTCGTTAAAAAACGCTCTGCGTTACTCAACTTTCTATATCAATAATTATCCAACTTCTCTATCGCTCAGAACACCACATTAATTATTATTATCTTACATTATCCTCACTTTTTGTTTAAAATTATTTTAGCGCCACAGGCGCCACTAAATAAACCATCAATGGAAAGCGATTTTGTTTAATATTATAATCATTATCATTACTTTTTAAAATAACATAGACATAAGTAGGTATCTGTGTTATTTCGTCATTTAAGTAAGCATAAACTAATAGGACGTGATTATTCACATCACAACAACAATATGTTTTCGTTAGTAGGTACTATATCGCGCCAATAGATGTCGTTACGTGTTACTAAAAAACGTAAAAAGTTGTTCTAGAATACTTTAAATTGATTATATCTTTTGATAGAGTGAACCGATTGCGATGAAATAAAAACTAATCACTGCTCCGAGTTCTACACCATATTTGAGTATAAAAAGTAACGGTATTGGTTTGGTACTTTTTACGTTGACCCTGTTCAAATCAATAATCTGGCACATCCAAACAGACAAACAGACAAACCGACAAACAGACAAAAATTCCAAAAATTGATGAAATGGCATCTGTTGGTTATCCTTTAACACCCCAACTATTTTTTTTTGGAAATATTTTCAATGTACAGAAATGTCTCGTCTACAGATTTATTATATGTATAGATATAGATATAGAAGATATAGATAGATATAGATATAGAAGATAATTATAACAGTAAAAATTTGGACGGTGCGCGACGCGTACAGTGCTTAAAGCTGATCGAGTGGGTTGTTCGAGTAAGTTCCTCCGGACCGCGGTTGCGTGTTATATAGTTGACCCCCGCGCCGCGCCGTGCCCCCGCTGACGCCTGCCGCCGGTGGCGCCTCCGTCGACGTCGTCGTTCTGTTCGAGACGTTTCCCGAACATCCAGCAAATAATAATAATATCCTTGGACATTTCACTCAACGCCATTTAGTCCCAACCTAAGCAACCTAATGCTTGTGTTATGGTAACGAGATGGCTGATAAACTACTTATATATATTTTTTTTTTTTGTAAATACATACATATTATAGATAAAACACCCAGACCCGGAACAAATACTTGTAGGTCGTACGAATATTTGTTCCGTGCGGGAATCGAACCCGCGACATGCTGCGCAGCAGTCAATCGCTCAACCACTGCGCCAAACGTGTCGTCATGTCAAATGAGAGGAACAAGTTTTTTTGTTGTTTAAGTATAGTACATACGACTACAACACTTGCGAATGTGGTGATGTCATGAGCAGACAAAAAAAACCCGTCAAGTGCGAGTCAGACTCACGCTCCGAGAGTTCCGTATAAATCAAATTTGTAGGCATGCAACTACATGGTTTTCGGATTTTTTCCTGTACTTGTGCTACAAGATATTGCTTCTTGCCAAATTTCATGATTCTAGGTCAACGGGAAGTACCCTATAGGTTTTAAATTCCTTGTGACTGACAAAACATGCGGCATAAATTCAACATAAACGCCCGTATCTTTTGATTGCATTGACTTAGAAGTTTTATTTGCTTCAAGGGACGCGTTCCTGAGAAAAAGGGTTTTGATTGACAGACAAACGTAAAACTAAGTCATCTTATAAGGGTTCCGTTTTATCTTTTGAGATACGGAACCCTAAAAAGTAGGTACCTTTGTTCAGAAAAAAGTCAAAAGAAAGCTCTTCCTTTATTTATTTTGTAGAAAGAGAAGCAATGTCACTAACCACAGTTACATGAAGTGAGCTTGAAAAGAGATGTCCTTCTATCTAATGGATTGACTTCACGCTCAGTTCACCTAAGCTTTTGAGGTGTAATTTGTATGGAATAGATCGGTTGTACCCCTCGGTTGTGTCCCTGAAATGGTAAATCGAGCTTTAGAAAGAGACTAAGTATATGATTAACAAAGATGCTGCAAAGCTGAACTTTTTCCAATTATTACGTCACAACCACTAGATCATTGGTAAATTGGTAAAAAACCTTATTTCTATTTCATAATTAAAGTAAATTAAAGTAAACAATTGTAATAATAATGCTCAATCTTGACATGTTAACTCTTAATAATTATTATCTTCCTCATTCAATGTTATTTCTCAATTTTTATTTTTATCCAGCCTACAAAATTTGTAACATGAATGCTCAATCTTAATATTTTAATTTTATTAATTTTTTCCTTCTAATTTTATAATTTGTACTCATCATTCATAATTTATTTTCTCTATTTTTATCGTGTTTACACCTAGTTATTGTATGTGCATGCTGTGGTCTCCTGTAATTGAAGGAGCACACATAAAAGAGCCTTTGTTGTTATTGTAAGTTTCTATTGTATATGTGTATCCTTTGTTGGAGATCCTCAATAAAAAAAAAATTAAAAAAAAAAAAATTAAAAAAAAAAAATTTTCAAAAGAAGGAATTTGTTTACGAATTGTTTCAACCAACCACAGTCTTTGTAAACGAAATTCGAACACGTGGAGTTGAAATTAAATTCTGTATCTACTAAGAAATAAGGAAAAGAAATCATAATATTGGGTAGTAAACTGACTAGGGTTGTCAAACACAAAAACAGAAAAGCGGACGGTGCTCATTATTTTAAACTAGCGACCCGCCCCAGTCCGCAAGGTTTTCACGACTTGACAAAACATCGAGATTTCTCACATACACCTTCCGGAACAAATTCACTTAATGCTGGTGAAATCCGTGGCGAAGTCTGGAAAAACAACGCGGTAAACATACAGATACGAAAGGCGCCTTTTTTTAATATTTATGTAGAGATGAAAATCTATCACTGTGTATGATGTTATCATTTTGTTGTTTTGGTGCCTTTGACAAGTAAAAGCACTTACCTATATGAAGTCAAAACCAGTTAAAGTAAAACAAATGCAAGCTACATGGATATCCGATATCCGTGGCAAGCTAATAGACACGCACGCACATTCTGTCAGGCATCGAGTTAAACCCCCAAGCAACCCGCGATATATCGTAATAAGATATCCTTCGGCATAGTACTCGTACGTGCGACTCCATTAGCATGCATTTGTTTTACATAGTGGTGACGATCGAGGTAGCGAGCTAAACCGCAATTTCGAGGTATCGCAGTGAGACATCTTTGGCTTGTAATTAACCTAAGTGGTTTTTATTTGCCATACAACAAGGGAGATACTGTTACTATTAGCCACACTGTCAATGTTCCAGCTCTTTCGATCCAGGGCTAATGTGGACCATTGTTCGTTGGTTTTCTCTATCTCGCCCCACTATCTTCTACGGGGTCTACTGCGCCTACAAATTGTGTCAAAAGAAACCCGCCAAACTGAAATGGGACTGGGTTGGCCACGTCTGCCGTGCCCAATGAGCTGTGGGCCAAAGGAGACGCTATCTAGAAAATTTTCTTGAATTAAATTTTTGCCAACCCTACACGGAATTGACATGGCCGTCCCCATGCCGTCCCTGAGTAGACCCTTCGGCTTATTATTAATAAATCAGCAAATACCTTCTTTGAGGAAATAATCACAGAATATCAATGTCTAATATCTTGTTTTACATAGTAATCAGGCTTATCTAAAAACAAAATTGCTTTTCAGAAAAATGATACGTTATTACTGGGAGTATTAAATTAAATTAAATGGATTTTTTTTACTTTTCTTAAATTTATTCGTATGATGCAGACAGACAGTAACTAGTCAAATGTGTGAGAGTGAGGAAACCGGCACGTTCTAGAATAAAAAAAATTAAGACATGTGACACCTACCAACCCGCACTAGGAACGCGTGGTAGATTATTAGCCCACTCCCTCTCGAGGAGAGGAGGCCTGTGTCCCAGCAGTGGGAACATTATAGGCTGATTATGTTATGTGGAAGTAAAATATTTGTTTGTACCTGTCTTCCGTCTCTGAGAGTTTGTGCTCTCACCGTACTTAAAAAGTGTCCACTCTGAGAAGAGACACATTCTACTCTAAGGATAGATACGATTTTCAGTATGAGTGATCGAGACAACACTATTCAAATGTCATTGTCAATGAAACAGAAAGGTGACTATCTTGTAAGTGTGACGCGAATCTAACGATTTAAATATTTGGTTAGGTTTAGTAAGAATTGTATTTTTAAAGGTATACAATGCGAGGTCAGCTAAAACTGGAAATGTATAGCTTGATGTGTAGCCGTGTGTACTACATACGATACCGGCAAAATTTACCGACAAAATT
Source organism: Gortyna flavago (assembly GCA_963669345.1). Lineage (NCBI taxonomy): Eukaryota > Metazoa > Arthropoda > Insecta > Lepidoptera > Noctuidae > Gortyna > Gortyna flavago. The sequence continues at coordinate 7,952,194 of OY770150.1, read as the reverse complement.
CTAAATATGGCTCAAAGTAGGTAATGAAAAAAAAACAAGGCTGTTTGTCGACAAAAAAAATGTATCCCAAATCCCTCAGAGTATTTTCCCATTACTCCAACACATTGTATAACATTTTCATTGCGTCACGCACAATTTTTTTTTATCCTTTATTAATAAGAACTAGGTTCTTAATAATTAATTACAATCTAGCCTATAAGACTAATAAGCAATTTGAATCTAACTTAATTTTTTACGTGATAATTATTTTAAAACTTAGAATAGTGTTGATTGTACTTTACACAAGTCCGTTCCACTTTCTTAGAGTCTGATATGATATTATAAACACTTTGTTCATGTGTTATTATGTGTGTCATTAGCACTATTATTTCTACACTTCTTACACTACACTAACTCAAAAGGTTTTGTCCGTTTTAGTCTTCGCACTGTATTTGTTTGGTCTAACAGCTGAATTGCCTCGATGTTCACATGTCGGTGGAGTCGGTGTTCATGGGCCTCAGCAAATTTTTGGATTATGTTTGTGACGGGTTCCATTTTTACGCACAAATTGCTGACTTATTGTAAAAGTGCCCAAGTGTGTCAAGTTTTGTGTTAATTTCAAGTATCTACTTACTACAGTTCAAAAGACACAGCCCTGTGACAGACGGACGGACGGGGACAGCGGAGCCTAAGTATATAATAGCCCGTGTCCCGTTGGAAACCTTTTTTTTTTTTTTTTTTTAAGGATGGGAAATCATCAAATGACCCCTCCCGCTCTGGGTGGAGCGGAAGGGAGTGTCAGACTCTTACTGACTAAAACCCATCCGTGTTCCTTCCTTAGCCCTTTGTATTCCGGGGCAGCGGTAACCCTTTCGGACAATCCCGCTGCCCCGGCAGGCTTCGGCCCTGACGGGCCCCTCCTTCGATGCTGACATTTCTTTGAGGCGCGCGTGGAACACATACGCGCCGTCCGGCAGCCCGTTGGAACCCTTCAGGTACGGAACCCTTATACAGGATGAAATTGAAAACTTGCGACTAATCGAAATAGGAGGTGCAATAACTGTTACATAATCATTATAAACTGTCATTTTCTAAATCTAAATTCTTGGAAGAAATCGTATAATTATCGCGTTAGATAGTGCAAACCAAGTTATTGCCTTCAAGTAGACACGCATTATTGTCGTTCTAGTTTTATTTTTTTCAACATTTTGAAACTAATAAGAAAGTAGTATATAAATTTTAGCGCGCGCCCGATAAGCAATTCATTCATCGCCGAGTTTACAACATGAAGAAAGTTAGCAACGCGTTCAACGAGCGGCATTCACCTAGATTTGGACGGTCCTACGAAAAAAAAGGGCACGCGTCGACGCGACGTTGCCAAATCACTCGCCTACGCCTCTGCCTCGGGCACGTTGTTATGCCCGTTGGCCCTTTCCGTAATGACAACGTAGAATTAGATATTTTAATTTATCACACAATTTCATCTTGTGTACGAAGAACAACTGTCTTTTATCAGGTTCATTCATCAAATTGATTTGTATTTCCGAAATAACTGAGGTGTTTTCTTATTGTGATAAATGATCTTTAATTAAGGAAGACTTAGGGGTTAATTGTGATTAATGTAAAGTGATCGGTCTTGATTAGTGGTATATTAAAAGCCTTAAGAAAGTACGTTGGTTAATTAAAAGAGGCACAACATAGGCTTCACTGCCAACGTTACTCACTGGCAATTTGTTTCTGTTATACAACGCGCTGTTTCCCCTGGGGCGTCTACCCCACCGACGTGTTCAGTGCTTACCAACTCGTTTTTAGTTGCTAAACGAAAAACGAGTTGTTAAGCAAAGAACAGCGAGAACGCGACGGTGACAAGCGATTACTCGCTGGTATGCGTATGTTCCAAGCGTGAGTTTCTCAGCGAGAGTTTTGCCTGCCAAACGAGCGTTACTGTGCCAAGCGAGTACTCGCAACTTAATACATTCTCTTTGATAACTCTTGTCGCTGCTACAACAGATACTCGCCGGCGCCGCGGTGTGAACAGTCAGCATATATATGTATGTATTTCTTTTACTTATTATACAAGACCAACACACCTTTTGTACGTTTCTTGAGCGAGAAAATCGTTGGTAGCTAGTTGCTTCGTAGTTGGCGGTGGACAGATGCTTTATGCCAAAGGCTTGGGAAAATTTCCGTTAGACAGAAAATACGAAAATCACTTCCAAATAAATAAAAAACAGAGGCACTCCGAGATTGCCGACAGAAGTGAAAACTTGAACTAATCATCTTATAAGTAAAACACAAACAGAATACTATGCCATCTATCACTGACATATCGGAAATACATTAAAACCGAGTACAGTAACAGTGTCGCGAGTTCAATGGTTTTTTCCCATCTCAAAAAATGTCCAATGCGCCTAAAGAAGAAGACAACAATAGTTACTTATATCTTTTGGTGACTGTACAGCCACCACTAAAAGTGCGGGTTACGTTATGGACTAAACGTGGACCACTTCAATATGTAATCTAGATAAGCCGTGCGTTATCTGTAGGTACGCTCGCTAACAAAGTGTTTTTGTTTTAGATTTAGATTAACGTAATGTGGAGGAAAAGATGTCGTGGAAATGTAAGGTTTCTTGTTTGTTATTTATTATCAGCTGAACTTCAAGAAACAGTGTAAGTACTTAATAAAGAGTTTATATTGTACACCAGGAATTTTTATGATATACTTACACTATAAGTTCTTAAAATATTTACATCATAAAAAAGTATTAAAATAACAATAATAATTTGTACAAGTATATAAAAAGGAAATAAGCATACGGCATCAAAAACTTCATCCACATCGTTGCCAACAGGAAAAGTACCCAAAAGGCTTGGCAGCACTACCTCATTGTATGGCAATGCTGATTCTTTGGCCAAATTATAGACCAGCCCTCTGGGCACGTGAAGAGTCGCCCAACCGCTCGGCGACATCTCAAATAAGTGGGCACTCGGACCCATTATTATTTTTGCCTTTTAATTTAAACTCAAGATGGAGTAAAAATATTCAGGGTTATATTTTTCGAAGAACCGATTTTTTTTACCCTGTAATTTTTTTCAAGTAAAAAATTTTTTTCATAGTTTTTTGCCATCACACCGATCAAAAAATTCTGTTTTATTTTTCCTTTTATTTTGAAAATTATTGGAGGTCAGAGGGGCCCGTGGCTAAATAATAACAGCCGCACAGATCGATCGATCAGGTTAAGCTACGCTTGCCGCGGTTGGTTTGTGGATGGGTGACCATCTTTACATATCGAGACCCCTCCGTGCCTCGGAAAGCACGTTAAGCCGTTGGTCCCGGCTGTCATTCGTGGATCTTTGACAGTCGTTACGGGTAGTCAGAAGCCCGAAAGTCTGACAACCAGTCTTAAAAAGGGGTATCGTATTACACAGTAACTGGGTTGTGGAGGTCAGATAGGCAGTCGCTCCATGTAAAATACTGGTATTCAGCTGCATCCGGTTAGACTGGAAGCCGACCCCAACATCGTTGGGAAAAGGCTAGGCAGATGATGATGATGATGATTGGAGGTCAGATAGGCAGTCGCTTCATGTAAAATACTGGTATTCAGCTGCATCCGGTTGGACTGGAAGCCGACCCCAACATAGTTAAAAAAAAAAACCGTTTTGTGATGGCCAGTACCGGGTGTCATCCATCGCTTTAGTACACATTACATCGTTATCATCTGACATGAGATCGCTAAAACTAACAACAGCTGTTGCCGAAACACCGTACTGATTTGTTTCACATCACAACCTGACAAATCACAAAAAACTTTACACGATTTACGAAACGATTTTATTTTTTTTACAAGCTGTCTGCTGCGTATTACCTAAAATATTTTTAGATTACTAACGCTTTGTGTAGATGTCGTAATGAGTTCTGACAAGGAAGAAATATCGAGGAGAAGACACAGATTTCGAGTCCGACCGACGAGTATTTTCGACTTCAAAATTTTGACATTTGCACAGAGCTACGGATTGATGACTCGTTTGGATTGGGCAATTTCTTTCGTGTGTCTGAAACAGATTTTGAAGAATTGGTTTTCCTTCTATGATCCGATGTGGACGTGATGTGATTAGAGGTGCGCGGTGCGCGCGGCGCGGGCGGTTGGAAATGAAACAAACCCGTCCCCTCTGTACCCGCGCGGGAAATGTTTTCCATGCAGCTCGGAAAACAAAAACATCGTGTTTGCTTGTCACAAATGTGAATGGCCACGTCTCTTTGTTTCGTTGATTTTGCGTAATGTTTCAAAAAAACACGCGCAGGAGACACGGGTCTTGATAGATTTCACGAATTGTTATGATATGATTTCACGAGAATTTTTCGAATAAGTATAGAACATTAACACTGTATTTAAAGCGTATTGAATAATAAGTACACTGTCATGAACATTATATTAAGTCAATTTCATTTTAGTCATAAAAGTATGTAATGACAGCACCAGCTTCTTTATCGTTCATAATAATTGTTACGGCCCGTCATTGTGATACATTTGTCATAATGTAATTATTCTTTAAACAGAGTTAAAACTAACAGAGGAGGCATTAAAAGATAAACAATGCTCCGCAATATTTTATTTTTCTATACGAATCTTAATCACCATCCTTTAGTGCTTATTACGCCTTTATTTATTTTTGACGATCCCAATAATATGACATACGACTGTAAATGATTGTTGCACTGTGCCATATACACTTTTGCATGTTACCTTAGCATATCCCAGTGTCATTGTTAGTCAACCAATAAAAATAAATAAATGACAGTGGTGACTGAACTGTCATAAGTCATAGTTTTGGAATCGTCTCCTCGAACCCTTTATTTTGAAGTAGTTACTGAAAACTTTTTTCACGACTATTAGGTTATAAAGTCAGTCATATTAATATTTTGTGAAACTTCACCTATTGAATTAGGAATTTCCTTCAAAATCCTTCGGATTGCGATTGAATGACGTCCGTTACGCTGGGCGGTCACCACAATCACCGACATATAAATCATTACAATGCATCCGGACAGACATCTGGATGCTAAGAAAGAATAAAGAATCCTACGTCATAGACCATAACTCTGTACCATACAAAGACATCTGCTAAAAACATAACCCTCCTTGCTGGCCGGGTTTGATGCTTTCTATTTTATTTTTAACTCTGTGGTGCCGCGTGTGACAGCATCATAAACACAGAGTACTTTTTAATTGATCATAAATGTTTTGTTGTGATTTGTTCAAAAATATCATTGGCTGTGTTTCTGGTTATCTTTTTTGCATTTCTGAGTGACTTCGCCTTTCTTGGGTTATGGATATTTGCATTGCAGTTTACCTTGGCTAAAATAGCAATATAACCTATTACTCGAATCGTATATTTTGCCCGATTTCCAACGGAGATCCAACATTCTATAAACTGGGGCATAACAAATGAATCATTTGTGAAATAGTCGTTAGATTTGAGTGAAATTCAATCTGTTGGAAGACAGTGGATTACTCCGTGATCGAGAGGTTTTTTTTTTTTTGACAAGTTTGAAGTCTTCAGATTTGGGAAGGGTCTTAGGGCCCTTCACCAACCACTTTAACAAAAATATACAGGGTTTTGAAACACTATTATTGCTTCATAGTACATTTTATTTTATGTGTCCATTTCTGGGTCAAGCTTGTATGGGACCGGTATCAATCTCCTTTAAATAAATTAAAATAAGCCATGACGGCTAAGTGACAGTCCCTACTGACGGCGCCCTTTCACGACCATGACGTATGGATCAGCACTATTCAGCTCAACCATTTTGAAGGGAACTTAATGATCCAACACACGCCACCACCAACGAGACATTAGCGTGAGTATGACATAGTACTCTCAGCCGCCTGGGCACATTCTAGTCATTGAAAAGGCGTAGTGTGGCAATTTAACAAGAAACTCTAAAGAAAATTTCTCCGACAATACATCCTCAAACGGGCTCCTTAGTATTAGAGCTCTATTACGAGGTAATTTTTTGTGAGATACTTTTCCGATTTTTATTATTTCTACGGAATATAAAAATATTGTGACCTTAATACCGTTTCGGTATTCGTTTTGTATGCTCAGCACCGGCGGTGTTTGGCACATTGATTGATCATGTTTCAAACTCGTCTAGGTGTTATGCTTGTGACGAAAAATAACAGAACATTAGGCAATATTTTCCTGCGGAAAATTCTTTAAAAGTTGTTGTCATTTCTAGTTTTTCTCACTGCACAAAACCTGTCAGGGATGGCGAAGTAGGAAGCTAGAAGTAAAATAAGAAAATTGTTTATTATTTTTTATTGTTTGTTTGTTGTTGTTCTTTTTTTGTTTGTTGTTTTGTTGAGTATTCTATTCTAATTTATCTTAACGCCGAATATTGATGAACGAAGGAACGGCCTAGAGATTATGGTCTTCAATACGTCCTTCTCCTACGTGCTGGTCCGCAAGACTTCCGGGCTTCTTAATAGATTTCCGAGTCACGGAGAGGTCACTGTATGAAATGGATGATCACCCATCCACGGTACAACCCCAAACCTTGATCAATCGTAACCTGTTACTTAGCATTGCCATTCAACGTGGCAATGCTGTCAGCCTGTCAGTCTCCTTGGCACGTTTCCGGATGACAGCGATGCGGACGAGTACATCGACGCCTAAGTGTCCTTTTGTTTTTATATTAATTTGTATAATCAGTTAGTTCGTCATTTCATTTAGGGGGTATTCCACTCAGAGCACTTACCTAGTGTAAATAGTTAGTTGTGTTAAATATTGTAAAAGTAATGGAAGTAAATTGATAAATAAGCTAGTTACTTAGCCCTTCAGAAAAGATGTGGTTTGACAAAACAAAATCAAAGTAGTCGTCGCCATAGCCTGCAGCAGCAGAACAAGCAACAGTGTACAGTATATTCCGTTTATTTTTCGTTCCGTTTGTCCTACTTTGTAGCCGACCGCACTCAAACCCAAAAAGTTTATACAAACAAGTCGTAACTTATTTTAATTAGCCAAAAATGCTACAAAACGTGGTGAGAAGTGAGTACCTACTCACATCTGCGCTGTTTGTCCGGTAACACTGTTTCACAACTAGCTTATGCCTTTTAGGTGGTAGCTGTATGGAGAGTTTCATTTCGAATGTTCGTGAATGTGCTAAATAGCCCGCGAAATTCTAATTTTCTTACGTTTTCTGCAACTTGCCGGTCAGTTTCAGGTTGTTTGTTGATTGATGTTTCATGAAATAGTCATTCTATTGAATAAATATTAAATCCTATTGGATTATATCCACTTACAGGGTTGTATTGATGATTTTAATGATTATAATTCTGTAAAGTAATATTACTTAAAATACGAAAGGGATTATAGTCACCACGGTTCGGAATACTTTTGTAGAGGGCTAGTGCCATTTAAATGTTTAATGCTCTCTTGAATAATCAAGTTTTTATAATTATTATTATAAGACATAGATGTCAAATGGGCTAAAAGAACTACCTACTGATTGGGTCCCACTAACGTACGACGACATCGCGGCATGTGGAGACGAGGATGGCGGGACGAGCTTGATTCTCACAGAAAGAACTGCAGAAAAAGACAGAATTGTGTGGGAAAGGGAGGCCTTTCCTTAGCAGTGCTTGATAGATAGGACATAGAACGAGAAGGAGCATTATTTTCTTCTTATTCTTGGACCACCGAAAGAATGCTTGTAACAGCTTACACAAAAATAATTTGATAGGGTTGGGACGAATGAGCAAGTATATACAAAGGAGTGTGAGTTCATACAATGCAAAGATAATCTTGCAATCTTCAGCAACTCCAACTGTCATTTTCAAGTGTTAATTCATTGTAGTTGTGGAGCAGGACCAGCATTGAGCCAGGCATTGGCGATGGAATCCCCTAACTTATAATATATCTTCCCGCATAGTGTGCGTTTTATACAAGATTTGAATTTTTTCTCATTCAGTTGAAGTATGTGCTATTTTGTATTGAAGAAGGAGTTAAATCTAGGGAAGGTAGTTAACAGTTAACTAATGTATGACGACCCTCATTAACATGGGTTGAGGGTATCAAACACGCTAGTTTAACATACATCGTTAGACTCTTCACGAGATCCCTTTTTCTCGTAGTTAATGTAACAGCTGATTAAAGGCTCCTTTTCGCAGCAACCCACGGCTTAGCGACCCATGTTAGCTTCACTTTGAATGAAAATGTAGGCGGGATCGTCCACTGCAACGAATTGTGACCCACGTCCACGCTACGCACGAATGAGTGGCTGTCAAACAAATGAACCGAAAATGTAACATGGCAATCCTCTCCGTGCTCAACCTACGCAGATGTACCCTAATGTCATCTGGGACCCTTAATTTAAAAAGACAACACTCTACCTGATAATGTACAAAGAACACACACACATCTGCGTGGACATTCCCTAAAGTTATGGTAAAATTCATAAAAAAAAGCACTTGAAGCAATTCTTGTCTAACCGAGTTGCTGCATGGAATAGGCTCCCGGAAAATGTTGTGACGGCTCCCACACTGAACTGCTTCAAGAATCGTTTGGACAAACTAAATATCTCCAAGCTATACGATACACACGCATCAGCTAATTAACTGCTAGTGTGTCTAACTAAATAATAATAATAATAATAATGTACGTAGCAGTGGAGGGCTCTAATCGGGAAAGTCTGTAGGGTAAAACCAGGATAGATGCCCCAGGAGTATAATTGCCTCGACTCGATTGTTATTACTCTAGTTTCTGGTTAGGTTTTACTCCAACTACCAAAAATCAAGCAAGCCACCATCAGCATCATAATCATTCACTTGCCTTTATCCCAATTTACGAGGGGTCAGGGCAACATGTATTTTAAATGAAGTGAGCTGATACATTCCGTTCACATAATTCTGACAGAATAGCAACCTTATTGTAACGAGAATAAGGATCACAATAATTTTGACAGACTTGTCAGTGTGCAGTGGTACCAACCCAATAGCAATCTTATCATAACGAGAATAAGATCACAATGATTTTGGCAGACCAACAGCAACCTTATTAGAATGAGAATAAAAATCACTCTGATTAGGATAGTGATGAATAAACGTATTTTCTTTCTTTTTGATGCAAAATCAAGCTTAAATAACTGTGAAAGAACTGTAGTATCAATTTTGTGCCAGCCTTTTAACGTTCGTCATGACAGTTTTTCTTCTGATTCCAGCCACCTATGTTGACATAACGTTCAACAGTGAAGTACAAGCCAAGTCACTCATTATATTACTAAAGATGATTAATCGACACAGATTTCTTCTCAAGATACAAAGTCTTTATGGTGGAAAGGTCAAAACAATCAATCATCTTGAGCCCTCATGAGGAATAAACATAAATATACGGGTCAAGTGTGTGTTGAAAATAGAAATTAGGTTCTTTATGTTAATAGGACTTTTAGGTTGGTAAACAGGTCGATAAAGTTGGTGATGGAAAGTTGTTACGGCCAGCTATGGATGGTTGCAACATCTAGGCTATAAACAATGCGTTGCGTACCATAAAGGCAGAGTATAGAATAGAAAAAAAAACAACGAAAGGAATGAGAATTTTGGCTGACAAGCCAAGGAATAAGGATAAAAATGTAAAAACTTAGAATCATCTTCTAGGAATAATTATTGGAGTAATATGTCAAACTGTGGTTTTATTTCCCAGTACTGAGAGCTCGCGAAGCTGTCACAGTACATATCTAATAGTAGATCCTACTAATATTGTAAAAGCGAAAGTTTGTGACAATGGATGGATGAACGTTTGTTACTCTTTCACGCAAAAACTACAGAATGGATGTGGACTCACAGATAGTTTATAGCCAGGATTAATACATAGGGTTTATCCCGATATTCCCATGGGATCGATTCTTATGCGGGTGAACCCGCGGGGCTCTGCTAGTACCTTAATAATTGGCGCATCATATTCCAGCTTTAAAACATCGGCGAGACACCTAAAACTGAAACTACATAATATGGTCCAGTTTCCTTAAATGTTTACGGAACCCTAATAACTAATCTAATGGGGATTTAGTTGGGTAGTAGCATTAATTCCCAGCCGTGTGGTAGACGGATAAGAATAATCCTCTCCTTTCTTACAAGGAGACTAGGATTATTTCATTGATGAAGCAATAAAATTGTTTTTTTTTTCGTTATTATTTATTCAGATAACAGCGATCCATTGGGTTAGTAAAAATAGTCTTTACCTATGTTAGTACTTAACTAATAACACCGACAATGTGCAGGTGACAAATGACCTCACCAACGGGCTGTCATGTCTCACGGCTAAAGCGCGTAGAATGCTGCTGGGGCTGCCAAGGAGTTTGTTTAGCAGCGAGGCCACTCTCTTACGCCGTACAGCATTGAAGCAGTCGGTACGTTCCTCAGCGAACATAGATGACGCGCTACAGAACCGAGGCAGACGCAACAGCACTCTAAATGCGTTGTTATACTGGATCCGCAGAGCATTGTAGGCCTTTTGGGTATAGCTGAACCACAGGCTCCCCGAGAATTATTTATTTCTGTAAGTAGGTCTTATTTTGGCAAGCAAAATCGAGGCAAGCCCGGACTGAGATGGCGGGAAGAGCTGGAATCCTTCAACAAGAACTGGTCCTAAGCAGTTGTAAATTGAGAGGAGTAGAAACAGGGCTACAGTGGGACGTCACAGGCCTTTAATAATAATAATATTTTTTAAACTACATGAAATCTTTCCTTTGTGAATTTCATTATTGGTGTTGGGTAAATCTAGATGTCCTAGAGATTAGGGGCACAGAGTTTGTTGCCTAAGTCACTTCTAACTTCTTAAAATCATACTTTCACTTTGTCTATCTTAGCCCAGGACAACAAAGTATGATATTTAGTTGAAATAAAGAATACTTATGCCTGTCCGGTACACCCTCGACCCTAGGTAGTCAACCCTGGTGACAGGGTTATATTTCATCAAAACATGAGCTAAATAAATATAGTTGAATGAGGAACTTCCTCTTTTATTGAAGTCTTTGAATAAAAGACGTTGTACGTATGACCGGATGTCTGGACGTAAACTAAGCAAAAGGAGTACGTAAGGATCAAAATCAAAATCAAAAGTTATTTATTCAAACTAGGCTGAGAATCAGCACTTTTCGAAGGTCAAAATTACAAAAGACAGTTCCCCAAAACGCCCGCCCTTCACCACTTCCTAGTGCTTTCGCTGGGGAGATGAAGTGGCGCAACAAACTCCCCAGCAGCACAGCTGTCCGCTCAGTAATAAAATAAAATCATTCTGCCTACCCTCATTGGACTGAGTTAATATATGTATGGGTATGTGTAATTAGAGAAGAACGTAGGCAAGGCATTGCTTTCTAACTTAAATAATTTCTATGTCATCCTTTAAGGCATGGAGCGAACTTTTTCCTGCCACGTACTTCAGGAGATTGACCACTTATCGTGAGTGAGTCTACGATGTAAACTGTTTTATATGCAAAATGTTAAGACCATTCAAGGAGACAATTTGAGCCGCGCGATTGAGTGTGCAACGTAACTGACCTGTTTTGCTAGATCGCTGCACGAATACTTATAGATGTTTTGCTACATTTTACCTCACTCCTGACTCCTTGGTTTAGTGGTCGCAAGGGCTACTGATGAGCATAAGGTATATTATGCATATTTATATTGTTAATTTCTAGTTTTAGTTATTAAGTATTAACATAGGCTAAATAATATTGTTACTAACACAGTGGACCTAATTAAGGTCCTCGGTTCGAGTCTCTGTCGGGCAGTGTTTTTGGGTTTTTCCATCAGGAATTTCTCAGTAGCAGCATGGTATCTGGATTATTGCCCGGTTGATGGCAATAAGCTCGCCCCCTATTAGAGTTGCTAAATGTGGGTGTACTATAGGTACACCTCTGCTTAACCCTTTGGGGAATACAAGCGTGATGTTTTGTTATTATTATACAAAATGTCACTTAGCTGTTAAAATCAGCCATTTTTCCAACGCCAGATAATTTTATAGGAGGAATAATTTTGAATTTTTGACAGTTCTTCCATACAAAAACTGTCAGACGTCAATTTTATTCCACAAATAAAAATGATCGAAAAATCAGCCGTAAGTGAGTGACCACCCTTGTCGATGTGCCCATCAGGGATCAACCACACTTGTCGCATTTAGTTCGTTGCAGTGTCGAGTCACATCGTCCGAATGACGTCTTTATTGCATAGACTGACGAGATGAGTTTCTGTCAACATGCGTTTTCTGGCGAAATGCGTAATTGACCACTTGCGTTTCTGACGACATGCTAGTAATCCCTCCTTACGACCGGCTCAAGCCGATCTGTGTCGAAAAGCGTGGTCATTCCTAAGTCTTAGTGAGTGTACCATCGCGGACACCGGTCTTGAACCACTTTTCAAACTTAGTCCTAAGGCATAGGTTGTCAGGGCACGCCGCGATAGCGGCGGTAAGGCCCCTCTTTGAGGAGTGGCTAGAGAGGCGTCACGGCGCCCTCACCTACCGCCTGACGCAGGTCCTCACCGGACACGGATGTTTCGGGAGGTTCCTGCACATAATCAGGCGGGAGGAAACGCCCGGGTGTCACCACTGCGAGGATTGCCCAGAGGACACGGTGGTGCACACGGTGGAGGTCTGTCCCGCTTGGGCAGAGCACCGCCGTGTCCTCGTAGAGGCGATCGGCAGCGGCGGCGACCTCTCGCGCCCGGCCCTGGTCCAAGCCATGGTCCGGGGCGAGAGGGAGTGGGAGGCAGTCACGTCCTTCTGCGAAGCAGTCATGCTAGCGAAGGAGGTGGCGGGATGGGAGAGGGAGAGAGCCGAGAGGGCCGCCCGTCCCAGCCGCCGCGGTAGACGCTCCGGGCGTCGGGAGCCGCGTGACGACTCCCGGCCACCGTAGGCGCGGGCCTGCGGACGGCGAGTAATGGGTAGCTCGCCGTCCGATCAGGACCAGGCCCGTGCCGGACGGCGCGTATGTGTTCCACGCGCGCCTCAAAGAGATGTCAGCATCAAAGGAGGGGCCCGTCAGGGCCGAAGCCTGCCGGGGCAGCGGGATTGTCCGAAAGGGTTACCGCTGCCCCGGAATATAAAGGGCTAAGGAAGGAACACGGATGGGTTTTAGTCAGTAAGAGTCTGACACTCCCTTCCGCTCCACCCAGAGCGGGAGGGGTCATTTGATGATTTCCCATCCTTAAAAAAAAAAAAAAAAGGCATAGGTTGTCCGCGGTTGTACCGCTACAAGGTACTATTATTGATCGAAAGCTACAAATAACAAGCACAAGCTACAAGCACCTTACCTTTACCATAGACAACTTGGCAATAATATCATGATTGAATTTATGATTCATCCATTAATATCTGTCATCAAAATGACGTCAAATTTATGAGTAGGTATGTGATCATTTGTGGAAGGCAAGTACAAGTGGCAGCACAAATATGACATGTAATATTCAAAGAACACCAAAACTATCTGTCGAACCAAATATAGTATATTGCATCGGCTTCAAAAATATGTGTCACCTCTTAGAACGCAATAATATTGGGCGTGTTCAGTAATACGTCGTAATCAAAAATATCTGACATCGCTTTGGCAGCAAAAAAACCTGCCAGTATCAGACAAATAAATATAAAATGATTGGAAAATTGAAGTCAATCACGAATACCTTTGACGCCGATTCGATACAAAACTTGTCCAATACCAAATATGTCGACGGTATTTCGATACAAAAGTCGCCCTTCTATTTCGCTACAAAATCGTGCGTGGTTCGTAACGCCTTACTTCATTTACAATTCTATTTACACAAGATGACCCATAAACCCATATATTTATCACTCTTAATTGACACGTGTTGGAGGTCATACAGGCCTTCAAGTCGCTCGACTATTTGTCCATAAAAGTGCTCGTAAAGTGCATGCAATATGTCCCATGCGTTAGATGACGTCAGACTAAGGGATTGGCTAGATTGGCGCGGAGGGTGCGGCCGATGTGTGTAGATAATAAAGTGTTGTGTTGTTTAGATGTTAGTTGTGAGCTTTTCTCGTTAGTGGTCGAGTTCTTCTCCTCTTATAGGTATATATATATATATATATATATATCTATAATATCAAAGCAGTGATGGTCCAGTGTTAACAGCCATACTTACGAGTTGTAGGTACCTATGAGATTCGAAACCAGACAGGCGCTTTACTTTCTGTAAATTATTTCATCGCCACTGCTCTTAAAACGGTAAACGAAAACATCGTGAGGAAACCAGCATGTCCTAACCAACATTTCGAAGACATTGTGACATCCCCAACCCGCACTGGGCTCGCGTGGTGAATTTCGGCCCATTCCAAAGAAAAGACCTGTGTCCCAGTAGTGGGAACATCATAGGCTGATTATGCTAAACAGCCACAAAAAATTTATTTATTACTATTTGTATAGATGTTTATAGATTATAATAATTACAACTAATATAAAAGTTAGAAGTTTGCCGATATTTACATTAAATTAAAGTCCCGCCATTCGGTTGGTTTTAGTTTAAGGTTGCAGTCGGTTTTTTTAGTTTTTTTTAATTCTTATTCAGTTTTATTATTAAATTACAATGTCATTGAAAATACACATAAATAGTCAATTTTGTTACACATTAAATTCAATCTGAACTACTCGTACTTGGCCGGTTTTTCCTTTTATTGTACTTCCCGCCCACGGAAACTTTCTAACATTCCGTTTTCTTATTTATTTCCTGTAACATTTTGGAAATCAATAGAAATGGACACTTTATCCTTGTCCGAAACTACGAAATTCAAAGTGAGGGAAAATATTTATTCTTGTTGCTGCGGACAAATATATTTTTCGTGCAAAAGTACCTATCTAATGAAGGTAAGTCTGGGTGGCAGACGGATTTGGGTTATTGTATTGTTTCTTATTTATTTCCTAATTTTACGGATCGAGGGCCTGTAGAAAACAGGGATATATTACCTACTGAATTTATAGAGAAAAAAAAAACAAGAAAATTCCTAAATAAAAAAAAAAACTCCAAGTCAAAGCGAAAAGGAATTATTTATCTGATTGTTTTAAAAACATCTTTCTGCTCTCTGAACCGACAACGACATCAATGTAGCTTTTATCTTTTCTCTTTTTAAACACTCAATCTTTTATCAGATGCTCGAATTGAATGCGTATCTTTTTTCACAAACATAAGTCTTTTATTTCTTTTCCAATTATCTTAATTATCTAAGGGACAGTTTACTTCGTTAAAAAATTATCAATTAAAAATGTTGGCAGCCCATTGTTTTTGAAAAGAGAAAACTTCAAAAAAAAACTTAGTTTTCAAGATGGCCGCTAACGATCTAAAAGTGAACGATGTAATCTTATCCAGTAGTTAGGTTTTAAAAAAAAGAAAATTCTAATGAAAATAATTGAAACGCTACAGAGAAGATTAGATTACTTAGTTAAGCAGAAAAACTGAGAACATTGTAACTTAACGGCACAAACTAAAGAAATTATAGAATACCAGCTGTTGCCCGCGACTTCGTCTGCGATCCAGGATGATAAGCCTATATCCTTCTCCAGGTCATGGTCTACCCATGTGCCAAATGTCATCCAAATTTTTGTCTGTTTATCGCAGAAATTATGCTCAATTTTATTAAAATCTCCCTTACAACTATCATTACAGGTGTATGTATCCAATGCGACAGTGCAGTCATTTTACAAATCTATGCTACATAACTTATCATTATTTTACAATTCCTTACATAGATATAAAGTCGTTCCCGCTGTCTGTAAGCTTAGATCTTTTAAACGTCGCAACGGATTTTAATGCAGTTTTCGGCAATATATAACATGTTTTATGAAGAAGGTTTAAAAATGTATTATTCACATGCATATTATAGTAGAGAACAACCGAGAAATTCAAAAATTGGTAATGTGATGTCGTAACAAACATATTTTTGTGCGCTTAGATTGCAAACGCTGGCTAAACCTTACGAGATAGATCAACTTAATGTACCTACTACAGAATTGCATATCTTAAAAAGATCGATAAAAATGCGATGATAGATGCTTATCTCCTAAGGATAGCCCACAGTAACCATTTTTATCTTTTACATATTACAAAAAAAAATTGGGTTATGTAACAAGCTATTTTAAACAATACAGTATTATTCCTTATCAATTTAAATTCATTAGATACATTCTGCGTTTCATGTAGATCAAAATTCCCCTTTACAGCAATTAATATCTTAGAAGATATCAGAGATTTATATAGCGGGGGCAGAGCGGCTGGCGGGGCTGTACGAAGCTTGCCGGGTCAGCTAATAAGTATAATAATAAAGACCTAAAACGAACAATCTAAAAAGTAACAGGAACTAACACAATACCTTATATATACATTATGCTGAACACAATAATATGCTAACTATACCTAATATGTATTATAGCAAATAATAAATAACAGTGTCCTAGCGAATTCACTCAAATGACACGTAAATACATCAATACAATTGTATATTTGTGTTGTAATTATTACTTATTACGTAACTTTTTCATCGTAGGTTAGTTAAATCGAAAAATAAAATTCCTAACGTTACGAATCGCAAGTTGATGTTACAAATACATCAAATTATTTTTATAAATACCGTTTCAGTGACATGATTCGACGGTAAGTTGTGGATGTTATGTAGCCGCCGTAGAAGTCAAATAAAACCCTAGTTTTCAACATATTAAAGTGACTGCTTTAAGGTCTTTTAAAACCTCTCTAGACTTTATATAAAAAGGGACAACGCTTATGATCAGCAGCCAGTCCCATATGATTGTGGTTTAAACACAAAGATTTAAAGCAATTTGTTTTCCTCAAAAAATATAAGTACAAATAAATTGACTAATACTTAAAAGATTACAAAATAAAACAAAACAAGAAAATTGCCAGAAGTTCATCAGAACTCAGTGAAACATGCTGATTCCATTTTTACGCTACATCCTTCAAAATCCCTTTCAGTTCGGTTGTCCAACAAAATACAGTTTCCTGTTGGCCGAGTCCGGATGCAAATCGAACCAAGTTTTTGTCGTCCGTACAAACAAACTTCCGTTGATTACGTAACATTCATTCGCACCTTAATTTTGTAGACTCGCTCTGTTACCAGTTTATAAAGAACTCTGCAAAATTGTCAGTACAGTACTTACAATTTTGTTTAAGTAAAGAGACATTTGAAAAGGTCCTTTTAAAATGGACGGCTAAACTTAAGTTAGAGAATGAATAAGACAAGCGTAAAAACTTCACTCACTTTAGCTTAAGCATTTCTATAATTTATTATAAGTACCATGTGGTTTTCAAGAAAAAGTAAACTGCGTTGCTCAATGGCTTGAATTTTATTTTTAATATTATAAATATTAATAACGACTTAAAATCACTATTTACAATTCGTTGAAATTTACATTACTCTTACTTGTTTAAGTTTTTTCTTTTGTTTTTTCTCGGCTCTCCTAGGCTTTATCAATGCCGTGAAACTTTATTATTGGCTTGAGTGATAATTGTCATCATCTCGCTATCACTGAGCAGTGTATACAGACTGTAAGATGCTGTAACTTTAACGCAACTGCATTGAACTGTCCATTGATAGTTGGGTGAGCATTCATAACTCATGTAAGTTAATTCCTCCTCCTTTTTTTGAAGTCGGTTAAAAGGAGACCATGACCTCTGAGTTTGTTCCGGCATTTCTTCTTAGTTACATGCTAAGTATATCAAGCTATACCTACCAATTCAAAACCTAGGAAGGATTTACTAAGCAACTGAAGCCCGCTCTATAGCTATTCATACTCAACAGCACGAACCAATTTAATTGAAACGATTCAATGACGACGCAAACGTTTTTATGTTAATTCCATACAGGTTCTTAAAGCTTCCCATGTCTTATTACATCTCGAGTTTATGTACTTTGCTACCCATGTTATAATTAAATCAGAAGTTCGCACTGTCAACTTTAGTATAATGTAAATTCGGGCGAAATTTTGGGCAAAGTCCTATGTTGGGTGAAACGACATGCAAATTGCGGGCAAAGATGCCATTTTAGGACATGAAGAGACTGCTTTGTTACAGGGATTGGCCAGACTCTGGTTAATCAACCACATAAAATGAAATCATGCCACATCTGGTCCTTCGTTCCGGATTTGTCTTTCCAAAATTGGTCCTTCGATCCGGATTTTAAGACGTTGCTGAAAACATTTGTGTCAGAAACTCATTTTTTATGGTATTTCCAATGTTTTATGGTACTTTTGAAACTGTTTTGGCTACCGGTTTGAAAATACAATGAAGCTACGAATGAATGAAAGTTAAGAATGCGGGAGAATTTAATCAGTCTTCACTGGCAAAGTGAGATATTACTTTTTAGCTGCATAGTACATAGGTAGCTATGTAGTACATAAAAAGTAAGGTTAAAAAAGGCTCGCAGATTTCGTACAGTTATTTTGCTACAGATTCCGTAGATGGAAATCAAACTAAACTATACATACATCTTTCTTTTTCTTTCATATATCTTTCTTAGATTGGTTAACTGATAATCTACTAAAATAAAAAAAGAAGTTATAATTTTCACCTCAATAGACACCCGCAGCACTAAGAGATTTCTTAGTATGTACTTTGCTAACATTAATAAATTAATTATGTAACTATAAAATCATATAAAAGAGTACCCATTAAGTTTTTTGCGTGTTCTTCTTTCACAGGTAATTTCTAGGCTTTGGAATGGGCAACTAGTTTCATCTTTCTGAATGACAGACTCCTTTGAAAATTCAAAAGTGCCTTAGGATAAACGAAAATTTTATCAGCCTAGGGTAATTTAGAAACAGTCACATTATGCCTTTTTTTCGTGTTTATTTTTAGTGTCTATCAGTGGAAACTTATAAATGGTCTTCAATGTCATATTGTATAAGGTCATTGTATAAATTAGCTGTAAGTTTCCATAATAATATAAATGAAATACTCTAATTTAAATAAATGCTTGAGTTGGAGATTAGACATACAATTAGAATGGCTCATGTGCTTGTAATTTGGTCAGCACTTGAACCATTCAAACCAGAATGCAACACTGTAAAGATACTTGGAAGCAGAAAAATCCAAGGTACCTAGTACTTTTCAAGACGATATGAACTTTGTCCTGCTAAATCCATTTCCTTAAAAAGAGTCTTTAGAAACTTTTTCAGAAGAGAATCTATCGACATAATGTATTACTTTTTTTCACTATCAGCCGAACGAACTAAATCTTCCCCCTTTTAAGATTAAACCCTTTCCCCCGTCTCCCCCTCTTATAATAGCACCCCGGCACATAAAGGGGTGCGCAAACTGACACAGTTTCTGAGAAAATTCAAGTTTGCGCAAAACATATAGCTTTAGGGTTGGGATGAGTGCGAATTGAGGATTTAATGTCGAATTTACTATTCGGCGTTCGGCAACTTATGGCAAATAGTAGCAGTAATTGTCAAGCCCTGTACGTGTAATTACATAATGATAAACTTACCTACACACGACGACATATCAAGCTATACAGTTCCAGTATAAGCTGACTTCTCATTGTACGAAATCCAATACAATGCGAAGTTAGCTAAAACTGGAAATGTGTAGCTTAAAATGTCGTCGTGTGTACAATCCCATGGGCTAATTTCCGACCACGACGTGGGCGAAGCTTCAGGCCAGTAAAGGAAGGTAGTAAGAGGCTGCAGTAGAATATTTAAAACGAAAGCGAAATCTTCCATACTCCACGGAAAAATCGAAAAGCGAATGCGAAATCGACACTTCGCCACATCCCTACATGTAATCCTTTACGTAAAAGTTATTATTACCTTGACAGACTGACAGTGAGAAGCAACTGGATATAATCTTACATAAAGGTAGTTTTCCTCTCTTACGTGGCTGAGGGAAGTACGCCGAAAACCAATTGTTATACTGCGGATGAGGGAATGTAGTTTGTTTATAGCTCGTGACAGAGTGATAACTTCCGCACGGGGCGATCGAAAAGGGTAATCTATGCTTGCTTAGGTCGATCCGTAGATAGGTGACCATCTTTACATACCGAGACCCTCAGAGCCTCGGAAAGCATGTTAAGCTGTTGGTCCTGGCTGTCATTCGTGGATTTTTGACAGTCGTTAAGAGTCGTCAGAAGCCCGGAAGACTGACAATCAGTCTTATCAAAGGGTATCGTGTTACCCGCAAGAAACTGGGTTGTGGAAGTCAGATAGGCAGTCGCTCCATGTAACATACTGGTATTCTGCTGTATCTGGTTAGACTAGAAGCACATTGTTGGAAAAAGGCAAGGCAGATTTTAATGATGGTGTGTATTATTTTATGTTTTTATAGAGGTATGAGGAACAGGGTGTAAAGTTCACGCATCCTCCATAGAAAAGGGAGGATCCCCCTTTTCCATGGAAGGAAACTGGAGGTCCCCAATTATAAGACGCAACATACTTGCTCTCTTTTACATGAGACTTAAAACAAATTAAATGAAGAAACAAAAGACTGCGTTTCTAAATCAAAATCATAGCATTTCTTTCAATTAAACCATTTACAGGCAGTTTTAAATGATCAAAGAGTCGGTGTGTCAGAAATATGAAGCTAGTGGCCCCTTCAAAGGCGGAGTTATTACGCTTTGAAATGGGCAATTATTTTGTGCCCTAATTGCTTCTGTGTAAGCACTTATCAAGACATTAAAGGTCAACTATGTCAGCTGGAAGTTACCAGAAACACCTTTTGAATATTTTTTATTAGCCATTAGCCCCACTGCGAGGCAAAGGCCTCCCTACTCTGTTTCCACTTCTCTCTGACCAGACCTGCAAAGGACCAAGTCCAGCTCATCCCGCCATGTCCGTCTGGGCCTGCCGTGATGTCGTTTGCCATTAAGCGGGACTCGCTGGGTCTATATACCTAATGATTATTCAACCAAGGAGAAGAACGAGCAAGAAACCCCATGGACACTCTTTTAAATTCCATTGTTACAAAATATTAGTACCTAAAATTACATAAAAGTAACATTAACTATACTAACATAAATATGGATCACTGAATCTGACTTAAATAAATTATTATTATTATTATTATAATTAGTTTCATAGCTAAAGTTCCCTTTCAAACTCACTGTTAGTATCATCGTTATCATCACCATTTCAGCCGAAAGACGTCCACTGCTGGACATAGGCCTCCCCCAAGCACCTCCACTTCGACAGTTCTGTGCTTCTCGCATCCAACGGGTTCCTGCGGCCTTCACAACGTCATCGGTCCACCTTGTGGGAGGCCTTCCAACGCTACGTCTTCCGGTCGCCACTCCAGAACCTTTCGGCCCCATCGGCCATCTGTTCTGCGAGCAATGAGCCCTGCCACTGCCATTGTTATCATATAATAATACATTCTGTGCAGTTAATTCGATTATTCAAAACAAGCTATCTTCTTAAAAATAGTAGTAACATTATCAAAATGACTTGGAATGTCATTAATAGCGAAACAGGAAGGTCATCCAACCGAAGTAGTGACTACAGCCTTGCTATTGATGACAATATAATTAAATCAGATTCTCAAGTTGCAGCAACCTTTGAAAAAAATTTTGCAGAGATTCCCGTATCAACTACTACATCTCTGAACTCATCACCCACTGCTGCAGAGTCTTTAATTAAAGAAAACGTTCCAGTTTGTGATTCTGAATTTCACTTCCAGTATGTAACCTGTAAAGATATAATTAAAACCTTTCACACGTTAAATGTAAAAAAGACCGCAGATCTATGGGGTAATTCTGTGGATGTTGCTAAGTCGATTATAAACATTGTAGCACCTACTTTAGCTGTTATATTTAATAATTGTATTGACCGTGGTGAGTTTCCTGATCTTATGAAAAACAGTAAAATAATACCGTTGTTTACATCGGGTAGTACATCAGACCCTACTAATTATAGACCAATTTCAGTACTACCTACCTTTAGTAAAATTTTTGAAAAACTTATTTTAATTCAATTGCAAAGTTTTTTTAATAAAAATAAATTACTGCATTACAAACAGTTCGGTTTTACAAGGGGTCGTTCAACTACTGATGCCGGAGTTGAACTTTTAGGACATATTTATAATGCATGGGAGGACAAGTGCGATGCTTTGGGCGTCTTTTGCGATTTGTCCAAGGCATTCGATTGTGTTCTTCATGAAACTTTAATCAGGAAACTGCACCACTACGGAATCCGGAACGCCTCTCTGGATCTTCTTACTTCTTACTTAAGTGATAGGATTCAGAGAGTTGATGTTAACGGAAAAAGGTCACCCGGATCTGTAGTAAGAATGGGGGTCCCCCAGGGCTCAATTCTTGGCCCATTTTTATTTATTATTTATATAAATGACTTGCCTTACCTCATAAGGGATAAACATGATATAGTGTTGTTTGCAGATGATACTTCACTTTTATTTAAACTCAAACGTCAGCAGCTGGTTACTGACAATGTAAATAGCGCCCTTGCAGAAGTAGTTCACTGGTTTAATGTCAATAACCTACTTCTTAACGAAAAAAAAACGAAATGTATTAAGTTTACGATACCCCACGTTAGACAAGTAGAAACTAGTGTTCTCATTAAGGATGAAGAGTTGAAACCCTAAGATACCACAGTATTCTTAGGCATAACTTTGGATGCCAAGCTTCAATGGGGCCCCCATATAGATAAAATGTCAAAAAAGCTTAGCTCTGCAGCATACGCCGTTAGGAAAATTCGTGATTTAACTGATTTAGAGACAGCCCGTTTAGTTTACTTTAGTTATTTTCATAGTGTGATGTCGTACGGTATTCTGTTGTGGGGAAATGCCGCCGATATTCAGACAATTTTTATTTTACAAAAAAGGGCAATTCGTTCCATTTATAAATTAAGTCCCAGACACTCCCTCAGAGACAAATTTAAAGAGATTAATATAATGACTGTGCCTTCTCAGTACATTTATGATAATCTTTTGTATGCACATAAAAATATTAATCTGTTTAAAAAATACAGTGATATCCATAACATAAATACTAGGAACAAACACAAATTTGTTGTTCCTACAACAAGGCTCAAGAAAATAGGTGGGTCGTTTAGATGCCAATGTATACGTTTTTATAATAAACTTCCTAGTCACATTCAAGAACTAAGCCTTAATAAATTCAAATCTTTTATAAAGCGAAAACTATGCCAGAAAGCCTATTATACTGTAAAAGACTATATTGAGGACAAAAAGGCTTGGGATTGAGCTGCTCCAATAGGTTTAGACTGTAATTGTTGTTTTTATTTTTTTCATTTTGCTATTTTACACTTTATTTTATTTTTTCGAAATATATATTTTTCTTTAACAATGACATGTACATTTACTGTATAAAGTATTATATTATTTTAATTATTGTGAATGTGAGGACTATGTGGGTCATTGTTTCAGTTTTAATCATGGTCTGGCAGTTTGAGTAGTTTATGCGGCCTACCCAAATGTCCTGTTTTTGGTATTGTTCGTCGAATCGTTGTGCTCCTTAAGTTCTGAGTTGAGCTGCACGGTTCTGACAAATGCGTGCACTGACTGGACAGGTCCTCTCAATCTGTGTGGTTATTTCCTCAAAATACCATTTCAGACACCAATCTACATGGCCCTCAAAGATTATGCCCAAATTTTTATATACACTTTGACATTGATGATTTTTATATATACAATGACATGAATATTTACTTTGTAAAGTATTTTTTATTTTTTTTATTTAATTGTTGTGAATGTGGGGACTATGTGGGTCATTTCTTCTTTTTTTACTGTTTTCCTTCTTAGTTAGTTTTAATCATGATCTGGCAGTTTGAGTACATTACGCGGCCTACCCAAATGTCCTTTCTTTGGTATTGTTCGTCGAATCGTTGAGCTCCTCAACTTCTGAGTTGAGCTGCACGATTTTTGACAAATGCGTGCACTGACTGGACAGGTCCGCTCAATCTGTGTGGTTCTTTCCTCAAAAGACCATTTCAGACACCAATCTACATGGTCTTCACATGATCTGACCAAGATTATGTCTGGACTTTAAAAGAGACTGTGACCTCTGAGTTTGTTTCGGCCTTTCTTCTCAGAATAGTCAGATAGGAAACGCCGACCTCATCTAGTTTTAAAAAATATGATTGACGTGTAAAAGTGTTTGTACAAACCTACTTACAGAAAATAAATCATTTATCATTTATCACTATCATTTATCATATCTTGTTTTTTTTTTTTCAAATTAAATTACCAATAGCTAAGAATATTCAAACAAACCCCACTATTCATACAATATTCAACGAATAATTTTCAGCACATTTTTATGATTTAATTTACCGGGTACGAACGGTGCACTTTTATCGACGTTTTTTGATGAACGAGCCAAAACCGAATGTTTTATTACTGCATGAGTAAAAATATTGGAATTATAGTAAACTAGGTTCTGCCTGCGGCTAAACTCGCTTGGAGGTCTCCAATTATCACGCGGGAACATACCACTGGAATAAATAAGTTTACCCCCTTGTCACGCGCCATAAGATTGTTGAATATTATTTCAAATGAGGTAGATATATTTCACAGCAGCCTGATGACGTTCACAGAAGTAGCAATGAAGTGAACTGAAAATGTTGAGAAGTGATTTTGATTGTATTTTAGTGGTATTTGTAATTTTTTTATTGATTTTTAAGTGTATTTTTGGGTACCTACTACCTACTGAATGTAAGTTATCTGCATGTGTATCTTTGTGGTAGTAACATTGCATTGGCATTATATCTGTTAAGGTGTTATTTACGTAATTTTGAATAAATAAAAAGACAAGGGTAACGAAAAGGTAACAGACAAAGTTACTCTAGCCATAATTATTATAAAATACAAGCAGTTGACCGTGACTTCGTATGCAATCCAGACGTCAGCAGCTAGTTTCAAATAGTAATGCAATTGCCAATATCGAAATAACTTGGATCACAACTCACAAAGGCTTTTAAAAATATTCCTCCGATGCACGAGTATGAAATGACAAAGAAAATAATTGGTAATGTAGGTAGGTAACAAAAGACAAATGAATTCCAAGTTCCAATGAACTGTAAAATATGGAACTTTCTAGCAATATTCTTTGATATTTGAAGATCGAATGAATATCGGAAGACCGAATTGTCTATTAAAAATTGTTGGAAACTGTTTTTAACGAGTTTCCTTGTGAATTATGGTCGATGACCCCACAAAAATGCATTATTTTCTTTTTAAATCATGTTTAGATATCGATGCTTACCAATTTTCGCTTGTTAATTTGACTCGTATTGTTAAAAATTAAAGGAGGTCCACACACAAGGAATGTGTTCATTGAATCCTTCGCGTGCGAGTCCACCTAAACAAAACGCAAAAAGGTTGTTTTTGTACGTGTCATTCACAAAACATCTTTTCCTTTTTTTTTTCTTACGTTTGTTGTTCATCATCATTATAATGAACATCTATACTTATAATAAATCTGTAGAGAGGTCAATTCTGTACATGATATATATTTTCAAAATAACTATCAGGGGGTAATAAGTGATCGATACTGATGCCAAAAATGCAATCAGTAAAATTTTTGTCTGTCTGTCTGTCTGTCTGTCTGTCTGTCTGTCTGTCTGTATGTTCCTTATAGAAACAAAAACTACTCGACGGATTTTAACGAAACTTGGTACAATTATTCTTCATACTCCTGGGGAGGTTATAGTATACTTTTCATCACGCTACAATGAATAGGAGCAGAGCAGTGAAAGGAAATGTTGGGAAAACGGGAGAAGTTGCTCCATTTTTTAAGCTTCCGTCGCGTGTGCAGCCTTAATGGTTAAAGCTACATAGAAATCATTTATGACGAAAATGTTCTACATAAAATTATCTAAAAAATATCCTACTACAGCATATGTCTATCTTTTATGGTTGACTCACAATAACACGTGTAACTCCCGATACCTTAGCAGTTCGGAGCTTTCTGATTATATTTGTTTACTCTTACGTTTATAATACTCTCACTCATCCCTAATTAAAAGAAGTTAATATTATTACCTATTCAATAAAAAAAGAATCATAGTAATCGGTATAGAAACACCAAACTTATACATGAAATACGCTAATAAGCCATCGCGCCGTCGCGCGTGAATACTGAATCATGCCATAAGGATTATTTTTGTGTAACGGTTGCCGCGCTCGACGCGGGTCGCGGCGGTAGGGTAAGGGAGGTCCGAGCGCGAGCTTCATTCAATATTTGGCTGTTGATGCGTTCAGAGCGTTCGACCTTATTGACAGACGATAATTGATATTAACAAACCGTGCTTATCAGCGCGACTTTTAGTCTTTAAATAGTTTATTTGAATTTATTTTGTTGTTTTTTATAAAATAGGTATTAGTTGTTGTGTTATTAGACCGACACAGAACCCAAAAATGTGATTAAAAAAAAATTCTGTCTGTCTGTCTGTTTGTTCAGGCATCACGCAAAAACTGCCGGTTCGATTACGATGACACTTGGTATAATTATTCTTTAATATCCTGGGCACCACACTGGGTACTTTTTATCCCGGAAAAAAATATACAATAAAAAACAAACTTAATTTTGCGGTTCGATCCCTAGACCCGATTACTGTACCAACCGCAAAAAATAAGTTTGTCGTAGTACACGACGAAGATAATAATAATAGGCGAGCGTTCGTTCATATTAGCATTCTATAAATTGTATGTTTTAACTGCTACTTGCAATTCCAAAACGTGCTTTTCAGTGCGACCTTTTTATTCCTTTTAGTTTTTACTAAGTACAGTTTAAGGTAGACTTATTTAGGTTTATTTTTATAAGTCGTTTTTATAAGTAAGTATAGATTTTAATTTTAAAGTATGGGTAGTATATTTGATAGTGTACGTAGTGACCGTAGGTTATTTTATAAAACTGTTAGGTAGGATTAGTCATTCGTATAGATATTAGTTTTTAGGGATTTTGCTTATTTATTGAGTTTAGATTAGTTCATCATCTGCCTCATCTGCCTAGCCTTTTCCTAACTATGTTGGGGTTGGCTTCCAGCCTAACCGGATGCAGCTGAATACCAGTATTTTACATGGAGCGACTGCCTATCTGACCTCCACAACCCAGTTACTGGGTAATACGATACCCCTTGGTAAGACTGGTTGTCAGACTTTCGGGCTTCTGACTACCCGTAACGACTGTCAAAGATCCACGAATGACAGCCGGGACCAACGGCTTAACGTGCTTTCCGAGGCACGGAGGGGTCTCCATATGTAAAGATGGTCACCAGACCAACCGCGGCAAGCGTAGCTTAACCTGATCGATCGACCTGTGCGGCTGTTATTATTTAGCCACGTATCATCAGAAATAGGTTTATTTAGGTAGGTAGGTATTTTATTTTCTGTTATTGAGTTTTTTTTTTATTAGGTAGGTACTTAGGTTTACTTTTATAATCTAATATAAAATTCAAAGTCCTGTGATCCTGTCTGACTGATTATATCAATGCACAGCCTAAACCGCTGGTCATAGAGACATAAAATTTGGAGTGTGTTCTTTGTGAAGTGTATATAGGTATCCACTAAGAAAGGGTTTTTTGAAATTCCACTCCTAAGAGGGTGAAATTTCACGCGGACGAAGTCGCGGGCAGAAACTAGTAGTAAATAATACTGTAATTTATACTACACAAATATTATTCTCGTCATTTCCCAATAACTTGTCTAAAACAGTGCAAGTCGATAGTCCGGGAAGTTATGCTGATCTTACGCTAAAAGTTTGCCAAGTTTCAGATTTCTAGGTCAAAAGGCTCGATATATCCATCAAGCTCTTATTGGGTTGGGTGCGAATACACAGTAGGGAAATAAGTCAGTAGGTATAAAAAAATAAAGCGGTTCATTCTTCAAACTAAAAATTTATACATCGCTCATTTGGAAAAACATCGACTTAAATATATATTTTCGAAAAAATTCGTTAAATATACCAAAGCACTTATAAAGCGTATTTACGTTAGGAAAGCATAGACGTTAAAAAACAAAAAAAGTAGCAGTTCTCCAAATAAGCGACATGTGCATCTTCGACAATGTATCTACATCTCTTATATATCTATGGCCAAAGTGACAAAGCCAGCATAATGTAGCATAAACAAGATCGCGGATTAATCTGACCATAAACAATATTATAACAGTGTAACCTTCAGCACCCTAATTCCGTAACATACTATCAATCTTAATCTGAATCATTTTGAAGGATATTGCTAATCCGTTGCTTCATATGTTCGAAAATTGTGTCTATTTAACAATGTAAATAACGCAATGAAAGTTGTTAAACTGTCAAAATGAAATCCATTGCTACTGATACTTAGTGTGTTGCGTAATTACCCTGCAGGTATATACCTAATAGACACAAAATTAAAAAAAAATTGAAAAAACCCACGACGGTTAAATGTAATTGGAAAAGGATAAAATTATTCAAAAATCCCCGACTTAAAGAATTTATTTAAGGGGGAAGCGCTAAGGTAGCCCGCGGAATTCAAATTTTCTTTTCAAGTTGTACGTTGATTAAAATATGATTCGCGGCCGTAACAAATATGTATTTACAGAATTATAGTCATTACAATTAGTAAAACAACTTGATATGTTAGTGTAATCCTAAAATTTCAAGATTTCATGAAATAGTCATTCGGTAGGATTACTTGGTCTTAGAGAGTTGTGTTGATGACTTTAATGATTATAATTATGTAAATACATATTTGTTACGGCCGCGAATCATATTTTAATCAACGTAAAACTTAGTACTGGCCAGCAAATTGCAAAAAACGTAAAAAAATAATAATTTCGCGGGCTACCCTGGGAGACTAAAACAGATAAATTCATATGGAAGTCGGGGGCCGTTCTGTGGAACACCCTCTTTTCTAAGAAGTCCCCCGACTGCCATATGAATTTATCTGGTTTAGTATTATCCCCAGACCCCTTTACCTTTTATGAGGTTTTCATTTCCTCATCCTATGTTGTTAGTTTAATGCCACCTGAATATTTTCTTTAATCATTGCCCAACTTCATAAAGTATTAAAAAGCACTTCGAACTTACCGATATTTCGTGGAGTTTTTAACAAAAGGGACCTCATTAACGAAGTTTGTTTATTACTTAGCGATAAAAACAAGGGAAAGATGAGTTTTCCTTATAAAAAAAACTGGGCAAGTGCGACGGTTCCGTACAAATTTATAGGTATTTATGTAACTACAAATATAAGGTTTTCAGATTTTTTCCTTTACTTGTACTAAGTACATGACATTGCTTCTTGCCAAATTTCATGATTGTAGGTCAGGGAAGTCGGCAAGATGTTTTCCGATATATTCAAAAATCATCGACATATTTCAGCCAATTTACACAAAACCTTTGAATTATACACAAAAACCTTCCTCATGCATCACGCAGTGCATTGGTGAAAAACGTATGAAAATCCGTTAGGAAGTTTTTGAGTTTTTGTTTTTAATAATACGTAGTGATATTCTTTATTTCGGCCCACACATACAAGTGCACAAAATCCATATTGTGTTTCTAAACAACGACTTAAAAACTATGTTATTAAACTTACAAACTACAACAGCTAATAAGAACGTCGTCCAACACAACATGTTGGCACGTGCCTCCGTATCAAGTGTTATAAAGGAGTTGTCCACTTTGTCGAATAATGTTTTTATTTTTAGGATGCTGTTGGAGCTCTCGCGCAACCTAGCACCAATTCCCTACGCGAAAAGTTTTACTTATTCCTTCTGCTCTGTTCATGTCCAAACAGGACCCATGCATGATCGCCGTAGAACCAGAAAAAAATATAAACAAAATGACAGATTGTATGTATAAAGATTTCTACGGCGCGATGTCAAAAATAAAGATATCATAATTATTATGTTTTTCCTCATAAAAGTGAAAAAAATTATTGTTTTTGAGCGAAATAAATTGTCTTAATCCGTATCATTAACACCCGAGAGCCTAGACAAGACAGTGACAATCAATAAAAACGTTTCGTATTTCTACAACGACTTTCAAAATAATTGACATAAGCTTTGGATACCTAGCTTACGTCAATCGCATACATTTTTTACTTTTTCATAATCATTAAGGTTTATGGCTGCTATAATAAGGCACTGAAAACCGACAACAACACAGTTCAGAAAATATTTACAGATATCGGTATTTTCCTCGTTAGTCCAGTGGTTGCAAGTGCTTCTGCTGCAAGTCCTGGGTTCGATTTCCAGATCGGCTAGTGTTATTGGGTTTTCTACCTGGAATTTCTCAGTAGCAGCCCTGAGTTTAGATTTGTGCCCGGTAAATGGCAATAGGCTTGCCCCCTATTACATGAAACTTAAATATAACTGGCGAAATGTGGATGTAGGTACTGTTAAGCACCAAATTAAACACCAGCGGGATAGTCCGAATGGGTTACCGCTACCCCGGAACATAAAGGGCTAAGGAAGGAACACGGATGAGTCAGTAAGAGTCTGACACTCCCGTCCGCTCCACCCAAAGCGGGAGGGGTTATTTAATGATATAGATCTGTAATGATTGCACCTACCATTGTTTGTCTCTGCATCACCTAAAGGTTGACTGGTAGAAAATGCCTATGGCATTAAGTCCGCCTCTGTACATTTTTGTGCTTGAAGTATTAAATAAATAAATAAATAATGATAGTGTATGTAAGATTGTTATAAATAAAAAAATAAATAAATGATTTCCCATCCTTAAAAAAAAAACAAGGGTATAATAAATACACATATAGATCACATTGCACACATAGGGTCTTACAATTAACAATATTAAGAGGGAACAGGGCGTGCGATTCTCCATACAAAACCTTTTTTTCTTCCTGAATAATCCCTAGAGCAACATTTTTTTTTTTTTCATAATATCTAGGTCTTGTGTAAACACGTCCCTGTCATTTTCTTTCGTTCAGCAAATTATAAGTAAAAAAAATATGACCCTCTAAAAATAACAAAAAATGCCCTATTTTTACCGCCGTGATTAGAGGACTTACCAGACAAATTAAAAAAGGTTTTAACGTAAAAAAAAATGGGAACCTATACATAGATACTCTTAAAATGTTAATGTAAAAAGTAATTGAATCGGCTCAGTTTTCGAGGAGAAAAAAGGGGAATACGAAACGTCGATCTCGTCAAAATTTTTGTGATAATTTCGGTCTGAGCTGCAGCTGTATCACACACAAAACACAAACTCAAGTCTGCCCCCGTAGCGCAGACTTGATGTAAGGCGACGGCAATAGTTTCTTCAAATAAGTACCTATTTTTCTAATTTCTTGCAGGCCAGTCCCGTCTTAAAAAAAAAGGTAAAAAACACGCAAGCCACCCGGTCGCTAGCCAACCAAAAACAACAAGCCCCTAGCAACGCCAGCCAGATCTGTCGCCAACAGGTGCTATAGGCAGGTACATCTCTGATTACCCTTCGGGGAATAGGCCTGATCTTGTTACGTTATTAATATTTCCTAAGCTTATAATGACCAACATTTTACAGCTTTGCTTGATATAATTGTTTTAATTAATTAACTAAGACCGCGTCTACGGATTCATCATACTTTCGAACTAAAGATATTATGACAAAAGTTTTCTGTTAGCTGACTAACATCACACAGCTTATGAGATTAATAATTTAGGTAGGAGCGCAGTGGTTCAGCATTTTGGTTTGATTTTTAACCGACTTCAAAAAAGGAGGAGGTTCTCAATTTGGATGTTTATATAATTATATATTTTTAGTGTATGTTCGGGCATAACTCCATCATATATAGACGGATTTGCTTTTTTTAATGGGTAAGGTATGCCTCAGGGGTAGTCAAACTAATATTATAAAGGCGAAAGAATGAGTGAGTTTGTGAGTGTGTTTGTGTGTTTGTTACTTCTCGCCAAAACTACTAAACGGATTTTGATGAAATTTGTCACATAGATTCTTTATAACCAGGATTAACACATAGGATACTTTTATCCCGATATTTCCACGGTATCGAAACTTATGCGGGTGAAAGCTCAGGGCGTTGCTAGCCCCATATAAATTTTATTCACTTTGCTTCGGTAGTTTTTCATTTATCTACAATAATACGATT
The DNA here is from genome assembly GCA_963669345.1 of Gortyna flavago. Taxonomy (NCBI): domain Eukaryota; kingdom Metazoa; phylum Arthropoda; class Insecta; order Lepidoptera; family Noctuidae; genus Gortyna; species Gortyna flavago. The sequence goes on along the minus strand of OY770150.1, from coordinate 7,920,138 downwards.
TTTTTTCCACTTAGCTTATATTGATCATGTTTTAATAGCTTCCTGTCACTGATATTTAGATAGCAAGTAGTATTATGAATTTGTGTGACGTAGGTGTGGCTAAAACGTGAAAAATAAAAACCTTTTGTTTGGAATAAATGTTTTATGTATGCTGATTTTTTTTTTCATGATTTCAGAGTTAGCCCCATAGTGAAAGTTGATTATATTCATGGGTAGAATACCCTGTAAAATTTTCGAGACGGTAAAAAAAATCACCCCGTATAATATGACAGACCTAAATAATATTGTTATATAATATATATCAATCGGGAATATCTAGGATATTCCCGATCGTCTTACTTCCCAGAATCCGGGGGTATACTCGGTCTGAATCCAACTGTAGTATTCTCAGCGTTAAACGCTTGCGCAATGCATATCCGCCGCTCACGAATCTAAGCCGTCACCATTGATTTAGCGCAGAGTTTCTCGGTCAGTTGTCTCGGATCCCGTTTCACGATATGTTTTCTTTCATGGATGAAGGAAAAGGGTGGTAGGTAAGTGTTTTTTTTTTTGTATGGTAGAATATAGGTTGTTTGTGTAAGAATTAAGAGCATCATGTAATCAAAATGGAAGATTTGGAGAAGTAATATTTTTTTCATAAATATGTCAGTAGGTATCATAATTATTATTTCCGTAGGGTTCCGTACCTAAAAGGAAAAAACGGAACCCTTATAGGATCACTCGTGTGTCTGTCTGTCTGTCTGTCTGTCCGTCTGTCACAGCCAATTTGCTCCGAATCTTATGGACCGATTAAGTTGAAATTTGGTACACATATGAATCTCTGTGACCCAAACATAGACGTGTAACGTAAATAAATGAGTTTTGAACATGGGAGTCATTTTTGAGGGGTAAATAGCAATCTGTTCCGTGTGACATATCAAATGAAAGGGCTTATCGTGAGGATCTCAAAAATATTTTTTTCATAATTTTAAAGTAAATTGTATTAAAGTTATTTAAGACAATAGACGGAAATTTACCATTCCCCCCCCCCCTTATCTCCGAAACTACTAAGCCTAAAATTTTGAAAAAAATACAGATAATAGTTCTATACCTATAAATTACAGGAAAATTAAAAAGAAGTCTATGATCTTGAAACAACGTGGTAAATCTCTCAATATTGTGCGTACAAACTTACATTTTCAGTTGGAATGTATGGGAGAACATGTTTTTCAACTACAATGTTAAGTTTGTTCTTGGGATAAATTCATTCCAACTAAGGAACCCTTCATTGTGCGTGGTCCTACACGTACTTGGCCGGTTCTTTTATATCGTTCTCATGTTTTTTTTTTTTAATAATTTATGTACGTTCTACCTACTTATTTAATTCAACCCATGAAGATAGGTAGAAACTACAGAAAGTAGGAACTACTCCTTTTGCTTCGTTTACGTTCACTCATCTGGTCATACCTACACGCCGATATCATACGCACCTGAGGCAATTCTCGTAATTATAAGAACGTTCACAGTCTGATCACAGTCTCAATCTGTCACAAATACCTCTAATTTCCTTAAATTTTTGACACGTTTTTGATGTTAATAATTGTCACTGAGATTTTGAACGGTTTTAATTAAGGGCCTTCTGACCTTTTTGAAGAACATCGCCAATATGGCGACTATACATCCTAATATGTCTTTCTAGGGCGTCCCTTCCCGACGTTTTCACTCACATCTGCCTTGTAATTAGGTACCTTTTGTTAGTCGCCTTTCATTCATCCTCTCAATGTGACAATACCATCCTAAGCATGCTCTTCTCAATTTTTGTCAATACATCTTCTTTTAAACCACAATGTTGCATTACCACATCATTACAGAGCCTAGTTATACACCACACATGCTACGCAAGGAACGCATTACCATTAAAATTTATTCTACTTCCATGCGCTTTCGCTTCACCGAAAATTTACTTCCATCATCATCATCGTTTCAGCCGAAAAACGTCCACTGCTGGCCTGCTGTTGCTGTTGACTAATTAAACTTAAATGTTACATAACATCACACCTGAATTTCTGTATGGGTTGGGCAGGGGTGTCTATAGTAACACCCACATTAAATTTCCCCAGTTATGATTAATTCCCATATTATAATAGAGGGCATCATCTGCCTAGCCTTTTCCCAGCTATGTTGGAGTCTGCTTCCAGTCTGACCGGATGCAGCTGAATACCAGTATTTTTACATGGAGCGACTGCCTATCTGACCTCCACAACCCAGTTACTGGGTAAATCAATACCTCTTGGTAAAACTGGTTGTCAGACCTTCGGGCTTCTGACTACCCGTAACGACCGTCAAAGATCCACGAATGTCAGCCGGGACCAACGGCTTATCGTGCTTACCGAGGCACGGAGGGATTTCGGTATATAACGATGGTCACCCATCCACAGACCAACCGCGTCAAGTGTAGCGTATCTTGATCAATTGACCTGTGCGGCTGTTATTATTTAGCCACGGGCCCCTCGTAAGGTTCAGAACCTATGGTCTACAAAATATAATTGAAGTTATTGACAATAAACACACAAAACACTTGATCGTTTCAGAGACCCTTACCGCCATTCTCATTAATTAAAGTCTGTAGGTACTTGATTGACAAACCTTAACTAACCCCTTATTTTAGACCCATCTTATTACCGAGGACGAGTCACTCCATTTAATTAACGCTAAACAATTAGGTCATCACTTTCTTCCTGTTAATCATTTGAATTTATCAGAGACAGGCAGAATGGATAATTGAATATTTCAATGTCACAAGTTTTTTTTTTTCGTTTATCACTAGGCTTTTTATTTTTTTGTGTTCAAGTTTTTTCTTTGCGTCACGTTTTACTGTAAACAAATGTATTTTCTTTTATTATTTTTAAGCAATCAAATTCTGCCTAAGAACAATTATTACTGCATTTACAGCAATGGTAATGCTAGCCGTAAAGAAAAGGAAGTACCTTTAAGACATCCATTCTGTAAATTTCACTTCGAATTCGAAGATTTGAGTGAGGTCAAATGAGCTCACACAATTCGAAAATTAAGCAAATTTTATGGAAAGAAGCTGCTTTTTAAGGAAATTTCTCGCCCTTCACGTGGTCAGAGGATTGGCTCGTTCTTTGGCCAAAAAATTGCATTGCCATTCAACGTGGCAATGCGGCTGCTGTCAGTCTTCTGGGCACGTTTCCGGATAAGAGCAGTTCGGACGAGTACTTCGACGCCTAATTGTGTTTGTATTTATTCGTATAGTTTTGAGTATGTTTTTAATTTTCAATCATCATCAACAATTTTATTTAGATGTAGGCAATGACGTTTATATATCATTGGATGTAGGTATATAAAACAAAACAAAGGTAAAGAATCATAGAGCATCAAAAAAATCATCCGCATTGCTCTCAACGGATGAATTTGTATAGTTATCCAGTCAGTCATTTAACCTATCATAATATTCATATTATTATATACCTATTGTTCCTAGAAGTACCTAATAGTTAGTTGTTTAAATGTATAAGAAATTTTAGTAAATCGTAAACGTACCTACTCATTAATTTTTAACGTAAATCACCTTAGATACCAAACGAGACACCGTTCGAAATTAATTCGAAGTTATTTTTAGAGTACCTATCCAATACAGCCACAAAAAAAAACAAGTAAGTACCTGCCCTACTTTTTTAATAGAAAATCTCAAAGGACAATAGGACCTAATACTTTTTTTTTAATTCGACATTTTTCCGCGTCGCTGTTTGTCAACAGAATGCGCACCCTGGATTTCAAAGATTTGGCATTCGATGTTTTATTCGAATCTCCCTTCGCATAAAAATGTTACTAGACTTTTTATCTGAAGGCCAATATTGTCACGTTCAAAATCTAGTCTCAATCTCATCTCAGCGACAATAAGTTTCAAAAACTTGTCAAAAATTTAGGGAAAGTAGAGGTATTTTTGACGGATTTAGGCAGATCAGACTGAACGTTCTTAAAATTTCGAGAATTGAAACTTCAGCTGTCGTCGTTTCTTGAGCAAACCTATTTGCTCAAGAAACGACGACAACTCAACGCCTCTTAAGACGAGTATCATTTTAATCTAATTACTTAAATTAAGTGTAATAAAATCGTGTTACAGAAACTCAGAACAAAATCTTAGCTTTTTCAACAAATCGTTCTAAAAATACGTAATTTTTTTTTTTTACAAATCAATGTGTAAAAAAACTTTTAAGAAATAAATTTTGAACGCGTTTTTTATAGTAGATACTCAGATTTCTACTAAAACAGGATAAGTTTTTACAAGGAAATCCTGTTATTAGGAGGTTTTCGACAAATAAATTTCGTTTTCTTCGAAGAAAATGCTCCATTAACAGAAAAAGTTTGAACTTTAACCTGTTTTATGTTATACCGAATAATGATCTTTATGACATTATTCGAGTTACATGTTTATACCCATGTGTTACAAATTGGGAGCTCCATAAGGGCGTTTCGTAATTCCGTCTATATTGCTCTTTTATTAAATAAATTGGCTAACGTGTTCCATACGTGTCGAGTGATGGATTAATGATTGATATTGGCTGATAAAAGGGCAATTCATCGCGTACTGAAAGGGCGGAACACGTGCGATATTTAAAATATTGAAACGATTATTTTCTTATTCTTTGTATTCGAATCTCATAACCGTCGCGCGTCGTTTTATATATCGAATTAGAAAAATATCAAATATTTACTCGAACACTCACCTTCTTATTTTGAATCCACACACACAACCTCTATAGAAACCACAATAGAGTAAAAAAAACAATAAATTTAAAAAGTAAACGTTAAAATAAACAATATAAATTTAATGGTATCACACACGATAAACCCTCAGCCCGCTTAAATAAAAAGTTATTCGAAAACAAACAATTTAATACCTTGACCTCAAGAAATCACGAAGCTCAAAAAAACACACACGGGAATTTTATATCAATGAATTTGAAACTGCACAATATATTTTTTACATAATTTCAGGAGTCGTAATTCACGGAACAAACGCGCGGAGAACACGACGACGGCCCGCGGCAAACGACTGGGACTGACTGGTTCAATTTCAAACAGTATGTATCCGAGCCTGCTGAAACTGTTGATTCCCCCTTCCCCTCCCGCCCTTTCCCTCTGACGTCTTGTCGGAAAAATTTCAGTGCAAATCAGGACAAAATTGATGCCTCTAGCGGCCTTGCAATTTTCCTTTCTTTTTTATATGTAGGTTCGGTGACATTTGTTGGTGTTTGTTGTGCGAGTGTCGTAAGAATTGTGCGAATATTTTTATGTGTTGTTTATTGTGAAATATTCTGATATTATTTTTATACAGATTACCTACTCAAATAACTGACGCCGGATACTAAATGTTACAAAGACAAAAAAATCAATGGGCAACATAGTCCTAGGGCTATGTGACACTAGTGTCAAAATGTACAAATTGCCTAGTGCCAAAATGTTTTACTTTTAAACTCGATGTCTTTCAGAATAGTTTATTTGACTAATTTATTGATAAATCAATGACTAAGGTCAACGAAACGATAAATTAATTGCAGTTGTCAATTTTAACATGATTGATACACATTGATGCGCAAATTAATTGCGAGCAGTAGTGGCCCAGTGGTAACGGCCCCGACATAAGTCGTGGGTTCGAACCCAGGCAGGCGCTTTACTTTGTGTTAATAATTTCATCACCACTGCTCTCAAAACGGTGAAGGAAACCGGCATGTCCTAGAACCAAAAATTTGAAGACATGTGACATCTACCAACCCGCATTGGGCCCACGTGTTAAATGGCTCACTCCCCCTTGAAGAGAGCAGACTTGTGTCCCAGCAGTGGGAACATTATAGGCTGATTAGGTATATGATGCGCAAATTGATCGTCTACGAAATGCAATTAAAGCGATTAACAATATTACTACAATTACAATATTTTACGTATTTCTAACTTCAAACATACCGGTCCGATACTCGTTTCGTGGAACGTTTATTTGTATGCAACCTGTGTTTTTTTAAATTAATGAATAAAGTTAATTAATTTGTTTATAATCATTTATGTACACACATGTATTATTAAATATCGCTCATTTGGAGAAACATCGACGTAACTGCTACTTTTTTACAGTTTACTTGTTGTACTGTTTTATTGTTGTATTCAGAATCTGTACTGAAAAAATTAACTCTCTTATCTTGGTTTTAATACGTTTTTATAATTTATTTTCAGGGTTCCGTATCCAAAGGGTAAAAACGGGACCCTAATACTAAGACTCCACTGTCCGTCCGTCTGTCACCGGACTGTATCTCATGAACCGTGATAGCTAGACAGTTGAAATTTTCACAGAATGTGTATTTCTGTTGCCGCTAAAACAGAATAAAATAAATATTTAAGGGGGGCCCTATACAACAAACGTGATTTTTTTGCCGTTATTTTATATGTAGTGTTAAATATTGTATGGTGGTACGGAACCCTTTGTGTGCGAGTCCAACTCGCACTTGCCCGGTTTTTTATTTATCCTTTTGATAGATTCTTAGTTTGTAAATGTGAAGACATTGTAGGCCTTGTAGACTTTAGATCTGTAGACCATTTTTTATTTTATCAAGGACCTTGTACTTGTTGACAGGCCTACGTTGTCCCCGCATACCTACTGTTATTTGAAAACAATGTAAAAGCCAATTATTTTTAAAAGAGTAACCGTAGAGTTTCATGCCGGCTCTTCTCCATAGGAAACGACCAATTAAAACCGTGCACCTAGCTTCTGACGTTTCATAAGTGCCCATGTTTATGAGAAATAAAATATTTTGATTTTATCTATCGTGAACTAGACGACAATAATATTTGTTTAACAAGTGATTTATGGAACTTGTTAATTCTGCTTTTAACCTTACCCAAACCAATGACACTTGTTTGTCTAAAGGTGAGTATACACTGGAGCATTTTCTCGAGGATTTCCATGTAATTTAACGTTCTTACAAATGGTACAATACTGGCAAAAGTTCCGTTTCCAAAAGAATTGATAGCCTGATGCTATGTTATCCATCCATATCCATACTAACCCATACTCCATACTAATATTATAAATTCGAAAGTAACTGTCTGTCTGTATGTAAAATTTTCACGCCTAAACCACTGAACGGATTTCGATAAAATTTGGCAAAGAGATAGATTGCATCCCGGAGAAGGACATAGGATAGTTTTTTTAGACATACCTCGCGGGCGAAGCCGCGGGCGGAAGCTAGTGATGTTATAAAACTTATTATTTTTCCGACTACGTTCTAGTAGGGTGAAAGAAATGAAATTTTTATAACCCTCATTTATCATGTATTTTTGATTGTTTTTGATTGTATTTTTAATTGTATTTTTGGGTAGTCAATGTAAGTTAGATGTGTGTGTATATATTTGTGGTAGTATAGATATATATTGGCGTTATAGCTGTTAAGGTGTTATTTTTGCGTAATTTTGAATTTATAATAAATAAATCATTTTTGTTCAGCGGCTGTACACGTCGACATTACTTACGTAGGTAAACCATGACACGAGATCAGAAGGCCAATTCTCGTAATTTAAAACGTTCAAAATCTAGTCGCAGTGTCAACTCGGCGACAAACAAATGTCAAAAACTTGTCACAATGTAGGGAAATTAGAGGTATTTTTGACAGATTGAGACTGAGATCAGACTGTGAACGTTCTTAAAATTACGAGAATTGCCCCTCTGTTTACGCAAATCAGATCAATCACAACAAAGTGTGTTTTGTTTAATTACGTCATCACTCTCAGAGTAATTGCTAGCCTTGTCATTTGATCTTTATTATTCTCTCACTTGTTTTGTCTGGGGGGCTAATAACTGAGTAAATGGGTGCATTATAAGACACTCCACAAGTGACAGTACGTACTTAAGATGGCGGGTAAAAGGTCTCATTCATGACCCGGGTCTACAAAAGGCCATAAAAGGCCTTTCAGTGCATTCATAAAATTTGAGTACATTGTAATTAACCACAATTCTTAAAAAAAAAATACAATACTTTGCCCGACCGGGGTATCTAACCCAGGACCTCGTGTTCAGCAGTAGCGCTTGCGAACACTAGACCAACGCGGCAGTCAATCAATCAACTCAGCCTATTGCAGTCCACTGCTGAACCTAGGCCTCTCTCCCAGGCTGCGCCACAACACCCTGTCCTCCGCCTTCCGAATCCAGTCTGTACCACCAACCACCTTCTTTAGGTCTTCCGTCCATCTAGCTGAAGGGCGTTTCACACTACGCTTACCGATATGCGGTCTCCACTCAAGGACTCGTCTGCTCCACCGGCCATCGGTCCTTCGATAAACATGGATAGCCCACTGCCACTTCAGTTTGCTTACTCTGCAAGCTGTGTCGGTAATTCTTTTCCGGACAATTTCATTCCTGATTTTATCCTCCAAAGAGACTCCAAGCATATCTCGCTCCATAACGCGCTGAGTGACCTTGAATTTGAGGACCAGCCCGACCGTGAGTGTACACGTTTCAAACTCAAACTCAAAGCATTTATTTCAATTAAACCATGTACAGGCACTATACCAGGTACCATATGCCATGATGGGCAGGACGCACTGGTTGAAGACCTTAGTCCTTAAACACTGCGGGATCGGAGTTTTTGAACTGCTGCCCAACCCCACTGGATCCTTCTGTCGGCTTCTTTCTAAAATTTGTGTCTACTGAGCTGGATTGCTTGCCCTAGGTAGACGTAATCCTTCACAACTTCGAGAAGCGACTCTTCGATGTGGATTGGACTCGGCAAGACGTGCAAATTGTACATGACTTTTGTCTTATCCAAATTCATGCCGAGGCCAACCCGCCGGGAGTCTCCATTTAGGCTGTGCAGCATTTGGTCTAGCTATTCAACACAACACGGCAGTAGATAAGTTGAAGAAGAAAATAAAGAAAATGAGGAGAAGTTTTATTTTTAGGTTTTTATTTATGCTTCAATTTCCAAAAAGGGTTAAGTGTTTGCAGCCTCCTTTTAAGCAAACAATGCTTGTACGTTGTAAAAGTAGATTTACTTAAATAAAAGAGCTAACCATTTTCATACTGCGACTGTAGGTATACATTAATCTGTATAATAACCTTATCACGATAAAAACTGACAACAGATGTTTTGGCTTGGAAATTATCAGAGAAGTGACTCGATAACCATATTTAGATTTTCGCAATACAGTTCCGAGTCTTACCAAGGGGTATCGACAGTAACTAGGTTATGGAGGTCAGATATACAGTCTCTCGATGTAAAAGGCTGGTATTCAGCTGCATCCGATTAGACTGAAAGCCGACCCCAACATAGTTGGGAAAAGGCTTGGCAGAGTTCCGTGACTTACTAACAGGCAAAGCGAAGCCTAAACAGTGGTTTTGGTAACCTAGCATAAAATTAGATAAGAAAGATATTAAAACAAAAGAAGAACTAGCAGGGGATCGAGGAGGGGGTGGAGGGGTGTGGAGGGGGGCCTTAGGGAATCAAACCGGAATAAATCGAAGCTTTAATGGAAGATAATCAAATTTGTGGCGCGGGAAAAGAGTTCCTGGATGGATTTATTTGGGGGAGGCCTTCCGCAGTAGTGGGACAGTACTTACAGATTTAAAAAAAAGTGTGCGGTCGTCCCTCGTCAGGAACCAAGTTCCTTACACGGTACACTCACGTAAACTTGTATAAGTAATAGAAAGAGCCCAAGAGTGACCGAAAGTTTGAATTTAATTCGTGTTTTTAAGACAGAGCCATCTAGTATAAGCTTATAGAATCTCTCATAAAGTTGTCGCCAACTTGGATTTTCATGTAAACCTCACTATCGGCTTTAGAACCTTCGAAAACCATGAAAACGATACCCTTTATGAAATTGAAAATAACCTCAGCCGCCATCTTGGATTTTCATTATCGCCTTTAGCACCCTTGTCGACCATGAAAGCTATATCTCTCTGTCTCTTTTTATTATTTATAAAAGAAAAAGACAGAGAGAAAAAGTCGCATGGCGGGGGCAAAACGGTTATTAATTACGTGACGATTTTCTACCACTTTACACCTATCGCAAATTGCGTTAAAGACCTTCATTGAAAAAAATTTAGTTTTGCCACAAAACTGAGACATTTCCCAATTTATATCCCACTAGCTGCGCCCCATGGTTTCACCCGCGTAAGTCTCGATCCCGTAGGAATATCGTGATAAAAAGTAGCCTATATGTTAATCCAGGATGCCAGCTACCTCGATACAAAATTTTATCAAAATTGATAGAAGAAGAAGTTAAATATTAGAGTGATATGTGAAAATGATCGATATGATTTTATCTACAGAACAAAATGCCAATGATTTATACGACGTTTTTCCTCAAAAGGCTACAAAGTGTGGAAATAAATTCATATACATGATTTACGCGTTAACGTTTCGCTCCATACCTCTTGCGAATGATTTAGGAGACTTTTAGTTCGGCGACGACATTGTACTTATTAGGGTTGCTAGACGTAAAAACATCTATAAATATAACGTGATGTATTTTCAGGAGCATTTGTTGTGTTGTTCTCTAATGCTTTGGTTTTCTAAGGAAGTGGACAAACGGTCACGCAATAATGGCTGTGTAAATACAGAGCGTTTCTTAACATAATATTAATCAGAGTACGGGCTAGACGCAACAGCGCTTTAGGTAAGTATGATAGCCAGTAGACTTGACTGTCTGTTCATGAGTCGACGTATTAATGCTCAAATGAATTATTGACACCTCGATTCATGTGTCAGGCAGGGGGCGTGTACCTTTTTTTTATTTTTTATTTTTTTTGGTTCCGGGGTGGAAAATCCTCTTGGATGTCCACCGCCTTGGGGCGGGCGGCGGTTTCTGTCAGACTCTTACTGACTAAAAACAACCCCGGTGTTCCATCTCACACAGTACGCCGGGGGTCGCGGGAACGTAAGATCCTTTCGCAACCCCCGAAGGGGGCGAGTACCTAGATTAAGGTTGTATTACTAACACTAGAGATAAGTTATTATACTACTAAGAAAGTGGATCCTAGTTATCTTAATTAAACGTTTATTATTATTATTTAGTTTATTTATTTAGTTTTCTTATTTTAATACATTTTTAAATATTTCTTCCAATATAAAAAAAATTGTCACCCGCCGGTGTCGGGAGCAGGTTCCAAGCTACGGTGGTTATTATTATTAATGCGGGTGAAAATGACAGATTTTTATAACGGCGGTTATAATGTGACGGCACCGCTTTCTTTGGAAACCCCTAGCTTATGGCGGATTTACACTTGGTCGATTTTAGCCGTAGGGCTGGTCGCTTACCAAAGCGCCTCACAAGCGGAATCGCCACCCCATTTACACAGATCGATAAAATCATATTTAGCTAGCAATCTGTCAAATTTCGTTATTAATAGATTTTCAACTTTATCGCTAAAGCATAAAGTTCAAAGTTGATTGGGAAAATTTGACAGTTTCGGGTAGCTTGATGTGCATTCGTCTGTACTTAAAAGTAACATAAGGAAAAAATCTTGAGATTATTTTATACGAACTTCAGGGCAGTTAAATTCTGTTTAAATATTTCTTTATTGAAAGTCCTTACATTTGGCATCCTTGCTAACCAGAGCAGTGTAGGTACTGTAGAAGTCTTGATATTGTGTGGCATTTTGTGAAGGAAATGAAGTGTTCTGGGACTTAGAGCCAGTCTGATGTTATAATACATTGCATCTTCATTGAAATAGATGCAACAAATTTATAAAAGCTGAGAATCGGGTTTTGCGGAATAACTCTTCAACATTTTAGCAAGGTGATACCTATTGAAAGCTATTTCAGTGCACCACATTATAGCATAGGAAACATTGACCTTAACTAGTTTTAAAACATAAGTTGTTTTTGACGTATATTGTGACGTATAAAGTGTTTTTTTTTTAACCAATTTATAAAATTAAATATCATTTATCGAGTACAATGACGAGTTCGAAGCGCGAACCTTCGAACTTGTTTTTGTATTGTTAACACGTCTAGTCCAGTGAAAGTCCTGTCAAAATCGGTCCAGCCGTTTCGGAGATTAGCCCGAACAAAAAATCAGACACACAAAAATAAAAAAAATTGTTCTATGTACCGTAGGTAGGTATATACTTTCATATGCATTTAGTAAAAATTGTTATTTTGACATTACAAACAGAGACTTAAATTTTTATGTATATGCTATTTATCGATGTATATGTCGCAGCCAACTGGTTAAATTAGCCGTTCAGTTAACTGCCTGGCCTTTAGAAGTAGTGCTCGCCTCGGTTCCTAACTCGGCTCGCACGCGGTCGATCACAGTTCTAACCTAACCTAACCCACTTGATCGGGGTACAATGCCTTAATTACTGCAACCAATTCGGCTCGCGCGTGTTTGGTTACAGACTTCCAACCTAAACTGTAATTGAATATCATTCAGGCCGTTAGTTGAACGGCCGCCGTTTAGTTGAAAGGCTAGGCGGTTAACTGAACGGCTAATTTAACCAGTTGGCTGCGACATATATATCGTGTATTGCCCATGGTCCACCCGGCTAGTCGACTATGGGAAATTATTTTTCCCATGGTCCACCAGAATGTCCATATTATATGTATTCTAAACTTAGTACTTGTTTTATAAAACGGTTAATAAAACATCTACAAGCACAGCAACAGAAACCAGTACAAAAACTAGTTTCCACTATAATCTTTCGGGTCAGACAAGGGGTCGACATTTAGAAGTATATTTATGAGACTAGGATTACTCCGTAATACGTTGATTCTGTCGCTAATATTGTTTGGGATTTGTCTTGTTGCTGTGACGAATTGGACAAACATTTATTGTTGTATTATTTTTTTTCTCGGAAAATAAGAGATGTCATGCCATGTGTCAAAGGAGCCAGGCGAATTGGGGGATTTAATAAAAGACGCTTTAGAGGTATGAGGAATATGATGGAAAGTTCGCCATTCTCCATAGAAAAGAGACGATGCTCCGACCAGATGGGTGGTGAGTCTGGAGAGCTACGGAACGACGCTTGATGTCGGGATATTAATCGCGCTGATAACTTTACTTGCGCGATGCAGGATTTCTGTGACCTCCTCTGAAACCTTGATCCGCAGTTCACATGTGGCGTTGTAGATTCAAGTTTTTAATATGGATTGTTTTCTGGGTGATGGGCAATCATTTTCACTTTCCACTATTGCCTGATTGGCAAAACCTTTTGGCATGTAGTATCATCTTCCTGTCTGCTAATCAATCGATCTGTCTAGCCTTTTTCCAACTATGTTAGGGTCAGCTTACAGTCTAACCGAATGCAGCTGAATACCAGCCATCGAGAGACTGTAAATCTGACCTCCACAATCCAGTTACTAGGTAACACCGTACCCCTTGATAAGACTTGGCTGACTGGGCTTAATTTTGATTCCCATAACAAATACCACAGCGCTGGTATTCTGATAAGACCCGCTGTAATGCCACGGACACACCTACGGACATAAAATAAATCCCACCAGTGGAATAAAAAAATAAATAATGAAAATGCAACTCTTCTACTATTTCTTACGCTTTCTAATAAACTTATTAATTAAATCAGATGAATAGTTACACACTGATTTCTCTCTTTCTGTCGTCATTAATTTGACTGTCGAAAGAAGAAGAGAACGCGTTGTGTTATACAAACACTATACAACGTTTATTAGTAAGGGGGAATAAAGGTTGCTTAAAGTTTAGATTAGCGACTTTTTAACCAAACATTTTTGACGTCAATAAGCAACTTTAAGCAACGTTTTTAAATAAAGGAGCTCTACGATCGACTCACACCCGACGCTCCAACATCGCTTGTCCACTACATACTATTGACAAATGTAAGAAACTGCAAATGTAGCGGACGTGGTCAAACTAGGATATATCATTATTTTATCACGACTAAGAATGGAAGAAAAATGTATCTAACAGAAGTTATCGTAGCAAATTTATTGCCGACAGAGGCAAGTTATTACACGAGCTAAATCGTTCCCCTATAAGCCTCTAGTCGCGTTTTACGATACCCAAAATGGACGATTAATCTGTATCTCGTAACTGTAGCTTCTGCCCGCAAACCTAACCCGTCACATCGCATCGCCTGCCCGCGTTATTATTTCGCTTTCGCTTAGCGTTCTTTGTTACGTTTTTTGCTTTTTGGTCGGCTCCTAAGATTCTTAGCGTGATGTTAAATGGCCTATAACCTTTCTTAATAATTGGGCTAAGAAATCCAAAAAAAAAATTATAAATCCGACTGATAATTCTAGAGATTAGCATGTTACTTGTGGATAAAGTTTTAATAAATAAACATTATGAATGAAGTTGACAGTTCAAATGAGGGTCAACTCACTTTTAAATTAACTTTAAATTAACACTTTGCGGGACACTTAACGCCCCTCGACGTAATGACAGTAAAACTTCTATTGTGTCTCGTTCAGCGTCCTTCAATGTATTAACTTAAAGTACACTATCCCCTATTTCCACCACACCCTTTGTTTTTAAAGCCGTGGGATTAAGTATTAGTCGATCAAAATTAATCCCTTATTTCCACACCCTATATAAACCTTAAACATCGAAAGACTTTTAGCGCAAGTTCCCTGAAAAAAGTTTTTAATCTATTTAGCTTAGCTTCCTTTATTAAACGCTACAGCTACAAGACCGTTGTTTGATCAATTAACTGTAAAGGGATTATGCCTCGCCTTGATCTCAATCGTTATTTTAAAGAGGGTTAAACTATGCTTACACTCTCTTATAATATTTACCCGTTAATTGTGAGGGGGCGCGGGTAGCCCTCGAAATTCAAATTTTCTAACGGTTTTCGTAGATACGAGTATCTATTTCATGTTAAAATATGAACTATGATTTTAATGATTATAATTCTGTAAATACACACTTGTCAACCTTTTATTGCTTTTTGGCTACATTGTATGTGTGTATGTTATGTTTTTTTTTTGTAATATGCGTTCTAATTGTGCAGAATAAACAATTGTTCTTTTCTTTTCTATTTTTTTTTTCTTTTTATGCTCGCGAATCATATTTTGTTCAACATACATACAACCTGACACTGACCTGCAATTTCGCGGGCTACCGTGTTTAAATAGTGACAATTTATAAATCAAAACGCTTGGAATTTTTTTGGTGATTGCAGTATTTAATTAACATACAACAGTATTAAAAAAACACTTAACGCCCCTCGACGTAATAACAATAAAACTTCTATTGTGTCTCGTTCAGTGTCCCTTAATGTGTTAAAATACTGACCTACTCATGACAACACGGAAACGGTATATGCGTTTGGGTTAAGAGGTTGTACATTAATTTGTCTCTTACGATTATCTTACAAAATTATTGGACATATTTTAATGTTTTTTTTTTTTTTTTTTTCATAAATAGAGGAAGTCTGAAAGCATGCTCGGTGGCTAAATAGTTGTGATGTGGGTGTCATGGTATGGACATGTGATGCGGAGGAATGAGGAAAGTTTTGAAGAAAATGGATCGTTATAAGAGGTACGGGAAGGCTTAAAAAATGTTGAATGGTTTGTATGAAAGATGATAAACCCTTATCAGCAAAGGGGGTGACCACCGAGATGACAATTAATAGGAGAAAAAGACATGTTGCGCCAACCAAGAAGGATAAGGATAAGGGCGGGAGATTGATGGAATGAGGGCAATTGAACGGAATTATCAAAATTATGGAATTGTCATTCATTGATCGTTACGCAATTAGAGTGCTACAGTAAAAATCAAATTTTAAAATGAAAAATATTGAGTTAAAATCGGGCGAACGTAATGTTACGTGACATTGCCGTGCGATTCACGCGAAGCGTTGCGAGTCGGTTTGCGTTAACACTGATTGTCGCTCATTTTGACGAGATACGGAGAGCCCGTTTTCACTGTACGATTTGCCATTTGATCTGAGGTGCAATTCTCGTAATTAACAAACGTTCGCAGTCTGATCTCAGTTTCAATCTATCAAAAATACGTCTAATTTTCCCTACACTTTTGACAAGTTTTTGACATTTGTTTGTAGCCGAGATGAGACTGCGCCCAGATTTTGAACGTTTTATATTACGTTTTATATTACCCTGTGAACAAATTACTAAAGGCTGCTCGACAATGGAAACATAACCAGTATAAGCTAGCCTCCTATTCAATTAAAACTCCATACTACCCTGCCAGAGGGGCCCGTGGCTAAATAATAACAGCCGCACAGATCGATCGATCAAGTATAATTATAACGTGCATCATTTATTAGTGGGGCTATAGTACTAGATACTATTAAACTGAACAACTTTCTCCATGGGACCAACATCGTAATCAAGAAAAATTTATCAGTCGTCCCATACATTTGGAAATTCTCTATGGGACAGTCGTAAAAAAAATCGCGATTACAATGTTGGTCCCTTAGAGAAAGTTGTTCAGTTTGATGGTCATTACCACACCCTTTCTAATACACATTGTATGTGTGTATCAATATTGTGAAATAGATGGCCTGAATATTACGGGAAAAAAATACTTCTCCAGAACTCTGAAAATGTTTCATTATTAACAAAGGACCTTCCTATCCACAAATTCCTTAGAAAACAGTCTTGCAAATAAAACCACAAAAAGCACATTTTACTTTTATAACAAGTAGATTTTTCGTTCTCATATTTATTCACATAACAATAAAAATTTACTTACGTAAATAAAATCGTCAAATTCACAAAAGCCAATCTTAACAAACATAAGAAATTGATGTGCACGTCAAATCCAAACTCTTTTGATAACAACTCTGAAAGCGATTCGTCTCGAAACAACAGAACAGAACAAAAACTCCTTTTATGCGAACTCATGTGTAAAAGAAAAGTTTATTTTTCAAGTATTGTAAAGGTGAGGGTTAACTGGAGCGTTCACATAGCGTTCACTTGTTTTGGAACACAGAGCACGGATTCGTCACACGCAGACGGCATAATCAGCCTATAAACTTCCCGCTGCTGGGACACTGGCCTCCTCTCTTTCAGAAGGGGCTGTAATCTACCACGCGGGCCCAGTGCGGGTTGGCAGATGTTACATGTTTTCGAATTTTTCGTTCTAGGACATGCCGGTTTCCTCACGATGTTTTCCATCGCCGTTTTCAGAGCAGTGGCATTGAAATTATTTACACTACGAGTAAGTAAAGCGCCTGCCTAGGTTCGAACCCATGACCTACAAATTGTAAACCGGGGCCGGTAGTACTGTAAACGTGGCACCAAAAGTATGTTGAGCACAGATAATAGATACTTCTAGATAACGCAAGAGCAAACACTTCGCGTGCCAAAAATCGCAACAGCTTACGTAAAAAAATCGTAAGCCGTCACTTTCGCGCTCAGTCCTGTGTACTGCTGGCTGGGTGAGCGTGAGCGCTGGCGCTAGGCCCCGAAGTGGGGCGAGACGGGTGCCGCACGCGGCAGCATCTTCGAATCGATTTGATTTTCCCATCACTAAAATGGCACGCTTGGTTTTCATCTTGCGTTATCTAGGTCTATCTATATGTGTGGTGTTGAGCGTTAATATCAGGTTAACTAACACGGTGTTACTTTTTAGTGACGCAACGCGTGATAAGAGTTAAAATGTTAATTACTCAACTCCAAGTTTGCAAATACTATATTTATTCATTAAACCCGACTAAACGTGTAAATGGGCCTTACAATAACTACACGGCATCATCGTCAAATACATAAAATGTTATATTAAATTCACATGTTCTAGTTTGTACGCAGCTTTAGAAAATTCGCATTTATATGTATCATTCGCATCTGTTGAAAACTTTTTCCGTCTTCGATATAACTGAACGTTTTTATTATGCAAGTTGTTCTTGTTTGTTTTGTTCATATAAATCAACTAGCTTCTGCCCGCGACTTCGTCCGCGTGTTTCTTGTTCCCCCGAACCACTGCGTAGCATCGCATCGTCCGCCTGTGTTATTACTTCGTTTTCGCATAGCGATATTTCTGACGTTTTTTCTTTCGTAGCGTGATGTTAGATAGCTTATAGCCTTCCTCAAGAATTGGGCTATCAAAACCAAAAAGAAATTTCTAGTAGTTCCATAGTTTACCGCGTTCAAAGAAAAAAACATTAATAATAATTTATAATCATTTTAAATACACACATCAAAAGTGTCTAGGGATCAAGCATTTTTATGCGGATTTCTTGAGATTGAGATGTGGCTTTGTAATAAATTTATGATTTTATAAATTTATATGGATCCTTTTTGGTGCATTTCATAATTTGAATCAGGAACTGTGAATCAAATTCGAGTAAAAGATGAAAATCAGCTGTCAATATTTTCCCTATAAAAACATACAACGCATTGAAGACATTATTAGTGCTACTGTTTCCCTACTACTGATTAAAACCAACGTTATTATGGAGCGGCGACGTCATTTAAGCAGGGAAGAAATGCTCAGAGCCGTGGGAATGATAGAAGCTGGTTCCCGGCAACGTACTGTGGCTTTAGCTCTGAATACAAGTCAGAGTGTTATCAGTCGACTTTGGACACGTTACCGAAGCACTGGTACCGTGGCTGAGCGCCATGGAGGACGGTATCGCTGCACCACACGGAGACAAGACCGATACATTCAAATCTTAACTCGAAGAGCTCCAACAATAACCGCCATGATGTTAGCCGTGAGGCTTCATCACTCTTCAGGGAACTTAATTAGCGACCAAACAGTCAGAAACCGCTTGCATGAAGTGAACCTTCATTCCCGAAGACCGCTACGGGTACCACCTATAGCAATGCACAATCGTAGGATTCGATATCAATGGGCTCTTGAACACAGAAATTGGGCAGAAGAACAATGGCGTTTCGTGTGCTTTTCTGATGAGTCTCGTTTTGGTATGAGACCGGATACAAGACGTATACGACACTGGACAACCCCTGGACGCCAACAGCGATTAAAATCCTGCCAGGAAGTCCATCCTTAAAGTGGTGGAACCATCATGGTATGGGCGGGTATTTGGATCGGCGGAAGAACTGAGTTGATTTGGATCAGAGGCAACCTCAACGCTCAAATTTATGCTGAGACGATTGTATCAGACGTCATCGTTCCTCTACAAGTGCAAATCGGTCCCTTATTTCAGTTAATGCATGATAATGCACGACCGCACACCGCAAGAGTTGTAAGACAGACTCTCGCCGCAGCTAACATCAATGTCCTGCCCTGGCCTGCTCAGTCGCCAGACTTGAACCCGATTGAGCATGCATGGGATATGCTACAGAGAAGAGCTCTGCCGAATATGGAGGGTATCCAGTCGCAAGAAGACCTTTTTTTGTTGTTGCAACGAACATGGGCGGCCATTCCACAGCGTGATTTGGATGAACTCATTTTGAGTATGCCAAACCGATGTTCTTGTGTTGTTAGTGTTCGCGGTAGAAACACGGATTATTAATTGTTTAAGTTACCCAATAAAATTTTAAAGAAAACTGTTATTTCAGTCTTTTTTTCGAACTTTTGTGTTAGTGGTTCAAATGTCAAAAATCCCTTTATTAGGAAAATGGCAAATTTCTTTATTAATGCAAAGGTGACTTGGTTTATCGTTACTGTGACAAACGAAAACACTTTATTTGATGAATCCTTAAAGAAAATTTTAATTAATATCAATCAGGAGAAAAGTTATTGCAAAAATATATGTTGATCCCTAGACACTTTTGATGTGTGTATTTAGTTTTAAAAAAAGTGTGGTACAGTCTGTTGTAATAAATATAATTTTGCAATTTAGGGGTATATCGTAAAGAGAGTAACAATTAACAGCGTTTATCTGGTGTCCTAGGTTACATGGTAACCTGTATTAGGGTCCGCCAGCCCTTGGTCCCACAGAAAGAGTACAGTAATAATTAAATTGAGACTGCTTAAGACTACAAAGTGCAAAATGTATGTTTCTTTATTAATTTTTAGGGACTTTTATACAATTGTATATGCCAGTCCCATCGGACCTTATAAAGTAATAATACTACTTAATAATAAACGAATTTATCGGACCTTATAACGTAAAACGTAATGATACAAACTTAACTAAACTTTAAGCAGCTTCGGAGTTAGGTGTCGACAAAATATGATGGAACAATCAAACATCATTCATATTTAACTTGAGCTTTTTAACTAAATCCTCTCTTGCAGGCTGAAATCTGACACACTCCGTGATGTAGGTGTTGCACACTATGGTGTGTATCTTCTATAATATAAAAATGAATCGCTGAATGTGTTGCTAAGCGCAAATCTCTCTTTTTTTGTTGTATTCGGTATTGTCAGGACAAGGTTTGTATGAAAGAAAAAATGTTCGAAAAAAAAATTGCACCCGTGCGAAGCAGGGGCGGGCCGCTAGTGTTAAATAAAAAAACCGGCTAAGTGCGAGTTGGACTCGCACACGAATGGTTCCGTACCACCATACAATATTTAACACTACATATAAAATAGCGTCATATATCATATATCAAATCACGTTTGTTGTATGGGAGCGGCCCCTTATATATTTATATTATTCTGTTTTTACAGAAATACACATTCTGTGAAAATTTCAACTGTCTAGCTATCACGGTTCATGAGATACAGCCTGGTGATAGACAGACAGACGAACAGTGGAGTCTTTGTAATCGGGTCCCGTTTTTACCCTTTGGGTACGGAAACCTAAAAACAAACAAACAAATAAACTTTTCAGCTTTATTAGGTATATTATAGTATAGATAAAAAAATACAAACTAGGTACGCTTTTGACCGTGAATTTGTTCTCAAACAAACTTCAACTGAGAATATTCAAGAGTGAAGTTGGGAAAAATATTTTCTTTTCTTTAATTTTTTTTTATAGGAACTTCTTTCCACTTCTGTTTCTATCATAAATCACTAGGCCCCTGCTTTGCACGGTTTTTACGACTTGACAAAACATCGAGATTTATTTCTTTATGTTAGTTTAATGGTAACAACGTATTATATACATAAACCTTTCAGAATAAATACTCTAAATGATGATGAAAACCACATCAAAATCCGTTGCGTCGTTTAAAAACAACTCGGTCACACAGACAGACACAAGAAGCGACTTTAATTTTAAAAATGTATAGTTAAAGACATAGACGTAGAATTTATAGATGACTATAGCAGCACCCCGCGGTTTCACACGCATAAGTATCGAACCCGTGGAAATATCGGGATAAAAAGTATCCTAATTGTTATTATTACTGTAAAGTTTCATCAAAATTCGTTTTGTATGTAGTTTTTGTGTGAAAGAGTAAAAAACATCCATCCATCCATCAATCCATCCATCCTCACAAACTTTCGCGTTTATAATATTTGTAGGATTAGTAGAAAGTAGGATAAAGCACATTTATTACTAGATGATAAATCACATTTCAGGTTCTCATAGCAAATGAGACCGTGAAAATGCTGAGTGGAAAATGCAATACAGGAGTACTGCAGTCATCTGCAATTTTTATCGACCTGTGTCAATGGGGTAGCGATTCAGCTTGTGAAGCGATTTCTTAAGCGACCAGCTACTCGGGGAAAATCTACCTTTATTGTACACTATCTGTGCCCGTGACTTCGTTCGCATGCATGACGAAAAACGTTTTAATTTTATTTCGCGAAACAATAATTCATTTTCCAAAATAAAAGTAAGTTACTCCTTATTACCTTCCTCCTTCCTTCCTTCGCGTCCTTGGTGCGCAGGGTGCGGGCTAGCTCCAACATTGTCCTGGATATGATTGCTAGGAGATTTGATTGTCCCTACATTGGGCACTGTTGTGGCAGGCATGTGACGGGAGTATAATTTGTCATGTTATAATCCTTATAGTTTTTGACGTTCTATTTTTTTTTTTATTAATTTTTTTTTTTTTTTTTTTTAACTGTTCCTTGAGTTCAGCTTTTGATTTGTGTTAGTTAATTAAATAATTTAAATGTAAAACATTTCTTTAAAAAAAAAAATATGTTGACAAATTGATAATTTATGTTCTTTTTGTATTGAATATGGGTCTTTACCAGAAATAAATGAATTTTATTTACTACATCAGCTATCTGTCAATGAAAGTCCCGTCAAAATCGGTCCAGCCGTTTCAGAGATTAGTCGGTACAAACAGACACGCAGACAAACATTTAAAAAATAATGTTATTTTGGTATATTAAGGTATACCTACACATCCATATGCATTTAGTAAAAAGAGGTTATTTTAATACTACAAACAGACGCTCCAATTTTATTTATTTGTATGTATGTATGTATGGTATGTATAGAAGATAAAGATACATCCCCAGTTACATAACTGTACCTATATATAGCCATAGACTTATAAAAAAAGATGCACTCCGCGCCACGCATATCGAAAGTGAAGCACAGTAAGTATGCCGGGACCGCTTGTACAAACACGCCTCACGCTCACATTCACACATAGATCGGTACGGTGCTTCACTTTCGATATGCGTGTCGCGGAGTCCATCTTTTTTTATAAGTCTATGCCTTTAGCTACTACTTGTACAATACTTGACCTCCCTTACTCTTTTACTTTTTTTTTATTGAGCTCCCAAAAATAGGGTTGAGCTGCACGATGACTGATGCATGAATGCCCTCTGTTCGGACAGGTCAAATCGAAGCTGTAATGGCTCTTTCTTCGAAAGCGCCTTCCAGGCATGGCCCTGCATTATTAGAATCGCATAAAATCCTAATAAATTATAAACTTTGGACTTTAAAAGAAATCTTTGTTTGTTTCGGCGTTTCTTCTCAAGGATCAGTCAGCTAGAAAATGTCGGCGCCATCTTGTTTATTGACCAACAAAATATTTACGTATAAAAATGTCTTACAGAAATCGAGATGGAGAAAATGTCTTACGGAATCTACTTACAGAAATAATCATTTCATTTAATTACTTACTTACTACTTTTCATATAATTATCTGCTTTATTTAAAACACATAATATCACAACAATGCTTAAGCGACTTCCATTAAACAATTCTCCATAGTGTTGATTTGTATCATAAAGTTTCATGCATTTTGTAAGGAATTAATTTAACGTTAAGCTGAGCCTTTTCAAACAATTTTGCGTCTCAGAACTTAGTTTCAAAGTCTCATAAATAAATCAATGTAAACAGAATCATGAACAGTATTAACTCTTCAGAAATACATTTTACTGAAAATAATGAGGATTTATTTTGAGTAGTGAGAATTATTTCTTAGGAAAGTAATTTCATTTGTGATAATAAGTTTCAAAACCTATAGAGAGCAATGGTGAGCCAATAGTAACGGCACAACTTACGAGTTGTAGGTCGTAGGTTCGAACCCAGACAGGCGCTTTACTTACGTACGTACATACTCGTAATTTCATGACCACTGCTCTCAAAACGGTAAAGAATAAAAGATTGTGAGAAAATCGAAGACATGAGTGACTTCTACCAACCCGCATTATAGGCAGTCCCTCTTGAAGAGAGAACGCCTGTGTCCCAGCAGTGGGAATATTATAGGCTGATACCCCACACACATACCCACTATACACACATAATAAAATAATGAAAAATAAGCAACTATTTAAGACTGCAAATGATGTCAATCCTCGGAACCGACGAGATCCATATAAACTGGTGTTGAATGATTTGCCTAGACTGTCTAAATACAATAGTAACTGCTTGGCAATGTGTGTGTGCATTTATAATAAAAAACTTTTTTACAAAAAAAACAACCGACTTCCAAAAAAACTACAAAGTGATAAATAACTTTAATTTCGGAAGTCGGTGTCGTTGGTTCTGCATTTTCGTTTCTTGACACCGACTTCCGAAATTAAAGTTATTTATCACTTTGTAGTTTTTATGGAAGTCGGTTGTTTTTTTTGTAAAAAAGTTTTTATTTTTCACTTTTTAGTGAGAGAGTTTGTAATTTATCTAAGTTACAATAGCCTAACGTCAACTGACCATCACCTTTTACAAAATATTGCTTTTCCCGATGCTGGGACGTTCATTTTTGAGGAGTTCTCCTGGTAAGAACCAGGGGAACTCCTCAACAACACTCACCATAAGCATTGTGACGAGCATAAATTGCTTAGCAAACATATTAAAGTAATCGAATCGCAACCCGTGAAATATTTATCATTGAGTTCCGATGGCCGTCTGTGGTCTTCATCATCAGCTCCACTTTACCAAATGATGATTTCCGAGAGCAAATGCTCAAGTTACTCAAAAAAATATTCAAATCGCTATAGGTTTGCCAATAAAATTTGAGGGTTTCTCTCGATTTCCGTGCGATCCTCTCATCAGATTCCAACTTGCTGACAATGGGACCAACTTGGGAGTATACCCTTACAAACACCTTACAAACACAAAAATAATTTTCCAAATCGGTCCAGGCGTCTTCGAGAAATCGGGGAACATACTTAAAAAAAAAAAAAGATTCCGACGAATTGAGATTTTGAGAACCTCCTCCTTTTTTTGAAGTCAGTTAAAAATTTCATAAGTGGTTACTCGAGTGTAGTTTTTATAGTTTAAAAGAATTTATAGATAAAAAAATGTTGATGTTTTTTTTTTACGATTTTGATGCTTAACTTGCTTTAAAATTTTGCAAGCTATGTTTTATACTAGCTAAACATTTTTGTGCCTCAATTTGTATTTAACACCCTTATATACCATGTTTTACGCAAACAAATATTCTATTCTATTCTATTCTATACCCATCTACATACATACCTTTACGGAGATTGTAAGGATCGTAACAGGTGGGGTTCTGTAGTTTCTGCCTACCCCAATGAGGATAAGGCGTGAGTTTATGTTTTTATGTAGTTACATAATCAGAATATACCAAAATTATGTTGGACAGTACTGAAGAGACTATAGCCTATATGGTGTTGGTGCTTACATACATGCAACCTCCAGCGAGTCAGTTACTGGCGATTTGCAAGCGAGTCCAAAGCGAGGCGAGTGCGCAGCGAGCTCACCGCGAATTCTTATTATTAATTTTATTTTACGTCGTTTTTAAAACCAGGGCCCTAATTCACTATAACCATTACCGATTCCTTACTTCAAAACCACGTCAATTCCTTACCTATTCCTGCCAATCTCTCGTTCATTTCTTTTTTCTTGTGTCATAGAGAATAAGGCCCTATGAACACATTCGAAAGAAGCAAATTAGTAAATAACGGTCTACTATAACCGGGCTCCCGTTAAAAATATCTTCCATAAAATGCAGCATCAAAAAGCAAAAGTATACGGTTGTAACCGTCAATCGTCAGAAAACATAAACCCCGGTCGTAACTATAACTTTTTTAAAGTCGTGACGTGTAAACGCTCCCTCAGTTTAACAGCTTAATTTCCTCGACGCGAGGTTGTTGTCAATCGCTCGCATCACAAGCGACATGTCGTGAGAACAACTTCGTAACTCCTAATTGTGGATGCTGTACTGTAACTTGGTATTTATGTAGATATTTTGGAGAGGATGTCGGGTTCCTATATTAAGTTACGGTTCGTTGTAGTTCCCAATAGGCTTAAATCTATACTAATATATATATATATGCTTAACTGAGACGATGCTTGAGGTAGCAGCGCGGTGCGGGAGGGGTGTGGTGAAGTGATGCGAGGGCTCAGTGATTCGTCAACTTATGACAACTATTACCCCTCCCGCAGTGCGCAGCTACCTCAGGCAACGTCTCGCCTATAATTAAGCTGAAGAGTTTATTTGTTTTTATGTTTAAATGCGCTTAACCTCTGGGACTATCAGCCGGAAAAATTCTTTGTGCATTAGTTAGGCCAATTCATGAGGAAGGTTATAGGCTATTTAAAATCACGCTACGACCGCTAGGAGCCGAGCAAAAAAAAAAAAAGTTAGAAGGTTGTGGTACAGACCATAAACCGAACAACTTTGTTCATGGAACCAACATCACAACCACGATTTAAAAAATCACACCAAGATACATAGTTTTAATAGTTTTATGCGTATCTTTATATTTAAAATATTTATTCCTCAATTTTCATGATAGCACCTACCATTGTTTGTCTCTGCATCACCCAAAGGTTGACTGGTAGAAAATGCCTAATGGCATTAAGTCGGCCTCCGTACATTTTTGTGCCTGAAGTATTCAATATACAATATACATGCTGTATGTGTGTTAAACACTACATTTCCTTTGTGTAATATCGCTGATAAAGGCTGTCTCGATGGCAGAATAAGCCCTGTGTTACAACTTTACAAGTAACAATGCCAGTACTTAGCAAACTGTGGCACGCACTGAGCACAAAATTGCAGTTTTCTAACGTTGAACAGCGTGGTAATGTGTTTAGTTCTACCGAGTTGCACGTGTTATGTGCCTCGCTCTTATAACGTTTAAGCTTGCACCTGTCCCTCTGCCGGTGATAAGCGATAAACGAGTAGAGCTAGCATCTTTTTCTTAGCGTGTTGATGGCAAAGTAATACGAAAAAAAAATTGTTCTACCCAGAATTCAACAACATAAGCGATTAATTGCTGGTAGGTATGCGTATGTAATTAATAAGCGTTAGTCTCTCCGCGAGTGCGCCAAGCGAGCGGTGCTGAGCGAGTACTCTCTATGATAGCTCTTGTCGCTG
This sequence comes from Gortyna flavago, assembly GCA_963669345.1. Classification (NCBI taxonomy): domain Eukaryota; kingdom Metazoa; phylum Arthropoda; class Insecta; order Lepidoptera; family Noctuidae; genus Gortyna; species Gortyna flavago. Next base: position 7,893,589 of record OY770150.1, on the reverse strand, counting down.
CGACAAACTAGTCCTCGCCGGGGAGCGGCGCCGCGGCGGTGTGAATAGTCAACGAACAACTATTCATATATGTATCTCTCTTACGTACACGGTACTTACAATCTTTTGTACGTTTCTTGAGGGAGAAAATCGTTGATAGCTAGCCGTTTCCTCGTCGGCGGTGGGATAGGTGCCCTAAGCTCTGAATATTCTGTCGATAATCTTTATTTTAACATGCAAATGCTTTCTGCTATCATGAACAGTAATCATAATAAGAATTGCCGATGCAATCGTGAAGTTCTAAGCCGATAAGCAAGATGGTAGCGGATAAGCGGACCGATATACAAAGGCGGCTTATACCAATTTAAATTGTCCGTGTATTCAAATCTCAACTGTCTTTCTATGACAGTTGTATGAAATGGCTATAACACGGCAAATTGACGTAGTGTTTTACTTAACAATTATTTTTAGCATTTTTTGAACAGAAATGTCGATGCTTTTTTTATATATCGCTACATTGCACCCGTGCGAATAGGGGGGCATCCCTAGTTAAAAATAACTGCAAATATATAATAAATTATTGTTATTTTAATCATTTTGTTGTTTTAACTAGCGAGTCTTCTAAGAAAATCATCTTCATCGTCATTCTCCCCAATTTATTAGAGGTCGGCGCAACAAGTCTTTTTCTTCCAAACTTTTCTTTATGTCGTCATCCCGGTAGTCACCTTCTTTCTAGCCATGTCATCTTTCAGTCCAACGGCCATCCATTGTTTCTTTGGTCGTCACGAAACGTTGCTCATTCCTCCGCATTACATGCCCATACAATAACAACCGATTTCCACACAAATTTTCAGTCACTGGTGCCACTTTCAGACTACCTCTTATGCATTCATTTCTTATTTAGTCTTATTATTAGTCATCTAAGAAAATATGCCTAAGAATAATAAATGCGTACATATGAGCAAGGACAAGATTTAATTAAATTTCACGAATTCCTAACGAAAGATAATCAATTTTCATGCCATGAAATAAGATAGATAGGGAAATCAATTCAGTGCACTGGACATATTGAAGCAATATTAACGTCAAAATGTCTAAAACATTCAAATTAATCGTCGTACTAATATTCACAACGTACCATTTCAGCTTTGTATTTAGCAATTATTATAGTGAACCAAAAATTATATACAGACAAAGAAAATCAGGCACATGGCCCAGATCATTTAAAATTAACTGGCCACGAAAAGCATTTGAAATTAAAGATAGGAAAGCGTTTCAAATTTCCGATATATATACAGAAAATTTCTTGAAAGAAATTAAGTCTCGGATGCCACCACCAAACCCATCCGTCATTCAGCAATGGCAAGCGGCAGTAGAGACACGACCTAGGAAAAAAGAAAAATTTCCGGAGACAATTAAAAAATCTAGACATGAGAAGGATGTAGATATGGTGCGGTCGGAAGAGCAGCCTTCGAATATTCTGAAAGAGCCATCGGGAAAAATAAAGAACGCACAAATACAGCAATTGAAAGAAGTGATACGGAAAGAAAAGCAAAATAAGAAAGATCGACAAAAGAAAGACGAGTCGTTGTCAATTGAGATGCCAAACACTCCAGTGCAGAACATGCCAAAGGAGTTACAGTCAGAACAGGTCAGAAATGTACGGGTAATCCTGAATCATTGTGGTGTTTCTTTCATGGACAATCCACTCGACTTCACCAACTGCTGTGCACAGGCCTCTCTTTTCTTGTACCAATCCACAGTCCTGTGCCAGCCTCACTCAGGTTTTGCCCGCAATGGCAACAATGTTGTCTGCCTATCCCGTTTTCCAGTCCTTGGACGCCACTCTGTCACAGCCACACTCCACCTATCATCACTGCCCCTTACCGGGTGTCCTGCTCAACTCCATTTTACAACTATATTCGTACAATACGGGCGATGGCTTTATCTTTACTCACAGCATAACATCTTTACTCAAAAAACTCAAAGCATTTATTTCAATTAAACCATTTACAGGCACTTTTGAATTGTCAAGAAGTCGGTCAGTCAGAAAATATGAAGCTAGTTGCCCATTCCAAAGCGTAGGTACCTATGGAGAAGAACGGGCAAGAAACTCCATGGACACTCTTATAAAACTTATTTTTACAAAAATATTAGTTACATCATTAATGTTGAATTTATAATTATATGTGAAAACGATGTAATAAAATAAAAAAGACGTACGTGTTAAGAGTGTCCAGAGTACAGCAAATAGTACTTAACAAAACATTAAAGTAATTTAAAATAAGCCGAGGCAGCCAATCGATGACCAGCCCCAACTGACGGCGCCCGTTCACAAACATGACGCATAGATCAGCACCATTCAGCTCAACCATTTTGAAGGGAGCTAAATGATCCAACACACACGCCACCTACATAATTACAATTACATAATTTAAAGTCACTTTTCGCGTCCGTCTGTATGACCGCTTAGATCTTCTAAGTTACTACTATTTTGCATAGATATACAGTGGCGGGTCGCTTGTTTATTTAAAATCATTAGGGTTCGGGGCGAAGATAGAAGCTTCTAGAATGTTCTAGAACATTCTAGATTAGAGAAGCTTCGACTTGCCCTTATTAGCGCGGAGAGCGGATTCCGGCGGGAGCGAACGGTTAGAAAAAGGTTCGCGTTAAACTTTCCTTATTTATTTTTTCATTTTAGGATCACTATCCGAAGTCAAGTCAGACAGCAGTAGAGGAAAATAATCTGAGAGGGGGCCATCGCCACTCGGCATTAGTATCGAGGCAGCGCAAAAATAGCAAAAACAATCATCACTGCGTTAAAAAGGTAATCAATTTAAGTATAATTAGATAACATACTCGTAACATAATGCCTGTAATCACCAACGGTTCGGCGTCATTGTACCTACCTATGTATACCTACAACCACATTTCGGCAGTGATATAGGTATAGGTACTTAGTTACCAGTAAGTATAATTACTTTCTATAAAAAAAATTTGTTTATAAACTAAAACCCGACTACTGGAAAGGACGAAACAAGAAAGTACCTTCCCGTGGTCGCATGCGGCTGTACAAACATACTTATAAGCTATGGTAGCATGCGACCACGGGAAGGTACTTTCTTGTTTCATCCCTTTCAGTAGTCGAGGTTTAGAATAGAATGGAATAATTATTTATTTGCATCGAAATTAAGTACAAAAAAATGCAGATGTTTTTATGATTAATTATTTTGGGGCTTACTTTAGTAATATTTATATTTTTTAAATGTGCTAATTACGCCCTTTCATTTGGTACCCAACATGGCACCATCACAAAATGTTTTTTTTTTTATTACTTTATGTCCTCTAGATCCATATTGAATTTGGTGTGACGTCACATAGCCTATAACCAACGGATGGTCAAGACGCTTCTGACGATACCTCATTTATCAAATTATTATATCTAAGTAGGTACTTTTGAAGTTATGAGGGAACGAACTCGTTAAAATCATAACCATCCGTAGTCGGGTAAAAATACGTTAAACTTTATGATTGCAACACTCTCAAACACGGCGAAGAAAAATACCGTACGGGAACTAGCACGTCTTAGAACTAAAAATTCGAAGACATGTAACATTCAACAACCCGCACTGGGCCTTTGTGGTAGAAGGCCCACTCCCTCTCACAGAGAGGAGACCTGTGTCCCAGCAGTTAAACTCAAACTCGAAACTCAAAGCATTTATTTCAATTAAACCATTTACAGGCACTTTTGAATAAATTGTCAAGAAGTCGGTCAGTCAGAAAATATGAAGCTAGTTGCCCATTTCAAAGCGTAGTTACCTATAGAGAAGAACGGGCAAGAAACTCCATGGGCACTCTTTTTTACATTATATTTTACAAAAATATTAGGTGGGAACATTATGTGCTTCATAACCCCTGGTCCTCTTTTTGCTGGTCCTGGTCCTTTTGATGCCAGCAATTTTGATTATTTCCTTTTTTGTTTCAGTGTTACTCCCCTAAATGCGAGGTTGAAGTAGGTATCAAATGTTTCTTTATTAGATGTATTAATTTCCGTTACTTCTGTCATTTAATGTACAATTTAGAAAAGCCACTATTCTCTCTCTGGCACCAAAAATTAACTCCCTTTCATGGACTTCGAATTTCCATGTCAGCGGAAAACCATAGAACACGGAGACCACAGATATAATATATAGACCTAGATAACGCAAATATCACGATCTATATGAAAACCAAGCGTGCCATTTTTTGACTACCTGCTATGACGTCACAAGCACTATTTATTGATTGGAAAATCAAATCGATTCAAAGACCGGCACGTGCAGCAACCGTCTCGCCCCACCCCCGGCGCGGCGGCGACTAGCGCCAGCGCTCACGCTCACCCAGCCAGCACTCAGGACTGAGCGCAAAAGTACCGGCTTACGATTTTTGTACGTAAGCTAGGCACGCGACGTAGTTGCTGTTGCGTTATCTAGGTGTATCTATTATGACGCTTCAGCGGCTACTGCTAGAGACGGCATCTTTCCATATAAACCAAGCGTGTTACTGTTTACTCACAATACGATACTATTCATACAAATGTTTGGTAAGAACAAATTTGAGAGGGAGGCTAACACAAGAACTCAGCTGGGGCTGGGCAGCGTTTGGGAAGCTTCGTCGAGTCTTCTCGTCACGTATTCCACAGAGCCTAAAGACTAAGGTCTTCAATCAGTGCGTTCTGTCTGTTATAACTTATGGAGCCAAAACGTGGACACTAACGCTACGGCTGGTCCATAAATTCAAGGTCAGAGGTGATCCGGTAGAGAAACAAAGTTGTCGATATAGCTTATAGAATAAGCAAGCTGAAGTGGCAATGGGCCGGCCATATTAGCCGTAGAACCGGTGACCGTTGAGGTAGACGTGTTCTTAAGTGGAGACCGCGAATCAGTAAATGTCAGGTTCACGTCCTCAGGCTAGGTGGAGCGACGATTTTCGCAGGATGGCTGGTAGCAGCTGGATGAGAGTTGCCGAAAATCGAGTTGAATGAAGTGCAATAGGAGAGCCCTATGTCCAGCAGTGGACTGCTATAGGCTGATGACGATGATGACACAAACGATGTATAGAAAGTGACAGCTTTGAAGGCGGTTCGAAAAATTTCAACGCAGGTCTAGAATCATGAACTAAATCCACGGTAAAAGGTAGCGAATCGATGTCCCTGGCACCTTGTATAATAAAACCCACGGCGCGGGCGCTGAAATCACGGTGAGCACAAATATGTAGAGACGCAGCAAATCAAGCTACTACAATCTGACAAATTACTTCAATAGATTTTCAACTTTGTCGCTAAAGCATAAGGTTCAAAGTCGGTTGGGGAAATTTGACAGTTTCGGGTAGCTTGATGTGCTGGCGTCTGTACTTCTGTCACGGACCGCCTTCAGAATCAGAACTGTCAGTTTCAAAGCTGCCACCCTGTATAGTACTGCCGTGTCTAGACGCTGTCGGAGCGGCGGTTCCATGCTCTGCGACCGCAAACCTAATAATCATTTGACCTTTTTATCTAGTGTATAGGCCGCCAAGGGTCAGCAGCTGTAAGTGAAACTTTAAATATTAAAACTCTAGCTTGTTGTTCAAAGCTTCGTTTGCATACCTTCAAAATTCACACTACACCTTAAAAAGGATATATTTTTAATTTGTTTGATTCTATCTTGTATTCTTCTCCCCTCCTTTTATACTTAGTACATATTATTATTTTAAGCCTGATAGCTTTTTAAATTACGTAAATATAATCTAAGTAATTAAAAAAGAAAAGTTATTGATTGTTAATAATCGTTCTAAATATTCGTTTCATATAATACTAAACGTATTATATGAAACGAATATTTAGAACGATTTTAAAACAAGAAAAATTTAACTCTGGATGGGCACATTAATTAAACTAATATAATGAAAATTATTTCTAGTGCAGCGCAAAGAAATGCAAAGCTTCGGTATGTAAGAAGCTAATTAGTTACTAGATTATTTTATAATACAGACAGACAGTATAAGGGAAATTAATTGTTAAGCAAATTGACACCCTACTACAATTTGTCGTGTTATATACATTTCATATGTCAAAGAATAAGAAGATACAGGCACCGCCTAGTTTGGGGACCACCGCATATACCAAGCAAATTGAATGTAAATTAAATGTATAGTTACACACTTATTATGCTAAACTAATCTAAATAAGGTGATAATTGTAACAATGTTCAAATGTATTTTTTATTTATTTATAATATAGTAAATGACTGAATGAATGAATGATCCAAATGATTTGACTTGTGACTTTGTAGTAGTTGCTTCATAAAAAAATACTGTGTTCAGACTGGAAGCCGACCCCAAAATAGTTGGAAAAAGACTAGGCAGATGATGCTTTAAGTTGATATTCACTTTGCTTTACAATTAATTTTCCTGTTTTTACATTTTTTTTTTTATTTTCGAATGGGCCAGCTTTTAACCTCAATCTGATAGAAAGCGATGGATGAGGTCTATGATACATAATCAGCCTATAATGTTCCCACTGCTGCTGGGACACAGGCCTCCTTTCAGTGAGAAGGAGTGGGCCGTAATCTACCACGCGGGCCCAGTGCGGGTTGGTAGATGTCACATGTCGTCGAATTTTTGGTTCAAGGACATGCCGGCTTCCTCACGATGTTTTCCTTCACCGTTTTGAGAGCAGTGGTGATGAAATAATTTACACAAAGTAATGCGCCTGTCTGGGTTCGAACCTACGACCTACAACTCGTAAGTCGCGGCCGATACCACTGGGCCACCGCTGCTCTCAGGAGGTCTATGATGGAACTAGCTATATACCTAAACTTTTTTTTTTTTTTTTACTGTTTAAAACTAATTATTTGGAAATGCTTCAGACACGCGGTTCAGATTCTGCGGCAGTGGTAAGTCGTGATCAAGTACCTACTCTATCTATTACATAATTTCCTTTTTTCCTTCAAAAAAAGGGGGAGGTTCTCAATTCGGTTGAATTTTTTTTTTATACACCTGCTCAGTAATGTCAAATTATGTCCTGAAAACCTAACTTAAAGTTAGTCATTATGGCCCTGGGGTCTAGCCGGGTAATAATATTGTACTTAATATCATTATAACCGCTAGTCAATAATGTAATGTGAAATAGGAACCTCAACAAAAAAAATCTATGAAAACTTTTACAAGAAAAAGTATGTTGTATGCTTTTTATTACTTCGTTGAAAAAGTTGAGTATTCTCCTCAAGGATTATGGTGTCTTCGTCTTGGGCGAGCTTGAATCCCTCGCTGCACTCAGGATTGTAATCTTAACTTCCACGCTTCACTCAGGAGTTAACTCTGAATTCCCTTGCTGCGCTCAGGATCACTAGAATCCCTGGTTACGCTCGGTATTCAATATAGCACCGGTGACATAAGACACTATTATATCCCCTTGGTAAATAATCTACTAGTGAAAACAAATTAATTCGCTTTCCAATTGTGTGCTGTCACTTGAGTAAGGTTCGAAGTGAACACAATAGAACAGCCGACCTATTCTGCACAAGTCCCACCGTTAAAACTTACGTAAAGTAAGTTTGAAATGAAATGTCACCTTATTTGATGGGAATTTAGGTATTGACAGCTCCTTTTTTAAACTCACTTCACCTAAATTGGCATGGTGGAATTTTTACAGAATAGCACTACGAAGTACTACTTGATTTTGATTAAAATCAGTTTTATTAAAATCGCCGACATAAATTATCCATTATCTAAATCCTATTAAAATTATTTTATTTCACAGTGTAAAGGGGAAAAGTGTCAGGGCTCGGTAAGTAAATAACACAACACAATAATTTCGTCTGCCGTATGCCCAACGTGCTGTGGGCCAAAATAACCACAACGTGGAGCCCTGATACAGCTCGACGTCGCGGCAGACCCCTAGAAGATGGCGGGACGAGCTGGAAAAAACAAACGACCAGTGGCCCACTTTAGCCCTGGATCGAAAGAGCTGGAAGTCATGGGGAGAGGCCTTTGCCCAGCAGTGGGATGATGAAGGTTTAACATAAGCTTTTATGGGAGCGACGATACATGGACTGACAGCTACGTTCAAAATACTGACAGTGGGGATAAAAACTGCAACTTTCTCACTTCAGTTGTCACTAAAGTTGCTTTTTTACCAAAGGTAGACGTTTCACAGTCAATAATAATATTTCCTTAACTAATTATACCTACCCTCAAAAACACAGCCTCAAATGATAATCTATTTTCACGAATAACAACAGAGCTAATTATTATTTAAATGAACACACCAATTCATTTCAGCCGAAAGATGTCCACTGCTGGACAGAGGCACACACCAATGAAACAGATACAGATTGGCACATGTGTTCTGATAATTGGCTTGAACCGCATAGGTTGAACATTGGTAGGGTTACCATCGAATTTGCAAGGGAAACCGGACTCTTATAACCGTCGAACCCAACATCGTCACTTTTGGCAAACTGGAGGTGGAAAAACTTCTTATCTATCTCAGGTTTTATCGTCCCAATAATCTATATCAGTAGTGATCTGACAATACACACATGACATACTACTACTACACTACACACTATTATACTGACAGTTATAATTATACTGGCTACCATCAGTCAAAGTCGAATCATTTATTTCGTTCTGTCAATAGGTTATTGGCACTTCATTTACTACCACTAAATTTGAATACCTATTTTTATCGATCTAAAGGAAAACTAGACTCAGCGTATTAACTTTTATGAACTTATCTAGTAGAGTGAGTAGAGTATTCTATGTCCAACAAACATGAGCTGTCATTTTGTCGCTTGTCGTACTCGTATACTACTAAATAATGTAGAACTAAATAGAGTTTTCTCTATTGCGGTTTCTAAGGCGATTGCAACTCGTATTAGGCCCCCTGCATTAAACATACTTTTCTTTCTTTGCTTTTTACATAGGTACTCGTAAGTTCACAAGCAAATCAAAAAACCTTTTTAGTCAATAACCTAATATGTTGGTATACCTAAAAGGGCGAAAAAGGCATGACTCGCCCCGGGCACTTAGATGGCTAAGGCCGGCCTTGGTTATTGGGTTCGGCCTTGTCTTACCCAAAGTCATATTTGGGTCGAGTAGGTATTGATGTTCTGTATGGTATGGGACAGTTGATAATTTTTTTGCGATTACGATATTGGTCTCATAGAGAAAGTTGTTCAGTTTGATAGTATGTACCACACCTTTAAAGATGACCACAACTTTCTGATACATGCTGTACATACAACATTATTTTTGGTATATGCGAAACCTGAATATTATAGTTTGTTCAGAATAAGTAACTGAATCGATTTCAATAATTTTTACAAAATATTATATTTTGTCATAAAAATATTTAATCACTAGTTAATTACAATAAAATCGCCGTACAGTTAGGTACCTACTGCCAAACTATTATCAATGGGCGTACGATGCTGGAGGAGCATAAAACATGGTCACCCCGCACCGCGCCGCGTGTTGAGAATGTTTTTGAACGGACAACCAAGTAACGTAACAAACTTATAACTTTGTGATTTCTCATAATACAGTTTTGAAATTTTGTACATAGATTCTTTACATAAAAATACTAGATACGTGGTTCGGGTTTCGTATAATAAAAATAATGTTGTATAACACGGCAAATTGACGTAGTGAGTCAATTTGGTAAGCAGTTTTATTTTCCTTCTCAGTACATAACAGCAGTCCCATTTGAAAGGAATACAGTCGCCGTAACTTGGCAAGGTTTTTGGTGTATAGTGGGAGTTATTTTGTGTAGGTATCATATATACACGTAGTAAAAAAAAAAAAACACTGTCACTTTTGAAGACTATTTAACTCTGTCACAGTATTGACTATTCAGAGAAAAGACAGTCCTTTAAATTTCACCCACATGCATAACCTACTCATAACTGGTTTACACCGGTCGGATCCAGTTAGATACAGTTATAACACGTCACATGAGCTAATTAATGCAATAGACTGTGGTTGTAGCTATTATAGTTTACTCGCACTGTTTTGTAGCAAAGGTAGTTATAAAATTATTGTTTTGGGTCTGAGTTTGTACATACATACACATAATAAAGTGTCTGTTTGTAATGTCAAAATAACAGCTTTTTACTAAATGCATATGAAAGTATATTCGGCACTTATAACAAAACAACATTTATAAAATTGTTTTCTCTCTGGTTGGACCAATTTTCAAAGTCAAAGTTTTTTATTTTTAACCGACTTCCAAAAAGGAGGAGGTTATTAAACAGGCTTTTATAATATAAAAAAAAGAATAGGGTTCGGCGCAAAAAAAAAAAAACTTAAAAAGAGAAAACAAATTCTTCCTTTTCAATGGAGGAGTGGTATCTCTTGTAAGCGACAAATTATTACTACCGGACATCCACACGCGAAAGAAGTTACGGTCACATCTAGTACTATAATATAATGTAGGTACATAGTTGTGAATATTATAGAATCAAGTTATTCTACCTGAACAGACCAGCTGTGCTGCTGGGCAGTTTGTTGCGCCACTTCTACCCAGCTAAAGCACTAGAAAGTGGTTCTGGGGGCTGTCGTGTATTTTTTACTTTCAAAAAGTTCTGATTCTCAGCCTAGTTTGAATAAAGGTAACCTCTCAAATCAACTCGGAAAGGGATCGTGACCGTATCGCCTTTCGAGTCGCTCTCAAACAAGCGTCAACTTAACGTAAGCACGTAACCAAAGCGGATCAGCAGCTGCGATACGTCGACTCGGCTACGGCTACTGCTCACCGAACGCTGGTTGATGGTGCTGCAAGCAAGGTGAAAGGGGCAAGGGTGGACGAAGAGACGTAAGCTCGGGTACGAAGTGACGTAAGCGCGGCAACGGCGAGCCGTAAGCGCGGGAACTGCAAGTTGACCACGCACCGCACCGCGGTTCATGAGCTAGTCCTGAGGCGAGGCGATTCCGTTACGATTCCGATTAGTGTGCGTTGCAGTAGGGAGTTTCATACAAAGAATACTGAATGGCTCGAGTTGATAGGCTGACGATCCCTTTTCGAGTTGATATGTGTGCTATGACCTTAAATTACTTTTTATTTTGAAGTGAAGCCTTCACTCCTTTACTTCAGAGACTTTTCAACTTTGTCTCGAAAATTGGTTTCACCAAAAAGTATCGACTATCAGCACCCTAATTGCGCGGTACACATTTTCAATCAAAATTTGAATCTTTTTGAAGGATATTACTAATCCATTGTTTTATAATAATATGTTCGTAAAATTGGTCTGCTCAGCAACATAAATAACGCAGTGATTGTGGCTCAACTGTCAAAATGAAAGCTATTGGTAAGGATGATTTCGACCAAACGGCTCGCATTGGAACGGATTTTACAATCTTTAAACGATATTAAATCGTGTACACAGTATTTAAAGTCTATACTACCAAGCCGCGCACAGCAGCTTGACCGCGAGCGTCTTCCGCGACACGCGGTCGGCTCCGTTCGCTTGTGGTCGTATCCGATCGAATCCCTCCGGCTGTCCTCCAAATTTTTCTTTTCCTGTTCTGTTTTTTATGATAATTTTCTTCTTCTTCTAATGTAATAGCCAACAATACTACGTCAACTTCCACCATTTTCAAAAATAAGAACACGTCAACTCAGTAGGAATGAAACTATTGATACGTTCGCAAGCGGCGACGGTACGGAGCCGATCGTATGCGTCGACATGCTGCCGGACGCAATCGGCTGTCGCCGCATTAGTTCGTATCCTTTCCGATCGGATGCGATGCGAGCCGTTTAGTGGAAATCATCCTTTACTGCTATTGTGTTACGCAGTTACCCCGCTGGATTGGAATCTTTTGTTCAGTTAGGGAAACAGATAGTTTAACAGATTGTTCTTTCGACTTAAACTGACCGAATATTTAAATCACAACTGTCATTCTTTATCAGTCGTATGTAATGGCTATAACACGGCAAAATAACGTAGTCTGGAATACAATTTCGAGATTGAACTAGTTGTGTCATTGTCTTTGGTCATGCTCTAATGTCCCGAATGTTTTTCTCTTCATCTCCTAGCAGTTGATTTTGGCCAAAGCTATAGAACGTGGCAATGCTGCCAGCTTTTTGGCCACTTTTTCTGTCCTTATGATTATTTTCCCTCCTTTTTTATATGCATTTAGATATTTTTATTATTGTAATACTGTTCTCATATAATTATGTCAATATTATCAGAAGTTTACAACTTTCTACTTCATTGGGAATCAGCTGCATCTGGTTACACTGGAAGCCGACCCCAACATATTTGGAAAAAAGCTAGGCATATATGATTAATCCAGCTTTTCTAAATCTCACCAGTATTTTATAGAACTTGAACCAGTAAGCTTATAAAGCTGCTAAAATCCACTTTACCTGATAAATATAAATACAGATTTTGAAAAACATTTTTGTTTTGATGATTTCAGTGCTCCAAGATGGAATGTATTGCAGCGGTAATGTACCTATAATTACAAAATATTTTTTTAAGTTCTTACACTAGGTACTAGAATAAAGGCTTATCTATACTAATAATTATAAAGAGGTTTGTTAACTTGTGCGGTCGGGAAAATTCGTCAGGAACGAAGGACCGCGCAGTGGCGCCTTAATCGTTTGTTTGGTTATTTCTTATATTTTAAAATGTAAATAAAAGAAAGAACCAAACAAACGATAAGGGCGCCACTGCGCGTTCGGCGTTGTCTAAAACTATACTCGCACGCAGTCTTTAGAAAGAGACAGAGAGAGAGAAAGTGTGAATTTAATACGCGGTTTTTAATACAGAGCCATCTAGTATAATTTTTTAGAAGCTCCCATATAATTGTCGCCGTCTTGGATTTTCATGTCGACCTCGCTATCGGCTCTAACACCCTCGAAAACCTTAACACGACAACAAGACGAAAAATTTGAAAATTCTCGCATCTGCCATCTTGGATTTTCATTTTGATCTAACTATCGGATTTAGCACCCTTGAAATGCGACTTTGTGTCTCTTTTTCGTAACGTGACGATTTCTACCAGTGTACTCCTATCGCCGCAGGCTGCTTTCATGAACTTACTTCCAATATTTTCCAATACGGAGCAATAAAACTTAAACTCACTCAAATTTTTGTTCAATCACTGTGTAATTCGAGATATTGTGCAATATAATTGACCATCTAGGGCCCGCCTTAGACAAGGGCATCTAAATAGCAACAAAATAATATACTTGACAAAGTCAAATTATTTAAATATGTCATGATCACACTTTTGTCAAATTATTTAAATATGTCATGATCACACTTTTATTCGATTTTTACAGTGTGAAGGAGATGCTTGTGTTGTAAAAGTAAGTTATTTTGAAACGAGTTTTTTACGCCACAGTCGCATATCTTAAGTGGCACCGGTAACTGGAAAGTTGAGTGAATATCGGTTCTCATGATATGGACATTGAGATGCGGAGGAATGAGGAAAATGTCGTCAGTAAAGGTTTTGAGTTTGAATGTCGATGGCAATAAGAGTAGGGGAAATCAAAGAATCCATGGATGGACTGTGTGAATTGGAAAGGGGATGACTACCGAGACGACGACTAATGGAGAAGTATGGAAGAAACAAACGTGTATCGCCGAGCACAAATAAATTGGGATAATGCAGGAGAATGACGATGATGATGAGTCGCATAACTTAAGATTGATGTTTCATGAAGGGGTTATATAAACTTAGAGGGTTGTATTAATGATTTTAATTATTATGTAAAAACTTAAGGTATGATTCCGATCTCGGCAGCACGCAGCAGTGCTGCCGCAGTAATGCTGGTCCCCATATATTCTCTATAGGTTTATATGAGATTATCTACATTCCGAGCACAGCAGAATTGAGACGCAGTAACGTCATGCAGCATATATATTATACCTAATAACCACTCACGCACCCCGCACCACTTCAGTTGTTTTTTATTTACGTAATGTAAAAAAACATAAAAAATAAACATTTATTGAAAAAAATCAAATTCATTTAAAGTTACGAAAATGATGCCTAAGTAGTCTACTTCAGAAAACAATAAACAGTAAGCATCGCTCCATAGAAATGTTTTGTGTAGGAGTCGTGTTTATTAATAAAAAAAATTGCTCAAAAGATTACAGAGATTTTACATTGGCCCCAAACTAGGCAAGCCTGACATTTATTTTAATAATAATTATGTACATCGTTAAGTGTCGAGTCATGTCGAGTCAAGTCGATCCATATAAAATACTGGTATTCAGCTGCATCCGGTTAGACTGGAAGCCGACCCCAACATAGTTGGAAAAAGGCAAGTAGGATGATGACTTTTTTAAAAATAAGAACCTATTTTTTTTGTTTTTAATATGTGCTGAATTTTACTTTATATTCCAGTGCAAAGGAATTATATGTCACGCAGTGGTAAGTATATACCTAGTAAGCATTCTGTTACCATGCCTACATGAATCCCCATGAATCGTTGCGAAGAAGATGGCTGAATGCCATTCTGCAGCCTATCGACTTCGCGACGCAATAGGTACCTGTACATATATTAAGAATGCGTCAGTGGTTAATCAAATTTTATCGCAGCGGTAAAAGAAATACGTTTTTTTTTTATTTTGTAATCTTCCTGGTGGAAATCAAGTTTCGTCCAGAATTGTCGAACTTGGGGATGAAGGTGCTAATAAATGTGGATCTAAAAACCTTTTGATCTCGTGATGATGATCCTTCTTTTTTTTTTATTACCCTCTTTCTGACCTTTAATCAAAGTTGGTCGCAGTGACTGAGCTACTCAGTTTTTTTAGGATACCAAAATGAAAATTATTAGAAGACTGTGTAGGCCTTGTAGACTTTAGATCTGTAGACCATTTTTTATTTTATCATGTACCTGGTATACTTGTTGACAGGCCTACGCTGTCCTCCCATACCTACCTATTGTAATTTGAAAACATTGTAAAAGCCAACTATTTTTAAAAGAGTAACCGTTGAGTTTCCTTGTCAGTTCTTCTCCATAGGAAACGACCAATTGAACCGTGCACCTAGCTTCTGACGTTCCATAAGTGCCCATGTCCGTAGGCTTATGTGAAATAAAATATTTTGATTTTGTTTTTTTTTTTTTGAGAGGATTACTAAAAGAGGCACATTTAGTTAGTAGGACATAAAAATGGCAATTATTTGAGGTTCTAGTAAATACATGCCTTTTCTTAACAGGCAGAAGGTAAACAGGCTCAATCAGAGGTAAGTTTTTTCAATGCAGCTATTTGAAGGGTTCAATAATTCTGGTCATGAAAAACTAATAGTGTATAAGTTACGTTAATTTTTATCCGGGTACAACTAGGTGCTCGCTCGCTCTTGCATCCTACGTCGACGGAAGCCTGGTGGGGCTCCTATTTTGTGTAAAGGGTTTAAAGTAAACTAACCAAACCGAACCTCGGAGTGCCCTTCACTCGCTCTTGCATCCTACGTCGCCTATCGACCGACCGCAACCATGCAACCGAAGTCACCCGAAGTACACACGAACCGCATGTGGCCGGTTGCACCTAGTTGTGCCCGACAAAAATTGGGTGTAGCCGCACTTCGGCTATTAGCCGTGACATTTACAGTATAAACAAGAAAGGTGTGGTCAAAGGAGAATAAGTAAGACCGTACCCAGCCTCAAAGTTAATTGTAGCATTATGAACTATGTTAATTTTTGTTGGCCTCATGGAGTAGTTTAATTAATCTTAAGACAGCATGTCTGAATTCACTTGGAGAAAAAAGATATGTGTTGTAAATAAAATGGACTTAAGAAAGGGAAATATTTAGCTTATCCTCTCAAAACTTATTGACCTGCTAATGATGAACACCTTTTGAAAATAATGAACCTATAACTTTTTGCGCTTTTAAACACTCACCGCCATCTACAATTCCAGCAAGCCATGCGGGCCGCCGCGCGCCGCCGGCGGACACATCTTGACACATTCGCAAAAACCGCCCGCGGTGAAAATATTATAAAGAGTGCAGCAGGCCGTACGCGCGCTCGGCAGGCTCACTGATTGTTCTTATTAGCCGTGCGGTCCGCTACGATCTCGTATATTCATGTAATATTTTTAGAGCGCGGCCTGCTTTTATTGAAAAACTTACTTATAGGTGTTAGGCACACCGCTGCGTGAAACGCAGCAGTGTGCCAATCGCCTTACTCGAAAACTTATGTCCCGCTGGCGGACCGCATGGCGGTAAGAGTGCTGATGCAGTTTAAAAAAAAATACAGACATAGTTCATAATTCTACAGTCAAAAATTATGAAATTATATTATTACTCTCTCGATAACAATGTTGGTCCTATAAAGAAAGTTGTTCAGTTTGATAGTCTGTATGGATGGATGGTATAAGGAGCCTGGCATACCTAATTGCACGACATTTAGATTTTTTTTAATCGTTCAAAAATCATTTACAAAACGTTCAAAGTTGATCACGTGACTAATCATCAACTTTGAATGTTAATAATATATCGCAAACGTGACACTTTACGGGGTTTGGTATTGTAACGTTTTCTGTTCGCATTGATGTCAGCTATCGATTTATATAGGTTTTATGCGTATCGCTCCTTATAAAATCTTTAATCCCCTTTAACGTGAATTAATAATAAATTTAAATAACATTGTTTTATGTTAGTGCGAAGGCGATTATTGCGTGGCTTATGTAAGTATATACAAAAAACATAACATTATGTTATATGACGGCTCATAAGGGGCCCAAAAAGGCCACTTTGGCAGAATCATAAAACAATTAATATCACGCAATTCATCTGTTTGACAGTTTCACACCTATAAATCCCTGAAGGGTTAGGCAGAGGTGTACCTATAGCATTTTACGAATCTCCGTACAAAACTGTCATACAAATGAATTCCGTGATATGAATTGTTTTATGATTCTGCCAAAGTGGCCTTTTTAGGCCCCCAGATGTCTTCACGAGTACTGAACTGAGATTCCTGAAAACTGCTACGCGATACCTGGAGTCCATTGCCAATCCCAGTACAATCTCCTTGGAGTAAATAAATTAGTTATTTGTTATTAATAATTCTATTCCAATTTATCCTAATTCAAATTTTATCTTATTTTATCTAATTTTAACCAATTTTCTTTCATTTCATTTCATTTCGTGTTTTGTCCAGTTTTATTATGTGATTTAACCTAATTTTATGTTTGTAGGACATGTTTAATTACTAATATTGACTATGTAATAACTTGTATGTGGGGAGCAAACTGTTAATGTGAGTTGGTTATAAAAAATAAAAAAAAATATCCCCATGGTTTGACCATAACATAACATCACGTCTGTAATCATAAGAGATTAGGCAGAGATGAGTACCTAAGTATACTCATTCTGTCTCTTAGAATACAGGCTATCCTAGTCGTAAGAGACAAGAGGTTTTATACAGATTTTGCAACTTGTAAGGAATTGTAATGTACTATCGCAGACACTCCCGCCTGACCACCACTAAGTTCATTTTTGCTTGCAATCAAAAAATAGAAGCCCTCTCTAGTAAGCGCACCAAGGTCAAATAGTTAGTCCGTAAAATTCACAAAATGAGTATACGTGGTGCGTCACTAAGCTGCGCAGTGCAGGTTGCAACTAATTGCGTTATCACTTTCCTAATAGGCGAAAACTTTAAGGGCGTGGCTTGGCGCCGCCGCGGGATTTAAGCGATTTTTTTTAAGTGATCAGGCGGAAAAGGCCGCCGTGGTACCTATAGTAGTTATACTCACTTTGTCTCTTAGAATACAAACTATCCTAGTCTAAAGGACAAGGTTAAATACATTTTGTACAGATTTTACAAGTTGTAAGGAATTTCAATGTACACACGCCAGCACATCAAGCTATTACAATCTATCAAATTTCTTTAATAGGTTTTCAACGTTCAAAGTTGATTGGGAAAATTTGACAGTTTTGGGTAGTGCTAGCGTCTGTACATTATAAATGTGTTTCTGAATATATTTTTTTAATAAACCTTTATTATTATTATTACTCACATGTAGCCAATTATGTTTAAGTCCCATGTAATAGGGGGCGTGCGTATTGCCATAAACCGGGCACGAATCCTAAATCCGGGCTGCTAATGAGAAATTATTGATGGAAAAACCCAACAACACTTTTCCCGACCTGGTAATAGAACCCTTATGTTCAGCTGTTGCAATTGTGACTATCAGACCAACGAAGCCAAATACAATAAAATAAAAACCGGCCAAATACGAGTTGGACTCGCACACGAAGGGGTCCGTACCACCATACAATATTTAACACTACATTTAAAATAACTTTTGTTGTATGGAAGCAGAACATTTATTTTATTTTGTTTTTAGTATTTGCTGTTATAGCGGCAACAGAAATACACATTCTGTGAAAATTTCAAATGTCTAGCTATCACGGTTCATGAGATACGACGGACAGTGGAGTCTTAGTAATAGGGTCTCGTTTTTACCCTATAGGTACGGAACCCTAAAAACAAAGAAGAATGGCAGGACTCCATGTAGGTAATTTGGGTGTCGCACTTAGACTTCACGTACATTCGTACAAATACTACCAAAAGATAGATTAGGTTGTGAAGGTCAGATAGGCAGTCGCTCTATGTTAAATACTGGTATTCAGCTGCATCCGGTTAGACTGGAAGCCGACCCCAACATAGTTGGGAAAAGGCCCGGAAGATGTTGACGATGACCCTCAAAAAATAAATGTATTATTTCATTTTTACAGGGAAAAGGACCTGCAACTAAACCAAAGGTGATCTTTAAATGTTTTTTTTTTTTCTTTTTGTATTTAAACGCTTCCATGACTCTAGCACTTGGTTGCGAGTAGAAACCTAGCTTAAGCACATACCAATGGAACTTTTATTTATTTATCTATTACTTTAATTAAACACACAAATGTACAGAGGCGGACTTAATGTCATAGGCATTTTCTACCAGTCAGTGAAAGTCTTTCGGCTGAAAGATGAATGTCGAATCAGGTTCAGCCTGCAGTTAGGAAAAAAAAAACAAGAAAAAGGCGATTCTGGATGATAAAAATGCACGCTGATCGAAAAGTAATTTACAAAATATTTGTTAACACATTGATGTGAATTATTAACGCGTACTGATGCAAACAATGTGTGGATCGAGATGCGACATTGGACCTAAGTGGCCCGCTCGCCTACCCCCTTCACTCCCCTCGCCTTTGATCGTATACAAAAAACCGACACACGGTGGGTTGACATTGGCTATTTAGTGGACGCAATGTTCCGTCTATGTCCAATATCTGTCCAAGACCGATCTACACATTGGTGTATTGGATTCAAGACTAAAACTTGTATCCTATATACCCAATGTGAGGCGCCGGCATCATACAACTGTCAAAGAATGACAGTTGTGATTTGAATATACGGACAATTTAAATTGGCAGTGAATTTGATTAACAATTATTTTCTCTGACTTCAACTCGTGAATGAACCAGGACTTTCGTGATAATAAATTCGTGATATTTCTAATTACAGTGTGAAGGAAAACTTTGTCAAACCTGGGTGAGATTTAAATTTTTTATATTTTTTATTATATATCGTCTTTTGTCTTCTTATATCCATCTTATGATTTATTCCGGTCTGACCCCTGAGCCACACCCTCCCCCCCTCGATCCCCTGCTAGTTCTTCTTCTGTTTTAAAATCTTTCTTATCCAATTTTATCTAGGTTACTCTTTATGACAGGTAAGTACAATCACTATGGCGACGATGACAGCGCAGTGGCGCCCTCTTGGTTTGTTTTGTTATTTCTTATAATTTAGAATGAAAATGCACAAAATAAGCTCGTTAAGTTGTGCTCCACAAGATTATACGTTAATATTATTACAAACGGTACTTTTACATTGTTTAGTTTTATTATAATCCTTACAACGGAAAATAGTGGCCACTATTATTCGTTTTTAGGATTATGATAAAACACCAAATACAGACATTTTGTCAAGGGGCCGGTCATTCGAAAGATGAAGCTAGTTGCCCATTCCAAAGCGAGTACTAGAAATGACGTTTTGCCTTTTGTACTGTTGGGATCGTTGTTTGGTTTTTTATGTAAATAAAATAAAACGACGACGATAATCTTCGGAAGAAGAACGGGCAAGGAACTCCACAGACACTTATGCATCATTTTTCTATTTCAGTGTGTAGGAGACGGTTGTATCGCCAAAGTAAGTTCCATGTTTATTGTATTTTTATGGGTGGGTATCTACATTGCCACATGCGAAATAGGCATCACACTGACTTCACGCAAATTCCTGCATCGCGCAAGCAGAGTTTACCGCGCAACTAGTATAATTATATCCAACGCCTCGACATCACTTGTCGGGCAGTGGCCCAACAGACGCAACACTCGTCTGGTCGGAGGATTCTCCCTTTTTTGGAGAATAACAAATTATGTCTTATTTTTTTCATCTGTGGTTTTTCTTTTTCAGTGTATTGGATTCCAATGTGAAGCTATGGTAAATATCTTTAATTATGATACGAAAGGATAAAGAGCATGTGGCAAGAAAAGTGTATACCATGAATTAGATAAATCAATCAACTCAGCCTATCGACCACTGCTGTACATAGGCCCCTCACAGGCTGCGCAACAACCTGTCCTCCACCTTCCGCATCCAGTCAGTCCCAGCCATCTTTTTAATGTCGCCGGGGGCTAGTTGAAGGGCGTCCTACACTGCACTTGTCGATCGCGCTGACGCGGTCTCCACTCAAGGACTCATCTGCTCCACCCACAACAACAACCACGTCTGTCATGTCATGTCTTCAACAGACATGGCCAGCCCACTGCCACCTCAGCTTGCTTACTCTGCAAGCTATGTCGGTAACTCCGATTCTTTTTCGGATAAATTAATTTCTGATTCTATCCTTCAAAGAAACTCCGAGTATATCCCGTTCCGCGGAGCGACCTTGATTTTGTGGACCAGCCTGACTGTCAGCATCCACATTTCGGCTTCTTTTCGTGTCGATCGTAGTCTTCCTTGTTGTTTTATTTTATTTTTATTTGATTTGTTGATTGCGGTATCAGTGGCATTGTTTAGGTCTGTCGAAGCGCAGGTGAACTCCAGCAAGTGGGGCATGGTCTGATCAGAAACACTGTACCCGCACTGGGTGTTAGATGGGTCAGTAATCCCCAAATTCTGTAGCAGCCTACTTGAGTACACAATTGATTTCGGCACTGAATTAGATGGGTATGAGAAAAAAAGACAAAAAAGTATTACGAGTATGCTAGCTGAACGCTGATAGAATGATAACGAATGGAAAAGAAAAACGTATAGCGCTGACCCCAAATAAATTGGAATAAGAGCAGGCGGATACGCCTGAGGCAGGACATCGCCGTCGAGCTAGACCAAGGCGAAGGTGTTGTGACGATCTAATATCATTTGCAGGGCCAACATGGCCAGAGATCGCACAAGACAGGGAGTTTTGGAAGAAAAAAGGGGAGGCCTTTGCCCAGCAGTGGAACACAAAATAGGGCTACAAAAAAAAAGAGCAGGAACCCGTGATGACAGCTGATTTATGTTTTTTAATATATCATTTTTATTTTACAGTGCAGTGGGAAACATTGCAAAGCACAGGTCTGTATGCAGCACGTATTAGAAAGGTGTGGTCATGTTTGAGGGTGTGGTACTGGAGGCCTACCATGATCTATTTAAAACCGATTCAAAAGCAAGACATTTCAGTTTAGGTTCTTAAACTGCATCGCTCACAGTCGTACCATAACGTCCAATACGCTCAGCGGCATTTGGATCGTTGAAAGTGAATGAGCGTTAAGAGCTTGTGGTAGGTATTCAGATGGCACGGCCTAAATTGAATCGTTAAACTGACGTCATGGTACGAATTAGAAGAACAGTTCAGTTTAGGGCCTAAAGTGGATCGCGTTAAGAGCTTGTAGTAGGTATCCAGGCCATCATACTGAACAACTTTCCCCATGGGACCAAAATCGTAATCGCGAAAAAATTTTCGACTATCCCATACAAAATTTCAATACCTACTCAACCCAAATGTTCATGCGGTAGGTATGCAGTAAGGCATTTTACACATTATGCCGTGGCTGCGGCGGCGGCGCCGCGGTGCTGCTGTATTGGTTGCCCTTCATTGGATTTGTATGAACCCTTACACACGGCGGCGGCGCCGCGGCGGCGACGGCGAGTTTTGATAGGTCTTAACTCGTCGCCGCCGCTGCGGCGCCCTGTGTGGGGTTTCATACAAATCCAAGGGTGACTGATGCAGCGGCGCCGTGGTGGTGGCGGTGCCGCTGCCGCTGCGGCATAATTTATGTAAACAGTCTAATTTTTCCAGACAGATTCTAATTTCGAATTTGAACAGTATCCAGTCCAGTGCAAAGAGGCTCGTTGTGCAATTGTTTATATACCATGTACGAAACTGAACTAGGAGGATTAGGAATGCGTTGCGTGCGACCCGCTCTAATCTCCGCCAGCCTTTAAACTTCATGTAAAATCTTTATTTCCAGTGTGTGGGTAAAAACTGTACCAAATTTCACTATCCTGGCAATCCTCCTAAACCAGACAAACAATGGATTGTGGACGCAGTAGATGTGAGCTACTTTTAATATTACTTTTTTATTTTTACTTAGTAGCAATAATTTTATAACCAGCCCAACAGTTTATTGTTACGGAACCC
The DNA here is from genome assembly GCA_963669345.1 of Gortyna flavago. Taxonomy (NCBI): domain Eukaryota; kingdom Metazoa; phylum Arthropoda; class Insecta; order Lepidoptera; family Noctuidae; genus Gortyna; species Gortyna flavago. The sequence goes on along the minus strand of OY770150.1, from coordinate 7,870,961 downwards.
AAACGGCCTTATTACAAAATAAGATCTACTTATTGACATTTTTGAATTTTGAACTTTATTGCGACACTCATAAAGTTACAATTACTAAAACTGTCGTAACGTACTGACAAAGACTCATTATATTTAATCGAAACTCTAATAATTCCCATTTTGCGCTCCTAAAAATATGATTGAACAATCTAATATAATGATTGCGTTTCGTTTTTTAAACCTAAAATAAGTCCTATTCTGGAGTCGTAAAAATACCAATAGCCAAGTAACTACGATCAACTTGGATGTAGCGCGCTTGGTCACAGTTCTAACCTAACCTATCCCATTTGGACGGGATGTCCTAGATTAGTTACCGGTACCAATAAAGTTAAAAAGAGGATCAATCATTAAAAAAAGTTCGCATCATTAGAAGCGCGAAAAGATTTATAGGTTCACTTATTTTAAAAAAATATCCATTCTTTAATAAGTGCATTAATCTCGACGTGAATAAAAACATTTTCTATCTTCTTTTTTAGTCAAATTCAGAAGAGATATCAATAAGTGACGAGAGTGGTATCGAAAAAAATCTTGAAACTAAACCAAACAAATACAAACAAAACGCCAAAGCTGATGATGATGGATATTATGGAAATATAAATCACGTTAAGAATACCATAAATAGTATAGATAGTCATTTTATTGAAAATGATGTTAAAGGTTATAATGATATTAGTGGTAATGTACCCTTTCCACCAGTACCAGTACAACAATCTGGCGATGATGAAAATGTGACGCTGGACTACTCGCTAGCTATTGAATTAAGTAAACGAATAGGTGATTATTTGAAGATGAAAATAACCGAACTAAAAGATGCGAGTTTACTGAGGTATTTACCTAGTTTAATTTAGAATAAAAATTAAATTTTATTCACTATTCTCTTGTCTTTTTATTAAATCCCTTACTTTTAAGTCCCATTTAAACGGTGCAAGTTTATTGCCATGAAATTGATGGAACAATTGACTGGCATCGTCTCAACAAGAGAACAAAGGCAAGTAAGTTACAAGAGAGGATATCTTGTTGACCAGCCGAAAGCGCAGTGTGCTTTGCCAAGGTTGCTGATGAGGCTGAGGGTGATGATCTGAGGGGCAATTCTCGTAATTTTAAGAACGTTCACAGTCTGATCTCAGTCTCAATCTGTCAAAAATACCTCTAATTTCCCTATATTTTGACTAGTTTTTGACATTTGTTCGTCGCTGAGATGAGACTGCGACTAGATTTTGAACATTTTAAATTACGAGAATTGGCCTTCAGATATGCGCGGTCGCTGCATGCTGGTGGTCAGGATACCCGTTGGGAAGGTTGAGGAAGTGATAATGATGAAGGCTGCACTATGTGTATCGCACATAAATTAACGAAATTGGTCGCGAAAAAAATCAACTGTTCCCTACATTTATGTTCGCATAACTCGTCAAAATGTAGGGAACAGCTGATTTTTTTTCGCGACCGATTTCGTTTACTTTTTGTGTATCGTCAGAAAAGGTAACAAGTATGTGATATAATTTAGATAAATTATAAAATTCAAAGTCCTGACTGACTGACATATCAACGCACAGCCTAAACCGCTAGTCCTAGAGACATGTTTGGAGGGTGTTCTTTGTGAAGAGTCGGTATCCAATAACAAAGGGTTTTTTTAAAATCCACACCTAAGAGGGTGAATAGGGGGAGCGTGAAATTTCATGCGGACGAAGTCGCGTTCAGAAGCTAGTTGCATTTATGTGGTTTTCATACTGTAATATTTTAGTAATATACTGTATACAACGTAAAAATACAGGTTATACTTAAAATTTTATTCATTTATTCAATTTAAATTTTTATATCGTGTCTGAATTTCTATAACTAAATATACAGGGTGTCCAGTAATTAATGGATACCCTCTTAAGGGGTCATTGTACTTATCATTATGAACAACTGTTACTATGGGACCAAACCAGAAATCGCGAAAAAAGATTCAGCTGTTTCCTACATTTTGACGAGTTATGCGAACAAAAGTGTAGGGAACAGCTGATTTTTTTTCGCGATTTCAGGCGACTTATGAAGTATGTCATCCTACAATATATATGCATGTGATTCAAATAAGGGCTAAATATTTTTTTAATGTATTACTTTAGAATTATGCCTCCATAAATATTTTTCATTAAAATTTATTTTTGAGTGAGAAATTTATTTTTAAACAGTGCAATAAAACTGTGTGAAATTAAAATATTTGAAAACCGACGCAATTGTCAAAGCGAGGTAAAAAAAAGGAATGTGAGGTAAAAGTCTATGACAACAATAAATTTCAATGTGTCTTTAAGAATTTTTTGCGTTCAGAAGTACTCTGAATTGCTTTTTTGGCGTTGAATATTTTTTTACTATTAAATGGCGATGTGAACTATCGAAAAAAATCTTTTAAATAAATACATGACGTGTATATTCCTTAATAGTTTATTGCTTGAATGTAAACAAGACTTTTTTATTAAACAGCTTTCGTACTTTGAATTGCTTTTTTGGCGTTGAATATTATTTTTTAACTAACTATTATAATGGAGATGTGAACTATCGAATAAAAATCTTAAAAAAATCATTCATGGTTTATTCCTTGAATTTAAACAAGTCTTTTTTAGAAAAACAGCTTTCAGAATACATGTCACTTTCTATTCATTAGGGTAATAGTCATCAGCAGCGTCTCCTCCTTGACGCATAATGGGAACGTTTACGTCTGGGTTTTGATTGGCAATCTTCGGGCCATACTGTGGATACATCTCGTCCCACTTGGCGTTGCTTGTAAGTGTGCGTCCGCCATTCGTGGTGTATGAGCAGCTTAATAGAGAGCACTGAAAATTTAAAAAAATAACAGAATAAATGGGTAAAATAAATACTCTTTATTTTTTTTCTGTAAAAATAGTATACCTATGCTTATTTAAAAAAAAAACTTTTATTACAATATACCTACAAGGTAACACTAATATATTTATGTACAAGTATATAACAATACATAAAAGGAAAACGGAGGAGCTCATTGGACTTATAAAAATTCGTACGCATCGCTGTCACTTAACCCATTAAGTGCCCAAAAGGTTAGCAGCATTGCCACGTTGGATGGCAATGCTAATTCTTTGGGCTAAAATTAGGGCAGCCCTCTGGCCACGTAAAGAGTCGACCAACCGCTTGGTCGACTTACTCTTTCTTATGTCCACCTTAAAAAATATAGATATAAATATAGAAATTTTAAAATAGCGCTAAAAGTGATATTTTAAAGACATCCTTGAGATGGATTTAGAGAGAACTAGAGACAATACTGCAGGTAGTCTGTGGCGTACCGTTTACTTTTATATATATAAAATTAATACATACGTACATAAATCATGATTATACTTATCTATTTATACACAAACATTTTAAATAATAAATCAGTAACGGAGTCAAAACTACATAGTTTTTTTTTTTGAAAAAGTGAGTTTTTCAAAATGTGGTAACGATTCTGATGCCGAAAAAATTGTTCGAAATTTTGTTTATTTGTCTGGATGTATGATCCGGATTGACGCAATTATTGTTAATCATCGAATATGCCATATCTAATCACGCTATTTGCTATGCGGGATTAGCACTAGTGTATGTAGTCAGAACTTTTAGTTATATGAAGTAACAATTTTAACATCTACCAACTTGCACTGAGCCCGCGTGGTAGATTACAGCACACTCGCTCTAGAATAGAGAAGGCCAATATCCCAGGAGTGGAACATCATAGGCTGATTATGTTTGTATATATAACAAAAAGTAGATATTCGCTTAGTGGTTTCTAAACTACTTGATGGATTAGAATGCCTACTAACCTAAGTCTATTCAAACTTGCCTTTCAAATTGATGTTATTTCAAGTTAAACAAATATCAACTTTATTTTAATGGCAATTATGTTCATTTCAGAGTGACTAGCTAAATTCATATTTGTTTATATTTTTGGTAAATAAATCATGAATGCAGATTAGAACGTTTTCCATCAACTTCGACGTCACAGTGATCTTTATTCTTATTTTAATAAGGTTGCTGTTGGGTTCTTGCTGTCATAGGTCACACACACACACACACACACACACAATCACACGCGCACGCACACACACGCACGC